>CM075203.1:11645334-12350334 GCA_037577475.1 Chaunax sp. Z400
AACCCTAACCCTAGCTCAAACCCTAACCTCTAGCTCAAACCCTAACCCTAGCTCAAACCCTAAACACTAGGCTCAAACCCTAACCCTAGCTCAAACCTAACCCTAACCCTAACCCTAGCTCAAACCCTAACCCTAGCTCAAACCCTAACCCTACTCCAAACCCTAACCCTAACCCTAACCAACCTACCTAGCTCAAACCCTAACCCTAGCTCAAACCCTAACCCTACTAAACCCTAACCCTAACCCTAAGCTCAACCCTAAACCCTAGCTCAAACCCTAACCCTAAGTCTCAAACCCCTAACCACCCAACCCTAGCTCAAACCCTAACCCTAACCCTAGCTCAACCCTAACCCTAACCCTAGCTCAAACCCTAACCCTAACCTAGCTCAAACCCTAACCCTAGCTCAAACCCTAACCCTAGCTCAAACCCTAACCCTAACCCTAGCTCAAACCCTAACCCTAGCTCAAAACCCTAACCCTAGCTCAAACCCTAACCCTAACCCTAGCTCAAACCCTAACCCTAACCCTAGCTCAAACCCTAACCCTAACCCTAGCTCAAACCCTAACCCTAACCTAACCCTAGCTCAAAAGCTCAACCCTAACCCTAGCTCAAACCCTAACCCTAGCTCAAACCCTAACCCTAACCCTAGCTCAAACCCTAAACCTAACCCTAGCTCAAACCCTAAACCTAAACCTAGCTCAAACCCTAACCCTAACCCTAACCCTAGCTCAAACCCTAACCCTAACCCTAGCTCAAACCCTAAACCTAACCCTAGCTCAAACCCTAAACCTAACCCTAGCTCAACCCTAACCCTAACCCTAACCCTAGCTCAAATCCCCTAACCCTAGCTCAAACCCTAACCTAACCCTGACCCTAGCTCAAACCCTAACCCTAACCCTAGCTCAAACCCTAACCCTAGCTCAAACCCCTAACCCTAGCTCAAACCCTAACCCTAACCCTAACCCTAGCTCAAACCCTAACCCTAGCTCAAACCCTAACCCTAGCTCAAACCCTAACCCTAACCCCTAGCTCAAACCCTAACCCTAACCCTAGCTCAAACCCTAACCCTAGCTCAAACCCTAACCCTAGCTCAACCCTAACCCTAACCCTAACCCTAGCTCAAACCCTAACCCTAACCCTAGCTCAAACCCTAACCCTAGCTCAAACCCTACCCCTAACCCTAACCCTAGCTCAAACCCTAACCCTAACCCTAACCCTAGCTCAAACCCTAACCCTAACCCTAGCTCAAACCCTAACCCTAGCTCAAACCCTAACCCTAACCCTAACCCTAGCTCAAACCCTAACCCTAACCCTAGCTCAAACCCTAACCCTAACCCTAGCTCAAACCCTAACCCTAACCCTAGCTCAAACCCTAACCCTAACCCTAGCTCAAACCCGAACCCTAGCTCAAACCCTAACCCTAACCCTAACCTTAGCTCAAACCCTAACCCTAGCTCAAACCCTAACCCTAACCCTAACCCTAGCTCAAACCCTAACCCTAACCCTAACCCTAACCCTAGCTCAAACCCTAACCCTAACCCTAGCTCAAACCCTAACCCTAGCTCAAACCCTAACCCTAGCTTAAACCCTAACCCTAGCTCAAGCCCTAACCCTAACCCTAGCTCAAACCCTAACCCTAGCTCAAATCCTAACCCTAACCCTAACCCTAGCTCAAACCCTAACCCTAACCCTAGCTCAAACCCTAACCCTAACCCTAGCTCAAACCCTAACCCTAACCCTAACCCTACCTCAAACCCTAACCCTAGCTCAAACCCTAACCCTAACCCTAACGCTAGCTCAAACCCTAACCCTAACCCTACCTCAAACCCTAACCCTAGCTCAAACCCTAACCCTAACCCTAGCTCAAACCCTAACCCTAGCTCAAACCCTAACCCTAGCTCAAACCCTAACCCTAACCCTAGCTCAAACCCTAACCCTAACCCTAGCTCAAACCCTAACCCTAGCTCAAACCCTAACCCTAACCCTAGCTCAAACCCTAACCCTAGCTCAAACCCTAACCCTAACCCTAGCTCAAACCCTAACCCTAGCTCAAACCCTAACCCTAACCCTAACCCTAGCTCAAACCCTAACCCTAACCCTAGCTCAAACCCTAACCCTAACCCTACCTCAATCCCTAACCCTAACCCTAGCTCAAACCCTAACCCTAACCCTAGCTCAAACCCTAACCCTAGCTCAAACCCTAATCCTAACCCTAGCTCAAACCCTAACCCTAGCTCAAACCTAACCCTAGCTCAAACCCTAACCCTAACCCTAGCTCAAACCCTAACCCTAACCCTAGCTCAAACCCTAACCCTAGCTCAAACCCTAACCCTAACCCTAGCTCAAACCCTAACCCTAACCCTAGCTCAAACCCTAACCCTAACCCTAGCTCAAACCCTAACCCTAGCTCAAACCCTAACCCTAGCTCAAACCCTAACCCTAACCCTAACCCTAGCTCAAACCCTAACCCTAGCTCAAACCCTAACCCTAACCCTAGCTCAAACCCTAACCCTAACCCTAGCTCAAACCCTAACCCTAGCTCAAACCCTAACCCTAACCCTAACCCTAGCTCAAACCCTAACCCTAACCCTAGCTCAAACCCTAACCCTAGCTCAAACCCTAACCCTAAGTCTAGCTCAAACCCTAACCCTAGCTCAAACCCTAACCCTAACCCTAACCCTAGCTCAAACCCTAACCCTAACCCTAGCTCAAACCCTAACCCTAGCTCAAACCCTAACCCTAACCCTAACCCTAGCTCAAACCCTAACCCTAACCCTAACCCTAGCTCAAACCCTAACCCTAACCCTAGCTCAAACCCTAACCCTAGCTCAAACCCTAACCCTAACCCTAACCCTAGCTCAAACCCTAACCCTAACCCTAGCTCAAACCCTAACCCTAACCCTAGCTCAAACCCTAACCCTAACCCTAGCTCAAACCCTAACCCTAACCCTAGCTCAAACCCGAACCCTAGCTCAAACCCTAACCCTAACCCTAACCCTAGCTCAAACCCTAACCCTAGCTCAAACCCTAACCCTAACCCTAACCCTAGCTCAAACCCTAACCCTAACCCTAACCCTAACCCTAGCTCAAACCCTAACCTTAACCCTAGCTCAAACCCTAACCCTAGCTCAAACCCTAACCCTAGCTTAAACCCTAACCCTAGCTCAAGCCCTAACCCTAACCCTAGCTCAAACCCTAACCCTAGCTCAAACCCTAACCCTAACCCTAACCCTAGCTCAAACCCTAACCCTAACCCTAGCTCAAACCCTAACCCTAACCCTAGCTCAAACCCTAACCCTAACCCTAACCCTACCTCAAACCCTAACCCTAGCTCAAACCCTAACCCTAACCCTAACCCTAGCTCAAACCCTAACCCTAACCCTACTTCAAACCCTAACCCTAGCTCAAACCCTAACCCTAACCCTAGCTCAAACCCTAACCCTAACCCTAGCTCAAACCCTAACCCTGGCTCAAACCCTAACCCTAGCTCAAACCCTAACCCTAACCCTAGCTCAAACCCTCACCCTAACCCTAGCTCAAACCCTAACCCTAGCTCAAACCCTAACCCTAGCTCAAACCCTAACCCTAACCCTAGCTCAAACCCTAACCCTAACTCAAACCCTAACCCTAGCTCAAACCCTAACCCTAGCTCAAACCCTAACCCTAGCTCAAACCCTAACCCTAACCCTAGCTCAAACCCTAACCCTAACCCTAGCTCAAACCCTAACCCTAACCCTAGCTCAAACCCTAACCCTAACCCTAGCTCAAACCCTAACCCTAACCCTAGCTCAAACCCTAACCCTAACCCTAACCCTAGCTCAAACCCTAACCCTAGCTCAAACCCTAACCCTAGCTCAAACCCTAACCCTAACCCTAGCTCAAACCCTAAACCTAACCCTAGCTCAAACCCTAAACCTAACCCTAGCTCAAACCCTAACCCTAACCCTAACCCTAGCTCAAACCCTAACCCTAGCTCAAACCCTAACCCTAACCCTGACCCTAGCTCAAACCCTAACCCTAACCCTAGCTCAAACCCTAACCCTAGCTCAAACCCTAACCCTAGCTCAAACCCTAACCCTAGCTTAAACCCTAACCCTAGCTCAAGCCCTAACCCTAACCCTAGCTCAAACCCTAACCCTAGCTCAAACCCTAACCCTAACCCTAACCCTAGCTCAAACCCTAACCCTAACCCTAGCTCAAACCCTAACCCTAACCCTACCTCAAACCCTAACCCTAGCTCAAACCCTAACCCTAACCCTAGCTCAAACCCTAACCCTAGCTCAAACCCTAACCCTAACCCTAGCTCAAACCCTAACCCTAGCTCAAACCCTAACCCTAGCTCAAACCCTAACCCTAACCCTAGCTCAAACCCTAACCCTAACCCTAGCTCAAACCCTAACCCTAGCTCAAACCCTAACCCTAACCCTAGCTCAAACCCTAACCCTAACCCTAACCCTAGCTCAAACCCTAACCCTAACCCTAGCTAAAACCCTAACCCTAGCTCAAACCCTAACCCTAACCCTAACCCTAGCTCAAACCCTAACCCTAACCCTAACCCTAGCTCAAACCCTAACCCTAACCCTAACCCTAGCTCAAACCCTAACCCTAACCCTAGCTCAAACCCTAACCCTAACCCTAGCTCAAACCCTAACCCTAACCCTAGCTCAAACCCGAACCCTAGCTCAAACCCTAACCCTAACCCTAACCCTAGCTCAAACCCTAACCCTAGCTCAAACCCTAACCCTAACCCTAACCCTAGCTCAAACCCTAACCCTAACCCTAGCTCAAACCCTAACCCTAACCCTAGCTCAAACCCTAACCCTAACCCTAGCTCAAACCCTTACCCTAACCCTAGCTCAAACCCTAACCCTAGCTCAAACCCTAACCCTAGTTCAAACCCTAACCCTAACCCTAGCTCAAACCCTAACCCTAGTTCAAACCCTAACCCTAACCCTAGCTCAAACCCTAACCCTAACCCTAACCCTAGCTCAAACCCTAACCCTAGCTCAAACCCTAACCCTAGCTCAAACCCTAACCCTAAACCTAGCTCAAACCCTAAACCTAACCCTAGCTCAAACCCTAACCCTAACCCTAACCCTAGCTCAAACCCTAACCCTAGCTCAAACCCTAACCCTAACCCTGACCCTAGCTCAAACCCTAACCCTAACCCTAGCTCAAACCCTAACCCTAGCTCAAACCCTAACCCTAGCTTAAACCCTAACCCTAGCTCAAGCCCTAACCCTAACCCTAGCTCAAACCCTAACCCTAGCTCAAACCCTAACCCTAACCCTAACCCTAACCCTAGCTCAAACCCTAACCCTAACCCTAGCTCAAACCCTAACCCTAGCTCAAACCCTAACCCTAACCCTAGCTCAAACCCTAACCCTAGCTCAAACCCTAACCCTAACCCTAACCCTAGCTCAAATCCTAACCCTAGCTCAAACCCTAACCCTAGCTCAAACCCTAACCCTAACCCTAGCTCAAACCCTAACCCTAACCCTAGCTCAAACCCTAACCCTAACCCTAGCTCAAACCCTAACCCTAACCCTAACCCTAGCTCAAACCCTAACCCTAGCTCAAACCCTAACCCTAGCTCAAACCCTAACCCTAGCTCAAACCCTAACCCTAACCCTAGCTCAAACCCTAAACCTAACCCTAGCTCAAACCCTAAACCTAACCCTAGCTCAAACCCTAACCCTAACCCTAACCCTAGCTCAAACCCTAACCCTAACCCTAGCTCAAACCCTAAACCTAACCCTAGCTCAAACCCTAAACCTAACCCTAGCTCAAACCCTAACCCTAACCCTAACCCTAGCTCAAACCCTAACCCTAGCTCAAACCCTAACCCTAACCCTGACCCTAGCTCAAACCCTAACCCTAACCCTAGCTCAAACCCTAACCCTAGCTCAAACCCTAACCCTAGCTCAAACCCTAACCCTAACCCTAACCCTAGCTCAAACCCTAACCCTAGCTCAAACCCTAACCCTAGCTCAAACCCTAACCCTAACCCTAGCTCAAACCCTAACCCTAACCCTAGCTCAAACCCTAACCCTAGCTCAAACCCTAACCCTAGCTCAAACCCTAACCCTAACCCTAACCCTAGCTCAAACCCTAACCCTAACCCTAGCTCAAACCCTAACCCTAGCTCAAACCCTAACCCTAACCCTAACCCTAGCTCAAACCCTAACCCTAACCCTAACCCTAGCTCAAACCCTAACCCTAACCCTAGCTCAAACCCTAACCCTAGCTCAAACCCTAACCCTAACCCTAACCCTAGCTCAAACCCTAACCCTAACCCTAGCTCAAACCCTAACCCTAACCCTAGCTCAAACCCTAACCCTAACCCTAGCTCAAACCCTAACCCTAACCCTAGCTCAAACCCGAACCCTAGCTCAAACCCTAACCCTAACCCTAACCTTAGCTCAAACCCTAACCCTAGCTCAAACCCTAACCCTAACCCTAACCCTAGCTCAAACCCTAACCCTAACCCTAACCCTAACCCTAGCTCAAACCCTAACCCTAACCCTAGCTCAAACCCTAACCCTAGCTCAAACCCTAACCCTAGCTTAAACCCTAACCCTAGCTCAAGCCCTAACCCTAACCCTAGCTCAAACCCTAACCCTAGCTCAAATCCTAACCCTAACCCTAACCCTAGCTCAAACCCTAACCCTAACCCTAGCTCAAACCCTAACCCTAACCCTAGCTCAAACCCTAACCCTAACCCTAACCCTACCTCAAACCCTAACCCTAGCTCAAACCCTAACCCTAACCCTAACGCTAGCTCAAACCCTAACCCTAACCCTACCTCAAACCCTAACCCTAGCTCAAACCCTAACCCTAACCCTAGCTCAAACCCTAACCCTAGCTCAAACCCTAACCCTAACCCTAGCTCAAACCCTAACCCTAGCTCAAACCCTAACCCTAGCTCAAACCCTAACCCTAACCCTAGCTCAAACCCTAACCCTAACCCTAGCTCAAACCCTAACCCTAGCTCAAACCCTAACCCTAACCCTAGCTCAAACCCTAACCCTAGCTCAAACCCTAACCCTAACCCTAACCCTAGCTCAAACCCTAACCCTAACCCTAGCTCAAACCCTAACCCTAACCCTACCTCAATCCCTAACCCTAACCCTAGCTCAAACCCTAACCCTAACCCTAGCTCAAACCCTAACCCTAGCTCAAACCCTAATCCTAACCCTAGCTCAAACCCTAACCCTAGCTCAAACCTAACCCTAGCTCAAACCCTAACCCTAACCCTAGCTCAAACCCTAACCCTAACCCTAGCTCAAACCCTAACCCTAGCTCAAACCCTAACCCTAACCCTAGCTCAAACCCTAACCCTAACCCTAGCTCAAACCCTAACCCTAACCCTAGCTCAAACCCTAACCCTAACCCTAGCTCAAACCCTAACCCTAGCTCAAACCCTAACCCTAGCTCAAACCCTAACCCTAACCCTAACCCTAGCTCAAACCCTAACCCTAGCTCAAACCCTAACCCTAACCCTAGCTCAAACCCTAACCCTAACCCTAGCTCAAACCCTAACCCTAGCTCAAACCCTAACCCTAACCCTAACCCTAGCTCAAACCCTAACCCTAACCCTAGCTCAAACCCTAACCCTAGCTCAAACCCTAACCCTAAGTCTAGCTCAAACCCTAACCCTAGCTCAAACCCTAACCCTAACCCTAACCCTAGCTCAAACCCTAACCCTAACCCTAGCTCAAACCCTAACCCTAGCTCAAACCCTAACCCTAACCCTAACCCTAGCTCAAACCCTAACCCTAACCCTAACCCTAGCTCAAACCCTAACCCTAACCCTAGCTCAAACCCTAACCCTAGCTCAAACCCTAACCCTAACCCTAACCCTAGCTCAAACCCTAACCCTAACCCTAGCTCAAACCCTAACCCTAACCCTAGCTCAAACCCTAACCCTAACCCTAGCTCAAACCCTAACCCTAACCCTAGCTCAAACCCGAACCCTAGCTCAAACCCTAACCCTAACCCTAACCCTAGCTCAAACCCTAACCCTAGCTCAAACCCTAACCCTAACCCTAACCCTAGCTCAAACCCTAACCCTAACCCTAACCCTAACCCTAGCTCAAACCCTAACCTTAACCCTAGCTCAAACCCTAACCCTAGCTCAAACCCTAACCCTAGCTTAAACCCTAACCCTAGCTCAAGCCCTAACCCTAACCCTAGCTCAAACCCTAACCCTAGCTCAAACCCTAACCCTAACCCTAACCCTAGCTCAAACCCTAACCCTAACCCTAGCTCAAACCCTAACCCTAACCCTAGCTCAAACCCTAACCCTAACCCTAACCCTACCTCAAACCCTAACCCTAGCTCAAACCCTAACCCTAACCCTAACCCTAGCTCAAACCCTAACCCTAACCCTACTTCAAACCCTAACCCTAGCTCAAACCCTAACCCTAACCCTAGCTCAAACCCTAACCCTAACCCTAGCTCAAACCCTAACCCTGGCTCAAACCCTAACCCTAGCTCAAACCCTAACCCTAACCCTAGCTCAAACCCTCACCCTAACCCTAGCTCAAACCCTAACCCTAGCTCAAACCCTAACCCTAGCTCAAACCCTAACCCTAACCCTAGCTCAAACCCTAACCCTAACTCAAACCCTAACCCTAGCTCAAACCCTAACCCTAGCTCAAACCCTAACCCTAGCTCAAACCCTAACCCTAACCCTAGCTCAAACCCTAACCCTAACCCTAGCTCAAACCCTAACCCTAACCCTAGCTCAAACCCTAACCCTAACCCTAGCTCAAACCCTAACCCTAACCCTAGCTCAAACCCTAACCCTAACCCTAACCCTAGCTCAAACCCTAACCCTAGCTCAAACCCTAACCCTAGCTCAAACCCTAACCCTAACCCTAGCTCAAACCCTAAACCTAACCCTAGCTCAAACCCTAAACCTAACCCTAGCTCAAACCCTAACCCTAACCCTAACCCTAGCTCAAACCCTAACCCTAGCTCAAACCCTAACCCTAACCCTGACCCTAGCTCAAACCCTAACCCTAACCCTAGCTCAAACCCTAACCCTAGCTCAAACCCTAACCCTAGCTTAAACCCTAACCCTAGCTCAAGCCCTAACCCTAACCCTAGCTCAAACCCTAACCCTAGCTCAAACCCTAACCCTAACCCTAACCCTAGCTCAAACCCTAACCCTAACCCTAGCTCAAACCCTAACCCTAACCCTAGCTCAAACCCTAACCCTAGCTCAAACCCTAACCCTAACCCTAGCTCAAACCCTAACCCTAGCTCAAACCCTAACCCTAACCCTAGCTCAAACCCTAACCCTAACTCTAGCTCAAACCCTAACCCTAGCTCAAACCCTAACCCTAGCTCAAACCCTAACCCTAACCCTAACCCTAACCCTAACCCTAGCTCAAACCCTAACCCTAGCTCAAACCCTAACCCTAACCCTAGCTCAAACCCTAACCCTAACCCTAACCCTAGCTCAAACCCTAACCCTAACCCTAGCTAAAACCCTAACCCTAGCTCAAACCCTAACCCTAACCCTAACCCTAGCTCAAACCCTAACCCTAACCCTAACCCTAGCTCAAACCCTAACCCTAACCCTAACCCTAGCTCAAACCCTAACCCTAACCCTAGCTCAAACCCTAACCCTAACCCTAGCTCAAACCCTAACCCTAACCCTAGCTCAAACCCGAACCCTAGCTCAAACCCTAACCCTAACCCTAACCCTAGCTCAAACCCTAACCCTAGCTCAAACCCTAACCCTAACCCTAACCCTAGCTCAAACCCTAACCCTAACCCTAGCTCAAACCCTAACCCTAACCCTAGCTCAAACCCTAACCCTAACCCTAGCTCAAACCCTTACCCTAACCCTAGCTCAAACCCTAACCCTAGCTCAAACCCTAACCCTAGTTCAAACCCTAACCCTAACCCTAGCTCAAACCCTAACCCTAGTTCAAACCCTAACCCTAACCCTAGCTCAAACCCTAACCCTAACCCTAACCCTAGCTCAAACCCTAACCCTAGCTCAAACCCTAACCCTAGCTCAAACCCTAACCCTAAACCTAGCTCAAACCCTAAACCTAACCCTAGCTCAAACCCTAACCCTAACCCTAACCCTAGCTCAAACCCTAACCCTAGCTCAAACCCTAACCCTAACCCTGACCCTAGCTCAAACCCTAACCCTAACCCTAGCTCAAACCCTAACCCTAGCTCAAACCCTAACCCTAGCTTAAACCCTAACCCTAGCTCAAGCCCTAACCCTAACCCTAGCTCAAACCCTAACCCTAGCTCAAACCCTAACCCTAACCCTAACCCTAACCCTAGCTCAAACCCTAACCCTAACCCTAGCTCAAACCCTAACCCTAGCTCAAACCCTAACCCTAACCCTAGCTCAAACCCTAACCCTAGCTCAAACCCTAACCCTAACCCTAGCTCAAACCCTAACCCTAACTCTAGCTCAAACCCTAACCCTAGCTCAAACCCTAACCCTAGCTCAAACCCTAACCCTAACCCTAACCCTAACCCTAACCCTAGCTCAAACCCTAACCCTAGCTCAAACCCTAACCCTAACCCTAGCTCAAACCCTAACCCTAACCCTAACCCTAGCTCAAACCCTAACCCTAACCCTAGCTAAAACCCTAACCCTAGCTCAAACCCTAACCCTAACCCTAACCCTAGCTCAAACCCTAACCCTAACCCTAACCCTAGCTCAAACCCTAACCCTAACCCTAGCTCAAACCCTAACCCTAGCTCAAACCCTAACCCTAACCCTAACCCTAGCTCAAACCCTAACCCTAACCCTAGCTCAAACCCTAACCCTAACCCTAGCTCAAACCCTAACCCTAACCCTAGCTCAAACCCGAACCCTAGCTCAAACCCTAACCCTAACCCTAACCCTAGCTCAAACCCTAACCCTAGCTCAAACCCTAACCCTAACCCTAACCCTAGCTCAAACCCTAACCCTAACCCTAGCTCAAACCCTAACCCTAACCCTAGCTCAAACCCTAACCCTAACCCTAGCTCAAACCCTTACCCTAACCCTAGCTCAAACCCTAACCCTAGCTCAAACCCTAACCCTAGTTCAAACCCTAACCCTAACCCTAGCTCAAACCCTAACCCTAGCTCAAACTCTAAACCTAACCCTAACCCTAGCTCAAACCCTAACCCTAACCCTAGCTCAAACCCTAACCCTAGCTCAAACCCTAACCCTAGCTCAAACCCTAACCCTAACCCTAGCTCAAACCCTAACCCTAACCCTAGCTCAAACCCTAACCCTAACCATAGCTCAAACCCTAACCCTAACCCTAGCTCAAACCCTAAACCTAACCCTAACCCTAGCTCAAACCCTAACCCTAGCTCAAACCCTAACCCTAGCTCAAACCCTAACCCTAACCCTAGCTCAAACCCTAACCCTAACCCTAGCTCAAACCCTAACCCTAACCCTAGCTCAAACCCTAACCCTAACCCTAGCTCAAACCCTAACCCTAGCTCAAACCCTAACCCTAACCCTAGCTCAAACCCTAACCCTAACCCTAGCTCAAACCCTAACCCTAGCTCAAACCCTAACCCTAACCCTAACCCTAGCTCAAACCCTAACCCTAGCTCAAACCCTAAACCTAACCCTAACCCTAGCTCAAACCCTAACCCTAACCCTAGCTCAAACCCTAACCCTAGCTCAAACCCTAACCCTAACCCTAGCTCAAACCCTAACCCTAACCCTAACCCTAGCTCAAACCCTAACCCTAGCTCAAACCCTAACCCTAGCTCAAACCCTAACCCTAGCTCAAACCCTAACCCTAGCTCAAACACTAACCCTAACCCTAGCTCAAACCCTAAACCTAACCCTAGCTCAAACCCTAAACCTAACCCTAACCCTAGCTCAAACCCTAACCCTAGCTCAAACCCTAACCCTAACCCTGACCCTAGCTCAAACCCTAACCCTAACCCTAGCTCAAACCCTAACCCTAGCTCAAACCCTAACCCTAGTTCAAACCCTAACCCTAACCCTAGCTCAAACCCTAACCCTAGCTCAAACCCTAACCCTAACCCTAGCTCAAACCCTAACCCTAGCTCAAACCCTAACCCTAGTTCAAACCCTAACCCTAACCCTAGCTCAAACCCTAACCCTAGCTCAAACCCTAACCCTAACCCTAATCCTAGCTCAAACCCTAACCCTAACCCTAACCCTAACCCTAGCTCAAACCCTAACCCTAGCTCAAACCCTAACCCTAGCTCAAACCCTAACCCTAGCTTAAACCCTAACCCTAGCTCAAGCCCTAACCCTAACCCTAGCTCAAACCCTAACCCTAGCTCAAACCCTAACCCTAACCCTAACCCTAGCTCAAACCCTAACCCTAACCCTAGCTCAAACCCTAACCCTAACCCTAACCCTACCTCAAACCCTAACCCTAGCTCAAACCCTAACCCTAGCTCAAACCCTAACCCTAGCTCAAACCCTAACCCTAACCCTAGCTCAAACCCTAACCCTAACCCTAGCTCAAACCCTAACCCTAGCTCAAACCCTAACCCTAGCTCAAACCCTAACCCTAACCCTAGCTCAAACCCTAACCCTAGCTCAAACCCTAACCCTAACCCTAACCCTAGCTCAAACCCTAACCCTAACCCTAGCTCAAACCCTAACCCTAACCCTACCTCAATCCCTAACCCTAACCCTAGCTCAAACCCTAACCCTAACCCTAGCTCAAACCCTAACCCTAGCTCAAACCCTAACCCTAGCTCAAACCCTAACCCTAGCTCAAACCTAACCCTAGCTCAAACCCTAACCCTAACCCTAGCTCAAACCCTAACCCTAACCCTAGCTCAAACCCTAACCCTAGCTCAAACCCTAACCCTAACCCTAGCTCAAACCCTAACCCTAACCCTAGCTCAAACCCTAACCCTAACCCTAGCTCAAACCCTAACCCTAACCCTAGCTCAAACCCTAACCCTAGCTCAAACCCTAACCCTAGCTCAAACCCTAACCCTAGCTCAAACCCTAACCCTAGCTCAAACCCTAACCCTAACCCTAGCTCAAACCCTAACCCTAACCCTAGCTCAAACCCTAACCCTAGCTCAAACCCTAACCCTAACCCTAACCCTAGCTCAAACCCTAACCCTAACCCTAGCTCAAACCCTAACCCTAGCTCAAACCCTAACCCTAACTCTAGCTCAAACCCTAACCCTAGCTCAAACCCTAACCCTAGCTCAAACCCTAACCCTAACCCTAACCCTAGCTCAAACCCTAACCCTAACCCTAGCTCAAACCCTAACCCTAGCTCAAACCCTAACCCTAACCCTAACCCTAGCTCAAACCCTAACCCTAACCCTAACCCTAGCTCAAACCCTAACCCTAGCTCAAACCCTAACCCTAACCCTAACCCTAGCTCAAACCCTAACCCTAACCCTAGCTCAAACCCTAACCCTAACCCTAGCTCAAACCCTAACCCTAACCCTAGCTCAAACCCTAACCCTAACCCTAGCTCAAACCCGAACCCTAGCTCAAACCCTAACCCTAACCCTAACCCTAGCTCAAACCCTAACCCTAGCTCAAACCCTAACCCTAACCCTAACCCTAGCTCAAACCCTAACCCTAACCCTAACCCTAACCCTAGCTCAAAGCCTAACCCTAACCCTAGCTCAAACCCTAACCCTAGCTCAAACCCTAACCCTAGCTTAAACCCTAACCCTAGCTCAAGCCCTAACCCTAACCCTAGCTCAAACCCTAACCCTAGCTCAAACCCTAACCCTAACCCTAACCCTAGCTCAAACCCTAACCCTAACCCTAGCTCAAACCCTAACCCTAACCCTAGCTCAAACCCTAACCCTAACCCTAACCCTACCTCAAACCCTAACCCTAGCTCAAACCCTAACCCTAACCCTAACCCTAGCTCAAACCCTAACCCTAACCCTACCTCAAACCCTAACCCTAGCTCAAACCCTAACCCTAACCCTAGCTCAAACCCTAACCCTAACCCTAGCTCAAACCCTAACCCTAGCTCAAACCCTAACCCTAGCTCAAACCCTAACCCTAACCCTAGCTCAAACCCTAACCCTAACCCTAGCTCAAACCCTAACCCTAGCTCAAACCCTAACCCTAGCTCAAACCCTAACCCTAACCCTAGCTCAAACCCTAACCCTAACCCTAGCTCAAACCCTAACCCTAGCTCAAACCCTAACCCTAACCCTAACCCTAGCTCAAACCCTAACCCTAGCTCAAACCCTAATCCTAACCCTAACCCAAACCCTAACCCTAACCCTAGCTCAAACCCTAACCCTAGCTCAAACCCTAACCCTAACCCTAGCTCAAACCCTAACCCTAACCCTAGCTCAAACCCTAACCCTAACCCTAGCTCAAACCCTAACCCTAGCTCAAACCCTAACCCTAGCTCAAACCCTAACCCTAACCCTAACCCTAGCTCAAACCCTAACCCTAGCTCAAACCCTAACCCTAACCCTAGCTCAAACCCTAACCCTAACCCTAGCTCAAACCCTAACCCTAGCTCAAACCCTAACCCTAACCCTAACCCTAGCTCAAACCCTAACCCTAACCCTAGCTCAAACCCTAACCCTAGCTCAAACCCTAACCCTAAGTCTAGCTCAAACCCTAACCCTAGCTCAAACCCTAACCCTAGCTCAAACCCTAACCCTAACCCTAACCCTAGCTCAAACCCTAACCCTAACCCTAGCTCAAACCCTAACCCTAGCTCAAACCCTAACCCTAACCCTAACCCTAGCTCAAACCCTAACCCTAGCTCAAACCCTAACCCTAACCCTAGCTCAAACCCTAACCCTAGCTCAAACCCTAACCCTAACCCTAACCCTAGCTCAAACCCTAACCCTAACCCTAGCTCAAACCCTAACCCTAACCCTAGCTCAAACCCTAACCCTAACCCTAGCTCAAACCCTAACCCTAACCCTAGCTCAAACCCGAACCCTAGCTCAAACCCTAACCCTAACCCTAACCCTAGCTCAAACCCTAACCCTAGCTCAAACCCTAACCCTAACCCTAACCCTAGCTCAAACCCTAACCCTAACCCTAACCCTAACCCTAGCTCAAACCCTAACCCTAACCCTAGCTCAAACCCTAACCCTAGCTCAAACCCTAACCCTAGCTTAAACCCTAACCCTAGCTCAAGCCCTAACCCTAACCCTAGCTCAAACCCTAACCCTAGCTCAAACCCTAACCCTAACCCTAACCCTAGCTCAAACCCTAACCCTAACCCTAGCTCAAACCCTAACCCTAACCCTAGCTCAAACCCTAACCCTAACCCTAACCCTACCTCAAACCCTAACCCTAGCTCAAACCCTAACCCTAACCCTAACCCTAGCTCAAACCCTAACCCTAACCCTACCTCAAACCCTAACCCTAGCTCAAACCCTAACCCTAACCCTAGCTCAAACCCTAACCCTAGCTCAAACCCTAACCCTAACCCTAGCTCAAACCCTAACCCTAGCTCAAACCCTAACCCTAGCTCAAACCCTAACCCTAACCCTAGCTCAAACCCTAACCCTAACACTAGCTCAAACCCTAACCCTAGCTCAAACCCTAACCCTAGCTCAAACCCTAACCCTAACCCTAGCTCAAACCCTAACCCTAACCCTAGCTCAAACCCTAACCCTAGCTCAAACCCTAACCCTAACCCTAACCCTAGCTCAAACCCTAACCCTAGCTCAAACCCTAATCCTAACCCTAACCCTAGCTCAAACCCTAACCCTAACCCTAGCTCAAACCCTAACCCTAGCTCAAACCCTAACCCTAACCCTAGCTCAAACCCTAACCCTAGCTCAAACCCTAACCCTAACCCTAACCCTAGCTCAAACCCTAACCCTAACCCTAACCCTAGCTCAAACCCTAACCCTAACCCTAGCTCAAACCCTAACCCTAGCTCATACCCTAACCCTAACCCTAACCCTAGCTCAAACCCTAACCCTAACCCTAGCTCAAACCCTAACCCTAACCCTAGCTCAAACCCTAACCCTAACCCTAGCTCAAACCCGAACCCTAGCTCAAACCCTAACCCTAACCCTAACCCTAGCTCAAACCCTAACCCTAGCTCAAACCCTAACCCTAACCCTAACCCTAGCTCAAACCCTAACCCTAACCCTAACCCTAACCCTAGCTCAAACCCTAACCCTAACCCTAGCTCAAACCCTAACCCTAGCTCAAACCCTAACCCTAGCTTAAACCCTAACCCTAGCTCAAGCCCTAACCCTAACCCTAGCTCAAACCCTAACCCTAGCTCAAACCCTAACCCTAACCCTAACCCTAGCTCAAACCCTAACCCTAACCCTAGCTCAAACCCTAACCCTAACCCTAGCTCAAACCCTAACCCTAACCCTAACCCTACCTCAAACCCTAACCCTAGCTCAAACCCTAACCCTAACCCTAACCCTAGCTCAAACCCTAACCCTAACCCTACCTCAAACCCTAACCCTAGCTCAAACCCTAACCCTAACCCTAGCTCAAACCCTAACCCTAGCTCAAACCCTAACCCTAACCCTAGCTCAAACCCTAACCCTAACCCTAGCTCAAACCCTAACCCTAGCTCAAACCCTAATCCTAACCCTAACCCTAGCTCAAACCCTAACCCTAACCCTAGCTCAAACCCTAACCCTAACCCTACCTCAATCCCTAACCCTAGCTCAAACCCTAACCCTAACCCTAGCTCAAACCCTAACCCTAGCTCAAACCCTAACCCTAACCCTAGCTCAAACCCTAACCCTAGCTCAAACCCTAACCCTAGCTCAAACCCTAACCCTAACCCTAGCTCAAACCCTAACCCTAACCCTAGCTCAAACCCTAACCCTAGCTCAAACCCTAACCCTAACCCTAACCCTAGCTCAAACCCTAACCCTAGCTCAAACCCTAAACCTAACCCTAACCCTAGCTCAAACCCTAACCCTAACCCTAGCTCAAACCCTAACCCTAACCCTAGCTCAAACCCTAACCCTAACCCTAGCTCAAACCCTAACCCTAACCCTAGCTCAAACCCTAACCCTAACCCTAACCCTAACCCTACCTCAAACCCTAACCCTAGCTCAAACCCTAACCCTAGCTCAAACCCTAACCCTAGCTCAAACCCTAACCCTAGCTCAAACCCTAACCCTAACCCTAGCTCAAACCCTAACCCTAACCCTAGCTCAAACCCTAACCCTAGCTCAAACCCTAACCCTAACCCTAACCCTAGCTCAAACCCTAACCCTAGCTCAAACCCTAATCCTAACCCTAACCCTAGCTCAAACCCTAACCCTAACCCTAGCTCAAACCCTAACCCTAGCTCAAACCCTAACCCTAACCCTAGCTCAAACCCTAACCCTAGCTCAAACCCTAACCCTAACCCTAACCCTAACCCTAGCTCAAACCCTAACCCTAACCCTAACCCTAGCTCAAACCCTAACCCTAACCCTAGCTCAAACCCTAACCCTAGCTCATACCCTAACCCTAACCCTAACCCTAGCTCAAACCCTAACCCTAACCCTAGCTCAAACCCTAACCCTAACCCTAGCTCAAACCCTAACCCTAACCCTAGCTCAAACCCGAACCCTAGCTCAAACCCTAACCCTAACCCTAACCCTAGCTCAAACCCTAACCCTAGCTCAAACCCTAACCCTAACCCTAACCCTAGCTCAAACCCTAACCCTAACCCTAACCCTAACCCTAGCTCAAACCCTAACCCTAACCCTAGCTCAAACCCTAACCCTAGCTCAAACCCTAACCCTAGCTTAAACCCTAACCCTAGCTCAAGCCCTAACCCTAACCCTAGCTCAAACCCTAACCCTAGCTCAAACCCTAACCCTAACCCTAACCCTAGCTCAAACCCTAACCCTAACCCTAGCTCAAACCCTAACCCTAACCCTAGCTCAAACCCTAACCCTAACCCTAACCCTACCTCAAACCCTAACCCTAGCTCAAACCCTAACCCTAACCCTAACCCTAGCTCAAACCCTAACCCTAACCCTACCTCAAACCCTAACCCTAGCTCAAACCCTAACCCTAACCCTAGCTCAAACCCTAACCCTAGCTCAAACCCTAACCCTAACCCTAGCTCAAACCCTAACCCTAACCCTAGCTCAAACCCTAACCCTAGCTCAAACCCTAATCCTAACCCTAACCCTAGCTCAAACCCTAACCCTAACCCTAGCTCAAACCCTAACCCTAACCCTACCTCAATCCCTAACCCTAGCTCAAACCCTAACCCTAACCCTAGCTCAAACCCTAACCCTAGCTCAAACCCTAACCCTAACCCTAGCTCAAACCCTAACCCTAGCTCAAACCCTAACCCTAGCTCAAACCCTAACCCTAACCCTAGCTCAAACCCTAACCCTAACCCTAGCTCAAACCCTAACCCTAGCTCAAACCCTAACCCTAACCCTAACCCTAGCTCAAACCCTAACCCTAGCTCAAACCCTAAACCTAACCCTAACCCTAGCTCAAACCCTAACCCTAACCCTAGCTCAAACCCTAACCCTAACCCTAGCTCAAACCCTAACCCTAACCCTAGCTCAAACCCTAACCCTAACCCTAGCTCAAACCCTAACCCTAACCCTAACCCTAACCCTACCTCAAACCCTAACCCTAGCTCAAACCCTAACCCTAGCTCAAACCCTAACCCTAGCTCAAACCCTAACCCTAGCTCAAACCCTAACCCTAACCCTAGCTCAAACCCTAACCCTAACCCTAGCTCAAACCCTAACCCTAGCTCAAACCCTAACCCTAACCCTAACCCTAGCTCAAACCCTAACCCTAGCTCAAACCCTAACCCTAACCCTAGCTCAAACCCTAACCCTAGCTCAAACCCTAACCCTAACCCTAACCCTAGCTCAAACCCTAACCCTAACCCTAGCTCAAACCCTAACCCTAACCCTAGCTCAAACCCTAACCCTAACCCTAGCTCAAACCCTAACCCTAACCCTAGCTCAAACCCTAACCCTAACCCTAACCCTAGCTCAAACACTAACCCTAACCCTAACCCTAACCCTAGCTCAAACCCTAACCCTAACCCTAGCTCAAACCCTAACCCTAACCCTAGCTCAAACCCTAACCCTAGCTCAAACCCTAAACCTAACCCTAACCCTAGCTCAAACCCTAACCCTAACCCTAGCTCAAACCCTAACCCTAACCCTAGCTCAAACCCTAACCCTAACCCTAACCCTAGCTCAAACCCTAACCCTAGCTCAAACACTAACCCTAGCTCAAACCCTAACCCTAGCTCAAACCCTAACCCTAGCTCAAACCCTAACCCTAACCCTAGCTCAAACCCTAAACCTAACCCTAGCTCAAACCCTAAACCTAACCCTAGCTCAAACCCTAACCCTAACCCTAACCCTAGCTCAAACCCTAACCCTAGCTCAAACCCTAACCCTAACCCTGACCCTAGCTCAAACCCTAACCCTAACCCTAGCTCAAACCCTAACCCTAGCTCAAACCCTAACCCTAGTTCAAACCCTAACCCTAACCCTAGCTCAAACCCTAACCCTAGCTCAAACCCTAACCCTAGTTCAAACCCTAACCCTAACCCTAGCTCAAACCCTAACCCTAGCTCAAACCCTAAACCTAACCCTAACCCTAGCTCAAACCCTAACCCTAACCCTAGCTCAAACCCTAACCCTAGCTCAAACCGTAACCCTAGCTCAAACCCTAACCCTAACCCTAGCTCAAACCCTAACCCTAACCCTAGCTCAAACCCTAACCCTAACCCTAGCTCAAACCCTAACCCTAACCCTAGCTCAAACCCTAACCCTAGCTCAAACCCTAACCCTAACCCTAACCCTAGCTCAAACCCTAACCCTAACCCTAGCTCAAACCCTAACCCTAACCCTAGCTCAAACCCTAACCCTAACCCTAGCTCAATCCCTAACCCTAGCTCAAACCCTAACCCTAACCCTAGCTCAAACCCTAACCCTAACCCTAGCTCAAACCCTAACCCTAACCCTAGCTCAAACCCTAACCCTAACCCTAACCCTACCTCAAACCCTAACCCTAACTCAAACCCTAACCCTAGCTCAAACCCTAACCCTAGCTCAAACCCTAACCCTAGCTCAAACCCTAACCCTAACCCTAACCCTAGCTCAAACCCTAACCCTAACCCTAACCCTAACCCTAGCTCAAACCCTAACCCTAACCCTAGCTCAAACCCTAACCCTAGCTCAAACCCTAACCCTAACCCTAGCTCAAACCCTAACCCTAACCCTAACCCTACCTCAAACCCTAACCCTAGCTCAAACCCTAACCCTAACCCTAGCTCAAACCCTAACCCTAACCCTAACCCTAGCTCAAACCCTAACCCTAGCTCAAACCCTAAACCTAACCCTAACCCTAGCTCAAACCCTAACCCTAACCCTAGCTCAAACCCTAACCCTAGCTCAAACCCTAACCCTAACCCTAGCTCAAACCCTAACCCTAACCCTAGCTCAAACCCTAACCCTAACCCTAACCCTAGCTCAAACCCTAACCCTAGCTCAAACCCTAACCCTAGCTCAAACCCTAACCCTAGCTCAAACCCTAACCCTAACCCTAGCTCAAACCCTAAACCTAACCCTAGCTCAAACCCTAAACCTAACCCTAGCTCAAACCCTAACCCTAACCCTAACCCTAGCTCAAACCCTAACCCTAGCTCAAACCCTAACCCTAACCCTGACCCTAGCTCAAACCCTAACCCTAACCCTAGCTCAAACCCTAACCCTAGCTCAAACCCTAACCCTAGTTCAAACCCTAACCCTAACCCTAGCTCAAACCCTAACCCTAGCTCAAACCCTAACCCTAACCCTAGCTCAAACCCTAACCCTAGCTCAAACCCTAACCCTAGTTCAAACCCTAACCCTAACCCTAGCTCAAACCCTAACCCTAGCTCAAACCCTAACCCTAACCCTAATCCTAGCTCAAACCCTAACCCTAAACCTAACCCTAACCCTAGCTCAAACCCTAACCCTAGCTCAAACCCTAACCCTAGCTCAAACCCTAACCCTAGCTTAAACCCTAACCCTAGCTCAAGCCCTAACCCTAACCCTAGCTCAAACCCTAACCCTAGCTCAAACCCTAACCCTAACCCTAACCCTAGCTCAAACCCTAACCCTAACCCTAGCTCAAACCCTAACCCTAACCCTAACCCTAACCCTACCTCAAACCCTAACCCTAGCTCAAACCCTAACCCTAGCTCAAACCCTAACCCTAGCTCAAACCCTAACCCTAACCCTTGCTCAAACCCTAACCCTAACCCTAGCTCAAACCCTAACCCTAGCTCAAACCCTAACCCTAACCCTAACCCTAGCTCAAACCCTAACCCTAGCTCAAACCCTAACCCTAACCCTAGCTCAAACCCTAACCCTAGCTCAAACCCTAACCCTAACCCTAACCCTAGCTCAAACCCTAACCCTAACCCTAGCTCAAACCCTAACCCTAACCCTAGCTCAAACCCTAACCCTAACCCTAACCCTAGCTCAAACACTAACCCTAACCCTAACCCTAACCCTAGCTCAAACCCTAACCCTAACCCTAGCTCAAACCCTAACCCTAACCCTAGCTCAAACCCTAACCCTAGCTCAAACCCTAAACCTAACCCTAACCCTAGCTCAAACCCTAACCCTAACCCTAGCTCAAACCCTAACCCTAGCTCAAACCCTAAACCTAACCCTAACCCTAGCTCAAACCCTAACCCTAACCCTAGCTCAAACCCTAACCCTAACCCTAGCTCAAACCCTAACCCTAACCCTAACCCTAGCTCAAACCCTAACCCTAGCTCAAACACTAACCCTAGCTCAAACCCTAACCCTAGCTCAAACCCTAACCCTAGCTCAAACCCTAACCCTAACCCTAGCTCAAACCCTAAACCTAACCCTAGCTCAAACCCTAAACCTAACCCTAGCTCAAACCCTAACCCTAACCCTAACCCTAGCTCAAACCCTAACCCTAGCTCAAACCCTAACCCTAACCCTGACCCTAGCTCAAACCCTAACCCTAACCCTAGCTCAAACCCTAACCCTAGCTCAAACCCTAACCCTAGTTCAAACCCTAACCCTAACCCTAGCTCAAACCCTAACCCTAGCTCAAACCCTAACCCTAACCCTAGCTCAAACCCTAACCCTAGTTCAAACCCTAACCCTAACCCTAGCTCAAACCCTAACCCTAGCTCAAACCCTAAACCTAAACCTAACCCTAGCTCAAACCCTAACCCTAACCCTAGCTCAAACCGTAACCCTAGCTCAAACCCTAACCCTAACCCTAGCTCAAACCCTAACCCTAACCCTAGCTCAAACCCTAACCCTAACCCTAGCTCAAACCCTAACCCTAACCCTAGCTCAAACCCTAACCCTAGCTCAAACCCTAACCCTAACCCTAACCCTAGCTCAAACCCTAACCCTAACCCTAGCTCAAACCCTAACCCTAACCCTAGCTCAAACCCTAACCCTAACCCTAACCCTAACCCTAGCTCAAACCCTAACCCTAACCCTAGCTCAAACCCTAACCCTAGCTCAAACCCTAACCCTAACCCTAGCTCAAACCCTAACCCTAACCCTAGCTCAAACCCTAACCCTAACCCTAACCCTACCTCAAACCCTAACCCTAGCTCAAACCCTAACCCTAACCCTAGCTCAAACCCTAACCCTAACCCTAACCCTAGCTCAAACCCTAACCCTAACCCTAGCTCAAACCCTAACACTAAACCTAACCCTAGCTCAAACCCTAACCCTAGCTCAAACCCTAAACCTAACCCTAACCCTAGCTCAAACCCTAACCCTAACCCTAGCTCAAACCCTAACCCTAGCTCAAACCCTAACCCTAACCCTAGCTCAAACCCTAACCCTAACCCTAGCTCAAACCCTAACCCTAACCCTAACCCTAGCTCAAACCCTAACCCTAGCTCAAACCCTAACCCTAGCTCAAACCCTAACCCTAGCTCAAACCCTAACCCTAGCTCAAACCCTAACCCTAACCCTAGCTC
This sequence comes from Chaunax sp. Z400, assembly GCA_037577475.1. NCBI lineage: Eukaryota > Metazoa > Chordata > Actinopteri > Lophiiformes > Chaunacidae > Chaunax > Chaunax sp. Z400. The sequence continues at coordinate 11,668,264 of CM075203.1, forward strand.
AAACCCTAAACCTAACCCTAGCTCAAACCCTAAACCTAACCCTAGCTCAAACCCTAACCCTAACCCTAACCCTAGCTCAAACCCTAACCCTAGCTCAAACCCTAACCCTAACCCTGACCCTAGCTCAAACCCTAACCCTAACCCTAGCTCAAACCCTAACCCTAGCTCAAACCCTAACCCTAGTTCAAACCCTAACCCTAACCCTAGCTCAAACCCTAACCCTAGCTCAAACCCTAACCCTAACCCTAGCTCAAACCCTAACCCTAGCTCAAACCCTAACCCTAGTTCAAACCCTAACCCTAACCCTAGCTCAAACCCTAACCCTAGCTCAAACCCTAACCCTAACCCTAATCCTAGCTCAAACCCTAACCCTAACCCTAACCCTAACCCTAGCTCAAACCCTAACCCTAGCTCAAACACTAACCCTAGCTCAAACCCTAACCCTAGCTTAAACCCTAACCCTAGCTCAAGCCCTAACCCTAACCCTAGCTCAAACCCTAACCCTAGCTCAAACCCTAACCCTAACCCTAACCCTAGCTCAAACCCTAACCCTAACCCTAGCTCAAACCCTAAACCTAACCCTAACCCTAACCCTACCTCAAACCCTAACCCTAGCTCAAACCCTAACCCTAGCTCAAACCCTAACCCTAGCTCAAACCCTAACCCTAACCCTAGCTCAAACCCTAACCCTAACCCTAGCTCAAACCCTAACCCTAACCCTAACCCTAGCTCAAACCCTAACCCTAGCTCAAACCCTAACCCTAATCCTAGCTCAAACCCTAACCCTAGCTCAAACCCTAACCCTAACCCTAACCCTAGCTCAAACCCTAACCCTAACCCTAGCTCAAACCCTAACCCTAACCCTAACCCTAGCTCAAACACTAACCCTAACCCTAACCCTAACCCTAGCTCAAACCCTAACCCTAACCCTAGCTCAAACCCTAACCCTAACCCTAGCTCAAACCCTAACCCTAGCTCAAACCCTAAACCTAACCCTAACCCTAGCTCAAACCCTAACCCTAACCCTAGCTCAAACCCTAACCCTAGCTCAAACCCTAAACCTAACCCTAACCCTAGCTCAAACCCTAACCCTAACCCTAGCTCAAACCCTAACCCTAACCCTAGCTCAAACCCTAACCCTAACCCTAACCCTAGCTCAAACCCTAACCCTAGCTCAAACACTAACCCTAGCTCAAACCCTAACCCTAGCTCCCCTAGCTCAAACCCTAACCCTAACCCTAGCTCAAACCCTAAACCTAACCCTAGCTCAAACCCTAAACCTAACCCTAGCTCAAACCCTAACCCTAACCCTAACCCTAGCTCAAACCCTAACCCTAGCTCAAACCCTAACCCTAACCCTGACCCTAGCTCAAACCCTAACCCTAACCCTAGCTCAAACCCTAACCCTAGCTCAAACCCTAACCCTAGTTCAAACCCTAACCCTAACCCTAGCTCAAACCCTAACCCTAGCTCAAACCCTAACCCTAACCCTAGCTCAAACCCTAACCCTAGTTCAAACCCTAACCCTAACCCTAGCTCAAACCCTAACCCTAACCCTAGCTCAATCCCTAACCCTAGCTCAAACCCTAACCCTAACCCTAGCTCAAACCCTAACCCTAACCCTAGCTCAAACCCTAACCCTAACCCTAGCTCAAACCCTAACCCTAACCCTAACCCCTACCTCAAACCCTAACCCTAGCTCAAACCCTAACCCTAGCTCAAACCCTAACCCTAGCTCAAACCCTAACCCTAGCTCAAACCCTAACCCTAACCCTAACCCTAGCTCAAACCCTAACCCTAACCCTAACCCTAGCTCAAACCCTAACCCTAACCCTAGCTCAAACCCTAACCTTAACCCTAGCTCAAACCCTAACCCTAACCCTAGCTCAAATAACCCTAGCTCAACCCTAACCCTACCTCAATCCCTAACCCTAGCTCAAACCCTAACCCTAACCCTAGCTCAAACCCTAACCCTAGCTCAAACCCTAACCCTAGCTCAAACCCTAACCCTAACCCTAGCTCAAACCCTAACCCTAACCCTAGCTCAAACCCTAACCCTAGCTCAAACCCTAACCCTAACCCTAGCTCAAACCCTAACGCTAACCCTAGCTCAAACCCTAACCCTAGCTCAAACCCTAACCCTAGCTCAAACCCTAACCCTAACCCTAACCCTAGCTCAAACCCTAACCCTAGCTCAAACCCTAACCCTAACCCTAGCTCAAACCCTAACCCTAACCCTAACCCTAACCCTAGCTCAAACCCTAACCCTAACCCTAGCTCAAACCCTCACCCTAGCTCAAACCCTAACCCTAGCTTAAACCCTAACCCTAGCTCAAGCCCTAACCCTAACCCTAGCTCAAACCCTAACCCTAGCTCAAACCCTAACCCTAACCCTAACCCTAGCTCAAACCCTAACCCTAACCCTAGCTCAAACCCTAACCCTAGCTCAAACCCTAACCCTAACCCTAACCCTAGCTCAAACCCTAACCCTAACCCTAGCTCAAACCCTAACCCTAGCTCAAACCCTAACCCTAACCCTAGCTCAAACCCTAACCCTAACCCTAGCTCAAACCCTAACCCTAACCCTAGCTCAAACCCTAACCCTAACCCTAGCTCAAACCCTAACCCTAACCCTAACCCTAGCTCAAACCCTAACCCTAACCCTAGCTCAAACCCTAACCCTAACCCTAGCTCAAACCCTAACCCTAACCCTAACCCTACCTCAAACCCTAACCCTAGCTCAAACCCTAACCCTAACCCTAACCCTAGCTCAAACCCTAACCCTAACCCTAGCTCAAACCCTAACCCTAACCCTACCTCAATCCCTAACCCTAGCTCAAACCCTAACCCTAACCCTAGCTCAAACCCTAACCCTAGCTCAAACCCTAACCCTAGCTCAAACCCTAACCCTAACCCTAGTTCAAACCCTAACCCTAACCCTAACCCTAACCCTAGCTCAAACCCTAACCCTTACCCTAGCTCAAACCCTAACCCTAACCCTACCTCAATCCCTAACCCTCGCTCAAACCCTAACCCTAACCCTAGCTCAAACCCTAACCCTAGCTCAAACCCTAACCCTAGCTCAAACCCTAACCCTAGCTCAAACCCTAACCCTAACCCTAGCTCAAACCCTAACCCTAACCCTAGCTCAAACCCTAACCCTAGCTCAAACCCTAACCCTAGCTCAAACCCTAACCCTAACCCTAACCCTAGCTCAAACCCTAACCCTAGCTCAAACCCTAACCCTAACCCTAACCCTAGCTCAAACCCTAACCCTAACCCTAGCTCAAACCCTAACCCTAACCCTAGCTCAAACCCTAACCCTAGCTCAAACCCTAACCCTAGCTTAAACCCCTAACCCTAGCTCAAGCCCTAGCCCTAACCCTAGCTCAAACCCTAACCCTAGCTCAAACCCTAACCCTAACCCTAACCCTAGCTCAAACCCTAACCCTAACCCTAGCTCAAACCCTAACCCTAACCCTAGCTCAAACCCTAACCCTAACCCTAACCCTACCTCAAACCCTAACCCTAGCTCAAACCCTAACCCTAACCCTAACCCTAGCTCAAACCCTAACCCTAACCCTAGCTCAAACCCTAACCCTAACCCTACCTCAATCCCTAACCCTAGCTCAAACCCTAACCCTAACCCTAGCTCAAACCCTAACCCTAGCTCAAACCCTAACCCTAGCTCAAACCCTAACCCTAACCCTAGCTCAAACCCTAACCCTAACCCTAGCTCAAACCCTAACCCTAGCTCAAACCCTAACCCTAACCCTAACCCTAGCTCAAACCCTAACCCAACCCTAGCTCAAACCCTAACCCTAGCTCAAACCCTAACCCTAACCCTAGCTCAAACCCTAACCCTAACCCTAGCTCATAACCCTAACCCTAGCTCAAACCCTAACCCTAACCCTAACCCTAACCCTAGCTCAAACCCTAACCCTAGCTCAAACCCTACCAACCCTAACCCTAACCCTAGCTCAAACCCTTACCCTAACCCTAACCCTAACCCTAACCCTACCTCAAACCCTAACCCTAACCCTAACCCTAGCTCAAACCCTAACCCTAGCTCAAATCCTAACCCTAGCTCAAACCCTAACCCTAACCCTAGCTCAAACCCTAACCCTAACCCTAGCTGAAAACCCTAACCCTAGCTCAAACCCTACCCAGTTAAACCCTAACCCTAACCCTAGCTCAAACCCTAACCCTAGCTCAAACCCTAACCCTAAACCCTGACCAACCCTAGCTCAAACCCTAACCCTAAACCCTAGCTCAAACCCTAACCCTAGCTCAAACCCTAACCCTAACCCTAACCCTAGCTCAAACCCTAACCCTAACCCTAGCTCAAACCCTAACCCTAACCCTAGCTCAAACCCTAACGCTAACCCTAGCTCAAACCCTAACCCTAACCCTAGCTCAAACCCTAACCCTAACCCTAGCTCAAACCCTAACCCTAACCCTAACCCTAGCTCAAACACTAACCCTAACCCTAACCCTAACCCTAGCTCAAACCCTAACCCTAACCCTAGCTCAAACCCTAACCCTAACCCTAGCTCAAACCCTAACCCTAGCTCAAACCCTAAACCTAACCCTAACCCTAGCTCAAACCCTAACCCTAACCCTAGCTCAAACCCTAACCCTAGCTCAAACCCTAACCCTAACCCTAGCTCAAACCCTAACCCTAACCCTAGCTCAAACCCTAACCCTAACCCTAGCTCAAACCCTAACCCTAACCCTAACCCTAGCTCAAACCCTAACCCTAGCTCAAACCCTAACCCTAGCTCAAACCCTAACCCTAGCTCAAACCCTAACCCTAACCCTAGCTCAAACCCTAAACCTAACCCTAGCTCAAAACCTAAACCTAACCCTAGCTCAAACCCTAACCCTAACCCTAACCCTAGCTCAAACCTAACCCTAGCTCAAACCCTAACCCTAACCCTAACCCTAGCTCAAACCCTAACCCTAACCCTAGCTCAAACCCTAACCCTAGCTCAAACCCTAACCCCAGTTCAAACCCTAACCCTAACCCTAGCTCAAACCCTAACCCTAGCTCAAACCCTAACCCTAACCATAGCTCAAACCCTAACCCTAGCTCAATCCCTAACCCTAGTTCAAACCCTAACCCTAACCCTAGCTCAAACCCTAACCCTAGCTCAAACCCTAAACTAACCCTAACCCTAGCTCAACCCTAACCCTAACCCTAGCTCAAACCCTAACCCTAGCTCAAACCCTAACCCTAGCTCAAACCCTAACCCTAACCCTAGCTCAAACCCTAACCCTAACCCTAGCTCAAACCCTAACCCTAACCCTAGCTCAAACCCTAACCCTAACCCTAGCTCAAACACTAACCCTAGCTCAAACCCTAACCCTAGCTCAAACCCTAACCCTAGCTCAAACCCTAACCCTAACCCTAGCTCAAACCCTAAACCTAACCCTAGCTCAAACCCTAAACCTAACCCTAGCTCAAACCCTAACCCTAACCCTAACCCTAGCTCAAACCCTAACCCTAGCTCAAACCCTAACCCTAACCCTGACCCTAGCTCTAACCCTAACCCTAACCCTAGCTCAAACCCTAACCCTAGCTCAAACCCTAACCCTAGTTCAAACCCTAACCCTAACCCTAGCTCAAACCCTAACCCTAGCTCAAACCCTAACCCTAACCCTAGCTCAAACCCTAACCCTAGTTCAAACCCTAACCCTAACCCTAGCTCAAACCCTAACCCTAGCTCAAACCCTAAACCCTAAACCTAACCCTAGCTCAAACCCTAACCCTAACCCTAGCTCAAACCGTAACCCTAGCTCAAACCCTAACCCTAACCCTAGCTCAAACCCTAAACCCTAACCCTAGCTCAAACCCTAACCCTAACCCTAGCTCAAACCCTAACCCTAACCCTAACCCTAGCTCAAACCCTAACCCTAGCTCAAACCCTAACCCTAACCCTAACCCTAGCTCAAACCCTAACCCTAACCCTAGCTCAAACCCTAACCCTAACCCTAGCTCAAACCCTAACCCTAACCCTAACCCTAACCCTAGCTCAAACCCTAACCCTAACCCTAGCTCAAACCCTAACCCTAGCTCAAACCCTAACCCTAACCCTAGCTCAAACCCTAACCCTAACCCTAGCTCAAACCCTAACCCTAACCCTAACCCTACCTCAAACCCTAACCCTAGCTCAAACCCTAACCCTAACCCTAGCTCAAACCCTAACCCTAACCCTAACCCTAGCTCAAACCCTAACCCTAACCCTAGCTCAAACCCTAACACTAAACCTAACCCTAGCTCAAACCCTAACCCTAGCTCAAACCCTAAACCTAACCCTAACCCTAGCTCAAACCCTAACCCTAACCCTAGCTCAAACCCTAACCCTAGCTCAAACCCTAACCCTAACCCTAGCTCAAACCCTAACCCTAACCCTAGCTCAAACCCTAACCCTAACCCTAACCCTAGCTCAAACCCTAACCCTAGCTCAAACCCTAACCCTAGCTCAAACCCTAACCCTAGCTCAAACCCTAACCCTAGCTCAAACCCTAACCCTAACCCTAGCTCAAACCCTAAACCTAACCCTAGCTCAAACCCTAAACCTAACCCTAGCTCAAACCCTAACCCTAACCCTAACCCTAGCTCAAACCCTAACCCTAGCTCAAACCCTAACCCTAACCCTGACCCTAGCTCAAACCCTAACCCTAACCCTAGCTCAAACCCTAACCCTAGCTCAAACCCTAACCCTAGTTCAAACCCTAACCCTAACCCTAGCTCAAACCCCTAACCCTAGCTCAAACCCTAACCCTAACCCTAGCTCAAACCCTAACCCTAGCTCAAACCCTAACCCTAGTTCAAACCCTAACCCTAACCCTAGCTCAAACCCTAACCCTAGCTCAAACCCTAACCCTAACCCTAATCCTAGCTCAAACCCTAACCCTAACCCTAACCCTAACCCTAGCTCAAACCCTAACCCTAGCTCAAACACTAACCCTAGCTCAAACCCTAACCCTAGCTTAAACCCTAACCCTAGCTCAAGCCCTAACCCTAACCCTAGCTCAAACCCTAACCCTAGCTCAAACCCTAACCCTAACCCTAACCCTAGCTCAAACCCTAACCCTAACCCTAGCTCAAACCCTAAACCTAACCCTAACCCTAACCCTACCTCAAACCCTAACCCTAGCTCAAACCCTAACCCTAGCTCAAACCCTAACCCTAGCTCAAACCCTAACCCTAACCCTAGCTCAAACCCTAACCCTAACCCTAGCTCAAACCCTAACCCTAACCCTAACCCTAGCTCAAACCCTAACCCTAGCTCAAACCCTAACCCTAATCCTAGCTCAAACCCTAACCCTAGCTCAAACCCTAACCCTAACCCTAACCCTAGCTCAAACCCTAACCCTAACCCTAGCTCAAACCCTAACCCTAACCCTAACCCTAGCTCAAACACTAACCCTAACCCTAACCCTAACCCTAGCTCAAACCCTAACCCTAACCCTAGCTCAAACCCTAACCCTAACCCTAGCTCAAACCCTAACCCTAGCTCAAACCCTAAACCTAACCCTAACCCTAGCTCAAACCCTAACCCTAACCCTAGCTCAAACCCTAACCCTAGCTCAAACCCTAAACCTAACCCTAACCCTAGCTCAAACCCTAACCCTAACCCTAGCTCAAACCCTAACCCTAACCCTAGCTCAAACCCTAACCCTAACCCTAACCCTAGCTCAAACCCTAACCCTAGCTCAAACACTAACCCTAGCTCAAACCCTAACCCTAGCTCAAACCCTAACCCTAGCTCAAACCCTAACCCTAACCCTAGCTCAAACCCTAAACCTAACCCTAGCTCAAACCCTAAACCTAACCCTAGCTCAAACCCTAACCCTAACCCTAACCCTAGCTCAAACCCTAACCCTAGCTCAAACCCTAACCCTAACCCTGACCCTAGCTCAAACCCTAACCCTAACCCTAGCTCAAACCCTAACCCTAGCTCAAACCCTAACCCTAGTTCAAACCCTAACCCTAACCCTAGCTCAAACCCTAACCCTAGCTCAAACCCTAACCCTAACCCTAGCTCAAACCCTAACCCTAGTTCAAACCCTAACCCTAACCCTAGCTCAAACCCTAACCCTAACCCTAGCTCAATCCCTAACCCTAGCTCAAACCCTAACCCTAACCCTAGCTCAAACCCTAACCCTAACCCTAGCTCAAACCCTAACCCTAACCCTAGCTCAAACCCTAACCCTAACCCTAACCCTACCTCAAACCCTAACCCTAGCTCAAACCCTAACCCTAGCTCAAACCCTAACCCTAGCTCAAACCCTAACCCTAGCTCAAACCCTAACCCTAACCCTAACCCTAGCTCAAACCCTAACCCTAACCCTAACCCTAGCTCAAACCCTAACCCTAACCCTAGCTCAAACCCTAACCTTAACCCTAGCTCAAACCCTAACCCTAACCCTAGCTCAAACCCTAACCCTAACCCTACCTCAATCCCTAACCCTAGCTCAAACCCTAACCCTAACCCTAGCTCAAACCCTAACCCTAGCTCAAACCCTAACCCTAGCTCAAACCCTAACCCTAACCCTAGCTCAAACCCTAACCCTAACCCTAGCTCAAACCCTAACCCTAGCTCAAACCCTAACCCTAACCCTAGCTCAAACCCTAACGCTACCCTAGCTCAAACCCTAACCCTAGCTCAAACCCTAACCCTAGCTCAAACCCTAACCCTAACCCTAACCCTAGCTCAAACCCTAACCCTTAGCTCAAACCCTAACCCTAACCCTAGCTCAAACCCCTAACCCTAACCCTAACCCTAACCCTAGCTCAAACCCTAACCCTAACCCTAGCTCAAACCCTCACCCTAGCTCAAACCCTAACCCTAGCTTAAACCCTAACCCTAGCTCAAGCCCTAACCCTAACCCTAGCTCAAACCCTAACCCTAGCTCAAACCCTAACCCTAACCCTAACCCTAGCTCAAACCCTAACCCTAACCCTAGCTCAAACCCTAACCCTAGCTCAAACCCTAACCCTAACCCTAACCCCTAGCTCAAACCCTAACCCTAACCCTAGCTCAAACCCTAACCCTAGCTCAAACCCTAACCCTAACCCTAGCTCAAACCCTAACCCTAACCCTAGCTCAAACCCTAACCCTAACCCTAGCTCAAACCCTAACCCTAACCCTAGCTCAAACCCTAACCCTAACCCTAACCCTAGCTCAAACCCTAACCCTAACCCTAGCTCAAACCCTAACCCTAACCCTAGCTCAAACCCTAACCCTAACCCTAACCCTACCTCAAACCCTAACCCTAGCTCAAACCCTAACCCTAACCCTAACCCTAGCTCAAACCCTAACCCTAACCCTAGCTCAAACCCTAACCCTAACCCTACCTCAATCCCTAACCCTAGCTCAAACCCTAACCCTAACCCTAGCTCAAACCCTAACCCTAGCTCAAACCCTAACCCTAGCTCAAACCCTAACCCTAACCCTAGTTCAAACCCTAACCCTAACCCTAACCCTAACCCTAGCTCAAACCCTAACCCTTACCCTAGCTCAAACCCTAACCCTAACCCTACCTCAATCCCTAACCCTCGCTCAAACCCTAACCCTAACCCTAGCTCAAACCCTAACCCTAGCTCAAACCCTAACCCTAGCTCAAACCCTAACCCTAGCTCAAACCCTAACCCTAACCCTAGCTCAAACCCTAACCCTAACCCTAGCTCAAACCCTAACCCTAGCTCAAACCCTAACCCTAGCTCAAACCCTAACCCTAACCCTAACCCTAGCTCAAACCCTAACCCTAGCTCAAACCCTAACCCTAACCCTAACCCTAGCTCAAACCCTAACCCTAACCCTAGCTCAAACCCTAACCCTAACCCTAGCTCAAACCCTAACCCTAGCTCAAACCCTAACCCTAGCTTAAACCCTAACCCTAGCTCAAGCCCTAGCCCTAACCCTAGCTCAAACCCTAACCCTAGCTCAAACCCTAACCCTAACCCTAACCCTAGCTCAAACCCTAACCCTAACCCTAGCTCAAACCCTAACCCTAACCCTAGCTCAAACCCTAACCCTAACCCTAACCCTACCTCAAACCCTAACCCTAGCTCAAACCCTAACCCTAACCCTAACCCTAGCTCAAACCCTAACCCTAACCCTAGCTCAAACCCTAACCCTAACCCTACCTCAATCCCTAACCCTAGCTCAAACCCTAACCCTAACCCTAGCTCAAACCCTAACCCTAGCTCAAACCCTAACCCTAGCTCAAACCCTAACCCTAACCCTAGCTCAAACCCTAACCCTAACCCTAGCTCAAACCCTAACCCTAGCTCAAACCCTAACCCTAACCCTAACCCTAGCTCAAACCCTAACCCTAGCTCAAACCCTAACCCTAACCCTAACCCTAGCTCAAACCCTAACCCTAGCTCAAACCCTAACCCTAACCCTAGCTCAAACCCTAACCCTAACCCTAGCTCAAACCCTAACCCTAGCTCAAACCCTAACCCTAACCCTAACCCTAACCCTAGCTCAAACCCTAACCCTAGCTCAAACCCTAACCCTAACCCTAACCCTAGCTCAAACCCTAACCCTAACCCTAACCCTAACCCTAACCCTACCTCAAACCCTAACCCTAACCCTAACCCTAGCTCAAACCCTAACCCTAGCTCAAATCCTAACCCTAGCTCAAACCCTAACCCTAACCCTAGCTCAAACCCTAACCCTAACCCTAGCTGAAACCCTAACCCTAGCTCAAACCCTAACCCTAACCCTAACCCTAGCTCAAACCCTAACCCTAGCTCAAACCCTAACCCTAACCCTGACCCTAGCTCAAACCCTAACCCTAACCCTAGCTCAAACCCTAACCCTAGCTCAAACCCTAACCCTAACCCTAACCCTAGCTCAAACCCTAACCCTAACCCTAGCTCAAACCCTAACCCTAACCCTAGCTCAAACCCTAACGCTAACCCTAGCTCAAACCCTAACCCTAACCCTAGCTCAAACCCTAACCCTAACCCTAGCTCAAACCCTAACCCTAACCCTAACCCTAGCTCAAACACTAACCCTAACCCTAACCCTAACCCTAGCTCAAACCCTAACCCTAACCCTAGCTCAAACCCTAACCCTAACCCTAGCTCAAACCCTAACCCTAGCTCAAACCCTAAACCTAACCCTAACCCTAGCTCAAACCCTAACCCTAACCCTAGCTCAAACCCTAACCCTAGCTCAAACCCTAACCCTAACCCTAGCTCAAACCCTAACCCTAACCCTAGCTCAAACCCTAACCCTAACCCTAGCTCAAACCCTAACCCTAACCCTAACCCTAGCTCAAACCCTAACCCTAGCTCAAACCCTAACCCTAGCTCAAACCCTAACCCTAGCTCAAACCCTAACCCTAACCCTAGCTCAAACCCTAAACCTAACCCTAGCTCAAAACCTAAACCTAACCCTAGCTCAAACCCTAACCCTAACCCTAACCCTAGCTCAAACCCTAACCCTAGCTCAAACCCTAACCCTAACCCTAACCCTAGCTCAAACCCTAACCCTAACCCTAGCTCAAACCCTAACCCTAGCTCAAACCCTAACCCCAGTTCAAACCCTAACCCTAACCCTAGCTCAAACCCTAACCCTAGCTCAAACCCTAACCCTAACCATAGCTCAAACCCTAACCCTAGCTCAATCCCTAACCCTAGTTCAAACCCTAACCCTAACCCTAGCTCAAACCCTAACCCTAGCTCAAACCCTAAACCTAACCCTAACCCTAGCTCAAACCCTAACCCTAACCCTAGCTCAAACCCTAACCCTAGCTCAAACCCTAACCCTAGCTCAAACCCTAACCCTAACCCTAGCTCAAACCCTAACCCTAACCCTAGCTCAAACCCTAACCCTAACCCTAGCTCAAACCCTAACCCTAACCCTAGCTCAAACCCTAATCCTAGCTCAAACCCTAACCCTAGCTTAAACCCTAACCCTAGCTCAAACCCTAACCCTAACCCTAGCTCAAACCCTAACCCTAGCTCAAACCCTAACCCTAACCCTAGCTCAAACCCTAATCCTAACCCTAACCCTAACTCAAACCCTAACCCTAGCTCAAACCCTAACCCTAGCTCAAACCCTAACCCTAGCTCAAACCCTAACCCTAACCCTAACCCTAGCTCAAACCCTAACCCTAGCTCAAACCCTAACCCTAACCCTAACCCTAGCTCAAACCCTAACCCTAACCCTAGCTCAAACCCTAACCCTAACCCTAGCTCAAACCCTAAACCTAACCCTAACCCTAGCTCAAACCCTAACCCTAGCTCAAACCCTAACCCTAGCTCAAACCCTAACCCTAATTCAAACCCTAACCCTAACCCTAGCTCAAACCCTAACCCTAGCTCAAACCCTAACCCTAGCTCAAACCCTAACCCTAACCCTAGCTCAAACCCTAACCCTAGCTCAAACCCTAACTCTAGGTCAAACCCTAACCCTAACCCTAGCTCAAACCCTAACCCTAACCCTAACTCAAACCCTAACCCTAACCCTAGCTCAAACCCTAACCCTAACCCTAGCTCAAACCCTAAACCTAACCCTAGCTCAAAACCTAAACCTAACCCTAGCTCAAACCCTAACCCTAACCCTAACCCTAGCTCAAACCCTAACCCTAGCTCAAACCCTAACCCTAACCCTAACCCTAGCTCAAACCCTAACCCTAACCCTAGCTCAAACCCTAACCCTAGCTCAAACCCTAACCCTAGTTCAAACCCTAACCCTAACCCTAGCTCAAACCCTAACCCTAGCTCAAACCCTAACCCTAACCATAGCTCAAACCCTAACCCTAGCTCAATCCCTAACCCTAGTTCAAACCCTAACCCTAACCCTAGCTCAAACCCTAACCCTAGCTCAAACCCTAAACCTAACCCTAACCCTAGCTCAAACCCTAACCCTAACCCTAGCTCAAACCCTAACCCTAGCTCAAACCCTAACCCTAGCTCAAACCCTAACCCTAACCCTAGCTCAAACCCTAACCCTAACCCTAGCTCAAACCCTAACCCTAACCCTAGCTCAAACCCTAACCCTAACCCTAGCTCAAACCCTAATCCTAGCTCAAACCCTAACCCTAGCTTAAACCCTAACCCTAGCTCAAACCCTAACCCTAACCCTAGCTCAAACCCTAACCCTAGCTCAAACCCTAACCCTAACCCTAGCTCAAACCCTAATCCTAACCCTAACCCTAACTCAAACCCTAACCCTAGCTCAAACCCTAACCCTGGCTCAAACCCTAACCCTAGCTCAAACCCTAACCCTAGCTCAAACCCTAACCCTAACCTTAGCTCAAACCCTAACCCTAACCCTAGCTCAAACCCTAACCCTAACCCTAGCTCAAACCCTAACCCTAACCCTAGCTCAAACCCTAACCCTAACCCTAGCTCAAACCCTAAACCTAACCCTAACCCTAGCTCAAACCCTAACCCTAGCTCAAACCCTAACCCTAGCTCAAACCCTAACCCTAATTCAAACCCTAACCCTAACCCTAGCTCAAACCCTAACCCTAGCTCAAACCCTAACCCTAGCTCAAACCCTAACCCTAACCCTAGCTCAAACCCTAACCCTAGCTCAAACCCTAACTCTAGGTCAAACCCTAACCCTAACCCTAGCTCAAACCCTAACCCTAACCCTAACTCAAACCCTAACCCTAACCCTAGCTCAAACCCTAACCCTAACCCTAGCTCAAACCCTAACCCTAACCCTAACCCTAGCTCAAACCCTAACCCTAGTTCAAACCCTAACCCTAACCCTAGCTCAAACCCTAACCCTAGCTCAAACCCTAACCCTAGCTCAAACCCTAACCCTAACCCTAGCTCAAACCCTAACCCTAGCTCAAACCCTAACCCTAGCTCAAACCCTAACCCTAACCCTAGCTCAACCCCTAACCCTAGCTCAAACCCTAACCCTAGCTCAAACCCTAACCCTAACCCTAACCCTAGCTCAAACCTTAACCCTAACCCTAGCTCAAACCCTAACCCTAGCTCAAACCCTAACCCTAACCCTAACCCCAGCTCAAACCCTAACCCTAACCCTAACCCTAGCTCAAACCCTAACCCTAACCCTAGCTCAAACCCTAACCCTAGCTCAAACCCTAACCCTAACCCTAACCCCAGCTCAAACCCTAACCCTAACCCTAACCCTAGCTCAAACCCTAACCCTAACCCTAGCTCAAACCCTAACCCTAGCTCAAACCCTAACCCTAACCCTAACCCCAGCTCAAACCCTAACCCTAACCCTAACCCTAGCTCAAACCCTAACCCTAACCCTAGCTCAAACCCTAACCCTAACCCTAGCTCAAACCCTAACCCTAACCCTAGCTCAAACCCTAACCCTAACCCTAGCTCAAACCCTAACCCTAGCTCAAACCCTAACCCTAACCCTAGCTCAAACCCTAACCCTAACCCTAGCTCAAACCCTAACCCTAGCTCAAACCCTAACCCTAACCCTAACCCTAGCTCAAACCCTAACCCTAGCTCAAACCCTAATCCTAACCCTAACCCAAACCCTAACCCTAACCCTAGCTCAAACCCTAACCCTAGCTCAAACCCTAACCCTAACCCTAGCTCAAACCCTAACCCTAACCCTAGCTCAAACCCTAACCCTAACCCTAGCTCAAACCCTAACCCTAGCTCAAACCCTAACCCTAGCTCAAACCCTAACCCTAACCCTAACCCTAGCTCAAACCCTAACCCTAGCTCAAACCCTAACCCTAACCCTAGCTCAAACCCTAACCCTAACCCTAGCTCAAACCCTAACCCTAGCTCAAACCCTAACCCTAACCCTAACCCTAGCTCAAACCCTAACCCTAACCCTAGCTCAAACCCTAACCCTAACCCTAGCTCAAACCCTAACCCTAGCTCAAACCCTAACCCTAACCCTAGCTCAAACCCTAACCCTAACCCTAACCCTAACCCCAGCTCAAACCCTAACCCTAACCCTAACCCTAGCTCAAACCCTAACCCTAACCCTAGCTCAAACCCTAACCCTAACCCTAGCTCAAACCCTAACCCTAACCCTAGCTCAAACCCTAACCCTAACCCTAGCTCAAACCCTAACCCTAGCTCAAACCCTAACCCTAACCCTAGCTCAAACCCTAACCCTAACCCTAGCTCAAACCCTAACCCTAGCTCAAACCCTAACCCTAACCCTAACCCTAGCTCAAACCCTAACCCTAGCTCAAACCCTAATCCTAACCCTAACCCAAACCCTAACCCTAACCCTAGCTCAAACCCTAACCCTAGCTCAAACCCTAACCCTAACCCTAGCTCAAACCCTAACCCTAACCCTAGCTCAAACCCTAACCCTAACCCTAGCTCAAACCCTAACCCTAACCCTAGCTCAAACCCTAACCCTAACCCTAGCTCAAACCCTAACCCTAGCTCAAACCCTAACCCTAACCCTAGCTCAAACCCTAACCCTAACCCTAGCTCAAACCCTAACCCTAGCTCAAACCCTAACCCTAACCCTAACCCTAGCTCAAACCCTAACCCTAGCTCAAACCCTAATCCTAACCCTAACCCAAACCCTAACCCTAACCCTAGCTCAAACCCTAACCCTAGCTCAAACCCTAACCCTAACCCTAGCTCAAACCCTAACCCTAGCTCAAACCCTAACCCTAACCCTAACCCCAGCTCAAACCCTAACCCTAACCCTAACCCTAGCTCAAACCCTAACCCTAACCCTAGCTCAAACCCTAACCCTAACCCTAGCTCAAACCCTAACCCTAACCCTAGCTCAAACCCTAACCCTAACCCTAGCTCAAACCCTAACCCTAGCTCAAACCCTAACCCTAACCCTAGCTCAAACCCTAACCCTAACCCTAGCTCAAACCCTAACCCTAGCTCAAACCCTAACCCTAACCCTAACCCTAGCTCAAACCCTAACCCTAGCTCAAACCCTAATCCTAACCCTAACCCAAACCCTAACCCTAACCCTAGCTCAAACCCTAACCCTAGCTCAAACCCTAACCCTAACCCTAGCTCAAACCCTAACCCTAACCCTAGCTCAAACCCTAACCCTAACCCTAGCTCAAACCCTAACCCTAGCTCAAACCCTAACCCTAGCTCAAACCCTAACCCTAACCCTAACCCTAGCTCAAACCCTAACCCTAGCTCAAACCCTAACCCTAACCCTAGCTCAAACCCTAACCCTAACCCTAGCTCAAACCCTAACCCTAGCTCAAACCCTAACCCTAACCCTAACCCTAGCTCAAACCCTAACCCTAACCCTAGCTCAAACCCTAACCCTAACCCTAGCTCAAACCCTAACCCTAGCTCAAACCCTAACCCTAACCCTAGCTCAAACCCTAACCCTAACCCTAACCCTAACCCCAGCTCAAACCCTAACCCTAACCCTAACCCTAGCTCAAACCCTAACCCTAACCCTAGCTCAAACCCTAACCCTAACCCTAGCTCAAACCCTAACCCTAACCCTAGCTCAAACCCTAACCCTAACCCTAGCTCAAACCCTAACCCTAGCTCAAACCCTAACCCTAGCTCAAACCCTAACCCTAACCCTAGCTCAAACCCTAACCCTAACCCTAGCTCAAACCCTAACCCTAGCTCAAACCCTAACCCTAGCTCAAACCCTAACCCTAACCCTAACCCTAGCTCAAACCCTAACCCTAGCTCAAACCCTAACCCTAACCCTAGCTCAAACCCTAACCCTAACCCTAACCCTAACCCCAGCTCAAACCCTAACCCTAACCCTAACCCTAGCTCAAACCCTAACCCTAACCCTAGCTCAAACCCTAACCCTAACCCTAGCTCAAACCCTAACCCTAACCCTAGCTCAAACCCTAACCCTAACCCTAGCTCAAACCCTAACCCTAGCTCAAACCCTAACCCTAACCCTAGCTCAAACCCTAACCCTAACCCTAGCTCAAACCCTAACCCTAGCTCAAACCCTAACCCTAACCCTAACCCTAGCTCAAACCCTAACCCTAGCTCAAACCCTAATCCTAACCCTAACCCAAACCCTAACCCTAACCCTAGCTCAAACCCTAACCCTAGCTCAAACCCTAACCCTAACCCTAGCTCAAACCCTAACCCTAACCCTAGCTCAAACCCTAACCCTAACCCTAGCTCAAACCCTAACCCTAGCTCAAACCCTAACCCTAGCTCAAACCCTAACCCTAACCCTAACCCTAGCTCAAACCCTAACCCTAGCTCAAACCCTAACCCTAACCCTAGCTCAAACCCTAACCCTAACCCTAGCTCAAACCCTAACCCTAGCTCAAACCCTAACCCTAACCCTAACCCTAGCTCAAACCCTAACCCTAACCCTAGCTCAAACCCTAACCCTAGCTCAAACCCTAACCCTAAGTCTAGCTCAAACCCTAACCCTAGCTCAAACCCTAACCCTAGCTCAAACCCTAACCCTAACCCTAACCCTAGCTCAAACCCTAACCCTAACCCTAGCTCAAACCCTAACCCTAGCTCAAACCCTAACCCTAACCCTAACCCTAGCTCAAACCCTAACCCTAGCTCAAACCCTAACCCTAACCCTAGCTCAAACCCTAACCCTAGCTCAAACCCTAACCCTAACCCTAACCCTAGCTCAAACCCTAACCCTAACCCTAGCTCAAACCCTAACCCTAACCCTAGCTCAAACCCTAACCCTAACCCTAGCTCAAACCCTAAACCTAACCCTAACCCTAGCTCAAACCCTAACCCTAGCTCAAACCCTAACCCTAGCTCAAACCCTAACCCTAATTCAAACCCTAACCCTAACCCTAGCTCAAACCCTAACCCTAGCTCAAACCCTAACCCTAGCTCAAACCCTAACCCTAACCCTAGCTCAAACCCTAACCCTAGCTCAAACCCTAACTCTAGGTCAAACCCTAACCCTAACCCTAGCTCAAACCCTAACCCTAACCCTAACTCAAACCCTAACCCTAACCCTAGCTCAAACCCTAACCCTAACCCTAGCTCAAACCCTAACCCTAACCCTAACCCTAGCTCAAACCCTAACCCTAGTTCAAACCCTAACCCTAACCCTAGCTCAAACCCTAACCCTAGCTCAAACCCTAACCCTAGCTCAAACCCTAACCCTAACCCTAGCTCAAACCCTAACCCTAGCTCAAACCCTAACCCTAGCTCAAACCCTAACCCTAACCCTAGCTCAACCCCTAACCCTAGCTCAAACCCTAACCCTAGCTCAAACCCTAACCCTAACCCTAACCCTAGCTCAAACCTTAACCCTAACCCTAGCTCAAACCCTAACCCTAGCTCAAACCCTAACCCTAACCCTAACCCCAGCTCAAACCCTAACCCTAACCCTAACCCTAGCTCAAACCCTAACCCTAACCCTAGCTCAAACCCTAACCCTAGCTCAAACCCTAACCCTAACCCTAACCCCAGCTCAAACCCTAACCCTAACCCTAACCCTAGCTCAAACCCTAACCCTAACCCTAGCTCAAACCCTAACCCTAGCTCAAACCCTAACCCTAACCCTAACCCCAGCTCAAACCCTAACCCTAACCCTAACCCTAGCTCAAACCCTAACCCTAACCCTAGCTCAAACCCTAACCCTAACCCTAGCTCAAACCCTAACCCTAACCCTAGCTCAAACCCTAACCCTAACCCTAGCTCAAACCCTAACCCTAGCTCAAACCCTAACCCTAACCCTAGCTCAAACCCTAACCCTAACCCTAGCTCAAACCCTAACCCTAGCTCAAACCCTAACCCTAACCCTAACCCTAGCTCAAACCCTAACCCTAGCTCAAACCCTAATCCTAACCCTAACCCAAACCCTAACCCTAACCCTAGCTCAAACCCTAACCCTAGCTCAAACCCTAACCCTAACCCTAGCTCAAACCCTAACCCTAACCCTAGCTCAAACCCTAACCCTAACCCTAGCTCAAACCCTAACCCTAGCTCAAACCCTAACCCTAGCTCAAACCCTAACCCTAACCCTAACCCTAGCTCAAACCCTAACCCTAGCTCAAACCCTAACCCTAACCCTAGCTCAAACCCTAGCTCAAACCCTAACCCTAGCTCAAACCCTAACCCTAACCCTAACCCTAGCTCAAACCCTAACCCTAACCCTAGCTCAAACCCTAACCCTAACCCTAGCTCAAACCCTAACCCTAGCTCAAACCCTAACCCTAACCCTAGCTCAAACCCTAACCCTAACCCTAACCCTAACCCCAGCTCAAACCCTAACCCTAACCCTAACCCTAGCTCAAACCCTAACCCTAACCCTAGCTCAAACCCTAACCCTAACCCTAGCTCAAACCCTAACCCTAACCCTAGCTCAAACCCTAACCCTAACCCTAGCTCAAACCCTAACCCTAGCTCAAACCCTAACCCTAACCCTAGCTCAAACCCTAACCCTAACCCTAGCTCAAACCCTAACCCTAGCTCAAACCCTAACCCTAACCCTAACCCTAGCTCAAACCCTAACCCTAGCTCAAACCCTAATCCTAACCCTAACCCAAACCCTAACCCTAACCCTAGCTCAAACCCTAACCCTAGCTCAAACCCTAACCCTAACCCTAGCTCAAACCCTAACCCTAACCCTAGCTCAAACCCTAACCCTAACCCTAGCTCAAACCCTAACCCTAACCCTAGCTCAAACCCTAACCCTAACCCTAGCTCAAACCCTAACCCTAGTTCAAACCCTAACCCTAACCCTCGCTCAAACCCTAACCCTAGCTCAAACCCTAACCCTAACCCTAGCTCAAACCCTAACCCTAGCTCAAACCCTAACCCTAGCTCAAACCCTAACCCTAACCCTAGTTCAAACCCTAACCCTAACCCTAGCTCAAACCCTAACCCTAACCCTAACCCTAGCTCAAACCCTAACCCTAACCCTAGCTCAAACCCTAACCCTAACCCTAGCTCAAACCCTAACCCTAGCTCAAACCCTAACCCTAGCTCAAACCCTAACCCTAACCCTAGTTCAAACCCTAACCCTAACCCTAGCTCAAACCCTAACCCTAACCCTAACCCTAGCTCAAACCCTAACCCTAACCCTAGCTCAAACCCTAACCCTAACCCTAACCCTAGCTCAAACCCTAACCCTAGCTCAAACCCTAACCCTAACCCTAACCCTAGCTCAAACCCTAACCCTAACCCTAACCCTAACCCTAGCTCAAACCCTAACCCTAACCCTAGCTCAAACCCTAACCCTAGCTCAAACCCTAACCCTAGCTTAAACCCTAACCCTAGCTCAAGCCCTAGCCCTAACCCTAGCTCAAACCCTAACCCTAACCCTAACCCTAGCTCAAACCCTAACCCTAACCCTAGCTCAAACCCTAACCCTAACCCTAGCTCAAACCCTAACCCTAACCCTAACCCTACCTCAAACCCTAACCCTAGCTCAAACCCTAACCCTAACCCTAACCCTAGCTCAAACCCTAACCCTAACCCTAGTTCAAACCCTAACCCTAACCCTACCTCAATCCCTAACCCTAGCTCAAACCCTAACCCTAACCCTAGCTCAAACCCTAACCCTAGCTCAAACCCTAACCCTAGCTCAAACCCTAACCCTAACCCTAGCTCAAACCCTAACCCTAGCTCAAACCCTAACCCTAACCCTAACCCTAGCTCAAACCCTAACCCTAGCTCAAACCCTAACCCTAGCTCAAACCCTAACCCTAGCTCAAACCCTAACCCTAGCTCAAACCCTAACCCTAACCCTAGCTCAAACCCTAACCCTAGCTCAAACCCTAACCCTAACCCTAGCTCAAACCCTAACCCTAACCCTAGCTCAAACCCTAACCCTAGCTCAAACCCTAACCCTAACCCTAACCCTAGCTCAAACCCTAACCCTAGCTCAAACCCTAACCCTAACCCTAACCCTAGCTCAAACCCTAACCCTAACCCTAGCTCAAACCCTAACCCTAACCCTACCTCAATCCCTAACCCTAGCTCAAACCCTAACCCTAACCCTAGCTCAAACCCTAACCCTAGCTCAAACCCTAACCCTAGCTCAAACCCTAACCCTAACCCTAGTTCAAACCCTAACCCTAACCCTAGCTCAAACCCTAACCCTAACCCTAACCCTAGCTCAAACCCTAACCCTAACCCTAGCTCAAACCCTAACCCTAACCCTAGCTCAAACCCTAACCCTAACCCTAGCTCAAACCCTAACCCTAACCCTAGCTCAAACCCTAACCCTAACCCTAGCTCAAACCCTAACCCTAGCTCAAACCCTAACCCTAACCCTAACCCTAGCTCAAACCCTAACCCTAGCTCAAACCCTAACCCTAACCCTAACCCTAGCTCAAACCCTAACCCTAACCCTAACCCTAACCCTAGCTCAAACCCTAACCCTAACCCTAGCTCAAACCCTAACCCTAGCTCAAACCCTAACCCTAGCTCAAACCCTAACCCTAGCTCAAACCCTAACCCTAACCCTAGCTCAAACCCTAAACCTAACCCTAGCTCAAACCCTAAACCTAACCCTAGCTCAAACCCTAACCCTAACCCTAACCCTAGCTCAAACCCTAACCCTAGCTCAAATCCTAACCCTAACCCTGACCCTAGCTCAAACCCTAACCCTAACCCTAGCTCAAACCCTAACCCTAGCTCAAACCCTAACCCTAGTTCAAACCCTAACCCTAACCCTAGCTCAAACCCTAACCCTAGCTCAAACCCTAACCCTAACCCTAGCTCAAACCCTAACCCTAGCTCAAACCCTAACCCTAGTTCAAACCCTAACCCTAACCCTAGCTCAAACCCTAACCCTTGCTCAAACCCTAAACCTAACCCTAACCCTAGCTCAAACCCTAACCCTAACCCTACCTCAAACCCTAACCCTCGCTCAAACCCTAACCCTAGCTCAAACCCTAACCCTAACCCTAGCTCAAACCCTAACCCTAGCTCAAACCCTAACCCTAGCTCAAACCCTAACCCTAACCCTAACCCTAGCTCAAACCCTAACCCTAACCCTAGCTCAAACCCTAACCCTAACCCTAACCCTAGCTCAAACCCTAACCCTAACCCTAACCCTAGCTCAAACCCTAACCCTAACCCTAACCCTACCTCAAACCCTAACCCTAGCTCAAACCCTAACCCTAGCTCAAACCCTAACCCTAACCCTAACCCTAGCTCAAACCCTAAACCTAACCCTAACCCTAACCCTAGCTCAAACCCTAACCCTAACCCTAGCTCAAACCCTAACCCTAGCTCAACCCCTAACCCTAGCTTAAACCCTAACCCTAGCTCAAGCCCTAACCCTAACCCTAGCTCAAACCCTAACCCTAACCCTAACCCTAGCTCAAACCCTAACCCTAACCCTAGCTCAAACCCTAACCCTAACCCTACCTCAATCCCTAACCCTAGCTCAAACCCTAACCCTAACCCTAGCTCAAACCCTAACCCTAGCTCAAACCCTAACCCTAACCCTAGCTCAAACCCTAACCCTAACCCTAGCTCAAACCCTAACCCTAACCCTAGCTCAAACCCTAACCCTAACCCTAGCTCAAACCCTAACCCTAGCTCAAACCCTAACCCTAGCTCAAACCCTAACCCTAACCCTAACCCTAGCTCAAACCCTAACCCTAGCTCAAACCCTAACCCTAACCCTAACCCTAGCTCAAACCCTAACCCTAACCCTAACCCTAACCCTAGCTCAAACCCTAACCCTAGCTCAAACCCTAACCCTAGCTCAAACCCTAACCCTAGCTTAAACCCTAACCCTAGCTCAAGCCCTAACCCTAACCCTAGCTCAAACCCTAACCCTAACCCTAGCTCAAACCCTAACCCTAGCTCAAACCCTAACCCTAGCTCAAACCCTAACCCTAACCCTAGCTCAAACCCTAACCCTAACCCTAGCTCAAACCCTAACCCTAGCTCAAACCCTAACCCTAGCTCAAACCCTAACCCTAACCCTAACCCTAGCTCAAACCCTAACCCTAACCCTAGCTCAAACCCTAACCCTAGCTCAAACCCTAACCCTAACCCTAGCTCAAACCCTAACCCTAACCCTAGCTCAAACCCTAACCCTAACCCTAGCTCAAACCCTAACCCTAACCCTAGCTCAAACCCTAACCCTAACCCTAACCCTACCTCAAACCCTAACCCTAGCTCAAACCCTAACCCTAACCCTAGCTCAAACCCTAACCCTAACCCTAACCCTAGCTCAAACCCTAACCCTAGCTCAAATCCTAACCCTAACCCTGACCCTAGCTCAAACCCTAACCCTAACCCTAGCTCAAACCCTAACCCTAGCTCAAACCCTAACCCTAGTTCAAACGCTAACCCTAACCCTAGCTCAAACCCTAACCCTAGCTCAAACCCTAACCCTAACCCTAGCTCAAACCCTAACCCTAGCTCAAACCCTAACCCTAGTTCAAACCCTAACCCTAACCCTAGCTCAAACCCTAACCCTAGCTCAAACCCTAAACCTAACCCTAACCCTAGCTCAAACCCTAACCCTAACCCTAGCTCAAACCCTAACCCTCGCTCAAACCCTAACCCTAGCTCAAACCCTAACCCTAACCCTAGCTCAAACCCTAACCCTAGCTCAAACCCTAACCCTAGCTCAAACCCTAACCCTAACCCTAACCCTAGCTCAAACCCTAACCCTAACCCTAGCTCAAACCCTAACCCTAACCCTAACCCTAGCTCAAACCCTATCCCTAGCTCAAACCCTAACCCTAACCCTAACCCTAGCTCAAACCCTAACCCTAACCCTAACCCTACCTCAAACCCTAACCCTAGCTCAAACCCTAACCCTAGCTCAAACCCTAACCCTAACCCTAGCTCAAACCCTAACCCTAACCCTAACCCTAACCCTAGCTCAAACCCTAACCCTAACCCTAGCTCAAACCCTAACCCTAGCTCAACCCCTAACCCTAGCTTAAACCCTAACCCTAGCTCAAGCCCTAACCCTAACCCTAGCTCAAACCCTAACCCTAACCCTAACCCTAGCTCAAACCCTAACCCTAACCCTAGCTCAAACCCTAACCCTAACCCTACCTCAATCCCTAACCCTAGCTCAAACCCTAACCCTAACCCTAGCTCAAACCCTAACCCTAGCTCAAACCCTAACCCTAACCCTAGCTCAAACCCTAACCCTACCCCTAGCTCAAACCCTAACCCTAACCCTAGCTCAAACCCTAACCCTAACCCTAGCTCAAACCCTAACCCTAGCTCAAACCCTAACCCTAACCCTAACCCTAGCTCAAACCCTAACCCTAACCCTAGCTCAAACCCTAACCCTAACCCTAGCTCAAACCCTAACCCTAACCCTAGCTCAAACCCTAACCCTAACCCTAGCTCAAACCCTAACCCTAGCTCAAACCCTAACCCTAACCCTAACCCTAGCTCAAACCCTAACCCTAGCTCAAACCCTAACCCTAACCCTAACCCTAGCTCAAACCCTAACCCTAACCCTAACCCTAACCCTAGCTCAAACCCTAACCCTAACCCTAGCTCAAACCCTAACCCTAGCTCAAACCCTAACCCTAGCTCAAACCCTAACCCTAGCTCAAACCCTAACCCTAGCTCAAACCCTAACCCTAACCCTAGCTCAAACCCTAACCCTAACCCTAGCTCAAACCCTAACCCTAGCTCAAACCCTAACCCTAGCTCAAACCCTAACCCTAACCCTAGCTCAAACCCTAACCCTAGCTCAAACCCTAACCCTAACCCTAACCCTAGCTCAAACCCTAACCCTAGCTCAAACCCCAACCCTAGCTCAAACCCTAACCCTAGCTCAAACCCTAACCCTAGCTCAAACCCTAACCCTAGCTCAAACCCTAACCCTAACCCTAGCTCAAACCCTAACCCTAACCCTAGCTCAAACCCTAACCCTAGCTCAAACCCTAACCCTAACCCTAACCCTAGCTCAAACCCTAACCCTAGCTCAAACCCTAACCCTAACCCTAACCCTAGCTCAAACCCTAACCCTAACCCTAACCCTAACCCTAGCTCAAACCCTAACCCTAGCTCAAACCCTAACCCTAGCTCAAACCCTAACCCTAGCTTAAACCCTAACCCTAGCTCAAGCCCTAACCCTAACCCTAGCTCAAACCCTAACCCTAACCCTAGCTCAAACCCTAACCCTAGCTCAAACCCTAACCCTAGCTCAAACCCTAACCCTAGCTCAAACCCTAACCCTAACCCTAGCTCAAACCCTAACCCTAGCTCAAACCCTAACCCTAGCTCAAACCCTAACCCTACCTCAAACCCTAACCCTAGCTCAAACCCTAACCCTAACCCTAACCCTAGCTCAAACCCTAACCCTAACCCTAGCTCAAACCCTAACCCTAACCCTACCTCAATCCCTAACCCTAGCTCAAACCCTAACCCTAACCCTAGCTCAAACCCTAACCCTAGCTCAAACCCTAACCCTAGCTCAAACCCTAACCCTAACCCTAGTTCAAACCCTAACCCTAACCCTAGCTCAAACCCTAACCCTAACCCTAACCCTAGCTCAAACCTTAACCCTAACCCTAGCTCAAACCCTAACCCTAACCCTAGCTCAAACCCTAACCCTAACCCTAGCTCAAACCCTAACCCTAACCCTAGCTCAAACCCTAACCCTAGCTCAAACCCTAACCCTAACCCTAACCCTAGCTCAAACCCTAACCCTAGCTCAAACCCTAACCCTAACCCTAACCCTAGCTCAAACCCTAACCCTAACCCTAACCCTAACCCTAGCTCAAACCCTAACCCTAACCCTAGCTCAAACCCTAACCCTAGCTCAAACCCTAACCCTAGCTCAAACCCTAACCCTAGCTCAAACCCTAACCCTAGCTCAAACCCTAACCCTAGCTCAAACCCTAACCCTAACCCTAGCTCAAACCCTAAACCTAACCCTAGCTCAAACCCTAAACCTAACCCTAGCTCAAACCCTAACCCTAACCCTAACCCTAGCTCAAACCCTAACCCTAGCTCAAATCCTAACCCTAACCCTGACCCTAGCTCAAACCCTAACCCTAACCCTAGCTCAAACCCTAACCCTAGCTCAAACCCTAACCCTAGTTCAAACCCTAACCCTAACCCTAGCTCAAACCCTAACCCTAGCTCAAACCCTAACCCTAACCCTAGCTCAAACCCTAACCCTAGCTCAAACCCTAACCCTAGTTCAAACCCTAACCCTAACCCTAGCTCAAACCCTAACCCTTGCTCAAACCCTAAACCTAACCCTAACCCTAGCTCAAACCCTAACCCTAACCCTAGCTCAAACCCTAACCCTCGCTCAAACCCTA
The DNA here is from genome assembly GCA_037577475.1 of Chaunax sp. Z400. Taxonomy (NCBI): domain Eukaryota; kingdom Metazoa; phylum Chordata; class Actinopteri; order Lophiiformes; family Chaunacidae; genus Chaunax; species Chaunax sp. Z400. Next base: position 11,694,430 of record CM075203.1, read on the forward strand.
ACCCTAGCTCAAACCCTAACCCTAACCCTAGCTCAAACCCTAACCCTAGCTCAAACCCTAACCCTAGCTCAAACCCTAACCCTAACCCTAACCCTAGCTCAAACCCTAACCCTAACCCTAGCTCAAACCCTAACCCTAACCCTAACCCTAGCTCAAACCCTAACCCTAGCTCAAACCCTAACCCTAACCCTAACCCTAGCTCAAACCCTAACCCTAACCCTAACCCTACCTCAAACCCTAACCCTAGCTCAAACCCTAACCCTAGCTCAAACCCTAACCCTAACCCTAACCCTAGCTCAAACCCTAACCCTAACCCTAACCCTAACCCTAGCTCAAACCCTAACCCTAACCCTAGCTCAAACCCTAACCCTAGCTCAACCCCTAACCCTAGCTTAAACCCTAACCCTAGCTCAAGCCCTAACCCTAACCCTAGCTCAAACCCTAACCCTAACCCTAACCCTAGCTCAAACCCTAACCCTAACCCTAGCTCAAACCTTAACCCTAACCCTACCTCAATCCCTAACCCTAGCTCAAACCCTAACCCTAACCCTAGCTCAAACCCTAACCCTAGCTCAAACCCTAACCCTAACCCTAGCTCAAACCCTAACCCTAACCCTAGCTCAAACCCTAACCCTAACCCTAGCTCAAACCCTAACCCTAGCTCAAACCCTAACCCTAGCTCAAACCCTAACCCTAACCCTAACCCTAGCTCAAACCCTAACCCTAGCTCAAACCCTAACCCTAACCCTAGCTCAAACCCTAACCCTAGCTCAAACCCTAACCCTAGCTCAAACCCTAACCCTAACCCTAACCCTAGCTCAAACCCTAACCCTAACCCTAGCTCAAACCCTAACCCTAGCTCAAACCCTAACCCTAGCTCAAACCCTAACCCTAGTTCAAACCCTAACCCTAACCCTAGCTCAAACCCTAACCCTAGCTCAAACCCTAACCCTAACCCTAGCTCAAACCCTAACCCTAGCTCAAACCCTAACCCTAGCTCAAACCCTAACCCTAGCTCAAACCCTAACCCTAACCCTAGCTCAACCCCTAACTCTAGCTCAAACCCTAACCCTAGCTCAAACCCTAACCCTAACCCTAACCCTAGCTCAAACCCTAACCCTAACCCTAGCTCAAACCCTAACCCTAGCTCAAACCCTAACCCTAACCCTAGCTCAAACCCTAACCCTAGCTCAAACCCTAACCCTAACCCTAACCCTAGCTCAAACCCTAACCCTAACCCTAACCCTAGCTCAAACCCTAACCCTAACCCTAGCTCAAACCCTAACCCTAACCCTAACCCTACCTCAAACCCTAACCCTAGCTCAAACCCTAACCCTAACCCTAACCCTAGCTCAAACCCTAACCCTAACCCTAACCCTAGCTCAAACCCTAACCCTAACCCTAGCTCAAACCCTAACCCTAGCTCAAACCCTAACCCTAACCCTAACCCTAGCTCAAACCCTAACCCTAGCTCAAACCCTAACCCTAACCCTAGCTCAAACCCTAACCCTAACCCTAGCTCAAACCCTAACCCTAACCCTAGCTCAAACCCTAACCCTAGCTCAAACCCTAACCCTAGCTCAAACCCTAACCCTAACCCTAACCCTAGCTCAAACCCTAACCCTAGCTCAAACCCTAACCCTAACCCTAACCCTAGCTCAAACCCTAACCCTAGCTCAAACCCTAACCCTAACCCTAACCCTAGCTCAAACCCTAACCCTAGCTCAAACCCTAACCCTAACCCTAACCCTAGCTCAAACCCTAACCCTAACCCTAACCCTAGCTCAAACCCTAACCCTAACCCTAGCTCAAACCCTAACCCTAGCTCAAACCCTAACCCTAACCCTAACCCTAGCTCAAACCCTAACCCTAACCCTAGCTCAAACCCTAACCCTAACCCTAGCTCAAGCCCTAACCCTAACCCTAGCTCAAACCCTAACCCTAGCTCAAACCCTAACCCTAACCCTAACCCTAGCTCAAACCCTAACCCTAACCCTAGCTCAAACCCTAACCCTAACCCTAGCTCAAACCCTAACCCTAACCCTAACCCTACCTCAAACCCTAACCCTAGCTCAAACCCTAACCCTAACCCTAACCCTAGCTCAAACCCTAACCCTAACCCTAACCCTAGCTCAAACCCTAACCCTAACCCTAGCTCAAACCCTAACCCTAGCTCAAACCCTAACCCTAACCCTAACCCTAGCTCAAACCCTAACCCTAGCTCAAACCCTAACCCTAACCCTAGCTCAAACCCTAACCCTAACCCTAGCTCAAACCCTAACCCTAACCCTAGCTCAAACCCTAACCCTAGCTCAAACCCTAACCCTAACCCTAACCCTAGCTCAAACCCTAACCCTAGCTCAAACCCTAACCCTAACCCTAACCCTAGCTCAAACCCTAACCCTAACCCTAACCCTAACCCTAGCTCAAACCCTAACCCTAACACTAGCTCAAACCCTAACCCTAGCTCAAACCCTAACCCTAGCTTAAACCCTAACCCTAGCTCAAGCCCTAACCCTAACCCTAGCTCAAACCCTAACCCTAGCTCAAACCCTAACCCTAACCCTAACCCTAGCTCAAACCCTAACCCTAACCCTAGCTCAAACCCTAACCCTAACCCTAGCTCAAACCCTAACCCTAACCCTACCTCAAACCCTAACCCTAGCTCAAACCCTAACCCTAGCTCAAACCCTAACCCTAACCCTAACCCTAGCTCAAACCCTAACCCTAACCCTAACCCCTAACCCTAACCCTAACCCTAGCTCAAACCCTAACCCTAGCTCAAACCCTAACCCTAACCCTAACCCTAGCTCAAACCCTAACCCTAGTACAAACCCTAACCCTAACCCTAACCCCAGCTCAAACCCTAACCCTAACCCTAACCCTAGCTCAAACCCTAACCCTAACCCTAGCTCAAACCCTAACCCTAACCCTAGCTCAAACCCTAACCCTAACCCTAGCTCAAACCCTAACCCTAACCCTAGCTCAAACCCTAACCCTAGCTCAAACCCTAACCCTAGCTCAAACCCTAACCCTAACCCTAACCCTAGCTCAAACCCTAACCCTAGCTCAAACCCTAACCCTAACCCTAACCCTAGCTCAAACCCTAACCCTAACCCTAACCCTAACCCTAGCTCAAACCCTAACCCTAACCCTAGCTCAAACCCTAACCCTAGCTCAAACCCTAACCCTAGCTTAAACCCTAACCCTAGCTCAAGCCCTAACCCTAACCCTAGCTCAAACCCTAACCCTAGCTCAAACCCTAACCCTAACCCTAACCCTAGCTCAAACCCTAACCCTAACCCTAGCTCAAACCCTAACCCTAACCCTAGCTCAAACCCTAACCCTAACCCTAACCCTAACCCTAGCTCAAACCCTAACCCTAACCCTAGCTCAAACCCTAACCCTAGCTCAACCCCTAACCCTAGCTTAAACCCTAACCCTAGCTCAAGCCCTAACCCTAACCCTAGCTCAAACCCTAACCCTAGCTCAAACCCTAACCCTAACCCTAACCCTAGCTCAAACCCTAACCCTAACCCTAGCTCAAACCCTAACCCTAGCTCAAACCCTAACCCTAGCTCAAACCCTAACCGTAGTTCAAACCCTAACCCTAACCCTCGCTCAAACCCTAACCCTAGCTCAAACCCTAACCCTAACCCTAGCTCAAACCCTAACCCTAGCTCAAACCCTAACCCTAGCTCAAACCCTAACCCTAACCCTAGTTCAAACCCTAACCCTAACCCTAGCTCAAACCCTAACCCTAACCCTAACCCTAGCTCAAACCCTAACCCTAACCCTAGCTCAAACCCTAACCCTAACCCTAACCCTAGCTCAAACCCTAACCCTAGCTCAAACCCTAACCCTAACCCTAACCCTAGCTCAAACCCTAACCCTAACCCTAACCCTAACCCTAGCTCAAACCCTAACCCTAACCCTAGCTCAAACCCTAACCCTACCTCAAACCCTAACCCTAGCTTAAACCCTAACCCTAGCTCAAGCCCTAGCCCTAACCCTAGCTCAAACCCTAACCCTAACCCTAACCCTAGCTCAAACCCTAACCCTAACCCTAGCTTAAACCCTAACCCTAGCTCAAGCCCTAGCCCTAACCCTAGCTCAAACCCTAACCCTAACCCTAACCCTAGCTCAAACCCTAACCCTAGCTCAAACCCTAACCCTAACCCTAGCTCAAACCCTAACCCTAACCCTAACCCTACCTCAAACCCTAACCCTAGCTCAAACCCTAACCCTAACCCTAACCCTAGCTCAAACCCTAACCCTAACCCTAGTTCAAACCCTAACCCTAACCCTACCTCAATCCCTAACCCTAGCTCAAACCCTAACCCTAACCCTAGCTCAAACCCTAACCCTAGCTCAAACCCTAACCCTAGCTCAAACCCTAACCCTAACCCTAGCTCAAACCCTAACCCTAGCTCAAACCCTAACCCTAACCCTAACCCTAGCTCAAACCCTAACCCTAGCTCAAACCCTAACCCTAGCTCAAACCCTAACCCTAGCTCAAACCCTAACCCTAGCTCAAACCCTAACCCTAACCCTAGCTCAAACCCTAACCCTAGCTCAAACCCTAACCCTAGCTCAAACCCTAACCCTAACCCTAGCTCAAACCCTAACCCTAACCCTAGCTCAAACCCTAACCCTAGCTCAAACCCTAACCCTAACCCTAACCCTAACCCTAGCTCAAACCCTAACCGTAGCTCAAACCCTAACCCTAACCCTAACCCTAGCTCAAACCCTAACACTAACCCTAACCCTAACCCTAGCTCAAACCCTAACCCTAGCTCAAACCCTAACCCTAGCTCAAACCCTAACCCTAGCTTAAACCCTAACCCTAGCTCAAGCCCTAACCCTAACCCTAGCTCAAACCCTAACCCTAACCCTAGCTCAAACCCTAACCCTAGCTCAAACCCTAACCCTAGCTCAAACCCTAACCCTAACCCTAGCTCAAACCCTAACCCTAACCCTAGCTCAAACCCTAACCCTAGCTCAAACCCTAACCCTAGCTCAAACCCTAACCCTAGCTCAAACCCTAACCCTAACCCTAACCCTAGCTCAAACCCTAACCCTAACCCTAGCTCAAACCCTAACCCTAACCCTAGCTCAAACCCTAACCCTAACCCTAGCTCAAACCCTAACCCTAACCCTAGCTCAAACCCTAACCCTAACCCTAACCCTACCTCAAACCCTAACCCTAGCTCAAACCCTAACCCTAACCCTAGCTCAAACCCTAACCCTAACCCTAGCTCAAACCCTAACCCTAACCCTACCTCAATCCCTAACCCTAGCTCAAACCCTAACCCTAACCCTAGCTCAAACCCTAACCCTAGCTCAAACCCTAACCCTAGCTCAAACCCTAACCCTAACCCTAGTTCAAACCCTAACCCTAACCCTAGCTCAAACCCTAACCCTAACCCTAACCCTAGCTCAAACCCTAACCCTAACCCTAACCCTAGCTCAAACCCTAACCCTAGCTCAAACCCTAACCCTAACCCTAACCCTAGCTCAAACCCTAACCCTAACCCTAACCCTAACCCTAGCTCAAACCCTAACCCTAACCCTAGCTCAAACCCTAACCCTAGCTCAAACCCTAACCCTAGCTTAAACCCTAACCCTAGCTCAAGCCCTAGCCCTAACCCTAGCTCAAACCCTAACCCTAACCCTAACCCTAGCTCAAACCCTAACCCTAACCCTAGCTCAAACCCTAACCCTAACCCTAACCCTACCTCAAACCCTAACCCTAGCTCAAACCCTAACCCTAACCCTAACCCTAGCTCAAACCCTAACCCTAACCCTAGCTCAAACCCTAACCCTAGCTCAAACCCTAACCCTAGCTCAAACCCTAACCCTAACCCTAGCTCAAACCCTAACCCTAACCCTAGCTCAAACCCTAACCCTAGCTCAAACCCTAACCCTAACCCTAACCCTAACCCTAGCTCAAACCCTAACCCTAGCTCAAACCCTAACCCTAACCCTAGCTCAAACCCTAACCCTAACCCTAACCCTAACCCTAGCTCAAACCCTAACCCTAGCTCAAACCCTAACCCTAGCTCAAACCCTAACCCTAGCTTAAACCCTAACCCTAGCTCAAGCCCTAACCCTAACCCTAGCTCAAACCCTAACCCTAACCCTAGCTCAAACCCTAACCCTAGCTCAAACCCTAACCCTAGCTCAAACCCTAACCCTAACCCTAGCTCAAACCCTAACCCTAACCCTAGCTCAAACCCTAACCCTAGCTCAAACCCTAACCCTAACCCTAACCCTAGCTCAAACCCTAACCCTAACCCTAGCTCAAACCCTAACCCTAACCCTAGCTCAAACCCTAACCCTAACCCTAGCTCAAACCCTCACCCTAACCCTAGCTCAAACCCTAACCCTAACCCTAGCTCAAACCCTAACCCTAACCCTAACCCTACCTCAAACCCTAACCCTAGCTCAAACCCTAACCCTAACCCTAACCCTAGCTCAAACCCTAACCCTAACCCTAGCTCAAACCCTAACCCTAACCCTACCTCAATCCCTAACCCTAGCTCAAACCCTAACCCTAACCCTAGCTCAAACCCTAACCCTAGCTCAAACCCTAACCCTAGCTCAAACCCTAACCCTAACCCTAGTTCAAACCCTAACCCTAACCCTAGCTCAAACCCTAACCCTAACCCTAACCCTAGCTCAAACCCTAACCCTAACCCTAACCCTAGCTCAAACCCTAACCCTAGCTCAAACCCTAACCCTAACCCTAACCCTAGCTCAAACCCTAACCCTAACCCTAACCCTAGCTCAAACCCTAACCCTAACCCTAGCTCAAACCCTAACCCTAACCCTAGCTCAAACCCTAACCCTAACCCTAACCCTAGCTCAAACCCTAACCCTAACCCTAACCCTAGCTCAAACCCTAACCCTAACCCTAGCTCAAACCCTAACCCTAACCCTAGCTCAAACCCTAACCCTAACCCTAGCTCAAACCCTAACCCTAGCTCAAACCCTAACCCTAGCTCAAACCCGAACCCTAACCCTAACCCTAGCTCAAACCCTAACCCTAGCTCAAACCCTAACCCTAACCCTAACCCTAGCTCAAACCCTAACCCTAACCCTAACCCTAACCCTAGCTCAAACCCTAACCCTAACCCTAGCTCAAACCCTAACCCTAGCTCAAACCCTAACCCTAGCTTAAACCCTAACCCTAGCTCAAGCCCTAACCCTAACCCTAGCTCAAACCCTAACCCTAGCTCAAACCCTAACCCTAACCCTAACCCTAGCTCAAACCCTAACCCTAACCCTAGCTCAAACCCTAACCCTAACCCTAGCTCAAACCCTAACCCTAACCCTAACCCTAACCCTAGCTCAAACCCTAACCCTAACCCTAGCTCAAACCCTAACCCTAGCTCAACCCCTAACCCTAGCTTAAACCCTAACCCTAGCTCAAGCCCTAACCCTAACCCTAGCTCAAACCCTAACCCTAGCTCAAACCCTAACCCTAACCCTAACCCTAGCTCAAACCCTAACCCTAACCCTAGCTCAAACCCTAACCCTAGCTCAAACCCTAACCCTAGCTCAAACCCTAACCCTAGTTCAAACCCTAACCCTAACCCTCGCTCAAACCCTAACCCTAGCTCAAACCCTAACCCTAACCCTAGCTCAAACCCTAACCCTAGCTCAAACCCTAACCCTAGCTCAAACCCTAACCCTAACCCTAGTTCAAACCCTAACCCTAACCCTAGCTCAAACCCTAACCCTAACCCTAACCCTAGCTCAAACCCTAACCCTAACCCTAGCTCAAACCCTAACCCTAACCCTAACCCTAGCTCAAACCCTAACCCTAGCTCAAACCCTAACCCTAACCCTAACCCTAGCTCAAACCCTAACCCTAACCCTAACCCTAACCCTAGCTCAAACCCTAACCCTAACCCTAGCTCAAACCCTAACCCTAGCTCAAACCCTAACCCTAGCTTAAACCCTAACCCTAGCTCAAGCCCTAGCCCTAACCCTAGCTCAAACCCTAACCCTAACCCTAACCCTAGCTCAAACCCTAACCCTAACCCTAGCTTAAACCCTAACCCTAGCTCAAGCCCTAGCCCTAACCCTAGCTCAAACCCTAACCCTAACCCTAACCCTAGCTCAAACCCTAACCCTAGCTCAAACCCTAACCCTAACCCTAGCTCAAACCCTAACCCTAACCCTAACCCTACCTCAAACCCTAACCCTAGCTCAAACCCTAACCCTAACCCTAACCCTAGCTCAAACCCTAACCCTAACCCTAGTTCAAACCCTAACCCTAACCCTACCTCAATCCCTAACCCTAGCTCAAACCCTAACCCTAACCCTAGCTCAAACCCTAACCCTAGCTCAAACCCTAACCCTAGCTCAAACCCTAACCCTAACCCTAGCTCAAACCCTAACCCTAGCTCAAACCCTAACCCTAACCCTAACCCTAGCTCAAACCCTAACCCTAGCTCAAACCCTAACCCTAGCTCAAACCCTAACCCTAGCTCAAACCCTAACCCTAGCTCAAACCCTAACCCTAACCCTAGCTCAAACCCTAACCCTAGCTCAAACCCTAACCCTAGCTCAAACCCTAACCCTAACCCTAGCTCAAACCCTAACCCTAGCTCAAACCCTAACCCTAACCCTAGCTCAAACCCTAACCCTAACCCTAGCTCAAACCCTAACCCTAGCTCAAACCCTAACCCTAACCCTAACCCTAACCCTAGCTCAAACCCTAACCGTAGCTCAAACCCTAACCCTAACCCTAACCCTAGCTCAAACCCTAACCCTAACCCTAACCCTAACCCTAGCTCAAACCCTAACCCTAGCTCAAACCCTAACCCTAGCTCAAACCCTAACCCTAGCTTAAACCCTAACCCTAGCTCAAGCCCTAACCCTAACCCTAGCTCAAACCCTAACCCTAACCCTAGCTCAAACCCTAACCCTAGCTCAAACCCTAACCCTAGCTCAAACCCTAACCCTAACCCTAGCTCAAACCCTAACCCTAACCCTAGCTCAAACCCTAACCCTAGCTCAAACCCTAACCCTAGCTCAAACCCTAACCCTAACCCTAACCCTAGCTCAAACCCTAACCCTAACCCTAGCTCAAACCCTAACCCTAACCCTAGCTCAAACCCTAACCCTAACCCTAGCTCAAACCCTAACCCTAACCCTAGCTCAAACCCTAACCCTAACCCTAACCCTACCTCAAACCCTAACCCTAGCTCAAACCCTAACCCTAACCCTAACCCTAGCTCAAACCCTAACCCTAACCCTAGCTCAAACCCTAACCCTAACCCTACCTCAATCCCTAACCCTAGCTCAAACCCTAACCCTAACCCTAGCTCAAACCCTAACCCTAGCTCAAACCCTAACCCTAGCTCAAACCCTAACCCTAACCCTAGTTCAAACCCTAACCCTAACCCTAGCTCAAACCCTAACCCTAACCCTAACCCTAGCTCAAACCCTAACCCTAACCCTAACCCTAGCTCAAACCCTAACCCTAGCTCAAACCCTAACCCTAACCCTAACCCTAGCTCAAACCCTAACCCTAACCCTAACCCTAACCCTAGCTCAAACCCTAACCCTAACCCTAGCTCAAACCCTAACCCTAGCTCAAACCCTAACCCTAGCTTAAACCCTAACCCTAGCTCAAGCCCTAGCCCTAACCCTAGCTCAAACCCTAACCCTAACCCTAACCCTAGCTCAAACCCTAACCCTAACCCTAGCTCAAACCCTAACCCTAACCCTAGCTCAAACCCTAACCCTAACCCTAACCCTACCTCAAACCCTAACCCTAGCTCAAACCCTAACCCTAACCCTAACCCTAGCTCAAACCCTAACCCTAACCCTAGCTCAAACCCTAACCCTAGCTCAAACCCTAACCCTAGCTCAAACCCTAACCCTAACCCTAGCTCAAACCCTAACCCTAACCCTAGCTCAAACCCTAACCCTAGCTCAAACCCTAACCCTAACCCTAACCCTAACCCTAGCTCAAACCCTAACCCTAGCTCAAACCCTAACCCTAACCCTAGCTCAAACCCTAACCCTAACCCTAACCCTAACCCTAGCTCAAACCCTAACCCTAGCTCAAACCCTAACCCTAGCTCAAACCCTAACCCTAGCTTAAACCCTAACCCTAGCTCAAGCCCTAACCCTAACCCTAGCTCAAACCCTAACCCTAAGCCTAGCTCAAACCCTAACCCTAGCTCAAACCCTAACCCTAGCTCAAACCCTAACCCTAACCCTAGCTCAAACCCTAACCCTAACCCTAGCTCAAACCCTAACCCTAGCTCAAACCCTAACCCTAGCTCAAACCCTAACCCTAACCCTAACCCTAGCTCAAACCCTAACCCTAACCCTAGCTCAAACCCTAACCCTAACCCTAGCTCAAACCCTAACCCTAACCCTAGCTCAAACCCTAACCCTAACCCTAGCTCAAACCCTAACCCTAACCCTAACCCTACCTCAAACCCTAACCCTAGCTCAAACCCTAACCCTAACCCTAACCCTAGCTCAAACCCTAACCCTAACCCTAGCTCAAACCCTAACCCTAACCCTACCTCAATCCCTAACCCTAGCTCAAACCCTAACCCTAACCCTAGCTCAAACCCTAACCCTAGCTCAAACCCTAACCCTAGCTCAAACCCTAACCCTAACCCTAGTTCAAACCCTAACCCTAACCCTAGCTCAAACCCTAACCCTAACCCTAACCCTAGCTCAAACCCTAACCCTAACCCTAACCCTAGCTCAAACCCTAACCCTAGCTCAAACCCTAACCCTAACCCTAACCCTAGCTCAAACCCTAACCCTAACCCTAACCCTAGCTCAAACCCTAACCCTAACCCTAGCTCAAACCCTAACCCTAGCTCAAACCCTAACCCTAGCTTAAACCCTAACCCTAGCTCAAGCCCTAGCCCTAACCCTAGCTCAAACCCTAACCCTAACCCTAACCCTAGCTCAAACCCTAACCCTAACCCTAGCTCAAACCCTAACCCTAACCCTAGCTCAAACCCTAACCCTAACCCTAACCCTACCTCAAACCCTAAGCCTAGCTCAAACCCTAACCCTAACCCTAACCCTAGCTCAAACCCTAACCCTAACACTAGCTCAAACCCTAACCCTAACCCTACCTCAATCCCTAACCCTAGCTCAAACCCTAACCCTAACCCTAGCTCAAACCCTAACCCTAGCTCAAACCCTAACCCTAGCTCAAACCCTAACCCTAACCCTAGCTCAAACCCTAACCCTAACCCTAGCTCAAACCCTAACCCTAGCTCAAACCCTAACCCTAACCCTAACCCTAGCTCAAACCCTAACCCTAGCTCAAACCCTAACCCTAACCCTAGCTCAAACCCTAACCCTAGCTCAAACCCTAACCCTAGCTCAAACCCTAACCCTAACCCTAGCTCAAACCCTAACCCTAACCCTAGCTCAAACCCTAACCCTAGCTCAAACCCTAACCCTAACCCTAGCTCAAACCCTAACCCTAGCTCAAACCCTAACCCTAACCCTAACCCTAGCTCAAACCCTAACCCTAACCCTAGCTCAAACCCTAACCCTAGCTCAAACCCTAACCCTAGCTCAAACCCTAACCCTAGCTCAAACCCTAACCCTAGCTTAAACCCTAACCCTAGCTCAAGCCCTAACCCTAACCCTAGCTCAAACCCTAACCCTAACCCTAGCTCAAACCCTAACCCTAGCTCAAACCCTAACCCTAGCTCAAACCCTAACCCTAACCCTAGCTCAAACCCTAACCCTAACCCTAGCTCAAACCCTAACCCTAGCTCAAACCCTAACCCTAGCTCAAACCCTAACCCTAACCCTAACCCTAGCTCAAACCCTAACCCTAACCCTAGCTCAAACCCTAACCCTAGCTCAAACCCTAACCCTAACCCTAACCCTAGCTCAAACCCTAACCCTAACCCTAGCTCAAACCCTAACCCTAACCCTAGCTCAAACCCTAACCCTTACCCTAGCTCAAACCCTAACCCTAACCCTAGCTCAAACCCTAACCCTAACCCTAACCCTACCTCAAACCCTAACCCTAGCTCAAACCCTAACCCTAACCCTAACCCTAGCTCAAACCCTAACCCTAACCCTAGCTCAAACCCTAACCCTAACCCTACCTCAATCCCTAACCCTAGCTCAGACCCTAACCCTAACCCTAGCTCAAACCCTAACCCTAGCTCAAACCCTAACCCTAACCCTAGTTCAAACCCTAACCCTAACCCTAGCTCAAACCCTAACCCTAACCCTAACCCTAGCTCAAACCCTAACCCTAACCCTAGCTCAAACCCTAACCCTAACCCTAGCTCAAACCCTAACCCTAACCCTAGCTCAAACCCTAACCCTAACCCTAGCTCAAACCCTAACCCTAGCTCAAACCCTAACCCTAGCTCAAACCCTAACCCTAACCCTAACCCTAGCTCAAACCCTAACCCTAGCTCAAACCCTAACCCTAACCCTAACCCTAGCTCAAACCCTAACCCTAACCCTAACCCTAACCCTAGCTCAAACCCTAACCCTAACCCTAGCTCAAACCCTAACCCTAGCTCAAACCCTAACCCTAGCTCAAACCCTAACCCTAGCTCAAACCCTAACCCTAGCTCAAACCCTAACCCTAACCCTAGCTCAAACCCTAAACCTAACCCTAGCTCAAACCCTAAACCTAACCCTAGCTCAAACCCTAACCCTAACCCTAACCCTAGCTCAAACCCTAACCCTAGCTCAAATCCTAACCCTAACCCTGACCCTAGCTCAAACCCTAACCCTAACCCTAGCTCAAACCCTAACCCTAGCTCAAACCCTAACCCTAGTTCAAACCCTAACCCTAACCCTAGCTCAAACCCTAACCCTAGCTCAAACCCTAACCCTAACCCTAGCTCAAACCCTAACCCTAGCTCAAACCCTAACCCTAGTTCAAACCCTAACCCTAACCCTAGCTCAAACCCTAACCCTAGCTCAAACCCTAAACCTAACCCTAACCCTAGCTCAAACCCTAACCCTAACCCTAGCTCAAACCCTAACCCTCGCTCAAACCCTAACCCTAGCTCAAACCCTAACCCTAACCCTAGCTCAAACCCTAACCCTAGCTCAAACCCTAACCCTAGCTCAAACCCTAACCCTAACCCTAACCCTAGCTCAAACCCTAACCCTAACCCTAGCTCAAACCCTAACCCTAACCCTAACCCTAGCTCAAACCCTAACCCTAGCTCAAACCCTAACCCTAACCCTAACCCTAGCTCAAACCCTAACCCTAACCCTAACCCTAGCTCAAACCCTAACCCTAACCCTAGCTCAAACCCTAACCCTAGCTCAAACCCTAACCCTAACCCTAACCCTAGCTCAAACCCTAACCCTAGCTCAAACCCTAACCCTAACCCTAACCCTAGCTCAAACCCTAACCCTAACCCTAGCTCAAACCCTAAGCCTAACCCTAGCTCAAACCCTAACCCTAACCCTAGCTCAAACCCTAACCCTAACCCTAGCTCAAACCCTAACCCTAGCTCAAACCCTAACCCTAACACTAACCCTAGCTCAAACCCTAACCCTAGCTCAAACCCTAACCCTAACCCTAACCCTAGCTCAAACCCTAACCCTAACCCTAACCCTAACCCTAGCTCAAACCCTAACCCTAACCCTAGCTCAAACCCTAACCCTAGCTCAAACCCTAACCCTAACCCTAACCCTAGCTCAAACCCTAACCCTAGCTCAAACCCTAACCCTAACCCTAGCTCAAACCCTAACCCTGACCCTAGCTCAAACCCTAACCCTAGCTCAAACCCTGACCCTAACCCTAACCCTAGCTCAAACCCTAACCCTAACCCTAGCTCAAACCCTAACCCTAGCTCAAACCCTAACCCTAGCTCAAACCCTAACCCTAGTTCAAACCCTAACCCTAACCCTAGCTCAAACCCTAACCCTAGCTCAAACCCTAACCCTAGCTCAACCCCTAACCCTAGCTCAAACCCTAACCCTAGCTCAAACCCTAACCCTAACCCTAACCCTAGCTCAAACCCTAACCCTAACCCTAGCTCAAACCCTAACCCTAGCTCAAACCCTAACCCTAACCCTAACCCTAGCTCAAACCCTAACCCTAGCTCAAACCCTAACCCTAACCCTAACCCTAGCTCAAACCCTAACCCTAACCCTAACCCTAGCTCAAACCCTAACCCTAACCCTAGCTCAAACCCTAACCCTAGCTCAAACCCTAACCCTAACCCTAACCCTAGCTCATACCCTAACCCTAACCCTAGCTCAAACCCTAACCCTAACCCTACCTCAAACCCTAACCCTAACCCTAACCCTAGCTCAAACCCAAACCCTAGCTCATACCCTAACCCTAACCCTAGCTCAAACCCTAACCCTAACCCTAGCTCAAACCCTAAACCTAACCCTAACCCTACCTCAAACCCTAACCCTAACCCTAACCCTAGCTCAAACCCTAACCCTAGCTCAAACCCTAACCCTAGTTCAAACCCTAACCCTAACCCTAGCTCAAACCCTAACCCTAGCTCAAACCCTAACCCTAACCCTAGCTCAAACCCTAACCCTAGCTCAAACCCTAACCCTAGTTCAAACCCTAACCCTAACCCTAGCTCAAACCCTAACCCTAGCTCAAACCCTAAACCTAACCCTAACCCTAGCTCAAACCCTAACCCTAACCCTAGCTCAAACCCTAACCCTCGCTCAAACCCTAACCCTAGCTCAAACCCTAACCCTAACCCTAGCTCAAACCCTAACCCTAGCTCAAACCCTAACCCTAGCTCAAACCCTAACCCTAACCCTAACCCTAGCTCAAACCCTAACCCTAACCCTAGCTCAAACCCTAACCCTAACCCTAACCCTAGCTCAAACCCTAACCCTAGCTCAAACCCTAACCCTAACCCTAACCCTAGCTCAAACCCTAACCCTAACCCTAACCCTAGCTCAAACCCTAACCCTAACCCCAGCTCAAACCCTAACCCTAGCTCAAACCCTAACCCTAACCCTAACCCTAGCTCAAACCCTAACCCTAGCTCAAACCCTAACCCTAACCCTAACCCTAGCTCAAACCCTAACCCTAACCCTAGCTCAAACCCTAAGCCTAACCCTACCTCAAACCCTAACCCTAGCTCAAACCCTAACCCTAACCCTAGCTCAAACCCTAACCCTAGCTCAAACCCTAACCCTAGCTCAAACCCTAAGCCTAACCCTAGCTCAAACCCTAACCCTAACCCTAGCTCAAACCCTAACCCTAGCTCAAACCCTAACCCTAGCTCAAACCCTAACCCTAACCCTAGCTCAAACCCTAACCCTAGCTCAAACCCTAACCCTAACCCTAACCCTAGCTCAAACCCTAACCCTAGCTCAAACCCTAACCCTAACCCTAACCCTAGCTCAAACCCTAACCCTAACCCTAACCCTAACCCTAGCTCAAACCCTAACCCTAACCCTAGCTCAAACCCTAACCCTAGCTCAAACCCTAACCCTAACCCTAACCCTAGCTCAAACCCTAACCCTAGCTCAAACCCTAACCCTAACCCTAGCTCAAACCCTAACCCTGACCCTAGCTCAAACCCTAACCCTAGCTCAAACCCTGACCCTAACCCTAACCCTAGCTCAAACCCTAACCCTAACCCTAGCTCAAACCCTAACCCTAGCTCAAACCCTAACCCTAGCTCAAACCCTAACCCTAGTTCAAACCCTAACCCTAACCCTAGCTCAAACCCTAACCCTAGCTCAAACCCTAACCCTAGCTCAACCCCTAACCCTAGCTCAAACCCTAACCCTAGCTCAAACCCTAACCCTAACCCTAACCCTAGCTCAAACCCTAACCCTAACCCTAGCTCAAACCCTAACCCTAGCTCAAACCCTAACCCTAACCCTAACCCTAGCTCAAACCCTAACCCTAACCCTAACCCTAGCTCAAACCCTAACCCTAGCTCAAACCCTAACCCTAACCCTAACCCTAGCTCAAACCCTAACCCTAGCTCAAACCCTAACCCTAACCCTAACCCTAGCTCAAACCCTAACCCTAACCCTAACCCTAGCTCAAACCCTAACCCTAACCCTAGCTCAAACCCTAACCCTAGCTCAAGCCCTAACCCTAACCCTAACCCTAGCTCATACCCTAACCCTAACCCTAGCTCAAACCCTAACCCTAACCCTACCTCAAACCCTAACCCTAACCCTAACCCTAGCTCAAACCCTAACCCTAGCTCAAATCCTAACCCTAACCCTAACCCTAGCTCATACCCTAACCCTAACCCTAGCTCAAGCCCTAACCCTAACCCTAGCTCAAACCCTAAACCTAACCCTAACCCTACCTCAAACCCTAACCCTAACCCTAACCCTAGCTCAAACCCTAACCCTAGCTCAAACCCTAACCCTAGTTCAAACCCTAACCCTAACCCTAGCTCAAACCCTAACCCTAGCTCAAACCCTAACCCTAACCCTAGCTCAAACCCTAACCCTAGCTCAAACCCTAACCCTAGTTCAAACCCTAACCCTAACCCTAGCTCAAACCCTAACCCTAGCTCAAACCCTAAACCTAACCCTAACCCTAGCTCAAACCCTAACCCTAACCCTAGCTCAAACCCTAACCCTCGCTCAAACCCTAACCCTAGCTCAAACCCTAACCCTAACCCTAGCTCAAACCCTAACCCTAGCTCAAACCCTAACCCTAGCTCAAACCCTAACCCTAACCCTAACCCTAGCTCAAACCCTAACCCTAACCCTAGCTCAAACCCTAACCCTAACCCTAACCCTAGCTCAAACCCTAACCCTAGCTCAAACCCTAACCCTAACCCTAACCCTAGCTCAAACCCTAACCCTAACCCTAACCCTAACCCTAGCTCAAACCCTAACCCTAACCCTAGCTCAAACCCTAACCCTAGCTCAAACCCTAACCCTAACCCTAACCCTAGCTCAAACCCTAACCCTAGCTCAAACCCTAACCCTAACCCTAATCCTAGCTCAAACCCTAACCCTAACCCTAGCTCAAACCCTAAGCCTAACCCTACCTCAAACCCTAACCCTAGCTCAAACCCTAACCCTAACCCTAGCTCAAACCCTAACCCTAGCTCAAACCCTAACCCTAGCTCAAACCCTAACCCTAACCCTAGCTCAAACCCTAACCCTAACCCTAGCTCAAACCCTAACCCTAGCTCAAACCCTAACCCTAGCTCAAACCCTAACCCTAACCCTAGCTCAAACCCTAACCCTAGCTCAAACCCTAACCCTAACCCTAACCCTAGCTCAAACCCTAACCCTAGCTCAAACCCTAACCCTAACCCTAACCCTAGCTCAAACCCTAACCCTAACCCTAACCCTAACCCTAGCTCAAACCCTAACCCTAACCCTAGCTCAAACCCTAACCCTAGCTCAAACCCTAACCCTAACCCTAACCCTAGCTCAAACCCTAACCCTAGCTCAAACCCTAACCCTAACCCTAGCTCAAACCCTAACCCTGACCCTAGCTCAAACCCTAACCCTAGCTCAAACCCTGACCCTAACCCTAACCCTAGCTCAAACCCTAACCCTAACCCTAGCTCAAACCCTAACCCTAGCTCAAACCCTAACCCTAGCTCAAACCCTAACCCTAGTTCAAACCCTAACCCTAACCCTAGCTCAAACCCTAACCCTAGCTCAAACCCTAACCCTAGCTCAACCCCTAACCCTAGCTCAAACCCTAACCCTAGCTCAAACCCTAACCCTAACCCTAACCCTAGCTCAAACCCTAACCCTAACCCTAGCTCAAACCCTAACCCTAGCTCAAACCCTAACCCTAACCCTAACCCTAGCTCAAACCCTAACCCTAGCTCAAACCCTAACCCTAACCCTAACCCTAGCTCAAACCCTAACCCTAACCCTAGCTCAAACCCTAACCCTAACCCTAACCCTAGCTCAAACCCTAACCCTAGCTCAAACCCTAACCCTAACCCTAACCCTAGCTCAAACCCTAACCCTAACCCTAACCCTACCTCAAACCCTAACCCTAGCTCAAACCCTAACCCTAGCTCAAACCCTAACCCTAACCCTAACCCTAGCTCAAACCCTAACCCTAACCCTAACCCTAACCCTAGCTCAAACCCTAACCCTAACCCTAGCTCAAACCCTAACCCTAGCTCAACCCCTAACCCTAGCTTAAACCCTAACCCTAGCTCAAGCCCTAACCCTAACCCTAGCTCAAACCCTAACCCTAACCCTAACCCTAGCTCAAACCCTAACCCTAACCCTAGCTCAAACCCTAACCCTAACCCTACCTCAATCCCTAACCCTAGCTCAAACCCTAACCCTAACCCTAGCTCAAACCCTAACCCTAGCTCAAACCCTAACCCTAACCCTAGCTCAAACCCTAACCCTAACCCTAGCTCAAACCCTAACCCTAACCCTAGCTCAAACCCTAACCCTAACCCTAGCTCAAACCCTAACCCTAGCTCAAACCCTAACCCTAGCTCAAACCCTAACCCTAACCCTAACCCTAGCTCAAACCCTAACCCTAGCTCAAACCCTAACCCTAACCCTAACCCTAGCTCAAACCCTAACCCTAACCCTAACCCTAACCCTAGCTCAAACCCTAACCCTAGCTCAAACCCTAACCCTAGCTCAAACCCTAACCCTAGCTTAAACCCTAACCCTAGCTCAAGCCCTAACCCTAACCCTAGCTCAAACCCTAACCCTAACCCTAGCTCAAACCCTAACCCTAGCTCAAACCCTAACCCTAGCTCAAACCCTAACCCTAACCCTAGCTCAAACCCTAACCCTAACCCTAGCTCAAACCCTAACCCTAGCTCAAACCCTAACCCTAGCTCAAACCCTAACCCTAACCCTAACCCTAGCTCAAACCCTAACCCTAACCCTAGCTCAAACCCTAACCCTAGCTCAAACCCTAACCCTAACCCTAACCCTAGCTCAAACCCTAACCCTAACCCTAGCTCAAACCCTAACCCTAACCCTAGCTCAAACCCTAACCCTAACCCTAGCTCAAACCCTAACCCTAACCCTAGCTCAAACCCTAACCCTAACCCTAACCCTACCTCAAACCCTAACCCTAGCTCAAACCCTAACCCTAACCCTAACCCTAGCTCAAACCCTAACCCTAACCCTAGCTCAAACCCTAACCCTAACCCTACCTCAATCCCTAACCCTAGCTCAAACCCTAACCCTAACCCTAGCTCAAACCCTAACCCTAGCTCAAACCCTAACCCTAGCTCAAACCCTAACCCTAACCCTAGTTCAAACCCTAACCCTAACCCTAGCTCAAACCCTAACCCTAACCCTAGCTCAAACCCTAACCCTAACCCTACCTCAATCCCTAACCCTAGCTCAAACCCTAACCCTAACCCTAGCTCAAACCCTAACCCTAGCTCAAACCCTAACCCTAGCTCAAACCCTAACCCTAACCCTAGTTCAAACCCTAACCCTAACCCTAGCTCAAACCCTAACCCTAACCCTAACCCTAGCTCAAACCTTAACCCTAACCCTAGCTCAAACCCTAACCCTAACCCTAGCTCAAACCCTAACCCTAACCCTAGCTCAAACCCTAACCCTTACCCTAGCTCAAACCCTAACCCTAGCTCAAACCCTAACCCTAACCCTAACCCTAGCTCAAACCCTAACCCTAGCTCAAACCCTAACCCTAACCCTAACCCTAGCTCAAACCCTAACCCTAACCCTAACCCTAACCCTAGCTCAAACCCTAACCCTAACCCTAGCTCAAACCCTAACCCTAGCTCAAACCCTAACCCTAGCTCAAACCCTAACCCTAGCTCAAACCCTAACCCTAGCTCAAACCCTAACCCTAGCTCAAACCCTAACCCTAACCCTAGCTCAAACCCTAAACCTAACCCTAGCTCAAACCCTAAACCTAACCCTAGCTCAAACCCTAACCCTAACCCTAACCCTAGCTCAAACCCTAACCCTAGCTCAAATCCTAACCCTAACCCTGACCCTAGCTCAAACCCTAACCCTAACCCTAGCTCAAACCCTAACCCTAGCTCAAACCCTAACCCTAGTTCAAACCCTAACCCTAACCCTAGCTCAAACCCTAACCCTAGCTCAAACCCTAACCCTAACCCTAGCTCAAACCCTAACCCTAGCTCAAACCCTAACCCTAGTTCAAACCCTAACCCTAACCCTAGCTCAAACCCTAACCCTTGCTCAAACCCTAAACCTAACCCTAACCCTAGCTCAAACCCTAACCCTAACCCTAGCTCAAACCCTAACCCTCGCTCAAACCCTAACCCTAGCTCAAACCCTAACCCTAACCCTAGCTCAAACCCTAACCCTAGCTCAAACCCTAACCCTAGCTCAAACCCTAACCCTAACCCTAACCCTAGCTCAAACCCTAACCCTAACCCTAGCTCAAACCCTAACCCTAACCCTAACCCTAGCTCAAACCCTAACCCTAGCTCAAACCCTAACCCTAACCCTAACCCTAGCTCAAACCCTAACCCTAACCCTAACCCTACCTCAAACCCTAACCCTAGCTCAAACCCTAACCCTAGCTCAAACCCTAACCCTAACCCTAACCCTAGCTCAAACCCTAACCCTAACCCTAACCCTAACCCTAGCTCAAACCCTAACCCTAACCCTAGCTCAAACCCTAACCCTAGCTCAACCCCTAACCCTAGCTTAAACCCTAACCCTAGCTCAAGCCCTAACCCTAACCCTAGCTCAAACCCTAACCCTAACCCTAACCCTAGCTCAAACCCTAACCCTAACCCTAGCTCAAACCCTAACCCTAACCCTACCTCAATCCCTAACCCTAGCTCAAACCCTAACCCTAACCCTAGCTCAAACCCTAACCCTAGCTCAAACCCTAACCCTAACCCTAGCTCAAACCCTAACCCTAACCCTAGCTCAAACCCTAACCCTAACCCTAGCTCAAACCCTAACCCTAGCTCAAACCCTAACCCTAGCTCAAACCCTAACCCTAACCCTAACCCTAGCTCAAACCCTAACCCTAGCTCAAACCCTAACCCTAACCCTAGCTCAAACCCTAACCCTAGCTCAAACCCTAACCCTAGCTCAAACCCTAACCCTAACCCTAACCCTAGCTCAAACCCTAACCCTAACCCTAGCTCAAACCCTAACCCTAGCTCAAACCCTAACCCTAGCTCAAACCCTAACCCTAGTTCAAACCCTAACCCTAACCCTAGCTCAAACCCTAACCCTAGCTCAAACCCTAACCCTAACCCTAGCTCAAACCCTAACCCTAGCTCAAACCCTAACCCTAGCTCAAACCCTAACCCTAGCTCAAACCCTAACCCTAACCCTAGCTCAACCCCTAACTCTAGCTCAAACCCTAACCCTAGCTCAAACCCTAACCCTAACCCTAACCCTAGCTCAAACCCTAACCCTAACCCTAGCTCAAACCCTAACCCTAGCTCAAACCCTAACCCTAACCCTAGCTCAAACCCTAACCCTAGCTCAAACCCTAACCCTAACCCTAACCCTAGCTCAAACCCTAACCCTAACCCTAACCCTAGCTCAAACCCTAACCCTAACCCTAGCTCAAACCCTAACCCTAACCCTAACCCTACCTCAAACCCTAACCCTAGCTCAAACCCTAACCCTAACCCTAACCCTAGCTCAAACCCTAACCCTAACCCTAACCCTAGCTCAAACCCTAACCCTAACCCTAGCTCAAACCCTAACCCTAGCTCAAACCCTAACCCTAACCCTAACCCTAGCTCAAACCCTAACCCTAGCTCAAACCCTAACCCTAACCCTAGCTCAAACCCTAACCCTAACCCTAGCTCAAACCCTAACCCTAACCCTAGCTCAAACCCTAACCCTAGCTCAAACCCTAACCCTAGCTCAAACCCTAACCCTAACCCTAACCCTAGCTCAAACCCTAACCCTAGCTCAAACCCTAACCCTAACCCTAACCCTAGCTCAAACCCTAACCCTAGCTCAAACCCTAACCCTAACCCTAACCCTAGCTCAAACCCTAACCCTAGCTCAAACCCTAACCCTAACCCTAACCCTAGCTCAAACCCTAACCCTAACCCTAACCCTAGCTCAAACCCTAACCCTAACCCTAGCTCAAACCCTAACCCTAGCTCAAACCCTAACCCTAACCCTAACCCTAGCTCAAACCCTAACCCTAACCCTAGCTCAAACCCTAACCCTAACCCTAGCTCAAGCCCTAACCCTAACCCTAGCTCAAACCCTAACCCTAGCTCAAACCCTAACCCTAACCCTAACCCTAGCTCAAACCCTAACCCTAACCCTAGCTCAAACCCTAACCCTAAC
The DNA here is from genome assembly GCA_037577475.1 of Chaunax sp. Z400. Classification (NCBI taxonomy): domain Eukaryota; kingdom Metazoa; phylum Chordata; class Actinopteri; order Lophiiformes; family Chaunacidae; genus Chaunax; species Chaunax sp. Z400. The sequence continues at coordinate 11,716,669 of CM075203.1, forward strand.
CCTAGCTCAAACCCTAACCCTAACCCTAACCCTACCTCAAACCCTAACCCTAGCTCAAACCCTAACCCTAACCCTAACCCTAGCTCAAACCCTAACCCTAACCCTAACCCTAGCTCAAACCCTAACCCTAACCCTAGCTCAAACCCTAACCCTAGCTCAAACCCTAACCCTAACCCTAACCCTAGCTCAAACCCTAACCCTAGCTCAAACCCTAACCCTAACCCTAGCTCAAACCCTAACCCTAACCCTAGCTCAAACCCTAACCCTAACCCTAGCTCAAACCCTAACCCTAGCTCAAACCCTAACCCTAACCCTAACCCTAGCTCAAACCCTAACCCTAGCTCAAACCCTAACCCTAACCCTAACCCTAGCTCAAACCCTAACCCTAACCCTAACCCTAACCCTAGCTCAAACCCTAACCCTAACACTAGCTCAAACCCTAACCCTAGCTCAAACCCTAACCCTAGCTTAAACCCTAACCCTAGCTCAAGCCCTAACCCTAACCCTAGCTCAAACCCTAACCCTAGCTCAAACCCTAACCCTAACCCTAACCCTAGCTCAAACCCTAACCCTAACCCTAGCTCAAACCCTAACCCTAACCCTAGCTCAAACCCTAACCCTAACCCTACCTCAAACCCTAACCCTAGCTCAAACCCTAACCCTAGCTCAAACCCTAACCCTAACCCTAACCCTAGCTCAAACCCTAACCCTAACCCTAACCCCTAACCCTAACCCTAACCCTAGCTCAAACCCTAACCCTAGCTCAAACCCTAACCCTAACCCTAACCCTAGCTCAAACCCTAACCCTAGTACAAACCCTAACCCTAACCCTAACCCCAGCTCAAACCCTAACCCTAACCCTAACCCTAGCTCAAACCCTAACCCTAACCCTAGCTCAAACCCTAACCCTAACCCTAGCTCAAACCCTAACCCTAACCCTAGCTCAAACCCTAACCCTAACCCTAGCTCAAACCCTAACCCTAGCTCAAACCCTAACCCTAGCTCAAACCCTAACCCTAACCCTAACCCTAGCTCAAACCCTAACCCTAGCTCAAACCCTAACCCTAACCCTAACCCTAGCTCAAACCCTAACCCTAACCCTAACCCTAACCCTAGCTCAAACCCTAACCCTAACCCTAGCTCAAACCCTAACCCTAGCTCAAACCCTAACCCTAGCTTAAACCCTAACCCTAGCTCAAGCCCTAACCCTAACCCTAGCTCAAACCCTAACCCTAGCTCAAACCCTAACCCTAACCCTAACCCTAGCTCAAACCCTAACCCTAACCCTAGCTCAAACCCTAACCCTAACCCTAGCTCAAACCCTAACCCTAACCCTAACCCTAACCCTAGCTCAAACCCTAACCCTAACCCTAGCTCAAACCCTAACCCTAGCTCAACCCCTAACCCTAGCTTAAACCCTAACCCTAGCTCAAGCCCTAACCCTAACCCTAGCTCAAACCCTAACCCTAGCTCAAACCCTAACCCTAACCCTAACCCTAGCTCAAACCCTAACCCTAACCCTAGCTCAAACCCTAACCCTAGCTCAAACCCTAACCCTAGCTCAAACCCTAACCGTAGTTCAAACCCTAACCCTAACCCTCGCTCAAACCCTAACCCTAGCTCAAACCCTAACCCTAACCCTAGCTCAAACCCTAACCCTAGCTCAAACCCTAACCCTAGCTCAAACCCTAACCCTAACCCTAGTTCAAACCCTAACCCTAACCCTAGCTCAAACCCTAACCCTAACCCTAACCCTAGCTCAAACCCTAACCCTAACCCTAGCTCAAACCCTAACCCTAACCCTAACCCTAGCTCAAACCCTAACCCTAGCTCAAACCCTAACCCTAACCCTAACCCTAGCTCAAACCCTAACCCTAACCCTAACCCTAACCCTAGCTCAAACCCTAACCCTAACCCTAGCTCAAACCCTAACCCTACCTCAAACCCTAACCCTAGCTTAAACCCTAACCCTAGCTCAAGCCCTAGCCCTAACCCTAGCTCAAACCCTAACCCTAACCCTAACCCTAGCTCAAACCCTAACCCTAACCCTAGCTTAAACCCTAACCCTAGCTCAAGCCCTAGCCCTAACCCTAGCTCAAACCCTAACCCTAACCCTAACCCTAGCTCAAACCCTAACCCTAGCTCAAACCCTAACCCTAACCCTAGCTCAAACCCTAACCCTAACCCTAACCCTACCTCAAACCCTAACCCTAGCTCAAACCCTAACCCTAACCCTAACCCTAGCTCAAACCCTAACCCTAACCCTAGTTCAAACCCTAACCCTAACCCTACCTCAATCCCTAACCCTAGCTCAAACCCTAACCCTAACCCTAGCTCAAACCCTAACCCTAGCTCAAACCCTAACCCTAGCTCAAACCCTAACCCTAACCCTAGCTCAAACCCTAACCCTAGCTCAAACCCTAACCCTAACCCTAACCCTAGCTCAAACCCTAACCCTAGCTCAAACCCTAACCCTAGCTCAAACCCTAACCCTAGCTCAAACCCTAACCCTAGCTCAAACCCTAACCCTAACCCTAGCTCAAACCCTAACCCTAGCTCAAACCCTAACCCTAGCTCAAACCCTAACCCTAACCCTAGCTCAAACCCTAACCCTAACCCTAGCTCAAACCCTAACCCTAGCTCAAACCCTAACCCTAACCCTAACCCTAACCCTAGCTCAAACCCTAACCGTAGCTCAAACCCTAACCCTAACCCTAACCCTAGCTCAAACCCTAACACTAACCCTAACCCTAACCCTAGCTCAAACCCTAACCCTAGCTCAAACCCTAACCCTAGCTCAAACCCTAACCCTAGCTTAAACCCTAACCCTAGCTCAAGCCCTAACCCTAACCCTAGCTCAAACCCTAACCCTAACCCTAGCTCAAACCCTAACCCTAGCTCAAACCCTAACCCTAGCTCAAACCCTAACCCTAACCCTAGCTCAAACCCTAACCCTAACCCTAGCTCAAACCCTAACCCTAGCTCAAACCCTAACCCTAGCTCAAACCCTAACCCTAGCTCAAACCCTAACCCTAACCCTAACCCTAGCTCAAACCCTAACCCTAACCCTAGCTCAAACCCTAACCCTAACCCTAGCTCAAACCCTAACCCTAACCCTAGCTCAAACCCTAACCCTAACCCTAGCTCAAACCCTAACCCTAACCCTAACCCTACCTCAAACCCTAACCCTAGCTCAAACCCTAACCCTAACCCTAACCCTAGCTCAAACCCTAACCCTAACCCTAGCTCAAACCCTAACCCTAACCCTACCTCAATCCCTAACCCTAGCTCAAACCCTAACCCTAACCCTAGCTCAAACCCTAACCCTAGCTCAAACCCTAACCCTAGCTCAAACCCTAACCCTAACCCTAGTTCAAACCCTAACCCTAACCCTAGCTCAAACCCTAACCCTAACCCTAACCCTAGCTCAAACCCTAACCCTAACCCTAACCCTAGCTCAAACCCTAACCCTAGCTCAAACCCTAACCCTAACCCTAACCCTAGCTCAAACCCTAACCCTAACCCTAACCCTAACCCTAGCTCAAACCCTAACCCTAACCCTAGCTCAAACCCTAACCCTAGCTCAAACCCTAACCCTAGCTTAAACCCTAACCCTAGCTCAAGCCCTAGCCCTAACCCTAGCTCAAACCCTAACCCTAACCCTAACCCTAGCTCAAACCCTAACCCTAACCCTAGCTCAAACCCTAACCCTAACCCTAGCTCAAACCCTAACCCTAACCCTAACCCTACCTCAAACCCTAACCCTAGCTCAAACCCTAACCCTAACCCTAACCCTAGCTCAAACCCTAACCCTAACCCTAGCTCAAACCCTAACCCTAGCTCAAACCCTAACCCTAGCTCAAACCCTAACCCTAACCCTAGCTCAAACCCTAACCCTAACCCTAGCTCAAACCCTAACCCTAGCTCAAACCCTAACCCTAACCCTAACCCTAACCCTAGCTCAAACCCTAACCCTAGCTCAAACCCTAACCCTAACCCTAGCTCAAACCCTAACCCTAACCCTAACCCTAACCCTAGCTCAAACCCTAACCCTAGCTCAAACCCTAACCCTAGCTCAAACCCTAACCCTAGCTTAAACCCTAACCCTAGCTCAAGCCCTAACCCTAACCCTAGCTCAAACCCTAACCCTAACCCTAGCTCAAACCCTAACCCTAGCTCAAACCCTAACCCTAGCTCAAACCCTAACCCTAACCCTAGCTCAAACCCTAACCCTAACCCTAGCTCAAACCCTAACCCTAGCTCAAACCCTAACCCTAACCCTAACCCTAGCTCAAACCCTAACCCTAACCCTAGCTCAAACCCTAACCCTAACCCTAGCTCAAACCCTAACCCTAACCCTAGCTCAAACCCTAACCCTAACCCTAGCTCAAACCCTAACCCTAACCCTAGCTCAAACCCTAACCCTAACCCTAACCCTACCTCAAACCCTAACCCTAGCTCAAACCCTAACCCTAACCCTAACCCTAGCTCAAACCCTGACCCTAACCCTAGCTCAAACCCTAACCCTAGCTCAAACCCTAACCCTAGCTCAAACCCTAACCCTAACCCTAGTTCAAACCCTAACCCTAACCCTAGCTCAAACCCTAACCCTAACCCTAACCCTAGCTCAAACCCTAACCCTAACCCTAACCCTAGCTCAAACCCTAACCCTAGCTCAAACCCTAACCCTAACCCTAACCCTAGCTCAAACCCTAACCCTAACCCTAACCCTAGCTCAAACCCTAACCCTAACCCTAGCTCAAACCCTAACCCTAACCCTAGCTCAAACCCTAACCCTAACCCTAACCCTAGCTCAAACCCTAACCCTAACCCTAACCCTAGCTCAAACCCTAACCCTAACCCTAGCTCAAACCCTAACCCTAACCCTAGCTCAAACCCTAACCCTAACCCTAGCTCAAACCCTAACCCTAGCTCAAACCCTAACCCTAGCTCAAACCCGAACCCTAACCCTAACCCTAGCTCAAACCCTAACCCTAGCTCAAACCCTAACCCTAACCCTAACCCTAGCTCAAACCCTAACCCTAACCCTAACCCTAACCCTAGCTCAAACCCTAACCCTAACCCTAGCTCAAACCCTAACCCTAGCTCAAACCCTAACCCTAGCTTAAACCCTAACCCTAGCTCAAGCCCTAACCCTAACCCTAGCTCAAACCCTAACCCTAGCTCAAACCCTAACCCTAACCCTAACCCTAGCTCAAACCCTAACCCTAACCCTAGCTCAAACCCTAACCCTAACCCTAGCTCAAACCCTAACCCTAACCCTAACCCTAACCCTAGCTCAAACCCTAACCCTAACCCTAGCTCAAACCCTAACCCTAGCTCAACCCCTAACCCTAGCTTAAACCCTAACCCTAGCTCAAGCCCTAACCCTAACCCTAGCTCAAACCCTAACCCTAGCTCAAACCCTAACCCTAACCCTAACCCTAGCTCAAACCCTAACCCTAACCCTAGCTCAAACCCTAACCCTAGCTCAAACCCTAACCCTAGCTCAAACCCTAACCCTAGTTCAAACCCTAACCCTAACCCTCGCTCAAACCCTAACCCTAGCTCAAACCCTAACCCTAACCCTAGCTCAAACCCTAACCCTAGCTCAAACCCTAACCCTAGCTCAAACCCTAACCCTAACCCTAGTTCAAACCCTAACCCTAACCCTAGCTCAAACCCTAACCCTAACCCTAACCCTAGCTCAAACCCTAACCCTAACCCTAGCTCAAACCCTAACCCTAACCCTAACCCTAGCTCAAACCCTAACCCTAGCTCAAACCCTAACCCTAACCCTAACCCTAGCTCAAACCCTAACCCTAACCCTAACCCTAACCCTAGCTCAAACCCTAACCCTAACCCTAGCTCAAACCCTAACCCTAGCTCAAACCCTAACCCTAGCTTAAACCCTAACCCTAGCTCAAGCCCTAGCCCTAACCCTAGCTCAAACCCTAACCCTAACCCTAACCCTAGCTCAAACCCTAACCCTAACCCTAGCTTAAACCCTAACCCTAGCTCAAGCCCTAGCCCTAACCCTAGCTCAAACCCTAACCCTAACCCTAACCCTAGCTCAAACCCTAACCCTAGCTCAAACCCTAACCCTAACCCTAGCTCAAACCCTAACCCTAACCCTAACCCTACCTCAAACCCTAACCCTAGCTCAAACCCTAACCCTAACCCTAACCCTAGCTCAAACCCTAACCCTAACCCTAGTTCAAACCCTAACCCTAACCCTACCTCAATCCCTAACCCTAGCTCAAACCCTAACCCTAACCCTAGCTCAAACCCTAACCCTAGCTCAAACCCTAACCCTAGCTCAAACCCTAACCCTAACCCTAGCTCAAACCCTAACCCTAGCTCAAACCCTAACCCTAACCCTAACCCTAGCTCAAACCCTAACCCTAGCTCAAACCCTAACCCTAGCTCAAACCCTAACCCTAGCTCAAACCCTAACCCTAGCTCAAACCCTAACCCTAACCCTAGCTCAAACCCTAACCCTAGCTCAAACCCTAACCCTAGCTCAAACCCTAACCCTAACCCTAGCTCAAACCCTAACCCTAGCTCAAACCCTAACCCTAACCCTAGCTCAAACCCTAACCCTAACCCTAGCTCAAACCCTAACCCTAGCTCAAACCCTAACCCTAACCCTAACCCTAGCTCAAACCCTAACCGTAGCTCAAACCCTAACCCTAACCCTAACCCTAGCTCAAACCCTAACCCTAACCCTAACCCTAACCCTAGCTCAAACCCTAACCCTAGCTCAAACCCTAACCCTAGCTCAAACCCTAACCCTAGCTTAAACCCTAACCCTAGCTCAAGCCCTAACCCTAACCCTAGCTCAAACCCTAACCCTAACCCTAGCTCAAACCCTAACCCTAGCTCAAACCCTAACCCTAGCTCAAACCCTAACCCTAACCCTAGCTCAAACCCTAACCCTAACCCTAGCTCAAACCCTAACCCTAGCTCAAACCCTAACCCTAGCTCAAACCCTAACCCTAACCCTAACCCTAGCTCAAACCCTAACCCTAACCCTAGCTCAAACCCTAACCCTAACCCTAGCTCAAACCCTAACCCTAACCCTAGCTCAAACCCTAACCCTAACCCTAGCTCAAACCCTAACCCTAACCCTAACCCTACCTCAAACCCTAACCCTAGCTCAAACCCTAACCCTAACCCTAACCCTAGCTCAAACCCTAACCCTAACCCTAGCTCAAACCCTAACCCTAACCCTACCTCAATCCCTAACCCTAGCTCAAACCCTAACCCTAACCCTAGCTCAAACCCTAACCCTAGCTCAAACCCTAACCCTAGCTCAAACCCTAACCCTAACCCTAGTTCAAACCCTAACCCTAACCCTAGCTCAAACCCTAACCCTAACCCTAACCCTAGCTCAAACCCTAACCCTAACCCTAACCCTAGCTCAAACCCTAACCCTAGCTCAAACCCTAACCCTAACCCTAACCCTAGCTCAAACCCTAACCCTAACCCTAACCCTAACCCTAGCTCAAACCCTAACCCTAACCCTAGCTCAAACCCTAACCCTAGCTCAAACCCTAACCCTAGCTTAAACCCTAACCCTAGCTCAAGCCCTAGCCCTAACCCTAGCTCAAACCCTAACCCTAACCCTAACCCTAGCTCAAACCCTAACCCTAACCCTAGCTCAAACCCTAACCCTAACCCTAGCTCAAACCCTAACCCTAACCCTAACCCTACCTCAAACCCTAACCCTAGCTCAAACCCTAACCCTAACCCTAACCCTAGCTCAAACCCTAACCCTAACCCTAGCTCAAACCCTAACCCTAGCTCAAACCCTAACCCTAGCTCAAACCCTAACCCTAACCCTAGCTCAAACCCTAACCCTAACCCTAGCTCAAACCCTAACCCTAGCTCAAACCCTAACCCTAACCCTAACCCTAACCCTAGCTCAAACCCTAACCCTAGCTCAAACCCTAACCCTAACCCTAGCTCAAACCCTAACCCTAACCCTAACCCTAACCCTAGCTCAAACCCTAACCCTAGCTCAAACCCTAACCCTAGCTCAAACCCTAACCCTAGCTTAAACCCTAACCCTAGCTCAAGCCCTAACCCTAACCCTAGCTCAAACCCTAACCCTAACCCTAGCTCAAACCCTAACCCTAGCTCAAACCCTAACCCTAGCTCAAACCCTAACCCTAACCCTAGCTCAAACCCTAACCCTAACCCTAGCTCAAACCCTAACCCTAGCTCAAACCCTAACCCTAGCTCAAACCCTAACCCTAACCCTAACCCTAGCTCAAACCCTAACCCTAACCCTAGCTCAAACCCTAACCCTAACCCTAGCTCAAACCCTAACCCTAACCCTAGCTCAAACCCTAACCCTAACCCTAGCTCAAACCCTAACCCTAACCCTAACCCTACCTCAAACCCTAACCCTAGCTCAAACCCTAACCCTAACCCTAACCCTAGCTCAAACCCTAACCCTAACCCTAGCTCAAACCCTAACCCTAACCCTACCTCAATCCCTAACCCTAGCTCAAACCCTAACCCTAACCCTAGCTCAAACCCTAACCCTAGCTCAAACCCTAACCCTAGCTCAAACCCTAACCCTAACCCTAGTTCAAACCCTAACCCTAACCCTAGCTCAAACCCTAACCCTAACCCTAACCCTAGCTCAAACCCTAACCCTAACCCTAACCCTAGCTCAAACCCTAACCCTAGCTCAAACCCTAACCCTAACCCTAACCCTAGCTCAAACCCTAACCCTAACCCTAACCCTAGCTCAAACCCTAACCCTAACCCTAGCTCAAACCCTAACCCTAGCTCAAACCCTAACCCTAGCTTAAACCCTAACCCTAGCTCAAGCCCTAGCCCTAACCCTAGCTCAAACCCTAACCCTAACCCTAACCCTAGCTCAAACCCTAACCCTAACCCTAGCTCAAACCCTAACCCTAACCCTAGCTCAAACCCTAACCCTAACCCTAACCCTACCTCAAACCCTAACCCTAGCTCAAACCCTAACCCTAACCCTAACCCTAGCTCAAACCCTAACCCTAACACTAGCTCAAACCCTAACCCTAACCCTACCTCAATCCCTAACCCTAGCTCAAACCCTAACCCTAACCCTAGCTCAAACCCTAACCCTAGCTCAAACCCTAACCCTAGCTCAAACCCTAACCCTAACCCTAGCTCAAACCCTAACCCTAACCCTAGCTCAAACCCTAACCCTAGCTCAAACCCTAACCCTAACCCTAACCCTAGCTCAAACCCTAACCCTAGCTCAAACCCTAACCCTAACCCTAGCTCAAACCCTAACCCTAGCTCAAACCCTAACCCTAGCTCAAACCCTAACCCTAACCCTAGCTCAAACCCTAACCCTAACCCTAGCTCAAACCCTAACCCTAGCTCAAACCCTAACCCTAGCTCAAACCCTAACCCTAACCCTAACCCTAGCTCAAACCCTAACCCTAACCCTAGCTCAAACCCTAACCCTAGCTCAAACCCTAACCCTAGCTCAAACCCTAACCCTAGCTCAAACCCTAACCCTAGCTTAAACCCTAACCCTAGCTCAAGCCCTAACCCTAACCCTAGCTCAAACCCTAACCCTAACCCTAGCTCAAACCCTAACCCTAGCTCAAACCCTAACCCTAGCTCAAACCCTAACCCTAACCCTAGCTCAAACCCTAACCCTAACCCTAGCTCAAACCCTAACCCTAGCTCAAACCCTAACCCTAGCTCAAACCCTAACCCTAACCCTAACCCTAGCTCAAACCCTAACCCTAACCCTAGCTCAAACCCTAACCCTAGCTCAAACCCTAACCCTAACCCTAACCCTAGCTCAAACCCTAACCCTAACCCTAGCTCAAACCCTAACCCTAACCCTAGCTCAAACCCTAACCCTTACCCTAGCTCAAACCCTAACCCTAACCCTAGCTCAAACCCTAACCCTAACCCTAACCCTACCTCAAACCCTAACCCTAGCTCAAACCCTAACCCTAACCCTAACCCTAGCTCAAACCCTAACCCTAACCCTAGCTCAAACCCTAACCCTAACCCTACCTCAATCCCTAACCCTAGCTCAGACCCTAACCCTAACCCTAGCTCAAACCCTAACCCTAGCTCAAACCCTAACCCTAACCCTAGTTCAAACCCTAACCCTAACCCTAGCTCAAACCCTAACCCTAACCCTAACCCTAGCTCAAACCCTAACCCTAACCCTAGCTCAAACCCTAACCCTAACCCTAGCTCAAACCCTAACCCTAACCCTAGCTCAAACCCTAACCCTAACCCTAGCTCAAACCCTAACCCTAGCTCAAACCCTAACCCTAGCTCAAACCCTAACCCTAACCCTAACCCTAGCTCAAACCCTAACCCTAGCTCAAACCCTAACCCTAACCCTAACCCTAGCTCAAACCCTAACCCTAACCCTAACCCTAACCCTAGCTCAAACCCTAACCCTAACCCTAGCTCAAACCCTAACCCTAGCTCAAACCCTAACCCTAGCTCAAACCCTAACCCTAGCTCAAACCCTAACCCTAGCTCAAACCCTAACCCTAGCTCAAACCCTAACCCTAACCCTAGCTCAAACCCTAAACCTAACCCTAGCTCAAACCCTAAACCTAACCCTAGCTCAAACCCTAACCCTAACCCTAACCCTAGCTCAAACCCTAACCCTAGCTCAAATCCTAACCCTAACCCTGACCCTAGCTCAAACCCTAACCCTAACCCTAGCTCAAACCCTAACCCTAGCTCAAACCCTAACCCTAGTTCAAACCCTAACCCTAACCCTAGCTCAAACCCTAACCCTAGCTCAAACCCTAACCCTAACCCTAGCTCAAACCCTAACCCTAGCTCAAACCCTAACCCTAGTTCAAACCCTAACCCTAACCCTAGCTCAAACCCTAACCCTAGCTCAAACCCTAAACCTAACCCTAACCCTAGCTCAAACCCTAACCCTAACCCTAGCTCAAACCCTAACCCTCGCTCAAACCCTAACCCTAGCTCAAACCCTAACCCTAACCCTAGCTCAAACCCTAACCCTAGCTCAAACCCTAACCCTAGCTCAAACCCTAACCCTAACCCTAACCCTAGCTCAAACCCTAACCCTAACCCTAGCTCAAACCCTAACCCTAACCCTAACCCTAGCTCAAACCCTAACCCTAGCTCAAACCCTAACCCTAACCCTAACCCTAGCTCAAACCCTAACCCTAACCCTAACCCTAGCTCAAACCCTAACCCTAACCCTAGCTCAAACCCTAACCCTAGCTCAAACCCTAACCCTAACCCTAACCCTAGCTCAAACCCTAACCCTAGCTCAAACCCTAACCCTAACCCTAACCCTAGCTCAAACCCTAACCCTAACCCTAGCTCAAACCCTAAGCCTAACCCTAGCTCAAACCCTAACCCTAACCCTAGCTCAAACCCTAACCCTAACCCTAGCTCAAACCCTAACCCTAGCTCAAACCCTAACCCTAACACTAACCCTAGCTCAAACCCTAACCCTAGCTCAAACCCTAACCCTAACCCTAACCCTAGCTCAAACCCTAACCCTAACCCTAACCCTAACCCTAGCTCAAACCCTAACCCTAACCCTAGCTCAAACCCTAACCCTAGCTCAAACCCTAACCCTAACCCTAACCCTAGCTCAAACCCTAACCCTAGCTCAAACCCTAACCCTAACCCTAGCTCAAACCCTAACCCTGACCCTAGCTCAAACCCTAACCCTAGCTCAAACCCTGACCCTAACCCTAACCCTAGCTCAAACCCTAACCCTAACCCTAGCTCAAACCCTAACCCTAGCTCAAACCCTAACCCTAGCTCAAACCCTAACCCTAGTTCAAACCCTAACCCTAACCCTAGCTCAAACCCTAACCCTAGCTCAAACCCTAACCCTAGCTCAACCCCTAACCCTAGCTCAAACCCTAACCCTAGCTCAAACCCTAACCCTAACCCTAACCCTAGCTCAAACCCTAACCCTAACCCTAGCTCAAACCCTAACCCTAGCTCAAACCCTAACCCTAACCCTAACCCTAGCTCAAACCCTAACCCTAGCTCAAACCCTAACCCTAACCCTAACCCTAGCTCAAACCCTAACCCTAACCCTAACCCTAGCTCAAACCCTAACCCTAACCCTAGCTCAAACCCTAACCCTAGCTCAAACCCTAACCCTAACCCTAACCCTAGCTCATACCCTAACCCTAACCCTAGCTCAAACCCTAACCCTAACCCTACCTCAAACCCTAACCCTAACCCTAACCCTAGCTCAAACCCAAACCCTAGCTCATACCCTAACCCTAACCCTAGCTCAAACCCTAACCCTAACCCTAGCTCAAACCCTAAACCTAACCCTAACCCTACCTCAAACCCTAACCCTAACCCTAACCCTAGCTCAAACCCTAACCCTAGCTCAAACCCTAACCCTAGTTCAAACCCTAACCCTAACCCTAGCTCAAACCCTAACCCTAGCTCAAACCCTAACCCTAACCCTAGCTCAAACCCTAACCCTAGCTCAAACCCTAACCCTAGTTCAAACCCTAACCCTAACCCTAGCTCAAACCCTCACCCTAGCTCAAACCCTAAACCTAACCCTAACCCTAGCTCAAACCCTAACCCTAACCCTAGCTCAAACCCTAACCCTCGCTCAAACCCTAACCCTAGCTCAAACCCTAACCCTAACCCTAGCTCAAACCCTAACCCTAGCTCAAACCCTAACCCTAGCTCAAACCCTAACCCTAACCCTAACCCTAGCTCAAACCCTAACCCTAACCCTAGCTCAAACCCTAACCCTAACCCTAACCCTAGCTCAAACCCTAACCCTAGCTCAAACCCTAACCCTAACCCTAACCCTAGCTCAAACCCTAACCCTAACCCTAACCCTAGCTCAAACCCTAACCCTAACCCTAGCTCAAACCCTAACCCTAGCTCAAACCCTAACCCTAACCCTAACCCTAGCTCAAACCCTAACCCTAGCTCAAACCCTAACCCTAACCCTAACCCTAGCTCAAACCCTAACCCTAACCCTAGCTCAAACCCTAAGCCTAACCCTACCTCAAACCCTAACCCTAGCTCAAACCCTAACCCTAACCCTAGCTCAAACCCTAACCCTAGCTCAAACCCTAACCCTAGCTCAAACCCTAAGCCTAACCCTAGCTCAAACCCTAACCCTAGCTCAAACCCTAACCCTAGCTCAACCCCTAACCCTAGCTCAAACCCTAACCCTAGCTCAAACCCTAACCCTAACCCTAACCCTAGCTCAAACCCTAACCCTAACCCTAGCTCAAACCCTAACCCTAGCTCAAACCCTAACCCTAACCCTAACCCTAGCTCAAACCCTAACCCTAGCTCAAACCCTAACCCTAACCCTAACCCTAGCTCAAACCCTAACCCTAACCCTAACCCTAGCTCAAACCCTAACCCTAACCCTAGCTCAAACCCTAACCCTAGCTCAAACCCTAACCCTAACCCTAACCCTAGCTCATACCCTAACCCTAACCCTAGCTCAAACCCTAACCCTAACCCTACCTCAAACCCTAACCCTAACCCTAACCCTAGCTCAAACCCAAACCCTAGCTCATACCCTAACCCTAACCCTAGCTCAAACCCTAACCCTAACCCTAGCTCAAACCCTAAACCTAACCCTAACCCTACCTCAAACCCTAACCCTAACCCTAACCCTAGCTCAAACCCTAACCCTAGCTCAAACCCTAACCCTAGTTCAAACCCTAACCCTAACCCTAGCTCAAACCCTAACCCTAGCTCAAACCCTAACCCTAACCCTAGCTCAAACCCTAACCCTAGCTCAAACCCTAACCCTAGTTCAAACCCTAACCCTAACCCTAGCTCAAACCCTAACCCTAGCTCAAACCCTAAACCTAACCCTAACCCTAGCTCAAACCCTAACCCTAACCCTAGCTCAAACCCTAACCCTCGCTCAAACCCTAACCCTAGCTCAAACCCTAACCCTAACCCTAGCTCAAACCCTAACCCTAGCTCAAACCCTAACCCTAGCTCAAACCCTAACCCTAACCCTAACCCTAGCTCAAACCCTAACCCTAACCCTAGCTCAAACCCTAACCCTAACCCTAACCCTAGCTCAAACCCTAACCCTAGCTCAAACCCTAACCCTAACCCTAACCCTAGCTCAAACCCTAACCCTAACCCTAACCCTAGCTCAAACCCTAACCCTAACCCCAGCTCAAACCCTAACCCTAGCTCAAACCCTAACCCTAACCCTAACCCTAGCTCAAACCCTAACCCTAGCTCAAACCCTAACCCTAACCCTAACCCTAGCTCAAACCCTAACCCTAACCCTAGCTCAAACCCTAAGCCTAACCCTACCTCAAACCCTAACCCTAGCTCAAACCCTAACCCTAACCCTAGCTCAAACCCTAACCCTAGCTCAAACCCTAACCCTAGCTCAAACCCTAAGCCTAACCCTAGCTCAAACCCTAACCCTAACCCTAGCTCAAACCCTAACCCTAGCTCAAACCCTAACCCTAGCTCAAACCCTAACCCTAACCCTAGCTCAAACCCTAACCCTAACCCTAACCCTAGCTCAAACCCTAACCCTAGCTCAAACCCTAACCCTAACCCTAACCCTAGCTCAAACCCTAACCCTAACCCTAACCCTAACCCTAGCTCAAACCCTAACCCTAACCCTAGCTCAAACCCTAACCCTAGCTCAAACCCTAACCCTAACCCTAACCCTAGCTCAAACCCTAACCCTAGCTCAAACCCTAACCCTAACCCTAGCTCAAACCCTAACCCTGACCCTAGCTCAAACCCTAACCCTAGCTCAAACCCTGACCCTAACCCTAACCCTAGCTCAAACCCTAACCCTAACCCTAGCTCAAACCCTAACCCTAGCTCAAACCCTAACCCTAGCTCAAACCCTAACCCTAGTTCAAACCCTAACCCTAACCCTAGCTCAAACCCTAACCCTAGCTCAAACCCTAACCCTAGCTCAACCCCTAACCCTAGCTCAAACCCTAACCCTAGCTCAAACCCTAACCCTAACCCTAACCCTAGCTCAAACCCTAACCCTAACCCTAGCTCAAACCCTAACCCTAGCTCAAACCCTAACCCTAACCCTAACCCTAGCTCAAACCCTAACCCTAACCCTAACCCTAGCTCAAACCCTAACCCTAGCTCAAACCCTAACCCTAACCCTAACCCTAGCTCAAACCCTAACCCTAGCTCAAACCCTAACCCTAACCCTAACCCTAGCTCAAACCCTAACCCTAACCCTAACCCTAGCTCAAACCCTAACCCTAACCCTAGCTCAAACCCTAACCCTAGCTCAAGCCCCAACCCTAACCCTAACCCTAGCTCATACCCTAACCCTAACCCTAGCTCAAACCCTAACCCTAACCCTACCTCAAACCCTAACCCTAACCCTAACCCTAGCTCAAACCCTAACCCTAGCTCAAATCCTAACCCTAACCCTAACCCTAGCTCATACCCTAACCCTAACCCTAGCTCAAGCCCTAACCCTAACCCTAGCTCAAACCCTAAACCTAACCCTAACCCTACCTCAAACCCTAACCCTAACCCTAACCCTAGCTCAAACCCTAACCCTAGCTCAAACCCTAACCCTAGTTCAAACCCTAACCCTAACCCTAGCTCAAACCCTAACCCTAGCTCAAACCCTAACCCTAACCCTAGCTCAAACCCTAACCCTAGCTCAAACCCTAACCCTAGTTCAAACCCTAACCCTAACCCTAGCTCAAACCCTAACCCTAGCTCAAACCCTAAACCTAACCCTAACCCTAGCTCAAACCCTAACCCTAACCCTAGCTCAAACCCTAACCCTCGCTCAAACCCTAACCCTAGCTCAAACCCTAACCCTAACCCTAGCTCAAACCCTAACCCTAGCTCAAACCCTAACCCTAGCTCAAACCCTAACCCTAACCCTAACCCTAGCTCAAACCCTAACCCTAACCCTAGCTCAAACCCTAACCCTAACCCTAACCCTAGCTCAAACCCTAACCCTAGCTCAAACCCTAACCCTAACCCTAACCCTAGCTCAAACCCTAACCCTAACCCTAACCCTAACCCTAGCTCAAACCCTAACCCTAACCCTAGCTCAAACCCTAACCCTAGCTCAAACCCTAACCCTAACCCTAACCCTAGCTCAAACCCTAACCCTAGCTCAAACCCTAACCCTAACCCTAACCCTAGCTCAAACCCTAACCCTAACCCTAGCTCAAACCCTAAGCCTAACCCTACCTCAAACCCTAACCCTAGCTCAAACCCTAACCCTAACCCTAGCTCAAACCCTAACCCTAGCTCAAACCCTAACCCTAGCTCAAACCCTAACCCTAACCCTAGCTCAAACCCTAACCCTAACCCTAGCTCAAACCCTAACCCTAGCTCAAACCCTAACCCTAGCTCAAACCCTAACCCTAACCCTAGCTCAAACCCTAACCCTAGCTCAAACCCTAACCCTAACCCTAACCCTAGCTCAAACCCTAACCCTAGCTCAAACCCTAACCCTAACCCTAACCCTAGCTCAAACCCTAACCCTAACCCTAACCCTAACCCTAGCTCAAACCCTAACCCTAACCCTAGCTCAAACCCTAACCCTAGCTCAAACCCTAACCCTAACCCTAACCCTAGCTCAAACCCTAACCCTAGCTCAAACCCTAACCCTAACCCTAGCTCAAACCCTAACCCTGACCCTAGCTCAAACCCTAACCCTAGCTCAAACCCTGACCCTAACCCTAACCCTAGCTCAAACCCTAACCCTAACCCTAGCTCAAACCCTAACCCTAGCTCAAACCCTAACCCTAGCTCAAACCCTAACCCTAGTTCAAACCCTAACCCTAACCCTAGCTCAAACCCTAACCCTAGCTCAAACCCTAACCCTAGCTCAACCCCTAACCCTAGCTCAAACCCTAACCCTAGCTCAAACCCTAACCCTAACCCTAACCCTAGCTCAAACCCTAACCCTAACCCTAGCTCAAACCCTAACCCTAGCTCAAACCCTAACCCTAACCCTAACCCTAGCTCAAACCCTAACCCTAGCTCAAACCCTAACCCTAACCCTAACCCTAGCTCAAACCCTAACCCTAACCCTAACCCTAGCTCAAACCCTAACCCTAACCCTAGCTCAAACCCTAACCCTAGCTCAAACCCTAACCCTAACCCTAACCCTAGCTCATACCCTAACCCTAACCCTAGCTCAAACCCTAACCCTAACCCTAGCTCAAACCCTAAACCTAACCCTAACCCTACCTCAAACCCTAACCCTAGCTCAAACCCTAACCCTAACCCTAACCCTAGCTCAAACCCTAACCCTAACCCTAGCTCAAACCCTAACCCTAACCCTACCTCAATCCCTAAGCCTAGCTCAAACCCTAACCCTAACCCTAGCTCAAACCCTAACCCTAACCCTAGCTCAAACCCTAACCCTAACCCTAGCTCAAACCCTAACCCTAACCCTAGCTCAAACCCTAACCCTAACCCTAGCTCAAACCCTAACCCTAACCCTAGCTCAAACCCTAACCCTAGCTCAAACCCTAACCCTAGCTCAAACCCTAACCCTAACCCTAACCCTAGCTCAAACCCTAACCCTAGCTCAAACCCTAACCCTAACCCTAGCTCAAACCCTAACCCTAACCCTAGCTCAAACCCTAACCCTAGCTCAAACCCTAACCCTAACCCTAGCTCAAACCCTAACCCTAACCCTAGCTCAAACCCTAACCCTAACCCTAGCTCAAACCCTAACCCTAGCTCAAACCCTAACCCTAGCTCAAACCCTAACCCTAACCCTAACCCTAGCTCAAACCCTAACCCTAGCTCAAACCCTAACCCTAACCCTAACCCTAGCTCAAACCCTAACCCTAACCCTAACCCGAGCTCAAACCCTGACCCTAACCCTAGCTCAAACCCTAACCCTAGCTCAAACCCTAACCCTAGCTTAAACCCTAACCCTAGCTCAAGCCCTAACCCTAACCCTAGCTCAAACCCTAACCCTAGCTCAAACCCTAACCCTAACCCTAACCCTAGCTCAAACCCTAACCCTAACCCTAGCTCAAACCCTAACCCTAACCCTAGCTCAAACCCTAACCCTAACCCTAACCCTACCTCAAACCCTAACCCTAGCTCAAACCCTAACCCTAACCCTAACCCTAGCTCAAACCCTAACCCTAACCCTAGCTCAAACCCTAACCCCAACCCTACCTCAATCCTTAACCCTAGCTCAAACCCTAACCCTAGCTCAAACCCTAACCCTAGCTCAAACCCTAACCCTAGCACAAACCCTAACCCTAACCCTAGCTCAAAACCTAACCCTAGCTCAAACCCTAACCCTAGCTCAAACCCTAACCCTAGCTCAAACCCTAACCCTAGCTCAAACCCTAACCCTAGCTCAAACCCTAACCCTAACCCTAGCTCAAACCCTAACCCTAACCCTAGCTCAAACCCTAACCCTAGCTCAAACCCTAACCCTAACCCTAACCCTAGCTCAAACCTTAACCCTAGCTCAAACCCTAACCCTAACCCTAACCCTAGCTCAAACCCTAACCCTAACCCTAGCTCAAACCCTAACCCTAACCCTAGCTCAAACCCTAACCCTAGCTCAAACCCTAACCCTAACCCTAACCCTAGCTCAAACCCTAACCCTAACCCTAGCTCAAACCCTAACCCTAACCCTAGCTCAAA
This sequence comes from Chaunax sp. Z400, assembly GCA_037577475.1. Lineage (NCBI taxonomy): Eukaryota > Metazoa > Chordata > Actinopteri > Lophiiformes > Chaunacidae > Chaunax > Chaunax sp. Z400. The sequence continues at coordinate 11,735,311 of CM075203.1, forward strand.
CCCTAACCCTAACCCTAGCTCAAACCCTAACCCTAACCCTAGCTCAAACCCTAACCCTAGCTCAAACCCTAACCCTAGCTTAAACCCTAACCCTAGCTCAAACCCTAACCCTAACCCTAGCTCAAACCCTAACCCTAACCCTAACCCTAGCTCAAACCCTAACCCTAACCCTAGCTCGGACCCTAACCCTAACCCTAGCTCAAACCCTAACCCTAGCTCAAACCCTAACCCTAACCCTAGCTCAAACCCTAACCCTAGCTCAAACCCTAACCCTAGCTCAAACCCTAACCCTAACCCTAGCTCAAACCCTAACCCTAGCTCAAACCCTAACCCTAACCCTAACCCTAGCTCAAACCCTAACCCTAGCTCAAACCCTAACCCTAGCTCAAACCCTAACCCTAGCTCAAACCCTAACCCTAGCTCAAACCCTAACCCTAACCCTAACCCTAGCTCAAACCCTAACCCTAGCTCAAACCCTAACCCTAACCCTAGCTCAAACCCTAACCCTAACCCTAGCTCAAACCCTAACCCTAACCCTAGCTCAAACCCTAACCCTAACCCTAGCTCAAACCCTAACCCTAGCTCAAACCCTAACCCTAGCTCAAACCCTAACCCTAACCCTAACCCTAGCTCAAACCCTAACCCTAGCTCAAACCCTAACCCTAACCCTAGCTCAAACCCTAACCCTAACCCTAGCTCAAACCCTAACCCTAACCCTAGCTCAAACCCTAACCCTAGCTCAAACCCTAAACCTAACCCTAACCCTAGCTCAAACCCTAACCCTAACCCTAGCTCAAACCCTAACCCTAGCTCAAACCCTAACCCTAGCTCAAACCCTAACCCTAGTTCAAACCCTAACCCTAGCTCAAACCCTAACCCTCGCTCAAACCCTAACCCTAGCTCAAACCCTAACCCTAACCCTAGCTCAAACCCTAACCCTAGCTCAAACCCTAACCCTAGCTCAAACCCTAACCCTAACCCTAACCCTAGCTCAAACCCTAACCCTAACCCTAGCTCAAACCCTAACCCTAACCCTAACCCTAGCTCAAACCCTAACCCTAGCTCAAACCCTAACCCTAACCCTAACCCTAGCTCAAACCCTAACCCTAACCCTAACCCTAGCTCAAACCCTAACCCTAACCCTAGCTCAAACCCTAACCCTAGCTCAAACCCTAACCCTAACCCTAACCCTAGCTCAAACCCTAACCCTAGCTCAAACCCTAACCCTAACCCTAACCCTAGCTCAAACCCTAACCCTAACCCTAGCTCAAACCCTAAGCCTAACCCTACCTCAAACCCTAACCCTAGCTCAAACCCTAACCCTAACCCTAGCTCAAACCCTAACCCTAGCTCAAACCCTAACCCTAGCTCAAACCCTAACCCTAACCCTAGCTCAAACCCTAACCCTAGCTCAAACCCTAACCCTAACCCTAACCCTAGCTCAAACCCTAACCCTAGCTCAAACCCTAACCCTAACCCTAACCCTAGCTCAAACCCTAACCCTAACCCTAACCCTAACCCTAGCTCAAACCCTAACCCTAACCCTAGCTCAAACCCTAACCCTAGCTCAAACCCTAACCCTAACCCTAGCTCAAAACCTAACCCTAGCTCAAACCCTAACCCTAGCTCAAACCCTGACCCTAGCTCAAACCCTAACCCTAGCTCAAACCCTAACCCTAGCTCAAACCCTAACCCTAACCCTACCTCAAACCCTAACCCTAGCTCAAACCCTAACCCTAACCCTAGCTCAAACCCTAACCCTAACCCTAGGTTTGGGTTAGGGTTTGAGCTAGGGTTAGGGTTTGAGCTAGGGTTAGGGTTAGGGTTAGGGTTTGAGCTAGGGTTAGGGTTTGAGCTAGGGTTAGGGTTAGGGTTTGAGCTAGGGTTAGGGTTAGGGTTTGAGCTAGGGTTAGGGTTTGAGCTAGGGTTAGGGTTTGAGCTAGGGTTAGGGTTTGAGCTAGGGTTAGGGTTAGGGTTTGAGCTAGGGTTAGGGTTTGAGGTAGGGTTAGGCTTAGGGTTTGAGCTAGGGTTAGGGTTAGGGTTTGAGCTAGGGTTAGGGTTAGGGTTAGGGTTTGAGCTAGGGTTAGGGTTTGAGCTAGGGTTAGGGTTAGGGTTAGGGTTTGAGCTAGGGTTAGGGTTTGAGCTAGGGTTAGGGTTAGGTTTTGAGCTAGGGTTAGGGTTTAAGCTAGGGTTAGGGTTTGAGCTAGGGTTAGGGTTTGAGCTAGGGTTAGGGTTAGGGTTTGAGCTAGGGTTAGGGTTAGGGTTTGAGCTAGGGTTAGGGTTAGGGTTTGAGCTAGGGTTAGGGTTTGAGCTAGGGTTAGGGTTAGGGTTTGAGCTAGGGTTAGGGTTAGGGTTTGAGCTAGGGTTAGGGTTTGAGCTAGGGTTAGGGTTTGAGCTAGGGTTAGGGTTAGGGTTTGAGCTAGGGTTAGGGTTAGGGTTTGAGCTAGGGTTAGGGTTTGAGCTAGGGTTAGGGTTTGAGCTAGGGTTAGGGTTTGAGCTAGGGTTAGGGTTAGGGTTTGAGCTAGGGTTAGGGTTAGGGTTTGAGCTAGGGTTAGGGTTAGGGTTTGAGCTAGGGTTAGGGTTAGGGTTTGAGCTAGGGTTAGGGTTAGGGTTAGGGTTTGAGCTAGGGTTAGGGTTTGAGGTAGGGTTAAGTTTAGGGTTAGGGTTTGAGCTAGGGTTAGGGTTAGGGTTTGAGCTAGGGTTAGGGTTAGGGTTTGAGCTAGGGTTAGGGTTAGGGTTAGGGTTTGAGCTAGGGTTAGGGTTAGGGTTAGGGTTTGAGCTAGGGTTAGGGTTTGAGCTAGGATTAGGGTTAGGGTTTGAGCTAGGGTTAGGGTTTGAGCTAGGGTTAGGGTTTGAGCTAGGGTTAGGGTTAGGGTTTGAGCTAGGGTTAGGGTTAGGGTTAGGGTTTGAGCTAGGGTTAGGGTTAGGGTTTGAGCTAGGGTTAGGGTTAGGGTTTGAGCTAGGGTTAGGGTTAGGGTTAGGGTTTGAGCTAGGGTAAGGGTTTGAGCTAGGGTTAGGGTTTGAGCTAGAGTAAGGGTTTGAGCTAGGGTTTGGGTTAGGGTTTGAGCTAGGGTTAGGGTTGTCTTTACGACCTTCCGTTCCGGAGCTACGTCACTTCCTTTCACTTACATAGCTGTATCTCAGGAACGGAAGGTCGTAGAGACTCGGGGACACGCCTGGCGTGTTCAGAGACCCCGAAATATGTCTGACGGATCATGGTTCCGAATCTCTATGACCTTCCGTTCCCGAGTTATACTTAAGTTTATTTTCCCATTGAAGTGAATGGGGTTTGGTGCGCCTATAGTGAATGTGTGTATCTCGGCAACGGAAAGTCGTACAGACTCGGGACTAATGTCCGTCTAGGGGTTTATGTGGTCTCTGAGAACGCTAGTCTTTGTCCCGAGTCTCTACTACCTTCCGTTCCCGAGATTTGACATGTCCAGTAGCAGCGTATTTTGAATAGCTATATCTCTGCAACGGAAGGTCGTAGAGACTCGGGGACAAGTCTGTCGTGTCCAGAGACCCCGAATTATAGCAGACGGAGCTTGGTCCCGAGTCTGTACGACCTTCCATTCCCGAGTTATAGACCGAAATGTGTCCCCCATAGGAATGAATGGGTGCCGGATGGAGTGAAAATTTCAGTGTTGGGGCCAAAATCATGTCTCCAGGGAGTGTGTAGGAGCACGTTTCAGGCCATTTGGAGCTGATTGGTACCATTTGTGGAGTAACTTTAGGGTTAGGGTTAGGGGGGGTTAGGGTTAGGGTAAGGGTTAGGGTTAGGGGTTAGGGTTAGGGGGTTAGGGTTAGGGTTAGGGGGGTTAGGGTTAGGGTTAGATGAGATCATCTGGTAGGTGAGGTCACTCCCGGCCATTCCTTGGTCAAACCTTGAATCTAAATTTGATTGATTTGATTTGAACTGTCAGAGGAGATCAGAGAAGATAACACATTGTCCTCTTTTAGACTCTTTTTCACTCATGGTTTTTAGACCTTTTATTGATTTCTTCGTTTGTTGTGTTGACTTTATTGTTTGCGTTTTATATCACCATGTGTTTTTTTCATACATGTATCATAATATGTATTCATTGTTTATTTTGCTTTTTAAAATGTATCCAAAGTGCTTTTTAATTTGTTTTGAAAAGCACTTTATAAATAAAGGTTGTTGTTGTTGTTGTTGTTGTCATCAACAATCAATATATTATTCTGCTAGTAGACCATTCTGCATAATGAGTAAATTTCCTGTTACTTTTGGTACTTAATGCATATTTCATAATAAAGAGAGAGTATTTATAACAGTGCATTTATACACTGTTGTATTTCTCCTTTTATGTAAAAGGTCTGAGTACTTTTACCATCACTGCTTACTGAATACTTAGAACTGGTATTATACTGGTTATATGAGAAAGTTTGGATGATTGAAGTCTGTGACATAATATGTTCATGCTAACGTCATGAATGCTGTGTCTTCTCTCCTCTAGTCTTTAACATTAAGACCATGTTTTTACTGTTTCCCTTCATTGTTTTATTATGAAGGGGAGTGACCGATTCTTTGAAATTCTTTGTTGACTCTGTAGCATCACCCCAAAACATTTTATAATTCTTCTGCTCCTTCTCAAAATGAAAGCGTAATAAAATAAAAGTTTGCAGCTGACATGTTAACCTGCTCACACCTCTGAGCTGCTGCAGAACATTCACACCATGAAACCGCAGTTCATCCTCCACTGACCCACTCCTGGAAACATGCAATCCATTTACAGCGGGGCACATGTACAACAAGCCCATCCCTTTCCCTTTCATATCCACACGCACACACACACACACACACACACACACACATACACATACACACACATCTGGCCGGGGGGTAAATTAAGCCTTAACATTCCCACAGAGGCTAATCTCCATCCATTTAGAGGGCTGTAATATTTAATCAGGAGGCCCTGGACCGTCTCCCAGCGACACACGCTGTGGCACAGTACGTATGTTCACAGAAGACGTCGGCCCAGAGGCGATGGAGGGGAATTCACTGCTAAAAGCCACAAAGCATTCAACCACAGAGGCTCTGGCTCTCCTCTACTCTCCACATTCCTTTGGGATGGAGGAGGCAGGGAGAAATCAGAGGGATTGGTACTGGAAGGATGCTGTTGGGACTTTTGGCCGAACATTTGTTTTGTTGTGATTTTGTTAGAGGTACTGCTGACAGTACATGCTGCTCACTATTCTTTCCATTGCTTCCTTGTTTTCCCCTGCAATGTTACCATGCAATGTGAAGCCACTATGTCTGTCTTGCTGTCTTATGAATATAACATTGACACTGTTTTGTTTTGTTTCTTAAATAAATTGATCAAAAATAAAAATGCATTACATCTAAGATAAAGGTTACCTGGGATTGAGAAGATAACATGAATTATTTCCATTGTAATCCAACTAATAATTATATTTTACAACTTGATATTGATTATATTTTGAATATCTATTTTCAGTATTTGGGGGGGAAAAAAGGTTAAACAATATAAAGAATGCCTTTGAAAGTTCCCAGAATCAAAAGTGGGATTTTGAATTATTTTTTTGTCTGACAAAGTGTCAGAAATTTTTTTAAAAAAATTATTGACAATGACATAAAACATTTAAAAAAAGAAAAAAAAGTCTCAAATTTGAGCAAAAAACAGCTAATATTTGGTATTTTTACTTAGCAAGCTAAAATAATAAATCAAATTTATTATTAAAGTTAAAAACATAAAGGCTTTTATTATTTTACATTTCCATAAACTTTAAACACTTTTCAACAGATTCTCAAGATCACTTGCTTAAATCAATGAAGCAGACACTGAGATGTTCTGACCTGTAGTCTCTTCCCAAACCAAACCACTCAATTGTATTCTGTCCATAATGAAGTTCCGATTTGACTCTCACTGCTTTGTAAAAACATCTTTCAAACAAAACAAAATGCTTTGTGTTAAAATGAATGAAGCAGAAGTAAGACAATGTGGTATTTGTGCTTAAATTTAGTATAGTAAATCTTCTCATTGGTCTGCATTCAGCATCTTTCTTCTTCTATTTCTTTGTACAAATTTGACTCCAAGCCCAGAGTTTTGAATGATAAGATTTTCTTAGACTTGACAGAACTCCTTCAGAACCACAGAAATGATAACAAAACAGTAATGTCTGAGTCGTAATCTGACGTTTTTTGTCAAATTTGTGCAATGTCCCTTTAATTTTCTACCAAATGAGTACGTAATTCATTATTTGACAAATCATTTCATCTCTAAATGTTACGCAAAAAAGCCACAAATTCTGACCATTATAATGAGTCTCGACGAAACCTGAACATTTCATCTTCCATAAAGGTTAGTTAGTTATTATTGTCTTGTCAGGTGTTCCTGTTATTCTGACCAATCCCTGCACACCCTCAGTGTTTCAGCCAGTATGCAGTATATGCTCAGAGGTAGACAGTACAGTGTTTGCCATCCTGCCTGGAGGTATCACACCGCAAAGAGCCAACCACTCACACACTCACACACAGTAAAGGTCAGGTCTCACACCATCAGTGTGAAAAGCCTGCACTGAAAAGGGTACAGTCCATCTGTTTTAACAATTGAGACTCCTGATGTTTGTGTGTGTGTGTGTGTCTGTAAATGTACAGAGCAAACAGTCAGTGCTTGACCTGACCTGCAGCAAAAAAGAAAAAAAATTGGCGACTGCTGTGATTTTGTGTTTTCGTAAACATAACATTAGTGTTGCTAAGTGTCGATTGATAAAAATGTGTCATGCATGTGGCCATTGCAACGCCTGCTCCCTGATTCAGACTGACTCTAATGGGAAGGCCTGGTGAATTTTTCATACAGCCCAGAGGGGGAAGACGACCGACCATACTGGCAGATTATAACCTCTAAGAAAGAGTGAGAGGAGTGTGACATTCAGGTCGTAGCTTCACCTCCTGACGGTGAACATTTGCAAAGTAAAAATAAAGTGAAGTCATAAGATTTTTGAATGACTACTCTACAGTAAAACAATTAGGCTAACATTTGAATCATGTCTGCTGGAGACAATTCTTTTTTTACGTCTAGTGTGGCTTGTAGCAGACCAGAGAGTGAGCACAAACAAACAAACAAACCTTTTGATGGGCTAACTTTTAAGGCTGGCTTTCTGTTTTTTTTCTGCAGCTGAGTGAAGTCTCTATGGTGATAGACGTATTTGGAGAAATAATTTTCAAAAAAAAGGGACAGTCTTCGCTTCCCTCTGCTGTGAATGTCTTTCTTATGCATGAATGTCCAGAAGTTGATTGTAAATATGTTCTAAAATGTCTTTGATTCATCTATTATCTATCATATATGATCAAAAGAAAACATGACCCTGATGATTCTTTTACACGGGCTGAATAATTCCCAAGATCTCAATTTAATGGCCTGATATTTCTGCAAGAAAGCTCTAAAAAATTATCCATCTGTTCAATGAACACATGCCACTGCTCACTCAGATAGCTCGTAGCACTGTCTTGCGTATGCAAATATGTTTTGCCTGGAAATCTATTTGGAGTTGCTCGAAGGAATCCAGAACGGCCCTCCTTCTGTCTCCCCTCGCCGCCTCACGCAGAGCTCCCTCTTGCTGTCTATCTCCTCTCGCGTGGAAAACATTTTCACCAGCTCTACATGCATGGACATACAGTCAGTGGCACCGCCTGGCCTCACAAAGCACCATGGGCCAATATGCAGATCTCACAGGCCCACACTGGCGGCCCTGTCTGCAAGCAGGACAAGGAGCCCTACAACTGTTTGCTCATTGGATAATACGGAGGGAATAATTATCCGCTCTGTGAAGAGCCCCAGTCGCTGATTCTGTCCTTTTGTTATATTATAAGTACTTCTTTGGTGCTGTGTGTGGCCCCAGAGTATGAACTTGTCTGTGTAAGAAAGACATCAAAAAAAAAAGATGTCATGAGATAAAAAGCAGTTTTATACATATTTTCTTTACAAGAGAAATGTTTTAAATTCCTCTGGGTAATGGAAATTTTTATTTCAAATTAAAATAAATGAAAAATTAAAAGCACTCTATGATAAAAAACATATTTAAGCGGGAATTTTTTAATTTGTGTGTAAAGAATTATTAGTACTCCTCATGGGCAGAGATGCAAAAACATGAAAATAACAGATCGCGTTATTATCGTGTGTGTGTGTGTGTGTGTGTGTGTGGGTGGGTGTGGGTGCGGGTGTGTGTGTGTGTGTGTGTGTGTGTGTGTGGGTGGGTGTGGGTGCGGGTGTGTGTGTGTGTGTGTGTACCAGAGGGCCAAGAAGCCAGGCTTGGGCAGATGGTCCAGAAAGGTGTTACCACACAGTGAGTGGGCACTGCGATTGATGCATTGCAACATCCAAGAAGGTGGAACATTTGGCTGCTGACCCGCAGTCAGAACTCATTGGCCCTGCCTTCTCCTTATTTAGCTGCTGCAAGAAAGCCAACGGGTGATTTGGTCGGAATAAACACACACTCGGAACGCAGCACTTTCCCACCCTCAAGGGAGCCTACATCGGCTGCACGCTGGAAACTTCTCCCTCATCTCTGCAAGGAGGTCACGATGGTGGTGCGGGGCAGGGAGGATGAGTGCACAGAGCCATGGAGACGAACAGAGACGGCAACACTGGAACACAGGGTTACTGTGTTACACTTGGATGGAGAAGATATGACCTTCAGCTTATTCTGAGGGGCTTGTTAGCGGAGCAACCCCATATGACTTGATTTCTGCAAGTAACAAGTAACAATTCATCTCATTTAAGTCAAGTCGGTTTTATATGTGTAGCCCAGAATCACAATCTGTACAACATGAACATCCTCTATCCTTAAACCCTGGATTTGGATAGGGAAAAACTCCCAAAAATCATGTAACAGGGAAACAAAGGAAGAGAACTCAGGAACAGAGGGAACCCTCTCCGTAGTAAAATTACACTATCGACACATAATAAAAATATGGATCCGAGAGCACATCAAGCAGCTTCTAGGTGCTGCCTCATAGACCTGAGCCTCATGAAAACATCACACAACACACAAGAGGCAAAGCTCGTTCATAAAGAGGGACAAGGACATCTGAGGAACGTGGTTTACTGAAGCATACTGGAGAATAGAGAAGAGAGACAGAGACATAAATCATCACCAAAAAAGAAATCACAACATCTATGGAGGAAAAGTAGCATGCATCCGAGAAATGATGAGTCCAACTTAATTTGAGCTTTCTCAGTAAAAGAAGATTGATGGAAAGTAGGTGATTCCATTTTTCGGTTTTTTAAGAAATTTAGTTTCCCCTTCGTCCTCCATAAGAATGAGTGTAAGTCTTTGAAATTATTCTCTTCATTTCCAAACAAACAATGAACATAAAATAATTTTAATAATATGTACAAAAGTTATTATCCCTTTAAAACACAGTATGTTTAAGGTGATTATGAAAAAGAAGCTGCAAGAGTTCAAAGATGAAATACTCTCTTTAATTACAAACATTATTAGTGATGCACATGGTGAGATTTTATTTCAGACCCAAAAGCATTCTTACATCAGTTGAAACATGGAAAATTCATGAGTGAGTACGCTAACCGAAGGCAACATTATGGCAATGGCTTTTAAACATGATAATTGTTATTTGTCTCTGAGTGCAGTTAAATCATGAAAACAGAAATAATGTATCTCCCAGTTTGCTGTTTTAATGTCACCCATATTTTTACCACAATTTCTGGACAAACAAATGTTTAATAATTGCATGCAGGACAGTTGTATTTATTACAATATGTTCAAATAGGACAAAAAAAGGAAGATATTTTGTAAATTTTTTCGCTGTAAATTTCTAATTAATAGCTCTGTTGCAGGAGTGGGTTTAAAATGGAAATGGGTTTTGAAAATGTCTCTTAAATTCATTCCAGCATCAGGGTAATGTAAGCTTATGTGTGAGTTATTTGACATGATATTTGCTCACACTATGCAAATAAAACCAAAGTAAATACATTTAAATTGATCAGGATTGCAGCAACTATTTTTTTGTTCTTAACATTTCAGTTATGGGTGACTTTAGTGCAAAGCCTCAGTTCATAATCACGGTTATAAAATCACATTAACAGCTCACAGGAGTCTGTTTGATGTGAACTAGTAGAGAGCGCCACCCCATGGACTGATGTGGCAGATCAACGTTTCGTGCTTGATATTGACATGTTTGTTCTCAGAGCATGAAGCTTTAAGATACATCTGATTTCTGTGTAAAGTGTTGGTATTTTGTTGCAAGTGCATTTCCCTAGTTACAAGTTACATGTGATGGAATATTCAAGCCTAAAAAAAAACAAAAAAACAGTTCCTTTCTGCTTCTAGTCATCATGAGGTTCTTCATGCGACATTAGAACAGACTGGTGGAGTTTATGGAGGAAAAATTGAAGGACCCCAACATAAAGCAACACTAAATCTCAGGCACACAATATGAGCATCAGTCCAACACAGATCTCTGAAGCCTCATAGCTCTCTGCATTCGACTCCACACCGAGTCAGTCATCATCCACCACCATCACGTTCCCGTTCAGCTCATACTCGATAGTGGCCCAGTCAAAGATGTTACCCTTGGGGACCTTGTGCCCATAGTGCCAGGCCTGGATCATGCTCCTAGAGAGCACAAAGTCCCACATATTCAGATCAGTCACCTCCCCTACAAAACTCTGCACAGCCTCTAAACCTCCAAGGTGTTTGTCTGGGTCCTGGCCAAGGAGGACGGTGCCTTGTGGGCGGATGGTGTGCCCGGGTTTGTAGACCTGGTAGGTGCTGCGTTTCCCCTCCACCCAAAAGGCGGCGAGGCCTGTGCGAGACTCCCAGGTCAGACAGAGGCTGGTGCGAAAGGTGGTGAGGGGCGGCAGGTGAAAGAAGGTGCCGTCACCACTCATGTAGAAGGAGACGCGTCCATCTTTCTCACGCCACACGTTGAGCTCATCGTAGTCAGCGGTGCGGTAGGCAAACAGGATGATCTGCCGCTCCTCTGGTAGCTCAGTGGCCACACGCATGCAGAGAGTGAAGGCCTTCAACCCCATCTCCTTCTGTGGGATCAGGGCCACAAAGCTGAAGTCAGTCTCATAAGGAAAGACCAGGACTTTGTCTGTCAGACCCACTGGAGCAACACAAACAGGGAGGATTGATAAGAAAACCCTAAACCTCAGTGTTCAAACAGTACGGCATTCATCTGAAAGTGAAATAAATGCAAGTAAAACAAAATGACCCTTTTGTGTGGTGAAATTTTGTTCTTAAATTCATACCTTGGGTTGCTGATGAGAGTGTCAGGGACCAACCACAGACACCAAGTAAAACTACAGCAAAGCTCACAGTGTTTACACTCTGCAAACACAGAAAACATCCATCATCATTTGAGAATGTGCCCAAAATTAAGTCTTATTGATTCCTAAGAACGCGTTAAACCAGAGACCAAGTTATGAAAAGTTACAACAGCAAAGAGCTTTCTTACCATTTTATTGTTGTCCTGTTGTTCCTCGATGTTGCTAACTCAGTTCGATGTACCAAAGTCCTGTGCCCAGTCCTCTTCCCGCCTAGCACAGGCCATGACATCAGCTCGGCAACTGATGCTCTGACAATAGGCTTGGTGTGTTATGGCTGAGTGCCATTGTGCTTTCTGGGTGTGACTGATGTGAACGTACATAATTTAATGCATCTAAATCACATGATAGACAGTATCTGCATCAGGGAAAACTGCCTCTCATGAGCAGATTTAATTGTTTTGTGCAGTTTCTGTAGTTACAGGGTTTGAATAAACTAGTTTTAGTGATTTTAAAAGATCATTCACCAAAATAATAAGTGAAAAAATAAAAGTCAAACCATGCAGATACTTTCGCTTTTAGGTGCCAATCTTTTGAGATGTTTCTCAAAAAAAAAAAATTTTTTATGCAATTCAAAGTATTGAAAAATAATATTTGAAAACTCAGCATGTCTTACTACAAACATTTCCTGGTTAGTATAGATAATATGCTGACATTAGGAATAGTTTTCACTGCAACTACTTTGCACTGAAGGAATAGTTGCTGAAAGACACACAGTTGTCCTTACAGTCAGAAGTTACTGCTCCTTCTTAAGCTTTACCTGTTTAAGCTCCAGGGAGGAAACCTTTTTTAACCCAACCATATATCTGAGGGCAATGCATTTTTTCAGTGGCGACGCTTAATCATGACTCAAAATATAAACATGAATTATCACAACCTTTCAAAGTCATTTTAAGGATACTTGTGTGCAACCACACATTATAGCCCAAGAGGCACTATTTATTTTTAGGCCAAACCTAATGGGACAGATGATTATTTTAAAATTCAATAAAATCTTAAATTGTTACAGTAAGTCATACACTAAAAAACAGTCGATAAGCTACATTCTGGTGGGCAAACTCCTCCCTCTTGGTGACACTTTCGAATTTCTTATACAATAAGTAAATGTCAGTTTTAAAAAAAAAATATTGACTTCATCAAATTGCCATTTGCAAATTACATGGCTGTCATGGATTGTACGGCGAAGTTGTTGCCTTTATTTGCACAGCTGCAATATCATTTGTGTTGGGAACCATTTAACTCCTGCGAATAGATTTCTAATGAGCAGCAGCACATTTGTCATCACACTTGGTATCTCTTTAATGACGATTCTGTGTCAAACACACATCAAACAAACTCAAAGTTCATGGTGAAATGGGGACAAATGAAAACTGAACCGAGCATTCATGTTATCAACATATCTACATTTAATACAGTTTCTCAAACTCTAAGATTCCTCAAGAAAAAAAAACAAACCCCAACTAATTCTGTCAAGAAACCAAATCTGAGATACACAAGCAAATTATTTACACTGCCTGCACTCGATACGAAAGCACCGATAGGCTTAATTCATCACAGACACGCATTCAGCTGAAAAACCTCTAAACTACTAGCGCTGAATTGAAAATGCATTTCACAGAGAGTGCCAGAGAAGCAGCTGTAAAACCTTAGACTGAGGTATGGATGAGATAAGATGCTCATAACTGTTCCAGCATTTCAAACGAGGTTGGTGCAGTGATGCTAGTGAAACTCAAAATAACCTACATTATGCATACATTCAATTTATTTAAATTGTCTATTACGGGGTTTGATTGATATGTCATGAAAAATATCAAATAACTACTCCTCAAAATCTTACAGTCTGGTGACGTGTGTGAGTGCATGTTTGGAGCGCCACCTGGAGGAGGGGAAGGAACCCTATGACATTTTTTTTCAATGATCCTGTAAAACTTTGCATACAAACTGCTCATCCTCGCCGAGAAGAGGCTTTTGGCATTATATTTACCACTTCAGCAAATGCACATCAAGAAATGGGCAAACACTTCAATGTGTGACAAAATAACTGACTCAGAAATACTAGAGGAAATGGCAAATAAAAGACAGATGTCTCAGTGAATTTAACAACTGTGTGTAACATTTTTTTATATTCGTGCTTTCTGTGAAACACTTGAGTGCAATACTGATGCTCTCCAAGGATTGTGGCACTCAGAAAAAGGGGGAGACAGAGCGGGGAAGGAGTAAGAGAGACCTGAGAGTGTGGCCCCTTATTTTGAGAGAAGACAGGTGTCGAGCTTTAAAGACTAGAAACAGCATATCAGAAAGGGAGAGGGAGCAAGTGATATAGTACGGACAAAGCAGAATGAAGGGGGTTTTAAAGGGAGAAGCAGGTCTTGAATGACAAGCCTCGGGAGTTTGTGGGAAGTTTTACAGCAAAGATAAAATGTGGGGAGGAGGAGGCAGACCGAGATTCATGGCTCCCGTTTGGTAGTCCATGGTGTGGCTTTTCCTGCTTGTTTAAAGTACATATCCAGGCAAGGGGTGATCTGTTCTCTGTAATCTTGTTGTATCCGGGCTTTGTGTTGAGTATCAGCTTATGGTGGAGAGATGAGAGATGGGCTTCCCCTCAGTAGTCTTCCACCCAGCCGTTCTCCTGGATAAAGGCATCGATCACTTCCTTCATGGCCAGGTTCGGGATCAGCTGGTCCTGGGTCAGGGGACTCCTGGTGACCGGGTCAAAATGGCCCACTCGCTGCAAAGAGAGCAGAAATGCTGAGCATCTGTGGCTGAGTTCTCCATAACTTAAAACTAACTACTGGAAATTCAAAAGAGGGTAATTGATTAAAGGAATTATTTCAGAAAGATATTTCAGCTCCTAAATATTCAGTACTAGTAAAATTTCTGAAATAGGTATTCAGTTGGTTATAAGAAAAAAATCTTAAAGCCACCTGAATGCAATACATGCAAATTAATATGAATTTATTGCATGTGAATATCAGAAAAGCCTAAATAAATCAATTTCAATAAAGTAATTCTTGCTCATCCGATAGCAGTTGCTGGGTTTTTTTTGCTTTGAGTTTTCTTATATGACTCACTATTAATGTATCATGCCTAGGTTACCTAATTTGGTTAGTCATTTATTTCTGAGTATCACGTGTGCTTGTGACTGAGTTAATGGACTAAAGGCTTATGAATCACAAAAACAGTCATAATAATAATAATAATAATAATTTGGGATGTCTACATGTAGCTGATGATGATCTTACCTGAAGGTGCTCTTCAATGTCCTTGCGATCATAAGTGATTCCACTGGGTGTGATACAGGGTTCCCTCATCAGCTCAAAACTGATCTTACCACACAGGTAATCTGGGATCTCCCGCTTCTGAAAAGGTAGCAAAACACAGTAAGAGTCACACTGATGTAACAGCAAGAGATACAGTATATAGGTATAACGTCAGAATTTGTGCAGTAACACTGTGATACAACTTAAATCTAATATTTTTTGAATAACTATAGTTTAACGACAAACTGCTGCTGGTCACTTCTATCCACATTCATGTTTTTTCCCCCCCTCTGAAACGACACCATCCGGTCCAAGTTCAAATTAAACTACTTCTCATGATAAAACATCATCTAATTGTTTAACCTTGAAATCTAAAATTACATGGCAGCTACCTCTGTTCAGTCAACAACTGTCTGTAACAAGCCAGCAAGCAAATACTAATGGTTACCATAGGAACAGCTTGGGCCAGAAATAGAACAGGTGCGTTTCTTCACATATGCAATCACAAGCATTAATAGCAGCACGTAGGAACAATGAAGACAGAAGAATGTCCATGAGCTGAAACAATATGAGCCGTTATAACGGCAACACAATTCTGAAAGTGTGCTCGAGTCTATTTCTCTTGTTGCTATGTCAACGTTCAGAAAAAGATGGTGTTAGGTAGGTGGGTACTACTGTTAGCAAAGATGCATTTATGTGGGTGAATCTATAATGCTCTTAGACAAATGCATGCTGGGACAAAACTTCAGTCTTCCTATAGTATGAATGAGTGGACAAAGGAAAAGGCTGAATGAATAATATTATACACTATAACATGCTCAACTGATAGTAACAATAATAAGTTAATTTCCATACTCACTTTTCTTTTCTCATCTACTTGAGAGAAGAGCTCGTCCATGTCCATTAGATATTTATCCTAAGTATATTCATGAATATTAAGTTAGAACATATTATTATTATTGTTTATAAGAATCATGACAGCCAAATAAGCTCATGACATAAGCAAAACATACATGTTTTGATGAAATCTTGATGGCATCGCCTCCATTTTGATTGTCGTCCTGTTTCTCTTTGTATTCTTCTAGTTCTCTGCATGAATACAAACTTGATATAAATTATCCCTCGCAGATGATGATGATGATGATACCCACTTGGCAGACGCATTCATCAAGGTCAATACCACACAAATAAGCATGCGGGATATTTCATTGCCACCTCACCTTTCCTTCTCAGCCAGTATGAGTTTGGTCAAATAGGCATGTAATTCGTTCTCCTGGTTGATGCGCTTCTCCTCAATGCTATTCCAGCGTTTCTTCTTCGCAATCCGCAAGGCGCTGGGGATGTCATCTCCAAAATTCAGCCTCTGTTCTTTTGCCAGATTATAAGCTGCAGGCGAAAAAAAATCATGACAGCAACACTGGTATACCAACACCAAGTATTTTTGTCTTATTTCTGACAGCTCTTGTTCCATAGACGACATGTCAATGATTAAGATGTATATTACTTCCCATATCTTTCACTGTAGAACATCATTATTTCAGGGATAGAAACCCTGGCAAAGCACACTGTAATGCATGCCAGCAAATATATATTGTGCCTCAGTGTAGAAGTACTTATATAAGGTCAACAGCACCATGAATTTGATTATTATAAATCAACAATAAGTAGAATAAAGTGACAGCTAATTCATGGATGAGCATGGATCGGCTCTTAATCTCTGAGACCATTGACAGCAGGAATGGGAGAAGGATATAGGTGAAAAATAATGAAGTTCTTGGCCTTAAAACATAAATGAGGAAATAAAATAGTAACTTTGAGAGATATATGACCAAGCTGCTTCTATACAGTACACTTGCAAACTTTTCACAATCTTCTAGGCGCTTCTACTGACCTTTCTGCAGGTTGCCGATGGCCTCGTCATAGTTCTCCAGCTCCAGGTGACACTGACCCAAGAAGAAGTGGGCCTTGACTGACTGACTGTCCAGCTCCAATGCATGCTTGCAATCAGCCAGAGCCTTGTCATGCTGCTGCAGCTTCACATGGCAGAGAGCCCTGTTGGTGTAGTACACTGCCACCGATGGATTACGGTTCTGGGAAACCAGAAATACCAGACAATACCCATACTTACACAATGTTACACTCTAACATCACACCACTGTAGACTAGACTTCACAAGTATATTTCTTGTACGAGAACCTGGAAACCCATGACTTCAATTTTCCAACAAGGGCAATAGTATGTTTTATGTATTTTACCTTTTTTAACCAGGAAGTCTCGTTGAGACTAAAAAATCTGGTTTTCGTGTGCTTTATTTCTGAAGAAGCCAGTGATTTTATTTGTTTTATGGTTCTGACGCTTAGCATTACTCACAATAGCTTTACTGTAGCATGTAGCAGCCTCCTGGTACTTGCGACAGAGGAACAGTCGGTTCCCCTGCTCCTTCAGCTCCTGTGCGGTGGAACTCTTCTCCGGGCTCCCGGCCATCTTTTCCACCGGCTCCGCGGGGCCCGCCTCGCCCTGCTTCCCTATCCTGTTCCCCGTCTCTTCGGCTGGCTAACTGACAGGTTCAAAAATGCCCCGTCCGTCCTGGTCTAGACAGACCAGATAAGAGACAAATTAAGTCAACATTCACGGCATGCATTCACTGCAATGCACCAGCAATGTGCGTATTGGGCGAATTGGGTGCAGTCCTCAATATCACCCAAAAGACGTTCGTTTAATTCGCTTGTTGCTGACACAATACAGCGAGGTGGCTAAACTACCAGCGAATTAACCATTCGTGTGACGGACATCAGTGGCGACTACATGAGCAACACAGCTAGAAAGACAGCCGTCGAAAAACATACACTCTCGTGGACCCCATAACACTAACGTTACACCAATGGCATACAAAGGTAGTTAAAGGTTGTAAACAGGTAACGTTGAAAATGATTATTAGTTTGGCTGATTGATATTTGAGATGGCGTTGGTGCAAAAGCAAACACGCAGAATGAGTGGCAGAGTCAATAAGTTTAGTTACAAGTGAAACCAGAGAGCGGTGCTCAGATGTTAGCTAGTTAGCTAAGCTAGCATAGTTGCCCCGGTGGTTGGCTTAAAAGGTGGACAATTCTGTTCACTCGGCTTTTATTTTTACAATCAGCAAATAACAAATTTGACTGTTGGGTTATTGATGAGTTAGGAGTATAACTATTGCAGACCTGAAAAAGTCGTCCTGACATTTACCTCAACGCCGCTAGGCAACCTCAGAAAACAAAAAATGGATAGTGCTAGGTTAGCTTGTTTGCTACACAGCCCATTGCCTTCCATTTTTTTGCTACTGCTATGAAAGTTAGAGGTTGACTCTGAAATCAGCCGTTTCCAGACTTTACCTTTAAGAAGGAATCTTACATCCAGTTGAAGCAGATGTTATATGATTTGATCTCAAATTTTATTCAATCTTTATTTTCCCATTCGAGCTGTCATGTCAGGTTGTTGTTATGCTGACGTCAAGCGCTTACGTACGTCGACGGAAGCCGAAATGACTTTATTTCTTCGTTATTCTAAATGAAATAATTACTAAACGCAAATGGAAA
The DNA here is from genome assembly GCA_037577475.1 of Chaunax sp. Z400. Classification (NCBI taxonomy): domain Eukaryota; kingdom Metazoa; phylum Chordata; class Actinopteri; order Lophiiformes; family Chaunacidae; genus Chaunax; species Chaunax sp. Z400. The sequence goes on from CM075203.1 coordinate 11,753,479, forward strand.
TGGAAATATAAATGAAGTAAAATTCAAATAATGTAAATGGCCTCGATAGAGTATAACATTTGTATATTAGATTGATTTAGAAAAAAAAATTTGTATATGATAATTATCTTCAAGAACACGTTTGGTTGGGAAAAATACTGATTACCTTGTCTTTATATGACATTTTAACAAAAGAAATGTTGACGCCCATACTGCCTGCAGTTTACATTGATGGAGAGTACCACAATGCAAAGTGTGTACCAGCAGATGGCACTCTACTATCAAAGTTTGATCCAAACTTCAGCAGACAAATTACTCTAACATTCTGTCTCTCCCCAATATTGAAACGATAGATAGATAGATAGAAAGATAGATATCTCTCTATCTATGTCTCTAACATTCTGTCTCTCTCTAAGATTCTATTATTCTGTCTCTCTCTAAGATTCTATTATTCTGTCTCTAAGATTCTAACATTCTGTCTCTCTCTAAGACTATTATTCTGTCTCTCTCTAAGATTCTATTATTCTTTCTCTAAGATTCTAACATTCTCTCTCTAAGATTCTAACATTCTGTCTCTCTCTAAGACTCTATTATTCTGTCTCTCCCTAACATTCTAACTTTATGTCTCTCTCTAAGACTATTATTCTGTCTCCCTCTAGGATTCTAACATTCTGTCTCCCTCTAAGATTCTAAAATTCTGTCTCTCTCTAAGATTCTAACATTCTGTCTCTCTAAGGTTATAACATTCTGTCTCTCTCTAAGACTCTATTATTCTGTCTCCCCCTAACATTCTAACATTCTGTCTCCCTCTAAGATTTTAACATTCTGTCTCCCTCTAAGATTCTAACATTCTGACTCTCTCTAATATTCTAACATTCTGACTCTCTCTAAGGTTATAACGTTCTGTCTCTCTCTAACATGCTAACATTCTGTCTCCCTCTAAGATTCTAACATTCTGTCTCCCTCTAAGATTCTAACATTCTGACTCTCTCTAAGGTTATAACGTTCTGTCTCTCTCTAACATGCTAACATTCTGTCTCCCTCTAAGATTCTAACATTCTGACTCTCTCTAAGGTTATAACGTTCTGTCTCTCTCTAACATGCTAACATTCTGTCTCTCTCTAAGATTCTAACATTCTGACTCTCTCTAAGGTTATAACGTTCTGTCTCTCTCTAACATGCTAACATATGTCTCTCTCTATACATACGTATGTATGTATGTATACATACATACAATGTTAACTTACTTCCTTACTGTAGGTCTTAGGTCTTTCCTGGAGTTTTAAACTTCTTATAGTGCTTTGCTGCTGCAGCATGTCAGTGACAACAGACCAAACTAGCGGCAAGTACCGCAACATTTCAGTGTATCTGGGGATGCCACCTTAAGTCCCGGCCCAAACATCGACATGTGCCAGCATGTGCCACGGCATCTCCTCAGCATCTGGAGAATGCCATCTGGATATGCTGAAGCTAGTTGCCAATGCTGCAATTTGCGCCAGCCCTTACTGAATTGCTGCCGCTGATAAGTACGAATATTAAAGGCAGCACATGTCAAAATATAGAAAAAACTTTATATCTCAGTTAACAATTTTTGGCCTGCAAACTGACAATGAGAATGATCTGTCCTTTTGTGCAGGATATGCTTTGAGAAAGAACAGATAATGATCAAGAATTTAGTATATTTTTGCAGTGCTATCCCACCCATGGAGAAGCTCAGCCACACACATACAAATCCATAGATGACCTTTTTAGGCTTAATAAAGAGGCCATTCAAGTTTAACCATGCAGGAATTAGGAAGTCTGTGCCTGTGGATATAAGGTCACCTTCATCCCAGCCTGATGGACCTCTGTAAAGACCTTGCACAGAGATCAGTGAGTGAAGATTAGGCTGCATCCTTTGAGCAAACACACTGATAAATGTGTGAAGGAGGCCGTTGAGCCACAGACCCACCAGGGCTGTGTGTCCCCAGCTGTGTTTACCCATCTCAGCCAGTCTGGTCCCTTGATCCCCCACAACACCCACATATACCCATCCAGCCCCCAGTTCTGAGCATGCAACAGGACATTTTTAGCTCATAAAATGTTTGCACAGAGCTTTTATTTGGCAGACAAAAAGACTAATTTGAGCAGTAAATGTATTTGCATGATTGCTATTAACCACACAAATGCATAACAGTGACCTACATCATTCAGTTTCACTCAATTCCAAGTGTGCTCTAAAAGTTTTTGGACACTTATTGAAAAGAAATCTTTTTCTGCACTCAAAATTTTGCATCATGAAATCAGAACAGAGACACAACTGTAATTTCATAGTAGTTTGTTTTTGTTTGTTTTGTTATTTACACATCTCTTAGAATCATATTCCTACAAGAAAAAAATCTGCAACAAAAAGGCTGTAAATCATACAAAATTCTACTATAATATATTCTGAGAACAAACCAGCCTATTAGGAGCTGGGAATTATTGAGATTAGGTGACTGTATGCAAAGCATTCTAGAACAGAATAGAATTTTCACATTGTGATGGTTCATAAGAATTATTTTGAAGTACTCGGTGCTTACATTTAAACCGCCTCACCTTCACTCGCCAGCTCTCTGCTGTCTTCTGTCCAATATCCCAACCGTCATCCTCCGCCACGGCCCCCTTCACCCCATTAAACCCAACTGCAGCCTGCTGCACCACTTGGCTGAGCTTCCAGTCACCTTGGCAACAAGACCTGGAAGTTGCCTGGCTCCTCTGGCACAGCTAAAAAGCTGCCACTTCCTGATTGATTCTGGTCTATTTTTCTGCCTGTGTAGTCATTTTCCCATTTGGCAGTGGTCTCAGCTATTCAGCGCCAAAGCGCCTGAAAAGAAGAAAGGGTGAACACACTCTCCTTAGCGTTAAGGGAAACCTCATGCTCAAATGGGTGAAACAAAAGCAGTATTTATCCACAATGGTTGCCCTTTGTTCAGTGGGTTTGTCTATTTTGAGAAGGGAAAAGGCTCATATACTTATTGCTGTTTGTTCAAGTTGGTCTAAATGCAACATGTGCACAAAAGTAAAAGAATAGGTCTACTCTGTGAATTGAAAGAAGATGAAATGCAAAAAGTTATTGATTGAATATAAATCTGAACTGATAAAAGGGTGCCAGTGCATTTTGATTAATGGAGAGTCAGGCATGTGTTTATATTACTGTCAGTATAAATTATTTATGTCAAGTTAATTAGTAAAAGAAGGTTTGAATTACAATCTCTTCTTTATCTGATTTGCACACAAATAGTGTACATATAAGCCTGTCATTACGTTCTGTCATTAACATCACACTGACACCAACATCAAAGAAACGCCAAAGAAAGGGATTGGGGGTGGGGTGGGGGGGTGAACACACATGCATGCTCATACTTATAATCTATAATGATACTGTGCTGTAACTTTGTACATCAAGTATATAAAGCTGCACTCTGTACACAATTGGATCTGCATGTACAAATGAACCTTAATGAATTAATCTGTAGCCTGCCTCCACTTTCACCATGGTTGAACGCAGCTAATAAGAATGTATTCTGGCCTGAGGAGTCACACTTTTGCTATTTTTCAATAATGAAACTACAGAATGCAACAGGCAGATATTCCCCAAGAGCAATTTTATTTCACTATAAGCTGTAGTGGTTGTTGCTCAAAAATTCTAATGGCAAATTGCCATAATAATATTAATGACTTTTATTGTCTTATATGCTCTTCTCGTGATTATGATATTATCATTATATCTCTTATTATGACTAGACCTATATTATTATTATTATTATTATAACCAACCTTAGATGGAAGTATGTTGAAGTTATTTATTTTAAGATGTACTTATAAGTTAGGATAATTAATTTTACATGTGCACGAGTTATGTAGTCAAGTTGGGTGATGTGATCTTAACTTCAGAATAAATGTAAGTGATTCAGTGGAAAAGGGAAACAACAAACTGAAGTGTATTTGTAACGCTCATTAACACTTTTACTCCATGCTAGAAGTTCTTTAGCACTCTTCTTTGGTAAAAGCTTTTAAAAAATGCTTCATTTCAACTAATAGGGATACACTGCCACAAATGCATTAGATGCAACTGGAGGCTGCAGCTGCTGCATACTCAACACAGGTTACAAGTTGACTAATCAGAAGAACTGTTCTTCCAGTATGTTCCTCCGGTCTGTTGGTGATTAAGAGTGTTTGGTTGGTTTTTTTTATAATGAACCACTGACTGTGTAAATGTGCCTTTATGTGTGCACGCCTTAACTCTGAACCACTGGTTGTTAAAGTCGACTCTTTAGGTTAAGAGTTAAATGAGGGGTGTCAGGCCTAAAGGCAAGTAAGAGAAAGGCTGCAGATACCAAAGGGCCAGAGGTCATCCACACACCTCTGCAGCCATGATTAAGCTTCCTGACAAAGGGAGGGGGTGGAATAACTCAACTTAACTCTAAAAGAGACAGACCCATCTCCTTCATTCAGACTTTGCTCACACATATACACAGGAAGCCAACAAAGTGTGGATTGTTGAGCTGAGTTTAAGCGTTGGTGCTCACATTTTAAATAGCAAAGTAAAAAAAAATTAAAATGCAAATAAACAAAACCAGGTGCAAAGGATCACAGATTTTGAGAGGATATTGTGATGAGCAACGACTAAAATTGCACATATACATTATGCAAATTTATACCTACAGACCTACAGTAGATTGACTTTATGGAAATAATGATTTTTTTTTATGTCTTCCTGTTGGTTTGAGGCCTTAAAATAGTTTGTTTTTTAAACTTCCAGTGTCTGTTCAAAAATCTTCAGCACCCTGGGGGGTTAAGGGCACACTGGGTGTGACACCTCGCTTCCCCAAACACACACACACACACACACACAGTATGGATTGATGTGTGACGGCTGGGGGTGGAGGCGGCTGCTGTGTGGCTTGTATAAGTGGTGGGGGAGAAGTTTTACAAAGAGTTTTTGGAGGGAAATCAAAACTCTTGTGTCTGAGCAACCCAGAGATGCAGAGGGAAATCCATCCTCCCCTCCTTCACCAATGCATTTCAATAAAATATAAAGTTAACCATTAATATGACTGACAACTACCTCCAGATGGAAACAATATGTGTTTACTGATTGTTATTGATTGCAGAGATTGTTTGTTTGTTTGTTTTTTAATGACAATGAGCTTTGTTTTAGTTGTATCTCATCACGTTATCAATTCAAAAGCTTTTCTTATTGGAAAGCTCATACATTACTGGTGACGACTAATCAGTGAGTTTTTCACTTTAAAAGTCAGTGAGGATCTTCGCAGGAGTGAACACTACCTGCAGGGGCTCCAAGAAGTTACTTTCCCTCCCTGCAGCTCGATGCACCATCCCCCTGTCCTCCTAGAATGTCCCCTCAGGTCATGCTCTCCAGGGTGACCAAACCCCACCCTGTCCCACCCCCTCCTCCCAACGCAACCCAAAAGAGCTAAAGCAGACATAATGAGCTGTAGGCTAATTGTATGTGTGTGTGTATCTCTCTCTCTCTCTCTCTCTCTCTCTCTCTCTCTCTCTCTCTCTGTGTGCGTGTGTGTGTGTGTGTTGGCCAGACAGAGGTTTGTTTTGGGGCCTGTATGTGTGTGTATGTGCCTGTGTTTGTGTCCCTCGGGGCAGCATTATAATATCTATCTATCTATCGATCTATCTATCTTTATCTATGTTTATCCATCTCTATCTATCTATCGATCTATCTATCTTTATCCATCTATCTATCTATCTATCTACCTTTTTTGTACGTGGGGTTTCTACCTTCTACTTTTCTGTCTGAGGACACCAAATATTGAATATATTTTAGACAGAGAATTCTCACACTCAAATAAAATGGCTTTGTGTAATTCAGCCTGTGTTTTTGAAAACTGCCGTAGCTGTGCTGTGTTTGGATGCTGTTAATCATTAGATCTGGATGGGATCGATGTGAGGTATGTTTAGTTTGGATGATTCTCCTGATTATTCTCCTCCTCTGTTTTCCATCATCTTCTTTTTGTTGGCCTATGATTCAGTATGAAATATGACAATAATGTGTTTTCCAGAAGTGTTTTAAATACAAATCCTTATCTTATCAGCTCCTCACTAGATGAAGACTGAACAGCAATTAGTAGATTGCAAGTTTGGCATCTAAGTTTTGCCTACCTCCCTTGCTTGAATAGAACAAACACTCATTCCTTTACTCTTTCCGCAACAATCCAGCCATTTGTTGTCATGTAAAGTTGCTGAAAGGAGCTTGTCTTGATCCTAGAAGTGTGTAGTCGGCAGATTCTAAATTGGACGGTAATCAGATCAGTGTGAGGAGTTTGACAAATGGCCAAAGACGTGCACTGGACCCTGGAGGATGGGAGGGGTTACCAGGGGTCAAGGCTGGGGGTCAGAGGTTGGTTTTTCAGAACCGCTCATTCGAAGGACTATTAAATCCCATCTTTGTGTGATTTCTCAGTGAGGCATGGCGGTTCCATCGGATGCCCTCGATCTACATGCCCAGTAAAAGCTATAGGTCTTGGGCTTGGAAGGCGTGACGTCAGTCCGATCAGTCCTTCACCGGAGCCCAGGACATGTAGGAATATCATGCAATGACTGGAATCGTATGCTTGTCCTGTGAGAGGAAGGAAATATCTGCAGATAGAGTAAAAGTCATTGTTTGAGACAACTCAAATGTGCAATGTCAAAATGAAGATGAGTTTAGTTGTGGCTCCTTGTGTATTCAGCAGTATGGATTCCCAGTAAGATCATTTTTAAACTTGATAATAAGCTCTCAGAATTAAACCTACAGACAAAATCCTTTCTCGGTCTAACTATTCTCTTATAATTTAGTGAAAGTGCCTTCAATGAAGCTCTTTATTAGAGTGACAAATGCTTTATGGTCCTATTTATCCTATTCCAAGTGGTTTTTTTTTAGAGTTATCTCATGTGTAAAGTATGTCGTCTCAGGGGCGTCCTGTCCCTAAGCTTTGTTTTCATACGCCTGCCGTCCAAATTTCCATCACAAACATTTCAACCTCAGTGACCCTTTGCTTTCTGTCTGTGAAGAGACTCTGATTAGCCTGCATACATGTGCAGATAGGTCCAAAATCCTTAAGACGGGACTATGTATCAGTGTGTTTATATATGTGTGTGTGTGTGTGCACATGGAAAAGTATGAGTGAATGCATGTGCGTTCGTGCATTATTATGTGTCAAGCAATTCAGGACTATCCTCTATGCTCTAATTATTCTGCAGGTTCTGTCCTTTGCATTCTCACTCGTCTGCAAGGCAACACACTTGGGTGCACAAAGAAACCACCTTTATTGAAGGCTCACTCCATCGGAGCACAGACTGTTTTGTCTCTACTCTGTTTTGTTTTTTTTGCTCTTCTGTCAGTGTCCTCTGTTCATCAGTCGTGGGTCAGATGAGGAAAATAAAGCCAAGTAACCACAGCTGTGGGATAAATATTTGCTGCCTCTGGTATGCTTAGGAGGATTCCTAATAACCTCAAAAGACAAAAAAAAAAAAACAGGCACTGAAGGTCACTTCAACAACAAAGCAATGTTTAAAATCTAAATGATTGAAACATAAATATTGCTTAATATTCATTGATTCTTAAGTGTGAGATAAAAATACATTTTATTTTTATTCATTAACATAAAACCATATTGAAAAGCCAGGAAAACCACAGATTCATCACACCTGTTGTATACATTCAAATACACCTGTTATCATGAGAACATGCATGCTGCACACCAGTACACCGCAAGGGACAGGTGATATGATACCCCTGAAGTAAGAGGTGTGTGTGTGTCAGAGACGTTGGGGGTTGGGTTTTAATGGAGCCATAGGAGACACCAAATTTTGGCGGTCCCCTCAAGGATTCCCCACCCTCGCCATGGCTACTTCATTTGCAACTGATGCATACATTTTTAAAAGGCATAGTTCCATTAATGAGGAAGAGGACACTGAAGATGCTGAGAGAGCAAAGAGGAGGAAGCTCGTGTGCAATGGCCTTTTAAAAAATTTGATGAAAAGGGGCCCAGGGACGAGGCTGCAGGTCACCAAAGAGTCCGAATGGCGTCGGTGAAAGATGGTGGGACTTAAAAGACACTGTGGATTCAGATTTCGTTCGCAATTATGGTCCCTATTCAGAGATTTTAATTGTCATCTGGAGGCTGAAATGTGAAGGTTCATGGATTACTGCTGAGGCTTAAAGAGAGATCATTAAATCACCTCTTAGTCTAGTGCATTTTAGATCATTTAAAACCTTAATCCTGTTATTTTTGCCTTCACACTCTCCCATTCTTGTATTTTATCATTTAGTGTTTTTAATTTATCCAAGTTTATGTACATTATTGACAAAGACGTAGTGGCTAATGCAGCAGGTTTAAATGCTGCAGCTTGAAAAGTAAAAAGCATTTGCCTCAGACCATTATTTTTCATTGGTTAATAAAGGTAAAGATCAGCTCCATCTTTGGTTATAAACTTAACAGCATTCAGCTTGGAGACTATAACACACATTTAATTTTATCACTTGAAACTTAATACATTGAGGCAATGTCAAGCGTAATTCCAATCACCAGCCAGATTTCTGAGATACAGCACCTGTTAAGCACGTTATTATTTCTACTTTATGGTGTGAAATGTGATACTTAGAATGTAATCTTATCAGTCTCATTATTCTGCTGAGTGAGCAGGAGGGTGGAGGGTTTGAGGGTGAACAAGGAGGTTTTTTTGTGCTCAGGGAGATAGCCGAGGGGGTCATAGTATCGGCATGTGTCTATTGTCTGAGTGGGCTATTGTATAGCTGGGGTTTAAAGTTTAAAGTCTGTATGTGTGTCTGCGTATGTGTGTGCATGTGTAGGAAGGCTAATTATATTCTGCACAGCCAAGGATGACCTAGCTAGTCCAAACTCAATTCACAGAGCAGGATGCAGTGCAGAGGAGGAGGAGGAGGAGGAGGAGGAGGAGGAGGACATCAAGTTCAGTCATGCAGCAAAATAAAAAAAAGTTTTACCCATTCTTTATATTGTTTAGTTTGTCTCAATTTACAACGTCTTTTAATATCTTCTATAATAAAATGTGTAGTGTTATTTATTAGTAGTTATAAAGTGTTTTTGATACATTCTATTACAACAGAACGTTAATATGTGATTTGTTGCGACACATAAAAAGTAACAGTTTAAAATTTTGTTAAAAATACTTTGGTGTCACGTCATACAAGAGCATCATTTACACTCTCATATCTGACCTCTTATGTTTGACATGAAGTTGGAGCTAGCAGCTGGTTAGCTTAGCTTAGCATTAAGACTGAATTCATCTATAGATGAAGCTTTATATTCACCATCAAAAGCTCCATCTCCATCAAACTAAATGGATGTTGATATTTTGAACAAATAAAGATTAATATCTCAGGATTAAGAATAAGTTAAGCAATTTTCTTCACTATGAAACACAAATTCATCTGATATCGCCGTGACTTTTTCAGGACGAGACTGACTCCTTCACATGTTTGCCTGGAAATAATCCAGTTTTCTGTGTAACTGGTGCCCACTGATGCATTCAAATTAAATCAAACTTGCACTGGTTGTCTGAATTACAAGCTTTTGCACTCCCCAGCATAAGAATTCTGAAAAGTCTATCGCAATCCATCTTCGCCGCCAAAATTATGCATCTGCCTTGACCGCCAAAATATATCCCCTTTGTATTCGCTCTCATTGTATCTAAATAAGGGTATTCAGATGTGGATGTGGTCGAGAGCAGCAACATCTGTCTTTCCTGTGGACATATGTAAAACACCATACCTATTGTCAATTTTGGAGGGATCCTGCTTCTTGTTAAGTTTCCCTCCAAGTTGATTCAGCCAATTAGAACTAGAGTCGGGGGTGGAAGATCTGCAAACAAGGCAGACGGAGAACCTCTGTCTGACTCCCCAGCTGGGCTCAAACAACACAGCCAATCAAATCCACCAGGCCAGAGGCATTACCACGCACCACTGGGCTGCTGATAACAATACTATAGTCTGGATTTCAAATAGTGGGATTGGGAGCGGCTCTGGTAATTGCAGCTAATGAGAGTCATAAACATGAGGTGAAAGGAGCTAGAGATGTCATCTAATACAATTTAAATGGGTTTCCCTCCAAAAACAAGACAGACAGACTCTCGGATAATGCTCTAAAGAGGGAATGTAGCGTCTATAAAAGAGTGCAACACACGATTGTTTCTGTCTGGTTGGAATCAAAAGCTGTGGTGCTGACTGCAGATGCTCTGTCGACCAAATTTACCCTCAAACCTCACATACTACATGAAAGTTCCTCTGCCCTCTGTAGTGAGTTTCATTTGACTTTTTTTCCATCTGTGCCCGCTGCTTCCAGTGACAGACGTCAAAAGTAGAATCCTATGAGTGAGCACTTGAAACATTGCATGAAAAAAATTCTTAAATAGAGTCTAGCCTCCAGCTAAAGCTTCTCTTGTGCTTCTGAGCAACGAAGAACATGAGAATCAAGGCAAAGGATTCCGAGGTTTGCTATAAGTATTGACACAATCCCCTTTCAAATCAGACTCATTTGCTTACTCGAAGAAAAGGGACTGGATTCAACCCTTTTATCAAGATGGGGATAGAACACTTATTAGGCTTTAAGGATAACCTTTTTTCTTTTTCTCTTTTCCTTTTTTTCCCTTTTCCCCAGAATTTTGAGAGGAAAACAAATTAGAAAAGATTTAGGCTTCCTAAACGATGAAAGTTATTTCTTGACACTAAAAAAACAATACTGCAAGAAAAGCCTTGCAATGAAAATCGTATCCAAAGTACAGAAGTATTAAATTCTTAAAATGAGTTTTTCTGTTAAAGTGAGTTAAGGTGGAAATTATTTCAATTATTTTTTTTATACAGTTGAGTAGTATAATCTATAACATGCAGTGAATTTTAATAGTTGATCATATTTTTGCACAATATGAAAATCTGCAAAGTGCAAATGTAGTAAAACTGATATTCTTCTTTTGAGATCTAGTGGAAAAGACATATTAAGTAGCATAAAAACGTAATACTTAAGTACAAGTAGTTCAAAATTGTACCTAAGTTCAGTATCTGAGTACATGCACTTAGCTAAACTCATATCAGTACTGATAAGTCTGTGCTGGTAAATGTCAAAATGTCTGTTTAACACAATGCATAATGCACAAAAAGTAGATTTATCACAGGAAAAACCCAAACATTTAAGAATGGGAGAACTTCCTGAATTTAGTCACAATAGATAGAGAGGTCTATTTTAAACACCTGCACCCTCTTCCCTCCATTTTTGCTAATGAAAGGTCCCCAGGGCACCCAGCTGTGACCTCTGACCTCAGACACCATAATTAGGTTATATTTGGAGCTGCTGAATGCGAAGAGTGGATTGCTGATGTGCAGAGCTATAAAGAAGATTTAAATGAACATCTTCAAAGCAGTTTAAAAATGAATTTGTCACGAAGGCACATAAACACAGATTACAATGATGAATGCGACAAAAAAAACACACACACAAAAAAACTAAACTACATGTGTGTAAGCGAGAGGCTGCAAATGCGTGAGAGATTACTTCAAAAAAATCTGTTTTTCTGTGATCTGATCCCGGCTGCCATGATTTACTCAGAAGTTGTGTCCTTCTAAGTAAACTGTGATATAATTTATCTGAATATAGCAACACATGAGCTGCATCTTAATGCTAAAGTTATGTGAGATCCCGACAGAGAAGATTAAAGCACACATGAGAATGTGACAGTGGAGCTAAGTGATCTATTACATGTTTAGAAAAGCATTAGAGAGCATTCTCAGGGTTTCTCTGTGCGTTTCCAGCTGCGTTTACTATCAACCCTTTCTGACAGTGTTTATCTGGTGTAGGACCCTCTTGTATTCAGATTCCCACTGGGCTTTACACTAACAAAGTCACACATACCGACATGAGAGGCTCTAAGAGAAATCTACTGTCATACAAACAAACACATACACAATCAGGATCCTGAGAAAGTGCAATGAGAGAGCAGGTGTCAGTTTTCACATGCGGCTCTCATGGGGGCTCGGAGGGTAAATATCAGCACGAGTTTTTCCGACCTCCTCGCATTGGTTCCTCCTCACAGCCACAGAGCAGGAGCCCTTCACCTGCATGGAGAGGTGGGAAAACGCCAACCTCACTGCTCTCACTGACTCATCACAACAGAGGGGTAAGAGAGTAGTTCAAGCAGCCTCTTTCCTATTACCACAATACGTTAATGGTTAAGCTCATCGCTAACTGATCTAAAAGTTTGACCTGTTTTACAAAATATGCATCATTTAATGGTGACAGGACAGAAAAAACCCACATGACTTTAGTACATATTGTGTCCTCTTCAATTTTCTCATTTAATCATAAAAAAACAATTATGAGACCATGTTTAAGAAAAGGAAGAAGCTTTATTTGTCACATACAATTATACATGGTACAATGTGACATCCATTTAAACATTATGTCCAATGACAAACTAAGCACGCAAAACACAAGACGCAGCAAAAATCCTGTGGTCAGAAGGGAAGCATTTTTTTTTCTGTCACCTTGGATTATCAGAGTCATCCCACCAAGGTCTTAGATCTCATTACAGGCAGATAGATGGCTCTGTGCAGGAAAACAAACAGCAGCGATGTCAGATCAACTGGATTAGCACTGACTTGCTATGGGAAGCTGCTGAAAAGTCTGGGAACGGAGACATCTCAGCTTCTCAACACAGATCAGGTCGTCCTCTGGTGTTTTGGACTGGCACGTCAAACCTCTCTGAATAACATACGATCTGTAGACCATCGTCCTTCTCTGTTAGGATCTCTCACTTTTACGTGAGATGCTTCTATGAGGCTTTCTAGATGTCAGACATGTCTGACTTTCTGTTACAAAGAAACCAGTGTGAGATTCTTATGGCTTTTTCAATTCAAAGGTGGAAATTCTCAACTACTGATTGATGATATCTTTCCTCTAATCGAGTGTCTGAAGAGTCTCTTTGTGCTTGAGAGAGCGAGAGCAGACAGCGAGAGAAAGGTTACACAATGTCAAGGTCCCATAAATGCCAGTAACACCACACTGTTAGTACATCCTCCCTTGTGTTTACACATGCACACAGAGGAATACAGCATGCCAAGCAAATAGACACAGCGCTGACACATGCATGGAAACTCTCGTATGCGTACAGCAGCACTGTTTGAAGACGCTCTCATCGGTGGCTCGGTGAGAACACAGTGGACACGGAGAGCTAACACTCTACAGGAATCTGGCTGAGCATGAGGACAACAGACAGTGTTTCATTAGAATCAAAGATAGCATTGTGCTGGGTGCAGAACGGAAACAAGAAGATCTGATGGTTCACACACTCACAGCCTGTAAATTGTAACGTAAAACCTGTTAGGTGTATAATTTCTGGTTCAGTCCTATGTGCAAGACAACACAAAGACTCTTTGACACCAGTGTGTGGATGAAGGATTCTAGTAATGCCACATAAATGTCTGCTGTATGTTAGAAATAGTTGAAATATGTCTGTTATAACTAATTATATAATGGAGAAGATGAAAAAGTAATCAAGAGACATGAATTTAAGTTCATGAATTGATGATGTGCCATTCTAACTCTATAGCTGAATATTGGAATATTGGAATTAGAGCCTTCCTAAAGAGGGATCAGCAGAGAGGTTTAACCCTGGACCAGCACTGTTGGCGCTGTGGCGCTGTGTAGGCCAGTAAACTCTCAATATATTCTGATTGCTTCTTTTGATTCATTGCCTCGACCAAGGAGGTTAAATGTTTTTGCTGGCGTTGGTTTGTTTGTTTATGTCAGCAGGATCACTCAACAAGTTATGAACGGATTTTGATTATTTTTTTTCTTTTGCTTGTTTTGGAGAGACAGAGTATGGCCCAAGGAATAATCCATTAGATTGTGTTGGTGATCATCATCTGGATGCAATTTTCTTTTTTAAAGGATTCTTTCCCATTGGGAGATACAGACCAATACAAGATTTTTGCTTCTAACTTCATCGATAACGCCTACAATGCTGGGACAAAAATTACACAATGACATCCCCATAAGATCTACAATCGATCAATAGATCAATAGATTGCTCTATGATCAATAGCTGTATATATAATGTCAACTGTGATTTACATTACGTTTGTTTTTACATTATTATTTGCATAATATGTGTGAAAATAATGTTTCAGTAATAGGTGGAAAAGGTTTTGATAAAATGCACATTAACGTTTGCACATTGTTGTATAGATTGAAGAATAATTGATGATTGGTAAATACTGATTGACTAAGATGTAACGTGTTAATTAATGAGTTTTAGAGGTGCTGATATGTGTGTTTTGTTACCTTTGGATAGAGCCAGAATGGCTGTTTCTCCATTTCCAGTCAGGCTAAGCTAGCTTGTGGCTGTAGCTTTATAACTGCAGATGTTAGAGTGGAAGCAAGTTTCTCATCTAACTCTCAGTGAGAAAGTGTGTTTTGCAAAAATGTCAAATTATTCCTTCAAATATGAACCTGGAGTTGAGAGACCATTAGATTAGCTTGGCACAAAGACTGTAAACAGGGGCAAAAGGCTAGTCTGGCTGTCTGAAGCATCAGCTCCCCTAAAGATCACTATGTAATTTTTTTTAATCTACATTTTTTTTAAACTTCGGACAGACATGAGAGTTGTACTAGTTCAACCTCAGTGGGTTTCAACTGTACATACCAGTGCATTACATAAGAGTTAAACAGGATCTGGGTGCATAGCTTTCACTATGATTACAAAGCATATATGCAATTGTTTTAATGGAGGCATGTATGAAAACGTGCACACTGATTTGACAAAGTGTCTAATTCTAACTGTGCAGGTTTGAATGCACACGTGGATCCTATGACATACTCGCCAAGTACATTTAAGAACTAATTTATGCCCATTTTTCTTGGACTGCGTCACCCCCTGTAGCTCGGCACTTTAAACCCTGCAGCTTTGAACTGCCTTGCAGAAAACAAAAGCTCTGTCCTGCCACAGACAATAAAGCCGCTGGATTTCTGCACATGTGCCTTTGTGTCGGTCTGAGTCCTTGTCATAACTCCATCAGAGGGGCTGAGACTTTCATCACGCATGCACACACACACAGGCAAACACACGCACGAACACCAAAAGTCACTGGCTCGGGGAGATGGATGGCAGTGTGAGCACAAAAGAATATTTGATTTGGTTATAAATACCACAACATGAAAGAGAAAGCCCAGCGGGATAAAAGGGCAGAGGGCATGACAACCAGAGGAGCTAAAATCTCCATCATCATCATCATCATCATCATCATCATCATCATGTGTCTGACAATCAAGTTAGCATTACTGAATTGTGACCAGTGGATAATGTCTTTTCTCCTGCTTGTTTCACCTTATTTGGTCTCATGAAGACATTTTGAAACATTTCAGAAGCTTTTTAAAGGGTCTTTAAATAATCAAATGTTTCCACATAAAGCATGCAAAGTAAATTGAATTGATGAAGTATAAGCAATATAATATAAGCAAATATAATATAGATAATAATATAAGCAAGTTTGGTGAATTTGATGTTAGGAATTTAATCAAACTAATCTTTAAGTTGAATCGAAAGTGAGAATGAATGAAGAGAGTGAATGAAGAATTTCTCTGCTATGAAACCCAGCATCTCAAAGCATTTTTTATGGTGTATTTTAAGGCCCCCTGTACTCAAAAATGTGTTTATTTATTTCATCTGTTGAAGAGGGCACACCTTAAATCTGAGTTTAACACCTGTGTATGAGGATATAGTGACAGATCTCTTTGGAAGCCACTCAGGGTCCATTATTCACAGGTGTGACGTAGAAAAAGAAGTTACAAACTATTTTACACAAGGCTGCAAATAACAATCAGTAAATGATCAAATCATTAGATTTGGTAATACAATTGATAATATAAAAGAAATAAAAATGAAAAAGAATCAATAAAAGAAATACTAATAAAGTGAATGATTATTTTCGATGCTGACATGTCGAACACCAGAGGGAATTAAAACTTGATTTAACCTTGCGAACTGTTTGTCACTCTGCAGTCAGCCGTCCCTCCCCCTCCGCTGTGTGAGTGGTTTAAAGTTTCACTTCTCGGTCTCTGATTGGTCCGTGAAGTATTTCTGAGGGTTTATAATCTCTGCGCTCTGACTCCACTGACGCTCAGCGGCTCGGAGACGTTCAGAGGGGAATAAACGGCGTAGACGTGTTCTCGTATCTCACACATCAGGGTAAGAGGATACTAATGATGGAGGTTGTCAGACATAGAATCAGGTTTGTTTTATAGAGGGATATTATTCGCAGAGGTTCAGGACATCGCAGATTTGGATCGACTTTTTACTTTGCATCATCCACTCTCAAAATGTCTGCTTCTGGGGTTTGGATTTACACAATTTGGATTTTACTTTTTTCCACTTTTGACGTGGCCTTTTCAAGCTACTCTGAAGACCAATGCAGCTGGAGAGGAAGGCAAGTATTTCATATTATATTTAAGCTGTGCAGTCTCTGCATGTGCCTGGATGAAGCGCTTCAAAAACGCCGCTCAGAGATGCTTCAGGTGTTTTATATTTTCGAGCCCCCCTGGTGAAAAGACAATGTTTGTGTGAACATGTTGAGGCTTGCCATTAGGGCGCAATTAAAATGTTTCTAGTGCTCTGCTGCGATTGGCCTTCGGGCTGTCTGCAGGAGGCATGGGGGGTCCAGACAGACAGGAGACTGAAGGATTAACTGAAAGTTTTCAAGGAAAAAGCCGGCCTAGCCTGTGTTTGCAGTCATTGGGGAGTCATTTTATTTTAGATTTGTATATTCGAAATTGCTGAAGAGGATTTTCAGTGTTTCAATAAGTTTTGCCCAAAAGATGCAATAGTTGACCCCTTCTTCTGCAGAGCTGCCAGTAGGCGGCGCCTTCTCTGACTCTGTCCTCACCTACTTCACTGATTTTTAATTATT
Organism: Chaunax sp. Z400; assembly: GCA_037577475.1. Taxonomy (NCBI): domain Eukaryota; kingdom Metazoa; phylum Chordata; class Actinopteri; order Lophiiformes; family Chaunacidae; genus Chaunax; species Chaunax sp. Z400. The sequence continues at coordinate 11,770,430 of CM075203.1, forward strand.
TTTATGTTCTCACGGGCTTACACGCATTCATTATGAGAGGATTTGATTAATTTGACTGATAACGTGAGCCTTCTTTAATTTCTCCATCCTGCAATAAACTAATGTAGTTGTTGCAGGTAGGTAGGTCATATCCACTGACGATGTCAGATTATAAACCCAAACTTTGGCCTGGAAAAATATTACAGGAGATTTTAAATAACATTTGATCCTCCCTTTTTCCCTCCTCACAGTGGATTGTCACAGCAGCAGGGCAGTGTGGAGCAGATCTCCCTCCACTGCTCTGAGGGCACGCTGGACTGGCTGTATCCCAAAGGTGCCTTACGCCTCAGCCTCTCTCCTCGTCTGCCCTCCGTGGCAGTGGGGCCCGGTGGCAGCAGTTCGGGCCTCATCACGGCCTGCGTCAAGCCCTCGGACCACTTCCACGGAGCCCAGCTTTATCTGGAGAAAGATGGAGTCCTGGAGCTCCTGGTAGGGGACCGCCTGGAGTCCTCTCTCCCACCGAGGGTTCGCTGCTTCAGCCGCTTACCTGGGGAGAAGGTGGCCTTCTTCCTGCAAGCTACACCTCATCAGGACATCAGCAGGAGGATCGCCTCCTTCCGCTATGAGCTGAGAGGGGACTGGACTGCTCACTTGTCGCTGGACTCCAACCCCATCAGCAGTGAAGGTGAGTCAGTGAGGCAAGAGTCAGCCATGTTGGATTGAGTGTGGCTACTTGAGGTCACATATGAGGACGCACCATCAAACTATCAACTATTTTCTTCAGATATCTATATGTGAACTGCTGCATGAACACCAGCAAGTTCAAAGTGTTAATTTCTCTCTTGTTCCATTTGTTTGACTCCTTGATCACAAAAAAACACAAAAAACTGTTGTCAAAATTAGTTTTTCCTCCTGAAAAGATCGGGAAATGCTATTTTTTTAAACCATCACTGATATTAAATACCATAAAATCATCCCAGTAGATGATTCATAATTCATAACAGGCCTCTGTGGGTTGCTTGGACTTCAATAGCCCATGTAGAGTGCAGAGAGGAGGAAGTGGCCAAACTTCCCCCAGAGGCGTGCTGGTTTGGAGTTGGAGAAGGGGAGATGTGAAGTGGGTAGGCGGGGGGGACAAAAGCACAGTATGTGGGGCTTTCTCCCAAGTCCAGAGCCCTTTGAATGGGTGCTGCATGAGTATTCTGGGATTACTGCCGTCGCCTAGGCGACAGGGAGGCCTCTGCCCAGCTGAGATGCTCTTCTCTTTTGTTGTGCTGCCTCTCTGTCGGGAGACGTGTCCGTAGGAGTGGACCCTCCCCAGCGTCTCTCTCTCTCTCTCTCTCTCCCACACACACACACACACACACACACACACACACACACACACACACACACACTGATTTGGAAGGGGGGTTTGCTGTGGACTAGGGAGGAAGGAATCTCATTTATCAAGAGGTTTTCACTAAGGAGGAGAATGTATGGGGTGGGCAAGGGGCCTCCAAAGAGCCACAAGGAGAACTTTAAAAAATGCAGGGACCTTTTTACAGTTCAGTCACTTTAGACCGTTTAAATGTTTTGTGACCATCTGCAAATCCATTATTAATATTAGGAAGTTTCTGTTTGGAGATGGGGTAAGAGAAGTTCTCAAGCCTTCGTAAAAAGAAAGCGGGGTGTTTTCTGGGAAGTGGGATTATACTCCTGTAAAAAAAAAAATCTTTCAAGTCCTCCCCCACTACCCGTCCTTGGCTGCGGTCTAGCAGACTTTGATGAGGTGTGACTGTAGACACCCTGAAAGACTTAAAGGGGGAAGTTTCCTTTGGCCTTTTAATTGTCTGGGGTGGAAGAGCCTTGCACCTTTAAAGCTCATCTGGTCCTCCTCTGCCAAATGTAAAAGTAGCAGCTGTCTGTTAGAACGCAGTGGTTGGTCCCTTTTGTTGCTCGTCTTTGCAGAGATTTAGGTGGAGATTCAGATCTCACATTCCTGTACATGTGATCTGTAAATGAGGTCTTTGAATTCCAAGGACTTAGTATAAGCATTAGCATATAGGTGTTTTCTAGTAGTTTACAGAGTGCTGTGTGAGTCACCAACTGACTCTCCCTCTCTTTTCTTTGCTTTTCCTCTTCCTGTTGTCTCCAGATGCCTGCAGACCTTGCAACAACACAGAGATCCTGATGGCCGTTTGCACCAGTGACTTTGGTAAGTTGCCTGATATCAAAAGTAGCAAACATGACATAAAAAAACAACAACTGCAAAATCTGCATTGAAACGCTAATGTCGCTCAGAAACAGCACATCCCCCTTCTAATTCAACCACAATTAAGAAATGAAATCAAATGTTCTGCGAAGCTGCAGAGCGTAACAGTCTCGATTTAAAGCCACCACTGTGCCTCCAAATCCTCTCCTGTCAAAAGTGCAAAGGTTAGAGGTGAAAAAGCAATTCTTTGCACCCTCAAACTCACACACATACGCACAAACACAAACACACACACAGGAACCACTAATGGAGGCACTTTAGTGGACTAATCCTAACATCACCCCCCCTGAGAAGGAGCAGCGGACTAATCTGTGGGCCTCTGATTGAGCTGTAATGTCACCGAGGAGAAATCCAGCTGGCAACAAAAGTTAGAAGGATTAGTGAGCAGGCTTTGGCCTTCATACAGATTTTACCATCAGTTGGTTGACCCCCAAAAATTGTAACTCTTGGAAAAAGGGCACATGGTATCATTATGTATTGCTAAAAAAGACTTTGAAATTAAATTGAATGTTGTGCTTATCCACAGTCGTACGAGGTAACATCCGATCAGTGGTGGAAGATGAGAACCTACGAGCAGCTGTGATCAAGGTCAGCGCCACCCGGGTGTTTCGTCAGAAGTACGCCCTGTTCACCGGCAACAGTCGCCTGACCAGCCGGGGCGAAGTCAGGACTCTGCTGCAATGTGGTGTCAAACCGGGTCCTGGCAGCTTTCTTTTCACCGGCCGGGTCCACTTTGGGGAGGCCTGGTTGGGCTGCGCTCCTCGCTACAAAGACTTCCTGCGGGCTTACACTACAGCTAAAGCAGCCCAGCAGATACCCTGTGAACTGCCTGTAGACTGAGCCAAAAGCTCCGCAGAAGCTTGTCTAAGGCTCAGAGTCGAAGCCGTACTGTAGGCCTGGCAAAACTCAGCCCTGTTCCATGTTTGGGAAGAAGCCACAACATCTGTTGGCAGATGTAACCATGGTACCACCGATGGAAAACATCTTCCCAAAGGACTGAGGAGTGAAATGGACTCTCCCCAACTCCATTTCAGTGCAATATGTAGACTATGGGTCACAAATAACCAGGTGGAGTTGTGACATGAGGGACACGGTTGAAATGATTATAAGCATTTGGCATTGGGCAGGTTTTACACACAGTGATGCCTTTATGCAGCTTTTTTAAGCTTTCAATTTGGGATAAATTAGGTCCAGCCATGACATCAGACCTGTCAGAGTAATTGCTTAGAAACTCGGGAAATTGAATATAAAAGATCTATTGAAAGCTTACAGCCTATTAGTGGGTATCCCAGTGAAGATACACTGTAGATGTATTTGTTCAGAAAATGTCTGGCCACGGGAAGGAGATATTTTAATGGCTATCCCTGTACTGGGCTCATCCTCAGTGTTAATTTTAATAAGGAGATTGTAAAAAGACACCGTGTTAAAAATATATAAATTTGCACTGATGAAGGAAAGGGAATGATCTGGAAAGTGTCATGCTGCAAGCACTGAAAACCAAATAAAAAGCAACTATATGTAGCATAGTGGAGTGATTGAGAAATTAATATATGTATAAATGTTAGAGCATACCGCAGTAACAAAAGGCTAAGGCTAACTTAGCAGGTTTCACAGCTCAAACTAGTGCTGAAAGCACTTTCACATTCAAGCCAATTCTGAGATTCCGGTTCTGTAAGGAGATGCAGGCTTTATTTTATAAGACGTCATATGTTTCACTTCTACAAAATGAAAGTAATTGGGCTGCATTTGACTTAAAAGAGAATTATGTAGAACTTGGTGTAATTGCTGTGGTGTTGCCATTGACAACTAAAGTCCAGTGTTATTATAAGATTCTTTAGCCAGCTTTTGGTGTAAAAACAAGCTATCACACTGGACTAGGCTAGCTCAGCAAATACACAAAATATGCATTTAATGTATAAAATGCTGTTCTGTAAAATGATATATCTGATGTGCACTATATCAACAAGGGGAGGGGTTCATACCAAATTACCGTGATGTGATGAGGTGGTATGTCTTAAAAGCGTACACTGCCAATGTGCTGTTTGTTTGTTTTTCTCGTGAATTTCTGTCAGTATCAATGTGAATGTAAATATGTTAATAAGAAATTCTGGAAACAACAGCATGAAGAAATGTGTGGAAAAGTCAACCTTGTGTCAGTATTGTGGCTTATTTTTTATGTTTGTCTGCGTTATTAAAATAAACTGTTTTGGATGTATTTCTTTTCACTTGGAACTCATTCATTGGTCATTTCATGCTCCACAAACATAATGCAGCTGGATCATTGATTTATCGGCACTCTCACCTAACACATTAAGACAGTTTACGCCAGCTTGTAGTGTTTGGCTCCAGAGGTCCTCTAGGGATGGGATAGTTTTCTCAGAAATAAGTCACTTCAAGGACCCATGAATCAGATCCCTGAAAGCTCTAAACAAATGCAATGCCTGAGAGAGCAAGACCCTTAAAAAGCAGAGAGATTTAGGGAGTATTTAGGACTCTGAGGGCATTTAAATGGGCAAAGGGGTAGAAAACAGCGGTTGGAATTCTGTTGTCCTCAGCCTCCCATTTTCAGGATTCAGGAAGCAATAAATTGCCATTAAGGGAGCAGCGTGGCAGACTCGGCTGAGCTTCGGTGCCACGCAGTCGCTCCCTACATCCTGACCACGTGTACACAAGGACACAATCAAACCAGATCTCTTCCCCTTAAACATACGACCTCAGCCTTGTTCCATACTGCTTTTCCTACCTTAACTTGGATTTTATCTAGAGCACCACACAACATATCTGTTACCTGTTATCATGGTAAATGTTCTGCTCAGACGAGGCGCTGCATGGTAGATATTACAAAATCACCCATATAACTGAACCTCTATGATAAATTCACCACCTGTTTCTTCTTCTGCAGAAACATGTTCTGCACACACCTCAGTTCAAATCTCTGCACGCAGTAAATCCATTTGAAAAGGAGCAGCTGAGGGAATTAGCATGCTGTTTGGCTTAAATGGACAAAATGTCACCAAAAGCTTGATATGCCTTCCATGTCTAGCAGTTTATCTCCCATAGAAACCCTGACACTGGTTCAGTTCAGTTCATGAGAGTGAGCCTCCAACCTCCCCAGCTATTTACTGCCTCAGTACCCCTTTAAAACATCCCATGGCTGGGGGCCCCAAGCTGCTGAGCCCTGTGTACACAGACAGAAACACAAACACACACATACGAACACTCTGCCCCCTTCCCTGCAGTCCATCCGAGGTTACTGGTGCAGGCCTGATAAGCCAAAACAAAGAGCACTCAAATTATGTTCCCTCACCTAATACTTCATGTGACATTTTGACAAAGCTCAACTTCCTGCATTGTTGTCCCTTCTTTGTGACCCCAGTTTGAACCCCCAAAACTGCAGTATTGATGTCAGTGAAGCCACAATGAAGCCCCGATGACACAATGGTACACTTTAGTGTTGCTCTTGCTAAATGAGACATATTGAGAAGTGGTGGAGGAAGTACTCAGATCCTTCATTTAAGTAAAAGTATCAATACCACATTCTGAGTATAGTCTACTACAAGTCCTGCTTTTAAAAGTTAGAGTATGGGCTGTATTGAAAAATGTACTCAAAATATTTAAAGTAAAAGTACTGCCAGTGATTCAATATCATAGGTGGGTTTTTGGAATCATTTTCACTCTTTTTTTTCATTTTTGGATTCATTCATTGATTCAGCTGCATTATATGTTGTTGTTTATGACTGTTCTTATTCTAAGTACTTTATATAATGTTGGGTAGTTCAATATACAACAATGCATCACATGTTGGTAGAGAAAAAGAAAAAGAAAAACAACCCTGTTTCAGCTTTATGACAATGCATCTTGCAGCAAATCCCAGTGCAGCTTTAAATGTTTTATCTTTATCCTAAGAAGTTTGAGAAATTTCCAATAACACTCAATCTTTAAGTTTATCAAGAAAATTCAAATTTAAAAAATGTCATCTGAAAAGTAACTAGTAACTAAAGCTTGGACAAAGTGGGGTAAAAAGTACAATATGTGCACAATTTGAGCTGTTTATATTTGTCTTTTTATATCTGATATTGATTCCTTTTTTAAATATGTTGTTCGCCTTTTATTTCTGCACCTGTTAAGCGCCTTTGAGTATTTTGAAAAGCGCTCTACAAATAAAATGTATTATTATTATTATTAGATGTAGGGTAAAACAAGCATAAAGGTGCATGGAATGTAAATTTTCATACAAGCACTTCAAATGTGTACTTGAGAAAATGAACTAAGACACATTCCAATATTAGCCATTGCAATTTTGGGAATAATAGTATTTCTATTTATGTGCTCAAGACCCTGAAATGTATTTTTGCAATAACCAGTCCTGGTGTTTTCTGATGAACGTCTTTGCGATTACATTGAACACAACTGATGTTCGCACAGACTCATTTAATACTGATTGATTTTCATTTGTTCTGCAGAGAACTGTGGAAACACAATGAATAAACCTTCCTCCTCCGTCAGCCCCCTCCTCTCTTTATTCTGTCCTGTTATGTGGCTGAGCTGAGGTATGGAAGCGGCAAAGCGGGAAGCACTCAGGAAAGGAGAATCCAAAGCAACAGGAGAGAGTTGTTGGGTGTGGACTTCCGTCAGCCCCTGAGGGAGTTTGAGGAAAGTGGCCGAGGACAAAGCTCCAGAGATGAGAGTGCAGACAGGGGCACAGTGCTCCTGGATACTCCCTTGTAGCCCTGTACAACAACGCCCCACGTAGTTCACAGGTCATGTGTTTCCAGCAGAAAGTCTTCCTGTTATCCAGCTAAATATAGGTCCACAAATCAGAATTGCACACCTGATACTTCTCACCACAAGGTCTGTTACTGCTCTGGAGCGTTTGATCAGAGCATAAGATATTCATCAGTGGATGGAGTTTTCTTATCATATCCTGCACCAGTGTTAAAGTGATGCCTTGAGGATTCTCATCCTTGTTCTAAGGTGTTCTAAGGAGTACATAAAACAGCCAATCACACTTATTTTTCATCTGGATTTGTTTCTATTAGAACCGTCTTTTTCATCCTCTAATCTCTCCTCCAGCTTGGTGCACAGCTGCTGGGTGCTCTGTTGTGGATCCAAAAGAGAGGTTGTGATGCTCTGACACACACTTGATGCAATCTATCTCCCCGTAGACCTGCTGCTCTCTTTTTCCAATGATTCACTCTCGTTCCTCAATTGCATCTGAGAAAGAGATGGGTGTTAACATGTACTTTTCTTTCCAACAGTTCTTCAGATACTTCCAGATGAGACACAGCAATCCATGCAGGTATTTCTTTCCATCAAGCACATGATTGTAGCTGTATGGGATGTTTCATATTTGCACAGTTGAACAGGCTTTTGCATCAACTCCAATAAACAAACTTCAAGCTAAATCCATAGAGATAAATAATTGCTGAATAGTGTTTTTGTTGATGCACATGGTTTTAGCCTATCCTGTGTGATTACTTATAAGGTATAACTTCTGCATAATTAGATAAGCAAGAAATGACTAACAAACAGCTGTGGATTTCAACGGGCTTTATTTTCCACATAAACTAATTATGAGTCCATACTGGTAACTCAACCCACTGCAGTCAGACATCAGACCAAGCGGGTCTGTCCACCCTTTCCTGTGACTCAGAGGCTATGCATCCTGATGCCTCTCCATCAGTTCAGCACCAGCTGACAGTGAGCCTGAAGTCCATGACCAACCACACTTTGGCATGCCAGATTCGCAGCTAACAATTCTGGTTCCCATAACACCCTCACACAGCTGGGAGCGATGATTCCAAATGGAAAATGTGAATGTTCCCATTTGAGAACATTCTAACTTGATATGCCCAGGTCTTCATATAAGGCAAAAACTAAATAATAGTCATCATTCCTTCTACTTTGATGGATTCCAGTGCAACAATTCTTGTATAAGAAGAAGGTTATTTGTTTTTTATGCTGTCGCCCCATGTAGAAAAGAGAATGTGTATAGGAGTGGTGTGGAGCCAGTATAAGTTGACATACACAGTGTATATATAGTGATATAGATATTAGGATATACTATCTCTTAGGGGAGTGGCCTCTCTGACAAATTTGGTACAGTGAAGTAATACATCAAAATCAAATCAGAAATTGATTTTGATTTATTGCTATTTGATTAATAGCAATAATTTTCATAAGGTGACTCATATTGGTCTTTATGTCGTGGCCATTTTGCAAAACCTGATGAGTAGCCTCTATGCACAGAGTAGGGTGAGGGTAGAAGAGAATAATGTGGTCAGCCTTAAACTCGAGTGGGCAGTTTGGGTGGGTTGAGAGGTCAAAGCAGAATAGAGAGCAAATGTAGAGGAGCGCAAGAGCATGTTTATGTGGCTATGTTATCCCTCCAAAGTACTGAAAGGAGGAGAGCGAGGAGGCCCCTTTGTTCCTGAAGAGCCTGCAGATGGCTGTAATCCCTTCCAAAATGTGCACTGAAAATCAATCAAGACAGGGTGGACATGGTGTATGAAAGTGGAGGCGGGCGGTACTTTTCTCAGGGAGGGGTACCCGCAAAGAAACACAACTTGGGTCAAACAAGCGTCTTTGGTGCTTTCCCGCCAAAAAAAAAGTATTGTAAGAAAAGACAGAGGGAATGAATTGCGACCTCCTCCAAAGAAGGCCCGCTTGCTACCCCTCTGTTTAAGATGAACACAGCTGCCATCTCCTCACCCGTATCCTGGGGCTGACATCGACTGCAGGGGGTATGGCCACAAAAAAAACTCCAAACACTGACATCAAACCCTAATAAGGCTACTTAAAGACATCCATTGTGGCAGGACGAGGAAAAGAGGCACACATGCTGAAGAGGAGCGATGGATGGATGGATGGATGTGAATATCCACATGTTAGCATGCTGACAATCACAGTACTGATCAGCATGCTGATTTTTAGCAGGTTACTACGGCCTATTTACTATTGACGTCTAGCATATTAACTAGTTAACATTTGCTAACTAGCACTTTGCACAAAGTACAACTGAGGCTAATGGGAACGTTGTTAGTTTTGTATGTATTTCGAGCTAAATCTATTAGGGTAAATATGAATTTTGATCTCATGGCGGTGCTGGATGAAAAAGTTAAAGGTCCAGTGTGTGAGGTCGGGGTTGCGACGTTTTGATGACACAAAAAGCAGGTAGTAGCAATTAGCAGCTAACTCAAATAAGAAAATCAATCAAAAAATGTCTTCAAATCGGGGAGACAGCACAAGGTCCAGGAGCTCGTTACCCTCTGAGCAGAGGACGAGATCGAACACCATGTTTCAGGGAAGGTAATATCGGTAACACCTATATTGAAATATACATTTTTGATCCATGGTCAGTTCCTAAGGATAACTTTAAATTTCCTACATTTCCTCTAGCACTAAGGAGAACTCTTTGTAATACAACACTTGACCTCTGTTTCTTGCTTCCTTGTGTTGCTCACGTCAGCCCTCTGGATTGTAAACCCCGGCCAACGATAAGGACAAACATCTGTTTTGGATGGGCTCTTCAACCCTGCCAATTAACCACCAGGTTTACAGCTCTCTTGGTGAATCTGACTGTAAATCTGTATGATTGTACACAACGGTGATAAACCACCCTTGCCGATCAGTTCAGTTCTTTCTCTCACTACCTACCACCTACCTCTGCGTTTCTCCCAAATAACCATGCAACACTACAGCACTGCCCAGCCTATCCCTTTTGCACCAATGGTGTTTTTTTGCCTGTTCTCTTCCTCCTCAAGGTAGTCTTGAGTTACCTCCTCTGAGACATATTGCACTGAGCCTTTTGTTCAAATTGTTTATTGAGGAAAGAAGTAGGCAGGAACGAAACTGCCACTCAAAGTGGTTTTGTTATGTTACTAGTATCTCCTTGCATTTTATCCTGCAAAACACAGCTTCAGGGCAAGATCTGTCAACAGATATGCCCGGTGTGCAGTGCTGTGAAATATGTGAAAACAGAATCTTTCATAGCACTTTTGTTATGAAACTCATGCAGGTGTTCATTTATTAGTATTAAAGGAAAATACATCACTTTATATGGGAATTTTGCTTTTTAGTAACCATATAAAGGTATGTAGTTCTTTTCTGTCTCCCTCAAGCCTCTCTATCTGAACTCTAACATCTCCCTAATAAATTTGAACAGACAAATGTTGCGATATTATTGCTTATGACAAAATATAGGTAAAATTATATGTGTGATAGCTACCCAGCAAGCAAACTAACTATAAACAATGCTGTGAATATTTGATCCCATTCCCTTGCTCAATGCATGTAATAGCTCCAACCTTTCTAGTCCATTGAGGCAGTTGTTAATAGAAAAATTGATAGTCAGATAATAATCTGAATCTTCTGAATCAAAATATGTCACCCCACAGCACATAACACCCCCCCTCCCCCCTTCTGACCCTGCAATGAACTAGCATTTAGGGAAAATGGAAGATGTTTATTTAGCCACTGTATGGCAAGAACTAGACAGATATGTGTGGGCTTGTTAAGTCTTGTCCAATAATCTCTTAATTTTTAGCTCTTTTTGGGTCTCCACCAACTCCTGAAGGCCAAATCAGGCTATTTGCCATTTGTGAGGAGTGATCCTTTAACAACGTGAGAGTATATTAGGTTGAAATGAAACTTTTACACACTTCTCACATGTTGCAATGTGACCAAGCAATGCCAAGTGTCTACTAAGAATGCTTTTCGTGCTGGATTGACTGAAGGGAAAATGAAACCGAGAAACTTGTGAAGCCATTTATGCATCAGAAGTGCTGACAGTCGGGTAGCATGTTTATATTCCAGCAAAGTGCACTCACACATAGTGCATCAGCCCAGCCGCTGTGGCCTGTCTGATGTGTCCGAAGCACCCAAGCCCTCCTCTCCCTTCGCTCTATGCTCATTCCAGGGGAACATGTGCGCTGGAATTCTCCCCCAATTAAGACAGGGATTAACCAGGCCCGCTGTGGGAACCAGCCGACTGTGGGAAAACAGAGGGTCTGTCCCTCTCTCCTTCCCTCACTGACACTCAGCCTCATTCTCACTTGCTCTTGTTCATGAAGTTGCCTCTCTCCCCTGTCTTTCTCACCCTTACTGTAACTTCCTCCTCCCTTTTCTCACCCTATTTTTTGTCTTTCTTCTGAATTGTCATTTTAGACCAATCAATTTGTCTCTTTGCAGCTCATGCTCTGTAAATAACACTCCCAAAAATGAATTTTTGTCGGTTCCCATCTTATCTTTTTAATTATGCTCGCACACCCCTTTATTTTGTCTTCTTTCCATTGTTTTTTTTTTTTTCATCTGTCTTAGCCACCCAGAATCTCCATAGCTTTCAGTCCTAATTCTTCAAGGTTTTCTGAAGTGCACAGTTCTTCTGTGTTCCCCTCTTCTACCCCTCCCTCTTAATGCCTCTCCAGCCTTCATACTGAAGGCTCGTCTGGAGGGGAGCTGGGGACTCTTGCATGAATAGTCTGAGACTGTCAGGCTGAAAGAGGGGCTCGAAAAGACAGCTCATCAGAAAAGAAAAGACAGGTGTCTCAGAAAACAGACACTTACATAGTTTATGCTGGTGTGTTTGCATTCATTATTTAAAATCCAACATTAGAGTTGTATTCAACTAATCCTATGATTGGTATTTTGCACATAGAATCTGTTGGGACATTAACATGGACCATAATTCATATCAGTGTCATGGGAGAATCCAAGAAACAATCCATAAAACATGAATGGGCATTAGCAAAGCATCCATGGGAACATCCTGGTTGAACACCATGCTCACTTTTCCATTGTCATGACATTTCTTTGTCATGATCTTGCAAAAACTCTCACTATCTCACTGGATTCCTCTCCACACTGCCTCCACATTCCTCTTAGCCATTGTCACCTTTTCTTCCTCGTTCCCACTCTCCCTCTCCTTTCCTTGCCTTCCCATAAATCCCTTCCCTGTGCACTCCTCCACACAAGGCTTGTCCGTTCCAATTATGGCAGGGCCGTGCAGCCCCCGGCTCACACACAGCCCGCTCTCATTAAGCCTGTATCAATTAGGCATTAACCTCCTAAAACAAAGGGCCTCTTGACGAACGGCTCATCGCAGGCCATGTGAGGTACTTCCTCTGCAGCGCTCCACCCTGCTTCCCATCCTGAGAACGACACATTCATCCAACCTCTTTCCCACTGTGCTGGCCACAAAACAAATCTGGGCCCAGAGCATCACCGTCAAAACAGAAGAGAGAAGAGAAAGTGAGAATCAAATAGTTTATTTGCAGTTGTTAAGTTGATTAGTTAACAGTTTTGCATTACAATGATTTGACAAAAAGCAGAATTGTAATGCTCTGTAATACCATGCAGCATTTTTCTTCATAGCTATGCAATCCCAATGATTTTTTTTAGAGTTTTTCAAAGTGTGGCCAGCGGGCCAGTGTCAACCCTCAGAAACATTTTGTAGAGCCTCCTGAATGTCACATGAAATGCGTGCATTTGGGGTTGTTGATCCTGGCTTCGTACCAACAGTTTAGAACTGATGAAGCCTCTCGGATGAGAGGTGAAATGTCTTCAAGCTAAGAAAAGAAGTCCAGTTGCTTCTGATTCAACCTTCAAGGATTACCATGGCCTGGATGACTGAGAATCTACACAAACAACTTGCTCCTTGTTTCTATCATGTTGCTTAGCGCTTCATGAAATATAGTGCTGCCTGGAGACTGCAACAGAAGGGGAGGAGAAATATTCATCCCTGGAGAAATTGTTGCTCCCAAGCCAGGAGCTGGAAACCAGAGTGAATCCAGATAAAGAGACGGTCAAACTAATAATAATAATAACAATAAAATAATAATTCCAATGTGAATCCAAATATAGAGGTAGGTTTTCATGGTCCCTGAGTCATATTATGAGGGTCAAACTATCATGGCACTGTTGCTTTAAGCTGCAGTGACATAATTACGAAACTGAGCTGCCTTGGTGGAGGTTTGAACACTGTGGTGTGTAAATCATATAATTATAAAGAGCCATGTTGAGATTATACCATTTTCAGGAATCTGAATGAAAAATACTGTTTCATTTTTTAAAGATATTCAAATGAGACAGTGTGTTATACCCTACAAACAAACATATGCTGTGTTATAACAAGATGGTTTCATGTTTTAATGGGCTCCAAACTGAACAACATAAACATTGTAATCACATACTTTTGTTCTACGATCTTTCAGCATCCCTGAGCCTTTTCTCTGGAGGATGCACATTCAATCCACGTTCTATTCATGATAGGTTAAAGAAGCTTACTGCAGTCAGGTTAGTGGTGTGTTCACGATGTCATCCTGTGGAAATTACAACACAGTGGTAATATAACAATTCTCAGAGCAGGCTTGTTTTGCCAAAACACAGCCATCAATAGTTACACTACTAAAACAGTTGGTTATTTATTTTACAGAAAAATGTTCATAATTTTACACAGTTTTGTAATAAATTAAATGAACAGAAAATTACTATAAAATTTATTTAATTTCTGTAAAATTAGGATTATTTTTTTTACAGTGTAGTTTAATTTAATCAAATGATTACATGATCAGCATTTGCATCATAATGGTGAATAGATACAGTGGTTAATAAAAAGTTGTTCAAAATGCTCCAAGTTGTGGACCAGCTGTTGTGCACCCGACATGAAGGCATTTGCAAAATTGCTGTTTCTACTACTTTCCTTGTTTTTTCTCGACTCACTTGATTCGTACAAGTTTGCAGAAGCCTCTGCAGGCACATCGTCTCTCTTCTTTGTTGGCAGAGCAGCAAAGAACAACCTGGTTTTAATTTTCCCACAGATCTGCCGATGAGAGGAGTGGTCCCCAGCACCCCGCGCTTTGGCACAGTGACTATGTTGGCACAGACCCAAGCTGAAAACCCCCATCCCTTTTCCCAGGGCTCTGGGGGTGTAATATATTACTAACAAAATCCCACTTCCCATTCCTCTCAAACCTTCGCACCCCTGCTCCCCTCCTTTCACGGCTGGCATCCCTGAAATGGGGATTGGGGAGACTCACATATGACTCTTTCCATCACCTCTACTTTTCTCATCGTTCCCCAACGTGTTTCAACTTTTACATCTTATTTGGCAGAAAACTTACTGACGTTTCTTCTACTTTTAAAAAGAATTCCCAATCCTAAAGATATGTCAGCTATGACAGTAATGAAACAGATAAAACCCAGCTTCCAAAACATACAGGGAAAAATGCAGTCCTTTTCACTGTTAAAGGGATTTAAAGGGAATAGATGCCTATTCACACCAACCCTGAGGTTATAAATATGAACCCTCATTCTGGAAAAAGCCTGGCTTGTTTGCGCCACAGTTCTCAGCACGGTATTGAGGGAAAGTATTCACGGGCGTGTACGTGTCTGGGTAACATGTAATGACATTATTCTCACCAGGGTGACCCCCTCATTGTCACCACGCTTTCTTCTCCCGAGCTCGTGAAATTGACATAAGCTTTACAAACATTCCAGGCATTTTTTTCTCAAGGCCAGATTTCTTTGGGGGGGCCTCTCAAAGAATAAACCACCAATATGAGTAGCACCACCTAGTGATGGTGTAAATGAATACTACACACATTATTTCTGGTCAAAGCAACATAGTTAGATTTATAATTAGTTTCCACTTAACAAGGAATCAAATGTTTAATTAGAATAAAAGCAGCTAAAAAGCACTGATTGATGTATAATTTCAATGAAATACATGTTAATGTATCTTTTCAGATTTAATATGATGAGGTGTAAAACTCAAAAACCTGTGCATGTTTATTTGGATTGGAATATTTGACTGGTATTCAGATTCTGAGGCCAGTTTTCTTAAGGGAGTGATGAATTAGCACTTTGGGAACGCCCTGCCTCCGGTATCCCATGCGGTCTGCACAGATGTAAGATCTCCTCTTTATACCTGCAGGTATTGGCAAAGCTCAGTATAACACCCTTCTGAAGGTGAATATTATACGACTTACACATCACTTTTCTTCCTGACCTGCCCAGATGATTGTCAATGTAGTCCTGCAACTCCCCCACCTGCGCCTCGGCAACTGTTGCTCTAGTGATGAGGAGGGCACGCTCCTTCTCAAAGCCCATCTGAATGAAGAAAGGACAATGGCCGTCATCACAGAAAATACTTTATTTCTTCAAATAAAAGCTTTAAAGTGAAGCGATGATATAATTTATTTGTTAGGGGTGAAACAATTTGACAATCCAAGTGTGAAGGGATGAGTTTTGTTTACCAGCGTCGAGTCTGTAATCTCCCTCAGCTGTTTCCTTATGTCCGACCAGGATCCCTCGCATATTTGCTCCAGGTTCGCTGGCCTGATAATGTTACATATTTCATATTTCTACGACACAATCCACAGCTGACAACATTTGTCATTTGTTAAAATACAAAACTGATACTTACTTCTGACAGCTTACATTTTCAACAGGCATTTTGAGGACAGCCATCTGGAACAGGGAAGTCAGGGTGAAGGTCTTGAATGACCGTTTCAGTCAGACAACGCACAATTTTGAAATGTTTATTACAGCAGCAGAAGATAGTTGGAGTTTAGTGTCTAGGCTCCGACCGCATCACTCCCTGCAGATATGTTTACATATTGGGGGGTGATGAACAAACCTCTCTAAACCCCTTAACCAGGTGGATGCTGGGGTGGTGGTGGGGCTAAAAGTACAGGCAGCATTACATAGGCAGGGCAGCAGATGCATTGACAGGCAGAGGGAGAGATGGGAAATTGTTGCAGCTTTAATTGACCAGATTGGGAGGGTGTGCTTGTTGATAACTGAGGAGAATGAGGCATGTCGTGTTTATACAACAGTGCAGCTTGAGCTGACTGCCTGAACTGGCCCACAGGCATCGCTCTATAAATATATAGAAAACAAGAAGGGAATATAATCAGAGATGAAATATTTTCCTGCAAAAAAACAAAACAAAACAAAAGCATTCGAAGGTTAGGTTTCATTCAATGAAATCCTAATGTGCCGATCTTTAATATCTTTTTGTTTTAATAAAAACACACGTAAATTAAAGACATAAAATAAATACATTGACAACCGCTTTAATGGAAACATGTCTCACGTGCATCAGTGTTGCTACATGATCTGCATCCGCCTTTGCAGCAGTAAAGTTTGAAGCCATTATTCCAATTCATCGCTCTCTTGGGTTTATAAAGAAGAATCCCCACAGACCAAATGCAAGCATTCACCAGAAAAAAAAAAACAAAGCAGATCAATACACTTCAAAGCTGGAATCCTTCTTCAGAGCTACCTGCTCAGAGGCCGCCTGCAGCTGACCCTCCAGCCGGGCCTTATCCTGGCGAAGGTTTTGGAACTCCTTCTCAGCTTCATCTCTGAGCTCAGTGGGCTCCAGGCTGAAGTGGGCTTCTGGGGGTCCGGGGTCAAGAGTGCTCTCTGGTTTGGCCAAGATCTGCTCCCTCTGAACCCTGAACATCAGAGTGTATCGGTGTGGCCAGTTACTCATAATGGATTAAAAGAGACTTTGCTCTTGATGCCAGTGCTGGTACCATCGTCCTACAGGTTTTATCAAACACAATCACTAGTGGTAGTTAAAGATTTGTTTAAATACAACCCCTTACCTGCATCCTAACCTGTTTTATTAGTGCATGATTTTGATGCAACCACACTGCTGTTCATCAAAGCTGTTCCAATTACACGTGTGATCTCTAATATTAGATTTAATTCATTCTAATATATACTTACAGGCAAGTTAATTTGTAAGTATTGTTGAATGTGAGTAGCACAGTGGTTCCAAACCTGAAGGCCAGGGATGTCAATAAGGACATAAAAAAAGTCTCACCTATATGCAATAATGAGAGCATGGTGGGTCTTGGTGATCTTCTGAAATCTCTTCTTGTAGGAGCGAGCGGCAGAGGCGAGCTGTTCCTCCCTGACCCTGTAGGATGAACGAACATCCTGGAGCATGCTGTGCACAAATGATCTCAATTTAGAAGTCTCTAAAGGTCCTCCGCCTTCTCCAAGTCCATCAATGTACTCCTAAATAAATGACATGCAGATGGATTTTTTTGCACGGATGGATGTTGTGTTGGAGATTTCGTTTCTGCGTTACTTTTATGTTTGTGTTTGTGTTTGCAACTCACGGTTAAGTCCTGTAAATAGCACACAAGCCTCAAACGGTATTCCTCATTCAGCTTTTTGACTTGAAGCTGCAGGTTTGAGTTCTCCTCCTCTACCTCCTTCACTTGGCTCTTAGAGCACATCAGAGCCTTGGATAGAAACATTACAAACACGATTTGAGTATGGACAAAAGTAACTTTTATAACCTGCTACTTAAAGCTATTTTAACATGAATTCAGTGATCGTGTAAAGAATCAGCTGAGAAATGTTCTGTAGAGCAGATGGGATTGTCATGCTCACCGCACTCTGCACAGATAGTTCCTGCTGGTTATTACGGATTGCTCTCTTGTTCTCCTGGTGCTCTTTACCCATTGCCACCCTGATGACCAAACACAGGGCCAACCACAACAGACTAGTCACCAAAATGCACAGACAGCCACATCACAAGGGCAAACAGAGAGACCACAACACACACAAAGCAAATAAAGCCACAGCTTTGAAACAGAAACCACACAGAGGGCTGCAGAGCAGATCTGCATGGGATGAATACAGGGACAAACATCGTGTGATGATTTAGGTTGTTTGATGACTGGAAAGAGAATGATAATCATGTTTCACTTTAATTAGGCTAAATGACAAACATTCAGAGGGCCTCACACTTTCTCCTCCAGTTTCCTCTGCTGCTCCTCGTAGCTGGTCTTCATTTTCTCCAGTATCTGTTTGAGCTCATCTTGGTTTCCAAGTAGCTTTGAAAAAAGCACATGAATGAGTAGGAGGAAGCAAAGCTATATTTAGTTTAATAATGATGCCCCTAAAACATGTACTGTATGTTGGCCCCCATTCCCAACAATGAATTTTACATTTTGTACAAATACTGTATACTTACATTTTTTTCCATAGTTTTTTGCTCCTTGTCCAAAGCTGCCAGATCCTCAAGCTGTTAATACAGTGATGTTAGAGATTTGGAGTAAACACTTAAACTGAATTATACATTTGATTTAAAATAGATTTAGTCTTTTGCCCCCAAAGCTGCAGTAACTCCCACTGCAATGTTTGCGTGGAGACTTTGGAGAAGTGTTACAAACACGTTCCTCGTGAGACACATTTTGTTTTTATCACTTCATACATGAGATGTGAGGAACATGTTTTGCTTAAATTGGAGCAGCAAAAGCAGTTTTTGGACATCTCAATTTGTGATCCAAAACCAAGATCTATGATTGTTTTTCCAATAAAACATGATGGATTCAATCATGCAAAATACCCTAACCTACACCTATAACTCCAAAAAAAACACCTAACTAAGAGTTCCAGGAACTATGGCGTGACAGCAACTAAACTCAGGAGCTAAAAGTCCATTTTATCCATCCCTGTTTGCATTTCCTGTATTGAAGATTAATAAACACACCGTCTCACCTTCACTCTGTTATGTGACATGCGGGTGATTAAGGCCTGCACCCTCCCCAGCTCCCCATGGAGACCCTGGGTGGTAGTCTTCACACTCTGCTGCTGCTCCTCCAGCTGCCTGCGCAGGACATCCTGGGCCTGGGCCAGCGCCAGCAGCTCAGCACTGAGCTCTTCACTCTGGGCCAGCTCTTTATTATGGGCCTCAGCCAGGGCTAGGTAATGCTTCTTCAGAGTGGAATACTCCTCTGTCAGGTCTTGGCCACTCTTCTCTCCCACTTTCAGACATGCCTCAGCTGACTGGAGTTTACTAAGTAGCTTGTTTTGTTCTATCCCCAGTTCCGTTATTACACCGTCTTGGTTCAGTATCTAGTAAAGAGGAAGAATGGACAGCACAGACAGTCTCAGTGATTCAGGCTTGAAAGTAGCCTTATTCTGACTAAATGTACGCTTTTTAGGCTTGTTAAATCTTCTTTCCTTCCTAAAATACTCATACGATACATCAAACATGCTGCTGGTTAAATACAGAATATGTCTTGAGGTGAAAGAACAGACTAGTATTGTATTGTTAGTGACTGTAATCTCTGCACAACAAAATGCAAAGTTGAAATGAACATTTGCTCAAACCAAAACCAAAACTGTATGTTCTCCTCTGGGCATTTATCTTATTGTGATACTAATCAAATAAAGGGTACGTTTTGCCAACTTTTTATTTA
Source organism: Chaunax sp. Z400 (assembly GCA_037577475.1). Lineage (NCBI taxonomy): Eukaryota > Metazoa > Chordata > Actinopteri > Lophiiformes > Chaunacidae > Chaunax > Chaunax sp. Z400. The sequence goes on from CM075203.1 coordinate 11,789,891, forward strand.
CCATCACCATCATTCTATTACCACTTTATCTACAGCCTCACCTTGTTTTTCAGCTCAAACGTCTCCTCTTCAAACTGCTCTCTCATTTTATTTGTGTGAATTTTCTCCTCCACAAGCTCCTTAGATATCTGAAAGATGAGACAGGGGAACTACTCCTCTGGTTCCAATACTGGACAGATACTGTGAAGTAATGGCTCGTATATGCTTAACATACAGTAGCTCATCAGAGATCGCATATTTTTAACAAATATGCATTTTAACTTTGACTTTGCTTTACTTGGATGTGTCTCATGCAAAATGAAGCAATGCCACTTAATTCCTTAACCATGGTAATCTGCTCCTAGCATTCCTAGCATCAAGAAAAACCTGATTTTCCATAATGGTGGATCCGGATCTGTTTTTCATTTAGATGTAGCCTGATACCCAGATACAAGAAAGAAGACATTTGAATGGCTCTGATTCCGTCTCACCTACATACTGGTAGCTGTGCCATCTCTACCCCTGTGCTCAAATGTATATTGCCCACATTGAAATATGTATATTTTAATTTGCTAGATACAGATTATGATCCAGATTATGATTAGGATACAGATCCATTTGAAAATAGCGATGGGATGTTATGACTTGTCTGTGCCTGAGGGTTTTTTAAGATTTTGATTGGCCTATTATTATTTTTCATATTAATGAAATGTTAAACCAGGCCGGATCTCACAATGTTGAAGACAGTGAAAAAGATCCAGAATCTGTATTCATACTCTGATCCACTTCAAATTTTAATCAACTCTTCCTTGGCCCCAGAGCCACACCTACACAAAATTTAATCAAAAATCCATTGACCACTTTTCGAGAGATCTTACGGTCTAAAATTCAAACACAACCTCCTCAAACTCTCTTTGGCTGAGGTCATAACTCTACCTTCAGTTTGTCCTCTTCACTCTGGACCAGCCTGCAGGACAGATCTGTGTTGGAGCTGGCCAGGTGGCCCAGTCTGCTCTCCAGGTAGCCCACTTTGGTGAAAAGACGTTCCGTTTTGTCACGCAGCTGCAACTAAAGTGAGGAAAACAGAAACTAACTCTTTATAAAGTAATGAGGTACATTATCAATTTGGATTATCCTAAGGCGCTGAGTTTGTAGTCTACTATGAAGTCAGTTTATGTGCTTAAAGTTACCTCAAAACCCAACTACCTCACCCACCTCTTTCAGAAAAGCTCCCTATACTTACTGACCAGTGTGTTGTACTTACATTTTCTTCTGTCAGAGCCTGAAGTTGCTCCTGAAGTTCATTTGAGTTGGGCTGCTGATTTTGTGCATCCATCTTTGTTCACTGTAAACCCATGGCTGTTAAAACTAACACACCCACTGTATCCACCAACAATATGTTTCCATGGCTCCACAATACAGATACCTCTGCTGGGGACACTGGTGTTTGCATGCTTCATTTTAATCCAGACAGTAATTTATTTAAAGAATAGCACCATGAATGAAATTCAAAAGAACTCACTTTGCAGCAGTGCGAACTTGTGAATGTGTTGACTTCACGCAATCTACTGTCAAAATATGAAAAGCATCACCAGTCTGTTTAGTCTTTTACAGATTATTACAGCACTACAAATATGAACACCACTGCTTATATAAAACATATGGAGACCTAAAACACCTGAACACCTTTCAGACCACACGGTGTCATTTTAGAAATATTTTATTATCTGAACTGTATAGAAACAATGCATTGGAATGTAAAACACAATTCACAATATAAAGCGCTACATAGAAATTGACTCACAAGTTATCAAAAATAGCTGCAAAAAGCTTTAGACTGACACAGAGGGACACTTACAATTAATACATCAATGGAATAAAAAGTACATTGTACCGAATGCATATGAACCACGTATTTAGGTCTGAGGATGAGTCTAAAACAAAGAGCAAATTTACATATAAAATTCAACTGAAAGGCAATATTCTGTATTCATCATTCTGTAACGTTCAGGACAGAAATGCAGCTTTCTTTTTTCCCACAGTCTTCATTCACTTTGTAATAATCAAGTGCCTATTATTGCAACCAATTACTGTGCTCATTGTATCAGTGGGACTTCTGTCGGTAACTCCAACGCCTCACAAGAAGGAAGTACCGACACTTTTATACATCTAAAAGTGCAGATTCTTTGTACACATGAATAAGGAATCCAAAAATACATTATATAGTTCAACAAAATCAACGGTGAGACTTATTTAAGATATATCCAAGTCCTCCTCCACTTCGTCCTCTTCCTTCACGCTTTGTGTGTGATCACTGCCATCTATGGGTAAACCCATCTCTCTCTGCAGGGCGTCTAGGCTGGCTGGGCTGATGTAATACCGAACGTTCTGTGAGGGCAAACGCCTCTGGAGCTCCTCCAGCTTATGATAGGCCTGGAAATGGAAAGGAAAAAAAAGAGAGCAGTGTTTTTCCAAGGATATTTTAGTGTTTAGAGGGATAAATCTGGAAAACTTACAATTAAGACTTCGATAAGTAACACTTTCTTTGACATGACGCAGATGTATTCATTTACCAAAGTATCACTTCACCTCATAAAAAAGCTAGAAAATGATAGTCACCACTTGGAAGTTGCCACGCTGACAGTGGTGATCCACTAGGAAACCAAATGCATCGCCAATCCTGACAGCAGGGTCCAACTCAGGCTCCTCCAGCAAGGCTTCACATAACCGCACTGCCTCACCAGCATCCTCTGCGTACAACCTGAAGATACAAGACAAACGCTTAAACCTCCGGTGAACATGTACAAACAAGACATATGTTTCAAAAGGTGAAAAAATACAAATGAGAACAAATGTGTGACATTCTTACCTCTGTGCATGGACAAACGTTTTGATTAGAGTGATTTTATGCTGCAGGTCAGCCAGTCTTGCTTCCGAGTCCTTTGCTTTTGAGACGCACTTGAACGCCTCAGTCAAAGCATCCAGAGCCTTTTCATAGTTCTGGTAATCATCAATCTCCACCTTAACAACAGCAGGAGGAAACTTTATTCACAAGGTATTTCATCTTAATGTCTATTCAATATTTGAAGAAAAGTATTCGTATTAATTTCGTATCATTATCTACTGAAGTTGCAACAAATGGAAATTACGCATCACCATTAGCACAATTTCTGTGTTAAGACCTTTATGTTTCATCAATTCAATTTTTATGGCAATATTCCTCCTACATGCTTGTTGTCATTTAAGACCACAGCTCTAAAACAATAGATGTTTGCTTAGTTATTGTCAATTTCTAACCAGGAATAACATCACGAAACTGATTTTATGTCAGCCGTATGGCTGTACCTGAGCACAGACTTCATAGAAGCCAGCAAGCAGGTTCGGTGCCCTGCCTTTAGTGTAGAAACCAATGATTGTCTTCAAGATCTCTGGATCCTTCTGCCAGTCCAGAGACTGGAGGTAGTTGGCAGCCATGATAAAAAGCTCCTTCTGACGAGAAACATTGGCAAAGAATACTATTTTCTCTGTGTCTCCGGACTTGAGAAGTGCCCTCATGGCCTGTTGAGAAAAGATAAAACATTTTACCATTTCAAACATTTGTTTGTCATATTTTAACTTGCATGCACATGTATTTGTACGTGGATGTATTGCAAGGCATCAGGTTTACAGACAAGAGGGAGTCATCCCTTGTCCTATCATCTATATCCGATACAGTAATAAACACAACAGTAGTACCTTGGGTTTGTTGCCCGCCTGTGTGTATTTCTTGGTGGCCAGGTGGTAGTTGCCCTGACGCATGCAGCAGTCAGCCATCCTCTCCAGCAGCTCCTTTCGGGCCTCTTCAGACAAGTCTTTTGAGTCAGTTACAGTCATTCTCTCTGCCAGCTCCTCTGTGATGGTCAAGTTCTGGGTCACGCACAACTCCAGGGCTTGATGGTACTTTGTTCATGTGCACACATAAATGTAACGACACACATAAGCGCACACGTGTGAACTGATATTTCCATGTATTGGTGAAGATGTGTCCCAAACAGGTACCTTCTTGGCTGCTACCAGTAGCTCCACAGCCTTATCATACTGGGAATGCGTGATGAAGAAGTCTGAGCAGCGTGCCAGGAGGGCGGGGTCAGAGTTCTCATTCAGCTCCTCAGCAATCGACTGAAGTTCAGAGAACTGTTGGGTGGCAAAGGCCAACTCCAAGGCTTTGGACACATAACCAGCCTACAGGGGAGAAATCAGATATAAAAAAAAGCATACTGCTGTAACAAAACTCACCCATCAACATTGCTCAGTTTGAATATGTGATACAATGCTGCCCCCTTGTGGAGTGATTGAGAGTGCAGCAAATAGAACGTGACCTCATCAGTCAGATAAAGTCATTTCTAAGGGACCTTGTGGTAGAGTGAAACTGCTTGGGCCATGTGGGTGCCTTTTTCCTCGTAGTAACAGGCGGCCTCCATCATGTCCTCTGGGTTACTGAGCAGAGCCAGCTTCATCAGCTGGTCATCCAGACCGTACTCCTGTTTGGACGACACACACGCACGAGGCTTAATGAAAGTCTAACGCACAGCAATAACAATCAATGAACATGTTGAAAGAATAAAGACATTTCTGCTTTCATGAGTCAGGGTGTAATGGGGAATTTCTGCCAATGAATATCAAGGTGAATAATGATTAATAAATACCTGTCTGTTTGGTATTCAGAGATGTCCCAGTAAGAATGGGAAGTATGCAGTGGGGTACTTTACCTTACAGAGTCGGATGGCATTGTTGTATGCCTGGGCTCGTGTATAGAAATGGACGGCCTGTTTGATATCATCATGGCCCTCGTAGTGTCTGGCTAGATGATATGATGCTGCCCTGTCACCGGTTTCATTGGCTATCTCAGATGCCTGGCATAATGAATAAATAAATGGTAAAAAAATAACATACACACAACAATAAAACATGAATCCTAAATGTTATGTGACAACCCAAACACTGAGTCACCTTCTGAATGTTGCCCATGTAGCAGTGGACTCGAACCAGGGAGAGGTAATCCTGGGCATGTTCGTAGAAAGAAAGTGCTGAATCCATATGTGACTGGCTCTCCAGGTACTGGGCCCACCACTTATAGATCTTCCTCCATGGATACAACGATAGAAATTTAAATGTAACTTAACAGACAACAGAATATAGTATGATATCCTCCCCAGATGGCGAGGTAGTCATTCTGAACAGAAACTTACTTGTCTTTCATTTTGTCAACATAGACCTCTAGGGAAGATGTGTCATCCTGGAGCATTCTGGGCACTTCAACCCTGTGTGTGTCTGATTTCTCATAACTGGAACAAAATGGCCCACAATAACACTTTGCCTCCTTTGTAATTTTGCCCATATACATTTGACATCCACCACTGACATAAAACTACAACAAACTGTCTTACTATGTGAGGGCGTGTGTCTTGTCGCTCATGGACTCGAGGTACTTGGCATAATTGTAGTAGGTGGTGCGCAGATGGATGCGATCGTGGTTCTCTGCTGTGTCCAAAGCTTGCTGCCATTGGCCAGAGGCTTGGTAGAAATTGTTCAGCAGGTCGTAGCGTTGACAGCACTTGTACAATTTTTCTGCATCTTCCTTTTAGAAGACAGGAAAAGATGACGGAAACGCTTTTGGTCTGGAAAGTCACATGGTCTTTGTGTGGTGCAATGCTTGGACATAAAAAAAAAGAGGATACGTCACTTGTTGCCAAAGGATGTGGCATCATGTTGGACTGAGGTTTAAGGGAGATTTATGAAGAATGAAATGAAAATGAATATTTTCTCAAGGTGGATTTCATGACCTGGAATGACTGGTCTTTCTGGTTTTCATTTCTTATATACAGTATTCTCTATGTTACATCTTGTTTTTGAATGTATCTTGTTTTTAGCAGAATAAAAATGGGTGGATAAAAGAAAAAATAGCATGTCACTAGAATAAACATGTGTCTGCTGTGTTTTCAATTTCACAGACTGTAATGCAAAGCTGAGGGTTGCTGTGACCACAAAAACACAGGAATAAACATTTCTACATTGTCTTTGAGGTGAGAGAACGATGTGAACAAACAACTCGAGTATATTACCAGCATGCCAAGCTGAATGGCCAACATGGCCACTTTGGCTTCTGGCTCTGGCTCTGCCTCCGCCTCCTTCAGAGCTTTTGCTGCCCTGGCATTTCCCATATTCCCAAGGCACACGCGTGCCACATCCAGCCGGCGAGTTTTCACACACATCTGTGCCATGTTTTCCCAAACCGCTTTACTGCAACGAGAAGAGGCATGGCTTGTTTGGAAGGGCGATGTTTAGCTCACTGCATTGGTATTTTAGTGTTCAAAAGTGAAAACAGCTGTACAGATGTAAGTATGATTGATTACAGTTTAGTTTACATTTTAGACCCAAACCCTTAGTGTTTATGTGAAAATCGTGAAAATCCTGAACCAAATATGTAAATACCGGCAGGTCTCAATGACAAGAACTCCAGGACTGTATTGTTATTTCAACATTTGTCACGATTATATCAAATGTCTACAACACACAAACATCCTCCAAACAAACACTGCTATAAGTGTAACCATACAAGAATTTGTACAGGAATGACTCAAAGTAGAAGCAAAGCCTCTTTATGGCTATCCCTCCTTGTCTTGCTGACGTAAATAACTCCCTCTACCCCCTTTTCTTTTGCTTCAATTCCAAAATTAAGATTCCACAGCCATCTGGTCTCTATTTGCGTAGCCACCCTCCTCCTTGCTTTAGCTGATACAGATGTGGGCTGTTTATTAAAGTTAGGCAACAGGAAATACCCCAAATCTTGAGGGGCCCTGCAGTAAGAAAGGGAATGGAGGCCAAGTGAAGGAGAAACAAAGCAAGAGTACACAAAATCTTGCTTTATACGGTCACAGAAAACCAACCCTGAAAAGGAAAGAAGAGAAAAATAGACCTGTCTGCGCACAGAGCAGCAAGATCTGGAGAGCTAGAAAAGGAAAGACAAGAGAAGGAACAAGTCTACATTTGGCCCCTCTTCCCATCCTCTTTTCCTCTCAGGAAACACATCCTGTTACTGGCTGACTGTGGCGGCCAATATGTTTGTTGCACACGAGAGAGAGGACTTTAGCGAACACCCCCTGGGCTCCAGACAAAAGAATACACAACAGTGACGTCTAAGAGGGGTCTTTTGGACATTCTCTCACACAAACCCACTCAGACACACACAGACACACATACATTTAAAGTGAACATGAAGGAGGGGGCTGTCTGTTTAAAGCTTACTGCAGTTGCGAACTGATGTCTTGGACTATGACGAACAGCAACTCCCCCACATTTCAACTCTGACCTCAAGGATTTGGAGAGAAACAGTGAGCGAGGGAGAGAGGGAAAGACAGAGAGAGGCAAAAGGAGGTGGGTTAAAGGACTTCTTGTTCCAGGCAGACCGTGGAGGCTCCTCTAGTTGAGAGACAACCCGAGTAAGCCTCAATAAAGCAACGGCTGATTCAGCTCAGTGCAACACTGTCCTGAGAATCTACGCTCACTTGCATCCGTACTCATCAGAAGGAAATGTGAAGAGGCTGAGGAGGAAAAAAGAAAGAAGAACAATCTACAGTCGACACAGAGAAGGCAGATGCAGGCACAGAGGTCAGAGCAGTGCAATAAGCAAGGCGCTGAAGGAAGGAAAGGGAGACGATAAAGAAAAATAGGGAGAAATTCAAGCAAGCACCAAGATCCAAGAGTCAGGCTGCAGCCACCTGGAGCCAGTGGAATGGACCTAGGTACCAGTTGGATTAATCTTTCTGTGCCCACAGTGCTGTCTGAGGAGGAGGGCTGAGGATCTGCTGCAACGACAGCCAAGTCCTGAATGAGGATGAATGGAGATGTCCTTTAGCTAAGCCTCAAGAAAAGCCTCTTGCCAATTCCACCTCTGTGTAAGCTGGGACAGCGATAGCTAACAGCTGGAGGAGGAGGAGGAGAGAAGCCAGGGGGACCAGAGCCCTGCTGGTGCTGCTGCCCCACAGGAGAGGCAAGGGAGCAGGCAGGACAGTGAGGAGGAACAGGGGTCGGAGGAGGGGCACGAGGGAGGAGGAGAGGCGGTGGGAATCAGGCGTCACATGGCCGTGCAGAGGCTAGTGGCGGCGGCGGTGGCAGTAGCCCTGCTGTCCCTAGTCTTAAACAATGTTGCAGCATTCACCCCCAGCTGGGTCCTGCAGGCCCTGGAGGATGGACGCAAGCGGAGTGTTGGACTATGGAGGATGTGCCCGACTGCTGGGGAAAGGGGACGCTATGATCTCCAGGCTGGGAGAAGGGGGCAGGGGACACAGAGGCAGTGCGAAGGACTACAATGGGGCTCTGAGTATGCAGGCTACCAAGAATCCCGCAGCACTGTTAAATGTAAGTTTTTATGCTGGGATAAATTCCAAGCACTAAATATAAATGAATATCTATATCCGCTTTCTTTAAAAAAAAAACAAATGATTCGACAACTTGTTTTTCATCAAACTGATTGACTGATTGATTGGTTTGTCCAAAATGTAATTGTTCTGAAAGGCAACAGATGCAGCAGTTGGGGTATCTCTGTGACTGGTGTAAGATTGTGGTCAATTTTGTTCTCATCTTTAAGAAAAAATGTTGAGGACTTTTAGTAAAGGAATGTATTTAATTTAAAGAGCATCTGATTGGAAGCCAGGTATGACTGAATATATAACAACCCTCCAAACAAAAACACATGCCTATATAAATAACTAAAGATTAACCTGCTTTATGCCAAACCCATGAATAAGAGCTAAGTCTTTACTTGAGGTGTCAGTCTGATGCATTGGTGTAATACATAGAAGCAATCCAAAAATGTATTTTATGCTGTTCATTTTACAGCCAAATGCATATCTTTGTTGGCCTTAATGACATTGTTTGAGTACAAACGTTATCTGACCGAGTTTTCAGGTGGAGTCAATGTTGTTGTGGATTCATGTGCTTTACGTAATGAAGCGCCATTGAGAAGTTTTCATTCATGAAAAGTGGCCAGACTCACTGAGCATAATAGGCACCGCTTGCCTACTAATGTTAGACAAACACGTGCCTCCAAGTTTCAAGGTGCACTACAACATTCAGATGCATTATTAGTTTATCCTTTAAAGATTAAGACTCTGATGTAGACTCATCCCAACCTGTTCTGAATATTCAATTAATGCATTTAGATCACAGCGCAGGACAATGACACAGCTCTTCTTCTGCTCCCTCAAGTGCAGTTTGACATGATGCGGGCGTGTAACCTGATGGCGACGGTGGCCCTGACTACTGGACAGCTGATCTTCCTTCTAGGCCTGATGGAGCTGCCCTTTATCACACAGGAATCCCAGTGGTGGGAGGAGGCCATTGCTGCACTCTTCCAGCTAGCCAGTGAGTAAAAGTACTTATACAACTTGTTAATTTGCATTAAGACAAATCTCAGAGAAGCACCTTTCTGACGTAAACACCAAGTGTCCTATGCAGCAAACACGTGCACGTGATACAGAAAAGAAAGAAATCCAGATGTTGCAGAGTAAAGTTCACATGCTCTCTGGTACCTTGCCAGTGACGAGGGTGAAATCCAGATCCAAACTGGAGCTAATCAGTGGGAAGACATTGAGGAAACTTCTAAAAACCCACCAAAAGGCAGCACACCTCTGGCTTTGAGTTTACTTAGTGAAAGAAAAAGCTGGATTTTTTTTTATGGCAACAGTTCTTTTTTTTAAAAGTCTACATTTATGTAAATGAAGACAATGTACGTGAAATAAAAATGCTTAGTATCCTTCTTTGCAACAAATGTGCTCATGACACAGAAGGAAAGAGATCATTCATTGAATTCTGTCCAGATGTGGGTAGACCAAAACCCATCATGTGTACATGTATACGGACCAGGGTAACCCTATATACCCCTTTTGGTGGGGGCATGAAAAGTATAAATGAATCCCACGAAATAACAGACAAGCCAAATGAAAAGAGAAGAAGACATGGGAAACTATAGAACTAGGAAACAGGGAGGGCCATCCTCGAGTTTAATTAGCATGGGATACAACTATGTGCAGTCATGGTAAAAAAATAAATTAAAAAAAAAGCCCTCCTCCTCAACCACCTACCCACCCATCCACCAGTCCCGTTGCACATTAAGAGCTGCTTGTTATGGCCTGTCCCAGTGCCCCTGCTGTGGAAGTGTGTTGTATGCAGTGGTTGCTTAGCCACTTCATATCACTGAGGGAGAGCAGCATGAAGGGGGTCTGCACTGGTTCTAAATTTAGTCCTAGTCCAGAATCCACGGGCCAGAGCTCCAGCGAGCAAGCAAGCGACTGTCGGGCGCCAGGATATCCCTGCTCAGGACGAGGAAATGTCTGTGACTACCTGTTATGCAAACCCCCGAGCTACAGAAGGAAAAAGAGGGGAGGGGGGAATGGACGGAAAAGACAGCTTCAACAGGGATTGTGTGTTAGTGTGTGCGCTGGCAGGAGGGATTCTGTGCATGCAGGTTTGTGTATGTCGGTGTGTGTGTGTGTGTGAGTGTTGTGATTGTGTGTTTTGGTAGAGAAATGTCCTGTGGTACATACGACAGTAGGGTGGGAATCGTCTCCAGATAAGCTGGCCTCGCTTTTATGTCTGTGTTTACAAAATCCAAGAGCAGCCGCAAATAAAGAATCTCCTCTTTATCGTGAGCATCTTTGGCAACAGGGATGAGGGATTTTGTCCAAAAGCCTTGCTGAGAGGTTGGACCCACCCACATTATAATATTTCTCAATATTAGATCAGCCAAACCACAGCTACCAAAGCAGCAAAATAAACAGATTTGTTTCCCACCCAACATGGATGGTGGACATTTATAGCTGTTCTGTGGTGAGCATATGATTCATTCATGTTTCCTTGATACCTATAAGTAGTAAATCCCTCTCTTGCTCTCTCACCATATATGGTCAACAAACTCACTGACTAATCAGTCACATAATGACTTACTGGTTTATTTTGTAAAATGGGAACTTTCCAACCAAACATAGAATATTGAGGAGAATATCCATTAAAGAAGAAAATAATAATAACAATAAAACTTTAACAGACACAATTTGCATTATATGCGGACAATTTGCAGTTTTTTAATCATATCTCACCAGCAGCAGTAGCAATAGTGGTTTCATATATTATAGAGGTTAATTCTCGTTTTTATAAAGTTGACAATAACACTAACATGAAGAAAGACTCACTTTAAACCAAAAGCTCAAACTATTTGAAAAATTATTCAACCACGTCAATCAACTGAAACAATCGTTTGATAACCGATTGATAACTCTTCATTTAGTAGAAATCCATCCCCCCTGTCTACAAAATGTTGAAGTATTTCATTGGATAAGTGAAAAGTCTACCATACTGGTGCTGTTAGACAGAAAGTGAGATTAATCCTTAGAGCAACTTCAATATATGTAATAAATTTTCATGGGAATTCATCCAAACATTGTTGAGCCATTTCAGTCTGCATCAAATTGTTGGGAGAACCAACAGACATTGTCGTATCAACACAGAGGTCAAGAGTCTCTAATTTGGGATTTGCAGTTTTCTTGGTCTTATAGTCTTCCTTTGTATTTGTCTGATAGTGAAATGAATATTTTTCAGATTTTGGACTGTTGGTCAGACAAACAAACATCATGACTTCAGGCTGTAGGAAATTAAATGGGCGTATATTTAACTTTTTAAAGAATGAATCGATTAATAGAAAAAACGTTCACCAATCAAAGTTGTTTAGTTGTTTCGAGAAAAAATAATTTTAAAAAAACATCTGAAAAACATCTGAAATTGAAGGGTGCAAAAATACGCTGATAAGAAATTTCCTTCACCAAATTCATTTCCCAGTAAAAAGGGCTCATTTCCTGAGTAAAATAAGTTGCACAGGGCTTAAGCATTCAGTAATCCATTCCCCATTCCTGTGTTAGACCTCCTCCACTGAATCAGTGAATGGACTTCAGCTCTAAATGAATGGAGATATTTTTACCCGTCCTCCTCATTCTCAGGAATGTTTTCATTTTCGGACATGCCAAAATGCTCAGTTATTGCGAGCAGATTGTGGAATAACAATATCCAGTTCCATTCAATAATATCTCCACAGTGTTGGCGGATCCAGGCTGAAAGCACAATATCGGTTATTTCAAGCCTGGAGGCAACTTTGGGGAGTGATTTCTACATGGACACGTCTACTAACATGTAGAAAGTCATGAGTGCAGCTAATGTCCCTCTGACATTTGTATCTCATGCAGCACTTGAAAAATTATTCGTGCTTTTATTACAACACACCGACGTTATTGCAATGCCCTTTATTCTGGTCTTCGAATGTCATCTCTCTCCTAAAACTTGTTCAAAATGGAGCAGGGAGACTTTTGCTCCAAAAAAAGAAAAGACCACATTACTTCTATCCTTGACTCTCCTAACTGGCTGCCTGCCTCCCCTATGAGCCTGTGCATAATCTGATATCCTCAGCTGGTACTCTCCTTGTGATTCCCAATTCCACACTTGTCACAAAAAGTGACCAAGCTTTTTTCAATAAGGACCCTTTGGTTGTTGAACTCTCTACCTCGGGTCTCAGTGTCCTCTTTTAAATCTCACCTGTAAGCCTATTTTTATATAAAAGCCTTTTTATAGTGAAAATTTGGTTTTATTCTGACTTTATTCTTAATCTATTTTAAACCTAAACTGCATTCCTACACGATTGCACAGTTTTACTTTTTTAATTTTGCCATATAATTGTTTGAACTGCATTCACTGTAAAACACTTTGTAACTATGTTTTGAAAGGTGCATTATAAATAAATTTATCATCATCATCATTACTACTTGAGGAATTGCGTCTGCGGGGTTCAAACTTTTGCCAGGAGTCTGTGACTCCAGAGATTCCGAGTAACAAGGAAGTTTTGAGGAAGGAACCCAGACAGGCTTGTCACTCAATCAATAGAGTGCCCTTGAAGAATAAACCGAGACATTCCTAATGAGGAGGAAAACAAACCAGCCAAATTAATTTCCAATGCATGGCCTTAGGTTGGGTCAATGTGGCTTCTAGATTAGGTCTTGTTTGGATTTTCTGTGACAGATCATGTCAAATGTCCCGCAAATATATTAACCTCGAAGCTTTGGGTGTGGAGGGGAGGGAAGGAAGGAAGGATCGAAAGAGGAAGACGGGGAAGGAAGTCTGATTGATAAGTCTGTGCCAAAAAAGAGGTTCACACAGCCCACTCTGGCTGGAACCTGGGCAGGAGATTATTCATTTTTCTTGGATAAGGAGCCAGACAGGTTAAACATGAACATATTGAGTAGCACGGTTGCATTCTTCAGCATACACACGATGGTAGACACGAAATGATACACAGACATAATTATCCACATCCTCACTCACAACAATGACAGCTATTTTACTGTAGAGGTAGAGAAATAAATATAAATGAACTCACTTGACTGCCTCAGGAAACTGACTGATTCATATCCTAAAGCACCAGCATCCATATTTCCACTGATTCATTTGGTCCCTATATTTATACCACTGTGGATGAGGCAAGTTGTCACACTACATCACTGTTGGCTCCAGACGGCAATTGAAGGCAGCAAATGACAGATTAAGTGAAAGATACCTAAATAGCATTCATCAATGTGGGAAACTCTAAAAATAAAGAATGAGGACAGCTGTGGGGTTATGGAGACCAGGAATACATTTCCACTTAAGATAATGTCAGAAGGTTGTGGCTCTCTACCTTTGCATACAAAGAGCAGTTCCTCATCGCGTGAGTTGAACTTCTAATATTTTTACTCTATTCAGAACTTTGATCACAACATCACAGACGTTCTTTCTTGGAGGAAGCAGAGTTCCAAATTCAAAGGCCCCACACAGAGCTCCTACTGAACTGTGAAATACAAGGCGACAGAGGTGTCTAATGTGAGCCTGTGGGATTTCTAAAAGCGCCCCAGACCTTAAATAAGTCTACCTTTAAACAGTAAAATACATACTTTTTCCTTGCTCTGCCAAAGGAAGGATCCGCGCTTCATTGAAGGAAAATGTCCTCTCTATAGCAAGTTCTAAAATTACTTGTGCATGTTCACTGACTGAAGTCTTTTCTCTCTGTGCTCCTGTAAAGGTTTCGTGCTGGTGATTGGACTTGTGACCTTCTACAGGATCGGGCCCTACACACACCTGTCCTACTCCTGCTACTTGGACATAGCAGCTTGTCTGCTGGCCACGTTGGCCGCGGCCATGCTCATCTGGAACATTTTACATCGCCGTGATGATTGCCTTGCTCCTCGAGTTATAATTATCAGTCCTTCACTGGCATCACCTTTCCACCCACGTCTTGACAATGACTATGTTGAGTCGCCTTGTTGAACCACGTGACTTCACAAGCTCACCCAATGAGGAATAGACTACACCGGCAGGACTGCCAACTAGACGTGTTTTATTGCAGCGAAGAGCCTCCAATGTGACTCTCAAGAGGAGAAGACATTACTTTGGCTCGACAAATGCTGGACAAGGACAAACATGTGGCTACAATTGTAAAAACTCTATATTTCTCAACTTCTCCCACCGTCACTGAAGATATTACAACTATTTTGCTCTATAGTGCATAAAAGTTACAGTTTCAACTAGTTCTGTATAAAGCAGTTCTAAATTTAAAAACATATTCCATACTGTATGACGTTTCATTTATTCATGCTTGGGTGAGCTGATGGGTAGCTAAATGTGCAATTTGGACTTTCTACTTATGAAAAGATCAAGCTGGAACTTGACCTATTTTGTTATACGTGCACTTATTAAATGGCCTCCTGCATTACTATAAATTCAACATTTTGAGATATTGAACATGTAATACCAGAATACCTCAATTATCTTCAACCACTTATAGCATATGGAAAATTCTAATAGATATCAATATTAATTATATATGTTGCAGAGTAAGTAGATAAACTAACAAGGTGCAGGGGAGGCAAACCTTTCGATTGGGCTTGGCCAAATCAGTAATAATATTTCAATTTTAAAACAGCCAATAATGTTTTGATAAAAACAAAAATGTCACTGACAGAGGAATATTTTTCATCTTGAAAAGAGAAGCATAAAAAAGGACAACTCACCTGATAATTAATGTGTCGGTATGTGAATTGATTTGGATTTCTTTTCAACAGTATTTGTTTGATTGATGGTAACAAATGTTTTGTCCATGTACTGCGTTTTGAAATGACACACAATGTTAATTTTTCATTATGTTTAAAATAACATAATGGTAATCGCTTGTGGTACATAATGTATACTTAAATTAATATAATACAATTGTAAAAACAATAGTCATATCATTAGTAGTGGAAGAATTATTGTGACCATATCATAGTTCTGCAGGCTGTCTGTGGGTTTTCCACAATGTCAAACATAGGGGCACATTGAAATAATAATATATCATATGAAATCAATAAATCTATTGGGAAATATTCAAACACAGAGACTGCTGCTTTTTGCTGCTGATTTGGTTTTCAACACTACACCTGACAAATGAACAACACAGAACGTCATTGAACAAAATTTTTATATAAAGAATTCATTTTCTGGACTAGAAGCTACCGAAAGTATTGGTGTAAGTTTAACCTTTCATGACTGTCTGTAATATTCTACATTTAAGGCCCTCTTACTGTCCTTACTCTTCCCAGGGCTGTCAACCATTTATCACAGCATTCGCCAACAACTACAGTATAAACAACCCTTGTCAAATGATAACAGCTAGTCGTGTGTATTTTCTATGAAGATGACTGTGAGACATGGTTGGAAGATCAGGACAATGCTTCAGTATGGAGCATGGAGATCAAAAATGATGCATAACTATCAAGATTTGTTAGGCTTCATATGACTGTTATTTGATCTAGTTCAGAGTTAGAATATACGCTATAGAGACGGTGAGAGTTTACGAAAAGTGAGACACATGCTGCTATAACTACTGCTTTAAGTGTCGTCTTCTAGAGCTATTGAACCCAAACTATAATATATTGTGATAGTTACATCTCAGCAATGCAACAACAAAACACTAACATTCTTTAGAGTAAATATCAGTGAGTGGGTTGGAGGAATGATTTTAAATTCGTACAATACCATCATTATAGGAGCACTAACAGGTGAAAGAAGACATAAACACTTCTACCACGCTGGGTAAGATAAACATACATATCTACATATCAATAAAATAATTCTAATGTTTGCCTCAGGGGATGATGGTACTAGTTTCTTCGAGAGGATAACAGTGGAGAATCGTGTAATAGCGTCATGCATATAATTACATGTTTTTCTTTGTCAAATGGTATAAAATTATTATGACTAAAACTTCATCCATCCGTCATTGCTTTGCCCCTGAACACTTTCGAAGGTGTTTTTGTTCCTGATGGAGAGAGGGAATTTTGTTTTTTAGAGATAAAATGCACCTAAAGTCAAGGACAACCTGAATGAGAGGAAGCAGCTCAGGTTGGACTGAATACACATATTCCAACCTGTATCTGACATGCTCCTACGGAGGGCAGACAGACTTTCATCTGGGAATATCTGATTTGGATAATGTGAATTATAACGTTCATAATTTTCTCTACTTGATTAAAAACATTTTTTTTTAAATCCAAGGTTGAGTCTGATTTAAGACCCATTGATACACAGACTGGACTGAAAAGCCTCTTCTGATAGATAATTCTCAATACTGCCTTGTTACATTATCAGAGTTGGGTAGTAGATTTATGGCTCATGCATCTATGTAGCTAGAATACACTGTAATTAGGGTGAAATGACCCTTTAACATAAACATGCTAAATGGCTGTATTGTTTTTAATGTCTCTTAAAGATACAATATCATATGAATGCTAATATATGACTTGACATCTAGACTACCAGCCAGACCATGACTCAAATACGAGAGCCTTTGTCAAATCAAACGTCTTCATCAAAGAGTAAAGTCCCCGTAGATACAGGTTACTGCGGCAGGAAATGTATATTCCTGTGGGTAGAGATATACGGGAATCAAGCACAATACCAATGTTTAAAAAAAAAGAAGCAGCAGTAAAAATAGCCATCAATGAGGAACTTAGTAAACCTATCATCATGCCTATTAAATTCTTTGGAATATCCGGCCTGTGGGATATGCTATTTTCCCATTTGTGTTTGTACCTGCAAAAGCAACACCACAAGCAGAATGCCGACCGCGTGCCCCGACTCACGTATTCTGTTAAAGATAATATCAGATCTTTGCTGAAATCTCATTTACATTTCCCTCAAGAAACACACACACACACACACACACTCACACATACACACGCAACAGACACACACATCCTTTTAGTGACCTGATTCAATGTTTGCAAGACTGGAAAGGGCACCTAATGTGTGTGCACGTGTGTGTGTGTGTGTGTGTGTGTGTGTGTGTGTGTGTGTGTGTGTGTGTGTTTAGAAAAGTACATCCCCTCAAAACACACCCGCACACTAACAGAAACAGTCACACAGATACACACTGACGAGTTCCTTCCCAAAGCACAAACACAGAAAACGTCCTTAATCGTGTCCTGTGTTTACACTTCTATTTCATGTACTAACATAAACAAATACAAGTTGCTGCTCTGCTAGATCTAATTTGATAAGAGCATCATGTTATTATATACAGACTGTTGAGCTTAGTCTATATTTAAAAATGCACTACACTTTCCAAAGACAAATACAGTGGTGTGATGTTTCTTTTCACTGGCCTGTCAAGTGCCTGTTTTGTTTTTACTCCTTCGCAATAGGTAAAATAATAAAATAGGCGATGTTTAGCCTTTTAACCTGTCGGGCTTAAAGAGAGCAATTCAAAGTTAAGGCTACACATCCATTCCTCCATGTTGACCTCAACAGTCAAATGTGTTGATTGAAATGAGGAGCGTAGAGTAGAAACAATGCCCTCGTCTCAATGAAAGTCAAAAACAACTAGTCGCAGCTCTTGCCACTGAAAATCACTGTAGAGCATTCCAAAAAGTGTCGAGGCTGTAGCAACAAATATCCCCGTAGCCTTTGATTAGCCTTAGAACTAAAGCCCCTGTTGAAAGAACTGCTGGGAGAAGTAATGATGGCGATCAAACAGGGCAACGTGACCAGAGCGAGCATGCCATCCAGCACGTCTCCACTGAGCTCAAATATCTAATGATGGCATGCGCATTTTGATACCTTACCTCTTGATGAACTTGATGGACTTAAAGGCCTCATCCATATCGCCAATGGTCAGGTAGAAGCTGAAGTTGAGCATGGCGTCACGGGTGGCCTTCTCGCAGGTCTCCAGGCCCACAAAGTCTCTGAGCACTCGCCTGGACACCATATGAGGGAATTTGGAGGCTGAGCCCTTTGGTGGCTCGGTCTGGTTTGGAAGTGCCGACGCCGTGGTAGAAGTCTCCGGTAACCCTGGATCTCTCTCCCCGGGCTGACAAAGGGAGGACCAGTGAGGGAGACGTGGTGTTAAGATCAGCAAACATTGGATTTACAGCCAGGAATGAACGAAGGGTGTTGTGAGGCATGAACATTATTAGGAAAGGATACGTAAAATGATAAGTCCTGGGGCTTTGGGGAATGGATTCAGCAATCCACACAACAACAAAACACAACTATTCATCAAGACAAGGTGGATGGGAACAGGACACAGCATATTGAGATGTTTTATACTTCAACACAGCACATATACGATCACAGTTGCTGGAAGCTAGGAATCAAGAATACTGAAGCTTTCTGAAGGGACCGTATAGGGAACTGACACTTACTTCTGGTCGAAAGACACCACCCCTCCAAAATAATAGCTGGGGTGTGTAAGACCAAACACACATAAAAATAATAAATGGGTGTGAACCAAAAAACACAGGGATTATGCTTAAGAAAACTCATGATTTCAAACAGCCTGCTTTCATCTTTCCAGAGAGAAAACCCCACGTACTCTATGAAACTGCCCCCCCCCCCCGAAGAGAGAACACACAAGCAGAACGGAGTGTTCTCCATCCTCACCTTGCAGCTGAAATAATAGTAGGGCACATCCAGAGCGAGGAGAGCCTGCAGGCCTGAAGGCTTGGGGTAGCAGTCCTGCAGGAGGAGCCCATGCTCCTGTGTACAGAAGAGTGTCACCACCGATACATCGTTCTGAAGGGGAGGAAGGCAACACACCGTCAAACTACTTTCACACAAAGCTGTACAGGACTACTTCAGTATTAAGGAGCAGTCTCTACCATTTCAAAGAAACTAGTTGATGAGGATTCAGAGCTGATCGGCACCGTCTCGCAAACAAAAAGACGAGGTTCACTCTCATCCCAGAAGTGAGATAGTGGGCAGCGACCACTAAGCTCTGCCGCCTGAAACTGCTGCCTAAAACATGGAGCAGACATAAACAACGTAAGGCAACCAGAGGAGAAACCTCTACATGCGAAAACACAATCGAAACAAATGTGAGTTACCTTTCACTTTCTTCTGGCTGTGAGATACCACTGGATGGTCTGCCAGTGAAGAAGTCAAAGTGTGTCACAGTGTCCATCTCAATGTTATAAAAGTACACTTTGTGATCAGGTCGCCCATTAACCTGAGAGGAAGAGTGGAATACAATTTCCATAAGAGATAAAATGAAATAAATGAAATGAGCACTAAATAGTTGTGTTTCTGTAATAAATACCAAGATCTGCTCTCAAAAACAAATATCAAGGTGACTGACTGGAAGTTGTCCATTCACCTGAGAGATTAGGATGCTGACTTGGCTGCCGTTGGCATTACATTTGACGGACCGCAGGGCTCCCATATTGGCAATCTGATCAGCCAGGTTCTTGGCAATACAGTGCGCTTTGGCCTCTCTATAAAGACACAGAGTAAGACTTCCATTGCTCTAGAAAAACATAGTTTGAACACAGAAATCTTCAACGCATGAAACTTTTCTGGCATTTTTTTTACTAATTTTTTTCGGAGGTAAGAGATACTAAGTTCCACATGAACATCATACCTTCGGGACAGGTCAAAGACTCTAACATGTGCCGTGTCTGTGCCTACCACGAGGTAGGACTGACAAACATTGAGTAGCACAGGGTTCCCTTCTGCCTTGGAGAAGGTCAGCAGTTGCTTCACGGTGCCCTAAGGAAAAGAGGAAAAAAGACACGTTTTTGGTGAGAAATATCCACTTGCCTTATTTAAGCTCATTTAACATAAATTCTAAATCAGCAACTTAAAGCACAATTTAAAAGAAACCCTGCTCAATAATTTGACACGTCTCAGTGTTTAAAGGAACATTGGATAGAAGGTGCCAGGGTGGGACAACTGACCTGTGGCGTATAAATCTGCACCCTGTTAGGCTCCACAGTGTAGAGGTTCTTGTCATGTATGGCTACTACATGGGAGTCACAAGGAAACGATCCTGGGATATCAGCAAGAGGGGGGATGGAGAAAGAAAGTTTACAGAAAATAGAGGAGAGGAGAAGACCTTAAGTTTACAAATCAAGGCTGGAATGAAGGACAGGGGAATCAATGCAGTTTCATGAATATCACATCTACAAAAATTTCTTTCTGGTCCATTCAGTGGGTCTTTGCTTCAGTGTTGTACCTGTATTCTGAAGAACTGTCCCTGAAAGCTCATACACTGTGACCTGCTTGCCACTCCAGACTGCCACTATGTCCTGTGGGTTTGACAACATGCATCCAGTTACCATAACATCAGTCTCACATTTTACTTGTCTCCATGGCCAAACCTTTGTAGAAGCATTCAATATCTTTTCTTGAGAGCATACAAAATATCAGTTATTCTCATTATATCTATTTCTCGACTCCACACTTACCTTGGTGACACACACTCCCTTGATATGCATGTCGGACTGCAGAGCAAGGTGCACTCCTGTGGCGAACTCAGTGATGCTCAGCTGGGTTGGGCTGAGTTGCACGGTTGCCACCTGCTGGCTGTAGTGGGTTGACATCACATGCTCACTCAGGATCAGCACTGTGTTGGAATTATTTGCTGCCAGCAGATTCATGCTAGAGCCCCACTGAAATGATAGGTCTGAGTGAACATTCCAAGAACAATACTATACATATACTGGTCTTATGTCTGTAGTACATAATTGTACACGAGTGACTTTCATGTGTTGGAATGACATTCTGTCCAAATGCTGGTCCACAGTACCTGAAGCTGAATGATATTCCCTTCTATTTCTGTGGGTGTTTGTAGCTTCCACTGGGCCTTAGTATTACTCCTGCAGCTACCTGACTGCACCACCATCCTCCACATTGCTATGCGTCCATGGCTGGTACCAGCTGCCAAGATTTCTGAGGAGGCCACAACATAGTACAAAAGCAATGAGATAAAGTCTGCACAGCAATAGAAACATTGTGTTGATCAAGAGGTCTACTCTAGGTTTAAGAGTGTGGTGGGGGGAAAAAAGAACAGCACTCTATATTGTTCACAGAATAGGACAAATGTTTTGTAGTTACCTTTTGCTGAACAGTATGAAACACAGTTGATCACCTCTCCTTTCTCAAACCCCAGAGTCTCGTCAAGAGGCAAAATACAGTTGTCATCTCGTTCCAGGTCCCAGAGCCTAAATGAAAGGAACAGATTTTTACACACACAGACAGATATAAGTTTAAAATGGGAACATACTGTATGTGTGGACAAATATACAGTATGTGCACACTTATACCTGATAACATGTTCCCCACTTGCTGTGATGAGGAGGCCGTTCTCTGTCCAGACAATGTCTACATTCTGTCCAATCTTGCTGCTCAACTTAACCTGTGACAACAACAACAAAAAACATTCAGAAAGCAAACTTTGTATTAGTTTAAACTGACTTTAAAGGCAACCACTGAAAAAAAACGTAGATACTGGTAAATATGCGTAAATATATTAAATAGCATTACATCTACAGAATATGATTCTTCTCACTGGGGGGCTTTACAGTACCAATATAAACACAACACATTCAAAACACGATGGTCTACAGAAGATTGAAATAAAATAAAATGATATCTTGATGATTTTAGTTTACCTTCATAAATTCCTGGGCTTCTCCCTCAGGTCCAAGAGTGTACTGTGACAACATCAGGCTCTCTGTGATCACAGCAAGTGCCTCTCTTTTCTCAAGGTAGAACAGTTTCTTGATTGCCCCCTCCACACTGAGAAGTGTGCGTGTCTTGCAATTCTCATCCACACTGTGTACCTTACCTATATACATGGTACATAAAGTTAAAGATGAAAAAGTAAGATATCTATTTCCTCACAGCACAATATAATCATGTATGTTTGTTTTCTACTATTTGAATTTATGGAAAAAAAACCTGTTTCAGGATTAGCTAATAATGGCAAATTCATCAACATTTAAGTCTGGATGAGATAATAGGTCTGTCAGATTCTCTCCCAACTCTCTCTACTCTAGTTAGAGAGTATGGTAAGACTTAATCTAAAGCCACAAAATTGTATCTCAAAGTACAGTCATTGGTGAAATCACTGGTAAAGATTGTAAATATCATAAGCTGCACAACATGGCTTTAAGAGAAGATAGTCATGGTGATACAAAAGACTTACTTCAAATAGTAGACACAACAAAAAGACTAAATATTACCATCTGTAGTGCTGACATAGAATGTGAGTCCCTCTTGTGGGCCAATCTTGAGAGGAGCTCCATTCCAGCTGAACATGTCCAGAGCACTTTCATCTCCACTCACTGATGCCCGGGCTAGCATTGCCACATCGCTAGAACATAATGTAGTATAAGTATTAGTGTTAGTCGTATTAGTAAGACAGCATTCAAATCAAACCAGCAATGTTTCCATGAAAAGAAGAAGAACCCTTTACTCACTCCCCAGGTGAAGCTGGACTGAAGATGCAGCTAGTTAGAGGTTTGTTGTATTCATGCTTCACAAGATGGTTTCCTTGAAGTCTTCCTCTAGCATCTACCTTCCACACTGCTAGCACTCCAGTCTGTCAATGAATAATTACACTAGATTTATGTGGTTCAATTATTAGAAATTGGACGTTTAAATGGTTGCATCTGTGTTGTGTGCACAATTCGACCAGTTCATGCTTTGATTGCCCTGGCAGAGCTTGTGCCAAATATAACATGTTGGTAATTTAGCCTTAGTCAAAGCAGACTGGGAGAAAAATGGACGTTAATCACGTGTGTTATGATATGAATGCATGAGTATATTGATAATACACGTACATATGTCATTGCAAAACACTCACCTGATCACCAGTTACCAAGCGGCTGCCAGAGCTACTCCACTCCAGCATTGTGATGTTAGCTGTATGTGTGCTCGGAAGGACTGTTTGATCTCCAGAGGGGTGTGTCAGCAGCACCACCTCGCCATTCTCCCAGCCTAATGCCAACACTGGCTTCGTGGGATGCCAACGCAGCACCGTGGGCCGGTGAGGCCGTTCCAAATGGCAGCTCTCAACATACTCTCCCTAGATGGACAGAGATGAAGTATGCACACATGCTGCATTTGATATTCACATACAGTGAACACTGGTGGATCGAACAAAATTGTCTTTCTTTCTGTGTTATCAGTTCATTCGCAAATGTCTGTGCTTACCTGCTGCAGGTAAAGGTCCACA
Organism: Chaunax sp. Z400; assembly: GCA_037577475.1. Classification (NCBI taxonomy): domain Eukaryota; kingdom Metazoa; phylum Chordata; class Actinopteri; order Lophiiformes; family Chaunacidae; genus Chaunax; species Chaunax sp. Z400. Next base: position 11,813,475 of record CM075203.1, read on the forward strand.
TTTCCTCCAGTGGTGGAGCTGCTTGAGGACACAGCCAGCACTGGAAGAGCGGCGTGCCAGGTCAACTGAGAGGGCACATCACTGCTTTGAGGGGCCTCAACACGGTGATCAAAATACACCGCCATGTCCTCAGTGTTCCTCTCTGGATAAGAAAGAATAGACAGAGGATATAAGCTAGATGGAACTTCCAATATCACGGCTATTCTTGTTGTATTATTCGAGTTTTCCGTTTCTGTAATTGTTGTGAAATTGCTTGTGTAGATTTTCATTCATCCAAGTCATGGTAATCCTCAAAGTTGAATAAGAAGCATCTGGACTTCTATTCGAATTAGAGGTCCAGTTACTTCTGATTCGACAATCGAGGTTTGTTGTGTACTTGATTTATTGTCCCTTTCCCCGCTCATATGTCTTTGTAGTTCGTGTTGTAATATCATGTGAACTCTAAAACGTACCCTCAAATAGCACTCACTAACTCTTAATGCATAATATCACTTAGTATGTGACGCTGACTGACTTAGCTAGTCAACAAGAACACACAAGACTTTACCGTGATAGCCATCGTCATCACCTAACATTGCAGTCTACGTCAATAGCGTTATGTGACTAAATTAGCTTTAGCTGCTAACATTGGCTAAGCTAGATAAGCTAGCCAAAGTTAGCATTCAGGGCTAGCCCTCGCTACAGTACAATGAAGTAAACCGTTCTATTAAATGATGAGAAGAACAGCCTTACTGCCGTTCGTTTGAGGTCAATGCCAAAGTGGTTGCTTTATCTCTAAACAACTCAAAACATCGACCGTACCTGTCAATGCTATTTGTAGCCTCCTGTGTGATCGAAAAGCGTCTGTTGCCCTGACAACCTCTGAGGGAGGAAGAGTTACGGAAAACAACGAGCATTACCCGAGTTGTTGTCGAAGGCAGAGTTATATCGAGACTAATCTCATTTTACCAAAATAATATGGTATTTTTAATTGGTAATTTTTTTTGGTTTTTTGTTTTATTGACTAACACTGTTAAATTGTGCAGCTTTCTGTTATTTTGGTTTTGTAAATTACCCTACCAATACCTTTCACACATCTCAGTCTCACTGTAACTCTATTAGAGCACTGTATATTTTCTTTGTACGTAACTATGTTTCTTCTAAATTAAACTGTTTTTCTTTTAATTCTTCTGTCAGTGTTTGTTCTACAATATTGTGCATATTCAATTCAAATTCTATCTATCTATCTATCTATCTGTTTAGCCATCTGTGAAAATGTGGTGACATTCCTGATCCCAGAATTTTCCAATCAATTTTCGTCTGCACACCAGGCAAAATAAATGTTTTTTTTTCTGTTCAGGTGTAACTCATCCTGCTGATGGGATTGATGCTCTTAAATAACAGGATAATGACCTTAGAAAAGATTTAAAATTTAAAAGATCAGACCGGCATACATAAAAAAGGACAACTGATTCGAAGGATCTATGTACCATTTAAGACGGACTGCAGAGGGAATGAACGGTTGCAAAAAGAATTCAGATCTCTTTGTTTCACTCTGATGATTTTAGTGCAGATTTTAACAATGTTCTTCAGACTGTCTCTGTCTTTGACTGTGAGGCTGTGAAACCAGCAGATAAAGGAAAAACACAAGACACTCTCAATAAAAGACTGATAAAGGGCAGCGCTGACAGAGAAGGAATTTAATTTTCAGAGAAGATGAATTGATTTAATGATTTTAATTTGATTTAATGATTATTAAAGATAGTACCCAAATATTTGTATGATGTCACCACTTGCACACTCTGGTTGTGTACGATGCACCTCTTCACTGCATCTTTCTTGCATCTAAAGTCAATTATCAATTCCTTGGTTGTAGACACATTTAAGTCCAAGAAGTTGTCATCACACCAAGAAATGAAATGAGTGAGAGCGTCCCCATGGTCTGATTCTGAGCCTCGGAGAAGGGACAGCAGCGCAGTGTCATTTGAAAACATTGCCAAAAAGTTGCTCTGCTTCATAATATCAAACATTTTCTGTCAGGCAATTACTCTCACAGAAAATTCTGTTAGATTTCAACTTTGGCTCAGGAGGATTTGTTTTTACATATTTCTTACATTTTAAACTTTGTGTATTTTGTTCTGTTAGCAAGACATGAGCTGTTTGAACGTTACACCCTGGGCTCTGGGATTTATAATTATTATTATATATTAGTTGGAGCCCACACCACATAAACCTGGAGCAGAGATTGAAATTAGAGACCCGAGAGAGAAGTTTACACATACTGTAAGAAGGATTATGTATATGTTATTAGTTATTAGTCTTTATTATATATTGAACAAGAATGTGACATCAAGGATCAATCATGATGGACCTTACTTCAATGCAAATATTCAGGGGGTAGTGATAGCACAAAAAGTCAAGTCAAATCTGTTCACCCCAAACACAGTCAGCTAGTCAGTGCAGATCTTCCTAATAATTATGCAAAGGCAACTGAGTCCAGGCCATTACAGAAGAAAACTATTAACAATTGTATATCAAAATGTTTAATTGTTCTGGAACATTCTGATGAACGTTTGTGCCACAAGAGGAAGTAGTAGTAGTATTTCAATGATTTGTGAATGTGTGCATGTAAGTGAATATTCACAGGATGTCCTTTGCAAACAAACAATCAGTACAGAGGGATGTGCCAGTACAGGAAAGAGGCTGAGAAGGATATCCTCAAAACAGGCATTTTATTGGTGGACAAAAATGGCATCCTATTCTCTGTTCAATCAATATTTTATCTGGTTCATATATTACACAGGTTATGTTCACCTAAACAATACAGGGTATTGTTTGTGTGAATAATGTAACGAAGACATTGACAGACATGTGAGAAGACATGTGCCCTCCTTTTCTCCTGGTTTGGTGTATTCCAGGTGACATAGCCAGTCGAACCCCCCAAAAAAAAAGCCAGTCGATCATTTCCATCACCCTCCATCAAGTGTCCAGGTTCTGTGATGGCCAGGCAGCGGACACATTCAGTGTCAATGTTTATTGTTGATACTGTGATCATGACTCCAGGCCCAATGCTTGCTGATCTTGAAGCTGTTTCTTCAGGCTCTTATCCAACAGCACCAGACTCTGTATAGCCAGACTACGGCAATCCGCATCAGGGTCGCCTTCAGCCACATCTGTGGATTTAAAAAAACGTTTTTCTTTACCACAAACTCTTATTATAATTACTAAAGCTAAATAATTTCTTTATGTCTTGTGTTGCACATAATTCTAGCATTTTATTTACACAAATAACCCTGTATGTGAGAAAAATGTCTCCTTTGAACAATGTTATTCAGTTCCGTGTCACTCACTCAATGTGAAACTACTTTTATCCTCAAAAGGATGAAGAACCATCCAACTGCTGATGCACCAATCACGTCATGGATATTTCAGTGTAGTACAGGACATCCTGGTTTCTCCTCTACTTCCCAGAAATGCTCAGTCCAGCTGTGGATGTGTGCTATATATGTTTGTGTGTCACTGAAGGGACATTCCTGGCAGCATTAAATTACAGGTGCAGCCTCAGGCCTTTGTGCATTTATAAGAATCATGTGTTTTAGAGTAATTCTATTATTGGCAACATATAAACAATGTAGTAATAGAAGTAGTAGCTACATCAAAACTACTCTCTCAAGTATATTTGAAATAAATGACAACATTTTCTGATAGTTTGATATGTCAGCTGGACACAATGTGGGCCCCGGAATAAAACAACTAGATAATTCAAAGGAAGGGACAGGAAATTTACAGATGCTGAAGGAGGAGTTTTGTTTGTTCTAAAGTTATTTATCTTATAATAAAGAAAGTAAGGAACTGTTCATACTCTGCTGGAGATGAGGCAGATGCAGTTTGTGTGGATTGGATTGGTGGTAGTGAATTATGTATCAGGACGATGCTATTCAGCTGAAAATGTGGCTCTTTAATAAAAGAACTCTTAACCTCATAAGGAAAATTTGAGAAGAATGTGAATATTACCATATCTAGCAACGTCTACATTACCTGCCAGCCAAGTTCTGGTCTCAAACAGCTGATCGCCAAGGTCAACCAGCAGGTTTGCACTGTTCATGCTCAGAAAAACAGAGCAAACGGCAAAGAGGACGCCTCGTCTCACCATCCTTTCAACAGACACAGTTCAGATGCCTCATTAATGTTGAAGCCCTGGTTAATAGCAGAAATGCTACATCACAGTGCTCTTAACGATCACAAACGGCTTCCTCAGACTTTCCACACAGATTTCCTCAATTTACTGTCTAGAGCGTAGATTTGCATTATACTCACTGGTCAACATGGTATCGCACCGCCCACACAAAGTCCAGTAAAGCACAACCCATCTGTGCAGCAATCTGCAAAACAGAATCAAATCAGTCTACGGGTGTTTGGGATTATTTGACTATGTTTGCATCTATTCTTGGGTTTAAAGGCTTCAGTATCTGAACTGCAACTGCACAATAACATGTGCAACAGATGTCTCAAACTATCTGGCCATGAAACCCTTTACTGATGTTCTCTCTTATAACTATATATATACATACAGTATATGCTGAACATTGTACGAGTGCATAAGGAGTAACACTTAAACTGTCAATTTATATACAGTACATTGACATTTATATAAAACTACATAAAGATGATGTCACACTAGTATGGACAGATGGATAAAACTACCGGTGCATTGATTGCCAGATGCATGAGGAGGCCCAAGGTGTGGATCAACCTGCCCAGTACCAAATGGTCGCTGCCCATCAGGTCAAAGGTCACCTGAGGCCTAGCAGGAAGGCATTACACTACAGATTTAATATGCTCTATTTGCACTGTAGCATAAAGAAATATAGAGATGAGCTTTAAAATTTGCAAAAAAGAACATACTTGTCATAATTCCTGAGTAGAGGGAAAAAGAAGTGTCCGGCAACAGGGGCGTAACGGTTGGGAGTTGCCTTTGCTGGAGGTTGTGTGGTGACCTGAAGCACAAGAAATTACTGAAGAGCTTCATTCAGACACCAAAAAGGCAGAAACATTGTTCGCCTAGTGTAACAACCTTCCTAAGGCGTTTTGTCTTGCTTTGAATCCGCTTCTCTACTTCTTGTCGCCAGTGAACAGGGTTGTCACCAGGGTATGGAGTCAAATCAGTTCTGGCAGCAATACCCATAGATGCATCTCTCTTTTCAGTGATTGGCTTAGAGAGCTCCTGCGCTGCCAGAGCAAGGACCTGATACAACAAAACAAGAACAGCCTCATGTTTACACTAATAAAAGTGATCAAATGAGTCACTAAATGAATTTGATGCCTTCGTTTTCACCTCCAAGATATCGAGCCTCTGGCGGAGACTGTAGTTCAAGGAGTAGAATTCTGTGGTCAAATACTGAGTCACCTATTAGGAAAAGAAAAAAAGCAAAGTCAAAGAAGCAGTAAATGCGGATTAAGCTCTGTGGTTAATCAAAATAAGATAATAAGATCATACAGGGATACAGTCAGTGACAATGAGCGCCACCATGGTCGCCTGTCTGAGACTCAGGAAGCCATTTATCCTGTATTTATCCTCCATGTGAAGAAGCACTTTAGTAAGCTGGACACTGATCTGAATGAGACATAAAAACATGAGCTGTAGTGTGAAAAGTGATCTGTAATCAAATTCCTGTACTACAGTCACAAACAGTCAGGTAAGGAACAACTCCTTCAAGCAATCAGAGCATCTATTGTGTGTAGTTGTCATACCTCTCTGGTTGCAAAGACGTTCTTCCTCACCAAATCCTCAGCGACTTGCAAACTGAGCTCCACACGCACCGGGTCCTCAGAGGAAATTAAAGCTGGATGGGTTGACAGATAAGAACATATTAGAGTTGGAGCCATCAACACACCATTCTAAGAAAAGGTGAGGTCGAATAAACGTGGAGGCATACTTTCCAGACAGTCTCGTAGGTAGCGGGGCGGAGAGCCTCTACTTAATTCTCGATCGCCAGACATATCATATGGAGTGAGCTCATCATCACTGTACCAGTCAGAGACAGTAGAACACATCAAATCCAACAAAGACATTTACCAGAACAGCTACCCTGACTGAATTGAAGAGCTGATAGTTACCTGTCCAGGTCTGAACCTGGCTGAGGTCCTGATTTATTTTGAGATGATTCATTCTGAGTAGATGGAGATATGTCAATGGTCTCTTGAGGAGAGTCGACTCTGTGAATCATAGAAATGTTCTTACAACTATAGAGTGGGAAACAGTCAATATGTAATTAAATATTAGTTTATTGTTAGATATTAGATTATAAGCTGCCTTGGAAGTACATTTTCTCAATAGTGGTTTAAACAAAATAAAACAGACTAGATTAAAAATGTGTGCCTATCAAAAAGACTGAAGAGTCGTCCGATTAAAAATTATTTCTTTGATTTGTTTTTGGTGAGCAAACAGTGACACCACTGATTTTTGGCTGTTCATATTGTCAACAACCTTTAGTGATAGGGACAGAAATGCTTGGTAGTTCATCATGATAAGTTAGTTTGTGTAAAAACCTACACAACACTACCAGATATCGTTGCATGATCTTGATGTAACAGTAAGAGATGTAAAAACATGTACCCATTTACAGGCTCAGCCTCCGGTTCGTCACCAGAACTGGGAGTCATCAGAGAAAGCAGCTCTCGAGTTTCCTCATCCTGATCATACTATAACACAGCAAAAGAAACAAACACATTTAATGCACTGGGTTTTTTTCTATCATGTTGAGTCAATGTGTATAAATTCAAATTTTAATTAACTGTGTGATTTATTAAAGGAGGATACATTTTAAATACATTACATCAGACTAATTCATTCAGTTTTTTTCACATTGACTGTACATGACTGGGGAAAAAAATGCATCAATGTGACATTGAGCTTATGTAATGAAATTAGATGGAAATTTTAAATGTAATTAAAATAATCAATATTAATCAATGTTTGGGGCATATTATCTTCTCCAGTGTAGACTGACCAGGCAGCTGTCACAGCTGAGGGCACATTATTTTACAATTTGCACAATGAGTGTACCTCAAATTTGAGCTTAGTTCCATTGATGTCCATGCGAGCGCTCAGACACTCTCCCACGACCATGCCCATACGCCTGATACGTACCACACTGCTGTCCAAGTGGCTCTGCATACCGCCCAGCATACACTGAAGTAAGTCTGAGAAAAGAGGCACACAACAGAGAGGAGACCTGAAAGCAACTATTTTTATTATCCTTTATATAATACCTTGCTGCGGCTGCTGTTAAACAGTAAGTTGTCCTGTTTTTATATTGATTTACTGAGTAATTTGAGACATAAATTGCTATTGTCGTACCTGAGCGTAGCTCCTGTAGCTCAGAGTCTCTTAGCAGACTTACACTCAGCAGTAAGGCCTTGCTGACATACAGCTGCTGTTCTAGAGGTGTGTGTTTCACTGCACTGGGGTTAGCCCAGGTCTGGGACACAGACCTTAGCACCTGAGAACACACACACACACACATACATGTCAAAATCATCAAAACATATAACATGATGTAATATGGATGATGATCTACTCACCTGAATGAGCAGAGGCCTTCGTTCCCTGTCTGCTCCAAGGTAACCTAAAACGATTCTCAAGACTCGAGTCTAGAAACAAAAGAAATGCTTCATAGGATTTGATATTTACAAAACACACTTAGGGTTTACCGTCAGGCTGCAAGTCCTTACCTCATACTTGTACTGTAGTAACAGCAGTTTATGAGTGATGAGGAACTGGGCTTTTTTATTTGTTAACACTAGATTCCCAATGATCCTGCCCAAGACATCAGGCCTGAAAAACAAGTCAAGAAACTAGTTTCATTAAATGCACATAGAAAAGTGATAACTGCAGGTCTGAATGAAACGTTAGCTGTTCACATGTGCATGATGATTGTTCTTTACCCACTGACAGCCTGTATTAGTCCAATGAGAACACTCTCCACCCAGCGCTGTGGAACATCCTCCAGGAGCTTCCAGCAAACCCTTTGCCACACCATGTCTGACTGTGTGTAGACAGACAGCCGAGGAATCATCACTGCCATCACAAGTTCTGAAGATAGAAAAAAAAGGGATTCAGTGTTAAGAGATTCAGTGTAGACAATATAATAAACAACCGGGAGTCCATGTAGTTTCTATAGAATTGGTGAAGGAAAAATGTCATTAATGTATGAGTGATAATGAACTTGGAAAGACAAGAAATGTTTCACCATTATTAGCGGTCAACAGTCACAGAAAAAAACATCATTGTGGAGAAATGGGGAATTGAACTTTATATATCAATTACAGTTAAAGATTTTTAATTTCTTTAAATTAACTTGAAATGAAGCAGCAATGAACCATTATTTGATTTTCATTATAGATTCATTTGATGTTTATTTTTCCCAGTAACCCATTAATACTTTGGTCTTCAGAATGTAAGAAAATAATTTCATAGAGGTCAAAGTGATATCTACCAAAAAATAAAGATATCAAATATAAAATGTTAAACAGACAAAAGCAACATAATTAGATTTTTTTGGGGGAGAATTTATAGTAAGTTGTCTAAAACAATTATGCATGCTACATTTATATTTATAATTGGATATGTTGGTTTGAAATTTCCACCCGAGGAGCTAATGACTACCCAAAAACCAAGAGGCTTGCAGCGTGAATGTGGTGACTATATGGGAGGAGACAAAATACAAACTCTTTTTGACTTAACTCACCACTATGGCCCTGGATACACACTTTTCCAAGTGTCTGAGCCACAAAAGTCAAGGAGCAGTCAGTGCCATCTGTTAAGAATTCAAGTCAGATAAAAGACAGGAAGAGAAAGATTATTTTGATATCACAATAACGAATCTTTGACATAAACTGCATGCTATCATTATTGCAAAGAGTTTGAAAGATCTTTCCTTGCCTTTGAGTGCTTGGCAGGTACGCTCCAGGGCAGTGACCATCTCTGTGGCTAATAATGGGTAGTACTGCTGAGGGCAGAAGAGGGGTTTGTTGTTTAGATGTAGCTTGTTGGCAGTGAGGTCCGGCAGTGCCACAATACGTCCCAGTAGAGTCTCTCGGAGCTGGGGGGAATCAGAGGGTCCTGCCTCCAGACAGTAGGACCACAGCAGGTCAGCAAGTCGACCACTCTGAAGGAACTTTTCAGTGATTCCGACCAAGTGATTCAGATTTGTGCTCAATCTGAGGTGGAGAAACAATAATAATAGTAATACTAATAGACGAAATATTGAACATGCCTCTCACGCCCTATCCATCAACACCCACCTTAGCTCTCCTATTCCCTCCATCAACACCAACAACACCTGCTCCGGAGGACCACTGAGGAACAAGCTGTCCCATAGCGCTGTGCGCTGGCCTGGTGTGAGACTGTGTAACCAATCGGCCTGGATATTGCTGATAAGGAATTGAAGGGTTCGAGTAAAGTGAGCTCTCCTGAACTCAGCCCGCTCAGCTGAAATGGTTCTACTCCCTGGACCTTCATCCAAGTAAGAGTGGAGTGTTTGAAGAGCACAGACAATGTCTTTGTTATCTGTGGACGTAGCGAGGGTCCGGAGACACTGGGCCACTGCTAGGCGAACCTCAGCATTTGGGACACGGGCCTCCATCTTTGAAATGGTGATGACTTTGTTTTACTTACTAAACAAAAACATTAAAGGGACGTTTCACCCAGAAATAACAGAACAGGTTCTATCAATGTATGACAGTCTTCTCTGCAAACACACAACAGTTCGTCATTCAAAACAAGGTCTGAAAAATTAGATGAACTTGTAATTGCTTGGTAGCAATGAGAGTATTTTACATTTTTAGCTTTATGAATTAACCCAACAGTACATACATAAAGTATATCAGCATTTCACACCAAAACTTCCTGGGTGTACAGCTGTCACTGATGCTAAGCACAATGAAGCTCATTGTGTTTTTAGGTCTACTCACCCTTTCCTCTTGTAGGTACAGTCACTGAGCTGCACAGTTTCATCAACCAAGTACGTTAAGGTTTCAATAATGAGTTCAGTGAATTAGCTTAAAATGTTAGCCGGTCAAAGTTGATACGAACAAATCCATTTTTACTTAACAAAACAACAGAAATCTACATGCCGACTACTGCCACAATTCACAATCACTGTGATATTCAAATAATCGTTTTTTTAAGAGAAACTTTCAGTCCCTATTGTCAGTTCATGTTTTGGAAGAAAACGTCCCGCCGTGTCGCCCTGCTTGTCTTTGTTGTGGTCCGTCAAAATACGTCCGTAGTGAACATAGTGAACAAGAGGGAACAGTTCCGGGGACAAATTGACCGGTGTATCATTCAAACACCCAAAGCTTTTGTAACACTTCTGCGTCCTCGTTATAATAATAATAATAATAATAATAATAATAATAATAATAATAATAATAATAATAATAATAATACATTTTATTTATAAAGCGCTTTTCAAAATACTCGAAGATGCTTAACATGTTCAGAAACAACAGGAGAACAACACATTTAAAAATGAATCAATTATTATGATTATGTCACAATCAGTCATTTCCTTATTCTTTATCTGTCATTAACTGATTGTACATCAATTCTACAGTAATGGGTGATTATTCTGTATTATTTATAATAATAATAATAATAATTATTATTACTATTATTATTATTGTTATTATTATTTTATTTTATTTTATTCTGATTATTCCGTTTTTCTGGGTATTGTGAATGTAATATGCAAAAAAATAATGATACTGGTATATAAAAATATTTGATTTTATTTAGTTGTAGATATTGGGTTACACTACACTCTCAAATCTATAGGGAATCGGGAATCAAGGGTTTTAACATGTGAGGCGAATAAGATATCTCACAATTATTAAACTACTTTAGTTTGAGTAAAAAATTGACCGCAAGTTACCTATACACTATTTAGCTGATAAGAAACAGTGAAGTAAATATTTAACAATGAAATTACAAAATTAATCCATTTAATGTTTTTTGATAAGTTTCCATTGAATTTCTTATTTTTTCATTATTTGCGCATTTCTGAATTATTAATTATTCAAGCTGAATAATAATAACACAAACGGGTCCCGTAAAGGTCCATGACACTTATTGAATTAAAAATTAATCTTTATTAATTTACACTCCTACTCATCGGCGGCTGACATGGTTACTATTAGGAAACAGATGAGTTTTAAACCACCCTTCTTGAAGTTGTGGGAATTATTTCAATGTTGATTAGTAATGATTGTTTGAGTACTTATGCAGTACCTATCAACAACCTGCAGGTGAGGCTGTGAGGCAGAGGGACCCAAGTATTAGGTGTATGTTGATAGTCAACAAGAGAACACCTGCAGGCTCTGTAAGGGGTCTCCGGCGTCAGGCGTCTCCGTATCCGTCTTTAACGTAGAGCTTACTATAAATGGGCCTCAAGTGTTCAACAACAAACCTCTGAGATCAGATGTCAACGTAATTGTAAGCAATGATCATCATGATCAGACACATCCATATGGGGCTTATTCATGAACATGAAAAAAAAATGGCAACACAGAATCTTGTCCAAGAAAACTTACAAATATTTCAGTCTGGAACACATTTCTTCTTTTAGTTGATATAGAACTACAAAATTCAATTATTTAAAAACACTAACCTGTGGCTTGGTTTTTAATAAGAAAGAAAGAATCACTTGGTTAGTGTCTCAGTCTCTAAATCCATTTAACTCGTTTTATTTCACTTGTAAAGAAATTTAAATTACATCGACATATAACCTGATCTGATAAACATGTGAGAACTCATAGAGCCTTTCTCTGTCAACTTATGTAAGAGCATGTATTGTAAAATAATTCCTAATGCCATGTAAAACCTGTTCTGTGCTGAGTCCATTCAATCGCATGGTAAAATATAGAAACTTGCAAAAACAAGAGGCAAACAAACACAAGGTCATTTAATTTAGTTTATTTTTCTATTTTTTCTAATCTTTCACTTCTTACCTTTAATTTTTTATCTTTTCACAATAACTGAAGTTATGTTTTCCCCAGTAACAATTAGGATTGGATCATATGGGATTTTTCAAAAATAATATACAACTGTAACCAATACTATTATAATTTATACATTTATCTTTGAAAATAGCAATAAATTTAAACTTTATCTTTTCTACAATATTCTCTTTTTATCTTCCCATGTCACATAGTGGCAAGACATACACTACTGCAATAGTGATGTTTGTGCCTTGAGCAACTTCCTTTGGACACTGGAAGAGAGCTTTAGAGAGAGAGAGAGAAAAGGTTCACAAAAATGACAATTCATATTTACAGTTTATATTTCATCATTTCTAATTTAACAAACTGACAGTCAGTGGTCAGTGCTTTCCCCAGGGCTCATCATTAGGTTACTTTAGAGGCAAATATGAGACACAGAGGCACAGTGTTAAAATTAGCAGGGCATTTTTCTTCATTTAGCTCAGAGTCTGTGTTTGTGATTTGTTAGAACAGGAAAATGTTACCCAAAGCATGGTAACAGAACCTGACTGATCAAACGATCAATTTAAGATCAACCATTCGTCTAGATTAAATGATCAGTTTAAGTTCAAACATCCATCTTTGGTAATTTTGAAAGCAGAAATTTGGATGTGGATAAAGTGCAATCGCCTTAAGCTCTGCTAAAAAGGGAATGTTTTGTCAGCTCTGTGGTCTCACTGTCCAGTTCTCTGTCGCCAGTCATGTTTGTCCCAATCTGTCAAAACCAGACAGTAAGAGATAAAACAGGGAGATAATTGAGTGAGGTATAGCCAGTTGCGTTCAAATGTCGTCCCATTTCCTTTTTGTTATGCAAAAAAATTTAATCTGTTGGGGCACACCTCCAGTCGCATTACAAGACAGGAGTCATGGTGTTGGTGTCATGTGAGGACATCATGAGGTGTCATAACCTACGACACCAATGACACAAATGATAGCATATGATTTGTCAGTCAAAGAAAAGTCGGAATCAGAGATATAGAATAAAAATAGGTACTTCCATGCAGAACCTGACTGCAACTGGGAAGACAACAGTATAAACTGTAGACTCAGCAACGTCAGCATTATGGAAGAGTGCAACAAGCTCAACAAACAACCATTCAGAGCAGGTCACATTGAAGCTTTTGCACTCTGTGGCAAGTTTCCCAAAGACAATACAACTTTGCTTTCAACATTTCCCTTAATTCAATAAATTCTACAAGTTCCTTCACAATCTCCCCCTTGTGAATTCAAAAATGTACAAACATATTTTCAGCAGAACAGATCACAAGAGTGTGTGTTGTTCGTGTCAGACTGTGAATAAATATTTGCATGTTATTTAAGACAAGAAAAAAAACATACTGTACACGCTACATGCTAGAGAAGAATACGGGCAGCTGTCTCTCAGCATAAGACAAGAAGAAACGTTCTTTCCCTCCGACTATAAAAATACCTAGAATCTAGAATGAGTGTAGAAAAAACTTTACAAGACATGTACATCCAAGGCCATGTTTTCCATGGAGTGGCAGGTGAAGAGGGGCAGTGAGATAAAAGAAACCGGGGTGAAAAATAGGACTTCTTCTGAGCATATGGTGCAGAATGTCACACCTCCTCAGACTACCCATGTACTTCAAATCCATCAAGAAGTCTAGTAGGTGAATCCAATAACCGTAACCAGTTATGAGTCAGAAAAAAACATCCAAAAGTGTTGAGATGACCGTAAAGTACCGATAAGAATGACATCAGTCCAAAATCAGTCCGTACTTCTCTGAAAAGGCAGAGAAAATAATAATGAGCAGGTTTGTTATCTGCCCTCCGGTAAGGTCCACTTTCTTTCTAAGCATTATTGCTACCAAAGTCTTCCATGTCTTCAGTATTATATCTGTAGATCAGGTCTGGAGAAAGACAGAAGTGGACAAAAAAAACAGCAAAAAGCTCATAGGAACTCCTGACGGCTGAAAAAAATACAGCATGTAAATGAAAATTGATCCCATTTTAAGACATGGCTGCAGTTCTCTTGCAGTGTTCTTAAATATTTCATAATCAATATGGCATCAAATTAGTATAATGTGTTTATCTTCAAAAGTGTGAGTGGGACGCAGCCCACAACAGTCCTAACTTTGCCGTTATGTCAGTAGCAACAAATCCTATCCTTCCTCATCTTCATATAGGTTTCAAAAATATCTTCATTTATCATTGATCCCTTAAAAATAAACGTTTCTATCAACTAAACAATAATGAAATCAAAACAAAACTTAGTGCAAAGTACAACCATTTGATTATTCACATACAACTTGTCAAATGTCAGCATTATTACCTTCAATGAATGACTTGAACAGCAAAAAAAAAAAAAAGTTAGCTGGACTGGCTCCCCATCACTTTCACTTAGCAAGAGAACACTGAGATCAGGTGGGCTTTACTTAAAGAAATAAAACCCTACACTACAATTCCCAGAATTGCTCATCAGTTTCTTTTCATGCTTAGTTGAAGTATGTGGTGAGTTTACAATGTAAACTAGTGAGTATGAGCAGGTGATATTTTGTAAGTAACAGCACCCAGTCTACACTAGAGAGAAAATGTTCACTTGAGTTATAGCCTTATTAGGCTATAAGGAGTGATGGGAAATGTAGTGTTTTTTGTCCATTGAAGGTTTACAGCCAACCTGAGCTCCAGGACCCTGTTTCATTGTAACAAAAACAAACACAAAACAAACAAAATAAGAAACGCCAAACACCAAACAAACATAAAAACCCTCCGGGCATTTCTCATCCTCGACCTCTAGAAATGTCCTTCACTTGGGTTTACTGGAATGAGGGTTCAAGTTGGTTAATTGACAGAACACACTGTCATAGAGACTGATAGGCAGCACTGCAAGGTCTCAACACAATAAGAGAAATCTCTGCTCTGATCTCCTGACCTTTTCTTCATATAACTTTTTCTCACGTGTGATCAAAAGTATGATTCAGCCTGGTTCAGGAAATCACAGCCCAGCATACCACAACCATCCCAGTAGCACGTCACTGACTGAACTGAGGCATGCATGGTATGCAGGATTAATACTTTTGATTGCCTTTCATTTAAGGCCCTTTGGTTCTGTATAATTATCTGATCTTTTTTGTAGCTCAATAAAATATTGACACTTTGTTTCTGGAGTGGGATGGGGAGATTTTGTCATCTTTAAGATACAGACCTCATGAATTTACACATTCATTCACTCAACAGGTGAGACTCAGGTTCCTCTGTCCAAACACATGGAAGTCACCAGAACCCAAGTATACTCAGGAGGGTTAACGCAGACACTCACAGTTAAGCACAGACTCAAGGGATAACTGAAAATTACTCAGCCATGGACTTCTTAAAAATCTTAAATTGTTCTGTGTGTCGCATGTGGTGGGGATCAAATGTCAGAATTTTTTTTTTTTTTTTTACATCCTCTCTCTAGTTTTCTTTAAGCCAAGTCTCCAGAATTTTGACAGCCCGAGGCGTCACTTTGTGCGGCTGCATGATATCTATTTGACTTCTAGGATGGAGGGGTTGGACTCCATGATAGCCACGATGATTTTGTCAATGTAGTCCTGGAGTCTGTAGTTAATCTCCTCCTGTTTGTGGATAGCCTCCATCAACTAGAGAAAGACAAAGGCAAGTCAGTGGATGCAAATCACTTACTTAAATTCAAACAAAAGGTCAACTGACAGCAAGTTTCCCCATCTTCTCTAAACCTACCTCTGTCCGAGACACGGAGTTGATCTCAGCCGCCAGAGAGTCAGAGAAGGAGGCCGACATTAAATTCTTGGCTCCCTGAATGCTCAGGTTGATAATCTGGCCATTCAACTCATCATTCTGCTCCTTCAGACTGCGGTTGTCCTGGAGAGGTTAAGTTACATTAAATGCATAATAAAAAGAAGTCTTTAAAAAAATTATACAAAACGGGTGAAGAAACAGATTGTTTGGATTATATGTGCTACCTGTTTGAGTCGTTTGATCTCCTGCTCCAGCTCAGCTTCACGGGTGCGGGTCTGGTATTCCTGCAGGCCTGCGCCGGGTGTGCGCCCTCTCTTTGCTTCAGCCTCCAGCTTGTACAGCTGGAGGTGTTCAAGCTGTTTACGCAAGTCTTCAATGAGCTAAGACACAAAAAAGTCAAGACATCAGTTAGTGAAGTATCTAGGAATCATAAAATGACGGGTTTAGGGGAGGAGGAACAATAGTTTGACTTAATTTAGAAAGTAAATACTGACACATGACACTGATGTTGTGACACTTGATATTGTATCGTCATCACATGTCAGCTGGCTCCAGGGCCAGCACTATGCTTTGTACACAGTGCTATTTATTTTGTACATAGAGAGATCAGTCCCACCTCCTGGGTGGACTCCTTCTCCTTCTGGCTCTGGTGGCGCTCATGGCTCAGCTTGTCCGCCATTTTCCTACGGGACTCGATCTCCTCCTGCAGCCTGTCAGACATGGCCTCGGTCTCATCCTGCAGCTTCCTCTTCTCCTTGAAAATAAAAGAAAGCAAAGAGGCTAGGGTGAAGAGGAGCGTTAAAAACTGTGAGAGAACTGAAGTAGGAGCACAAGCGAGGCAAAACAACCCAGGACAGAAGTTTTTTGTTTTCTCTCACCTCCTCTAATCTCTCTATGTTTGCTCGAAGACAAGGAACGCATGACCTGAGCTCACTGTTCTCCTCATCCAGCTGCTGCAGCCTGAGAAACAAAGTCAAATTCTTCAGATAGATGGTACAGACACAAAGTAACATCTACACTTTTGGTAGTGATTACAGCTTTGTCACAGAAAAACCTTTTACGCTCAGTGTCAGATTAGTGCCAGAGGGTGGCAGTGTAGAGCCACAATACCTCCAAACAAACAACATGGCGTCACGATGAAGAGGTGTTTTTAATATAACATTAAATCTATTTCAACAAACACACCAAAAAGAACAATCTAAACGCCTATCATGGTATCAAACACAGATTTTATTGTAAATACCTGGCAAAGATGATCTCAAAAGTAGAAAAACGACTACAATTAGATCTCATTTTTGTAGTTTGTGGCATTTTTTCCACTCATCAAAATAATAAACAAAGGGATCAAACTGTATTTACTAAACGGGGCACCAAATATAAATCAATCTGCTGTACAATAAATAAACATATCTAGATTTTCTGCTGGTATCAAATATATACCCAGTCTTCTGTCCTCTGCTCACCTGGCCTGCAGGTTTTCCAGCTCCAGCCCCCTCTCCCTCTCCAGCTTGGTCAGGGCCTCCTTCTGACGGCGGCTCTCTTGCTGTAGTTGCTCATCAGCATGGAGTTCCTGCTCCTTCAGCTGCTCTTCCAAGGCATTGGCCCGGTGCACCAGATGAAGGTTCTCTTGGCGCAGCCGCGTATGCTGCTCCCCTGACGCCTCCGACTCCTTTTCCAGCTCTGCCACCCGACGCTCGAGGAGGAGCACCTGGGAAGAGCAAATGTTTAAGAACAATTAAGTACGATGCATCTGTCCAACTGCTGTTCCCTCTTCTTTTAGGAGCTTGTGTAACAGGTGAAAGCTGTGGGAGCTTCCAGACATGAATGTGAGCGATCAAAGTTTATCATTTAACTTCTTTGGCACATGAGCTCTCACCTTGTCTGTGATGTCATTGTCTGCGAGCTCCAGAATGTCCCGCGTTAAGTCACTCATGGTGTCTAGAGTCATGGAGCTGTTCTGCAGGAGATGTCTGCACACGGAGAGTGAAAATTTAACTTGGCTGTCCCTGGAGTCAGTTTACATTTCATAAATTCCTATTTTCTTAGATGAACAATCTCTTACAAGAAAGCTAGAAATGTTACTCATTCAGAGCAACTAATTAGCTTACCTTGCTACTTTCTTGCTGGATAGCCTCTTTCCAGCACTGGAAGGGGAGACAGAACCACAGGAAAAATGTTCAGGAAGAGATAAAGAGAAAAAGAGATAAAGAGGAAAGAGGCACTGTCTGCTGTTATCTGTCCTATCCAACCCCCATCCCTCTCTCTGTTAGCACATGAGCCCCAGAGACAAGAAGACATGTTGAGGTGGTTTTTAACAAATAAATCACTGTTGTTGTTTCTTAATTGAAGCTAAATTGCATTCACACATCACAGCAATCTAACACAAACACAGCAGTGTACACTAATGGTGTCTAACTAGCGCAGATCCAGTATCACTTTTGTTTTAGTGACAGGACAGCATTACAGAAACTCCAAAATAAAACCTAAAATAGGAGTTTTATAGATTTTTGTAATGCATAATCCTGAATTCTTAAGTTCTGATGCCAACTTCAGTCGCTGAACAGATCAAACAGGGTTTCAGAATTAGTGAGTTTCAGTAATACAGCTACTGGTCAGTAATCCTGGATCTGCATCAGTTCCAATAAAAGTCCTTTAAAAAGCTTTACTCAACAAACAGCAGTTGTTCTGCAACAACTTCAATGAAGCACGAACACAACGGCACGAATAAACAAAATTACTGAAATGAACCACTCACCTGTAGTTTCTAGGGGTTATTGTTTCATGTATGAATATATTACGCTTATTTTTCACATGAGCAAAATGTTCATTATGTATGAGTGTCAAATTATAACTTGTACAGATGGTAAAAATGGGAAGGAGCTGATCCACAAAATATAACCTAATGTACAGTATGTAACAAAGCACAATCTGTGACACGACACACAAGATGTTGTAGCTTGTCTAACACATCATGCACACATTATGAGAACATGCATGATACTGTATCTAATCAGCACACGGCAAACACACTGATACAGCTTATTATCAGTGGGAGTTGGGAATTAAGTGTTACCTAGTCATCTCAAGGAAATTGAGGCGTGTGGAGAGGTCCTCCAGACGACTTATTTGTTTGTGACACTGGCTACAGAAAAAGTCCAGTGCCTCCTCCCTGAGGAAGCTTTGAAAGCAGTCAGGGAGAGGAGCAGGTGCACTGGAAAGAGGAAACACAGGGAGGAAGAGGAGGAGGAAGTGATAAGTGAGGGAAAAGAAAGGGTGCACTGAATGGGGACAGGACACCTCTGAGGGTCCGGGGCATATCTGTGAAAGCCACAAGTTAATCTGACAGAGTAAAGGGTGAGGGCTATAGTGGAGGGGAGACGTGAGACAGACTGTGAGTCTGGATAGTGTAAGATTAAAAAAAAACATTGTAGGACAAAGAACATATGTTGATGTCTTCATTCTTTTCTATTCAATCTCAGCATCTTTGCCACAAGCTCAGAAAACCTACAGAATGGTGACAATTGAGTTAAAATAAACCAAAACCACATTAAAGTCTTAAGCAAACAAATGAAAGATGAAGTTAGTTATTTCATTGTCTGGAGTCTCTACCCTCTCTTCACTTCACCGCTACTGGCCGATTGTTCATTCAGCGAGTGAGTCGGGTCTGAATTATGCAACACGCTGCCAAAGGTTGCTGTTTGTGAAGGCAGAAAGGGCATGAAGCACGGTAGAATTTGAGAAAGTGTCACTTGATGACCCATATGCACAGTTGCACCTAACCATTTTCTCCTGACAGCATGAAAGATGACTTTATTAAATAATGCCTACAGTGATGTGTTTTTTTCTGAAACAGAGGTGAACCCAACAGTGTGTGCAAGTTGTCAAAGTGCTGTAATATGCAGATGGGTGCATGTGGGGGTGTGCGTAGGTGGCACTGTTATATGCGCCAACAGTAAGCATGATTGGCTAAAAACAAAGTGACGCATTCACACTGAGTGGGCGCAGTTTGTGGGATGCAGTTATTTTTTGTGCGTGATTTTTTTTTTTTAGCCTTACCAACTTGCAGATTTCTGCAAGACTTGTCTACCGTGTCATCTTTCATATACTATCTACTAAATTAATTTATCATTTATTGTTGCCAGTTATCATTGGAAGATGCTTAATTAACCTCTATGTGTTTTATCCCTTTGTATATCTTTTTTCTTTTATCCTGTTGCAATGGCCGCTCATATTATAATCAAGTAGCATTAATAACTTTAATTGTTAAAAAAAAAAGAAGAGGAAAGATTAATAAAATTCACTTTTATTATTATTATTATTTGTACTAATCCAGTAAGACAAGTTTATTTCCAAATTGTCAATGGGCTTTGTAACAATAGGCATTTAGTTGTTACTGTAACAGCTTCCTGGAAATGCTAATCCTGGAAATATCACACAAGTGGGAATTACACATTATCCGGCTTAGGGTCTCTGATGAAAACAGAGCAGGGGGAAGGAAAAATATAAATGGGATAAGGTTACAATAGGGGCTTCAACACAAATTATCGGTGCCATAAAGGAGTGTGTATGTAAAAATCTGGCTGCACTTTGGGTAATGTTGGACACCTTTCACAGCTGAAGTCAAACTGTATCTTTAGTACTGCTGAAGTTAGATACACTTTAAGATGTCAGAACTCAGAGGAACAAAACATCAATCTGTCTGTCCCAGAAGGACTGGCAACAGGTGCCACATTAAGACTTACGTAAAACCTTTAATCAGCCCTTTTAATGACTTAGCAACACTGAGAGTAAGACTACTGGAATCAGCTTTGTGTGACCTTCATTTATCTTGCCTAGAAAAGGAGGCAGATAAGGGTGGGAAGGACGAAAGATGTCTCCATTAGGCTCTTATCAAACTTTGACCTCATTGACATTGTTGAAAGAGCAACATTTTCTCTGAGGAATGCAAACAGAGGGATTTAAACCTAAGAATGTGAAAGTGTCACACCTCTTATCAGAAAGGGTTGATAAAAAACAAAGCTGACTGGTGAAAACGATAATATTCACACCAGTTAAATAATATCCAGGCCGTCAACATTTCAAAATGATTTTTTTCCTCATTCGACATTGGAATTTCACATTTGAAAATGTGAAACGTGTCTGTATGTGGAGGCATTTTGGTTTTAGTGGTGTATGGTAGACACGCTCGTACCTCGGAGACAGCAGTGAGGAGCCATTGACCTTCACAGAAGGGTGCATCAGAGGAGAGTTGCCCTTCCCCTCCGTGGCCTCCACGGTGCTCTCCACAAGCAACTCTGAGGAATTATTTTCCCCAAAGTCCTCAAAGTGCTCCTCCTCTCCACCGATGACCGTCACCAAGGTCGCTTGGTGGTTGTGGAGCTCAGAGTTCAGGGAAAACCTTGGAGAAACATAAGAATCAATTGGTCTGTTAGTGTGTGTGCTCACTCATTTGTACAAGAGCAGAGCAGCATAATGATTGGTATGTTGGACCCCAAAGCCTACAAATGACTAAATGGCTCTGTAAACAACCCCCAACAATTCATCTTCCCCGAGCAAGAGCTGCACTCTGGACAAATTTGACGATCACTTGTTTTCAAAGTTAATCTGTTAATTCACATTAATCCCAAAGGCGGCTTTGGCTGAAACAACACGTCTTTGGTGGTGATGCAAAACCGCAATGGGAACACTTGAGACATGTGAGAGGAACCTGGGCCAAATTTAAGAGGTATCTTCATCAGCACTGACAGAAAGGGCTGTGATTTTGGCTTTTTAAGAATTGGCTGAATATCTTGCACATCTAAAAAAAAAAAAACTTTGGAAGTCTTTGCTGTGGAGGTGGCAGAGTTACAGGAGTTTCAGTAGATAATCTAATTGATCTTAACTTAACAGGAAACCTTTCCTGTTGTCCAACAGAGCATATTCGATGCAACAGACAGCACAGACAGGATGAGGATGCCCAAATCAGCAGAAAAGCTTGCTTTCTCAGCACACAGTCAAAAGCGTCACTTCAGTGACTTTTAACCAAACAATGCAGTTTAAGCTGCAGCACTGCCCAATGCCAACACTGTGCTCCACGGGTTTAATAGTAACACAACCAATTTTGAAGTCACTTACCTTTTGCCCAGGCTCTTACTACTTGGCCCTATACTGAGGTCCCTCGCACAGAGGGTCGACGAAGAGAGAGAACGCATCTTTAATCGCCCTCCACTGCCCTGGCGCGAAAGCCGTGGGGCAACTGGAGTTAAAACCCCTGACAACCAGAGTGGAATCCTGATGTTTCACAGGCTACACTGATTTAAAACGAAAACCTTGATTCTCCTGTTTGGAGAAAACAAAAGGGTCTGTCTTTGTAAATGGTCAACTCTGTGGTACTAATAAGCTTCCAATCTACAGCACCACATGCCTGACGTTGTATCGTCTGTGCCACCCAAAAGACTTGAGGCTGTACCAGGAAGGGTTGTCCGCGAGTGGGTTAAGCAGATTTGAGGCTAAGCAATGGCCAACAGACAGTCCTGCTGACCGTCCAAGGGCCAAATGTGCGTAGGAACATGGGTAGGACAGAGGATAGTCGGGGGGGGGGAGGCTAATCCTGTTAGATTCTTAATCCCCAATTCAGCACATATACTCCAACCTGAAAATGGCTAAAGGAAGCTGAGCTAACCAAGCTGCATGACAAAATCTCATATTATCCACTGACCTTTCTGTTGCATTTACTCACAGTCAGTGTTGAAACCTTGTAAGTCTCTAATTGATTTGGCGTTTAACGCCAAAAAATAAAATAAAATTGGGTCATACTTTTCATATGAACTTATCTCCATTCACAACCTGTGAAGACATACACTTGCTCGATTATGCCACTCATGAATCAAGAGAGTGCTTTTTCATTCTGGGAGGAACGTTAACAATGGGTTTCCAGTTTTTTGGTAAACGGAGGAATGAGAGAACATAAAGGCGATAGAGTCATACGAGTGTTAGGTTTCCGTCAGCAGTGGACTTAACAGGGCACTGGTATCAAGTGTGTGTGTGTGTGTGTGTGTGTGTGTGTGTGTGTGTGTGTGTGTGTGTGTGTGTGTGTGTGTGTGTGTGTGGTTAGATTCGCCCATGTCATAAAAAGAAAAAGGCAAAAAAGTGCTAACTCAACACTTCCTGGAATTCAAGGCGCAATCATGGAATGGGAAGTCACAAACATCCACGTCAGGCAGACGGCTCCATACCATCTGTCATCAGGCCGGACAGACAGGTCACAAAGTCAACAGATGAGGCCTCAGTTTTCTGCTCTTCCTACCTTGTGTTTGTCCAATATACTATATCAACAAGAACATTCATGTATGGACATATAGACCTGGTCAGCAGCAACTACCAATTAAATTCAGGACGACCAATTAATATGTTTCATTACCAGGGTTTTATCTACATCTTAAGAATTAAAAAAATAAATCCCCAACTCAACCTACTGGTCTGACTATCGCAGATACAGTTTGTTACCATCTATCTAGTTCAAAGTGACGCACAACAGTAATGTAGCAGCGTCGTAATCGATTTTCAGCCTTTTTCATTTTCTCAGCCAGTTGTCTCCTCCACTCCCACATAACAACGTCAAATGAAAATGTGAGCAGAAGTAAGCACATAAAACAAGTGTAAACACAAAGAGCACAAGCCTATGAAACAGGATATCTCTTTGCTTCAAGTATTGAAATACACAACCATGCCCACTACTGTGCTCATCAATGACACACACACACACACCATTTACTCAACCAATAATCACGCCATCAACATAAACATATTCCATCTTCAGTCAGTAAAAATGTAAATCCTAACACTAATGAATATGTAAAATGCATTGTGGGAATTACTGGGGAAAAAAAGAAAAAAGATCCAAACATGTGACACAGACTGGGCCATTCTTCACACTTGCTGATTTAAAAGAGATTTGGAATGCGGTACAGTTGTGGGGATAGCAGCTGGGACAACTGGACACTTTCCATTGCACAAAGTGAATTATGTTAACCTCCATGCAACGTTAAAAGAAAAGAAAAAAATTGAAGAAATAAACTCCAGTCCAAAGCCACTCAAATGGTTTCTGAAAAACGCATCAGGCTGCAGGAGGGATAACAGAGTATTTCACCAAATGTGATCATCGTTGACAGTTTAGGCCATAAACTGACAATTCAGAAAAGAAATAGCAGATCTCAAGTCTGTTGTCTACTGATATAATGCTCTAAAACACACTGCCTTGGGTAAAGAATAGCGGAAAGGCTTTCTGTGTTCAAGGTCTCTGATGCTAATACTGTGCATATTTCAAGTTATCTATAAATACGCCTTCCTGTTAAGCCATACAGAAAACATCAACAATGTCCCTGACAACGCTGAGTGTGCATTGTGTTGCCTCAAAATGCCTCTGGCATGTGAATGCATGGTGTACAAGTACTGTATATGTGGAGCTACTTAAATGGCACTTAAGGGCATAAAAGAGGAAACAAAACACAGAGGAATTTAACATGCAGTGTGTTTGACTGACTTTCTTCCCACTAGCATTTAAGACATTAGGTCAATTAAGTGGTGGTGATCTACTGCCTTTCTGGTGACCCAAATGAAGCCCAAACAATCCGGAGTTAGGCATGCAAGACTCATAAACCCCGTGATCTGTGTGAGAGGTCAGTGCCGGATAACTAGCCGGAGATCTGAGACACACACACAGTAAATTACGTAGCCAGTAGTGATTAAGAGCAGCATTACAACATTGACGAGATATTAGGGAAGCTATTCAGGGTCACAACTAGCCTTCTCAGCATCAAACACAAATCAGAGGGCGTGTGTACATGGAGGCAATAAGAGCATATTAGCCAAAATTGACATATATGTTATATATGTCCAAAAGTCAAATTTATACGGACCTATTTCCGCCATCTTCATGGTCGTGCAGCGTTGCCTCGATGCCGCTGTCAGTCTCCACATCCTCATGCATCTCAGGGGGTACGAGTGCTCCTGTGTCCTCGTCGGTGAAGGTTTCACACTCGCTGTAAGTGCTCTCAGAGCCCAAATACGCACTGTCTGTCACCTCATTTTGCTGCAGTGATGGAAACAGAAGGGGAATAAGAACATTACCGAACGTCCATCCCGCAGTAAACACGCAACCCACACTGATCTGAACACTCAAGGTAACAGCAGGAATGGAACTTGATATGGAACTGGGAACTCCGGCATGAATGGAACTCTTTTTTTTTCAATTGTTGTGAGTGTATGTATGTAACACAAAGGACCTAAAAGTCAACAAGGACAACAAAGGTGATCAAAGATAAAGAATAGACAGGAGGACTATCATCGACACAAGCATATATATATATATATATATATATATATATATATATATATATATATATATATATATATATATATATATATATATATATATATACATATATATTTTTAAAACCCACACCAATAATCCACAACATAAAAAAAGTCTTTGTGTGAGTCAAGTGTTCTGTAAGTTGTACCTGCTGTGTGTGTATTGTACTGATAACATGGCTGCAGAAAATTTTGATCCACTAAAACAATACTGCACAGACAAAAAAAGATTAAGAGAATGCTTTGCAATTACTTTACATATAATTTATAATCATTTCTACAGAATTTGCATTTCCCATCAGGATTGTTTGTGATCATGTGAAGCAAAAACAGCCATTTGAAAGATGTGTATTTTGACGGTTTTATTTGAATCCCTCTGTGCTAATTATGGCAGCGGCCAAACAAATCGTCGACCATAAAGATACTCCAGAGACGGTCTGCTGGGATTCAGATGGCCGTTCCGAGCAAAAGCCGTCCAACAAAAACCTCTAAGCAACAAGTCGGATCAAAGTAAGCAGAGACTTCTTTCCAAGCAACCAAGTATACCAGGTGTTTAATAGAGAGCACAGAGACCGATACATGGTGAAAGAACATCTGAAGTTATTAGTAATGAAGAGAGACACATTATCAGGTATCAGAGCAGTGAAGCAATAATGAAGGACGATGACAGCTGATAACGTACCATTATAAATGAAGTGGTAGGAGAAGCGGGGCCCAGAGCACTATCCACCATGCCCAGGACCATCCTGTCTGTCTGTGTTCTTACTGGCAAGAAAACTGACCCGCCATAAGAGCCTCCTAATAACTAATGCTACCTCACCTTCACTGTGGAGAGTGACCGAGCATGTTGGGGGGGGGAAAGGAAAAAGGTATGACAGTATAACACTTCGTTCAGCTCCACTGGGCGGTCAGGGGGGAGGAGACAGAGGCAAAGTCCAAAGAGTAGCAAAAGTCAGCTGTAATGTTCATTCAACCAGCCAGCGGTCTGCCTGACCAGAGTTAAAACACAACACAATCAGCTGCATATGTGCTTAATCTTTGACAGTGACAGTATAAATCATTAGGGCTATAAATCACAACAAATTGTCATGGCTGTCTAATTGAAAGCCAAAAGAATACTAACATGCTGTTCAGCTGTAACACTCACTCATTTTTTTTTTTTTTTGCATAATAATAATACACACAGTGGCAATTGGGCAGGCCATAATTACTGTTACGTCGTTCCATCTGAGAATTCAAATGTGAGATGGAAATGTGAAAATTAGCGACGGCAAAAAATATTTATTGAAGGAAAAAAACGGGGAGGATGGGGAGCAGATTTTCTAGCCTCAGCTGAACAGCTTCAACCGTGTCTGTTTTGAAAGCAAACAGGACTAGAACAGCAAAGCCATTGAGAGGGAGAGGAACCTTTTCTGCCAGAGACCTGAGGGAAAAACAAGGCCGCGGACACAGGTGTGGCGTTTCCCTCAAACATAAATATAAACTTCCCCCAAAACTGCTTACAGGTTCCAGTAAACTACAAAGACACTTTATGAATCCCTGGATCTGAAACAGTTGTTAGTTCAGATTCATTCTTTTTCCATTTCCAAAGGTCTCATAACTTTAACGTGTAGCTGCATTGAAAAATCTGTACGGAGCTCAATCAGTTCATGAACATGTGTAACTATAAACCTTTATGTTTCAGCACTTCTGTACTCGCTAAGTCTTTACACGGAACCACACATAAAATAAATAAACACATAGGATGGTTTATTTCTTAATTCAAGGCCAGATGACAAAGCTTCTGAAAGGGACACGTGTAAGTGAGGCAAATAAAAGCTCATGTTAATCTCTAGCCCTGCAATTTAACATTAGCATCTTTGGCTACCAGCTCCACATGGGGATACAAAACATCTCGATGGGTACATGTATCAGTGACATCAGTCCGATAGTCGACGAGTGAATTACATCAGGATCTGAACCTAATATTGATCTTGGACCTAATCAGACCCAAACGAAGCTATACGATATAAATAGACTCTCTTTTCTATGTCAAATAACTTTTAACAGGGCTTAGAGCAGTCAACCAAGTCAGACTGTATAATAGATCAGGCACTGGGATATTAGATTTGCCAGTCCCAATGAAAATCCACAGGGATGCAATGATTTTAATCTTTGCTTTTTGGTTCGATTGTTTTTCAAAGCATTTCAGCTAAATGCCTTATTTTATCACACAATCAAAAACCCATGAAGCCCATCAAATAGATTAAAGAGGAGGGAATCCAATTGTGCTCTTGACTTTTAAGTACATGGGTCTGCACTTCTAAACCCTGTCAAGAGAGGGCGCTGAGTGTTCATTGTACGCCTGCTAAAAAAAAAAAATGCCCCTGCAACGTTGGAAGTGCACACAATAGCAAAAACATTGAAATTTTGCAGAGGCCAGCAACAACGATGGTTAAATATACAAGTTCTGTGTCCAAGAGGAGACAGGAATTCCAGATATGCTGACCACAACTGTAAAAACAGTCAAGGGAGATGTAAAAACTCAATGCACATTCCAGCTAATTCAACATTTGTCAAAGAATCCTCAAAAGTATAGCCTGCCAGATGCCATTTAGTGGCAGCCACAAAAGAGCGTTCAGTCTGTGGACCATTCACATAGTGGTAATGATAACTCTGGGAGCCAATCAGTGAAATTGCAGTGGGAAAGGAGAGAGAGTGCACATGGAGTTCAGCTGGTGACCTCCACACACTGTGCTGCTGTGTGCACCAATGGGAACTGAAGGCTTAACTACTGGAATACACACACAAATACAGAGAAGCCAAGATTCTTGTGTGGCACCTCACCTCATCGTACTCCTCTGGACAGCCCACAGCTCCATCCCCTGGACTGTAGTTCACACTGTAGAGCTCTGGCTCTGGACCTACGCATATGAGAGGAAGAAGGCATGTTTAATGTGTGCAGATTATACAAATCAAGTCCATCAAGGACACAGAACTGGTGTGTGCATAGTACCAAACAGCCATTATGAAGAAGGAAGGTTTAACAGCAGCTTTAAGATTTTTTTTTTAATAAAATGAATCTTGATAGTAAGCACGGATAGACTGAAAATGCATTTAAGTGATTAATTTTCTTCTTTCTGCAGCATGTCAATAAAAATCCAAACCCAATAATCAGGATTTTCATGTTTGACAATTGAGATTCATTTTTCATTATTAAATATGCATTTAAATCATGAACTGGCACACAATATGCAATTAGACCTGTAAGCAAATTAGGATATGACTTAGTGTCCAACTTTGTGGTTAACAGTATTAAAATGACCATTTACACGTCTGCAAACCCATAAATAAGATCAATGATGGGACTTGTCTCTTCACCCAACTGAAAACTGTGGTACCTGCTGGGCCTGTGAATAAGAGTATCTGCTAAGTACCTGCTACATCTGGCTCAGTATTATACAAATATACTGCATAATATATTGTATAATTTCATAGTTGCGGTTTTATAAATTAATCTAGTAATATATTCAATTTTTTTGTGGAATTTCAAATTTCAATTAACCCGAGCTGTTTCTTAATCATGAAACAAGTCATTTTAATATTTTTGTGCAATCGTTAAAATTTTACATAATTAAAAAGTGGATACGGTAAAGAAAAGCATTTTGAGACACGCATTTTCTAAAAGACATCACAGCACAAGTATTTAATATAAGTTGTCATGTTTTTTCCAGTTGTTGTCAGGTTTCAGATTTATCTTGATTTTACAAAGAAATCAAATGTGACCCCACTCTTAACAATGGATGATCAATATCTGTTTGACACAATGACAGCTCTGCTTATAATGACTTTGCTCAAGCATGCAATCATCACATTGAAATACTTGTGTCCTAGATGCCCTACCAGGGCATATTTGCAGACAACAATCTAAGCGAGTCTTAGCATGATGTGACTGTTAACAAGAAGCAACTCTGATCCAACTCAAATTTGACAACCCGGATCTCTGAAATCACCAGCAGAGAAGCAATGTAACCTGAGACAAACCAACAAAGCTGGAATCCTGTCAGCCACCGTGGCTCCTGTATCTAGTAAACAGACCAGTGAATGGCACCTTACTGAGAGAACACAAACACTGTTCTTAAAGCTGCCACTAAGCTAAAGGGGTTTTTGTGCCCTCTGGTCTTATGTTACCCCTTTGCTCTTGATCACTCTCACTGCACTGAATGGAGTTGCTGGCTTTTGTTGGAACAGAACACCTGTAGTCTCTAGGAGTAATGTCAAAATATGAGAGGATACAAATATTTTCGAGGCTTTTGTTGTTCCAGACATACCATAGCCACTGCGGCAGACAAGGCATTTCCATAGCCTGCGGGTCTTTTTTTTTATTAAAAAGAACAACATCCAGTAACATTTGGTGCAGAAATTACACACAAGAAGAGGGCGGAGCGCAATTAATTTATACTGAAACAAAGAGAAGTTATTTTCCTTTTAATTACAACAGACTAGGCGGCAATGGTGGAGTTTAGCTGGAAAGTGTCTAAAAACTGGACTCCACCTTTACAAGAACAGTGGAATTCTGTCAGCAGAGGTCTGAACTTCACACATTGATGGGAAACGGTCTTCCAGTAGGAAATATCTGATTCATTACTCTACATTGCTGATCACACGGAAAATACTGAAGAGAGGCAGAAAATACAGGACAGTATGTAATGGGGGCATGGGACAATGATCCCTGGATTTTGGCCCATCATGGTTATATCCTACACGCATTAGCCACCAAAACAAAGGTTAAAAATGACACATGGTGACTACTATTAATACACCAATTATTTCAGATTCCCAACGCTTTCAAATAGCCATCATATTAAAGGGTTTTTGGTGAATACGCATTACAACACAGCTTTGCAACTACTGACAAACAAGGGAAACAAGGGAGAAACGGAGGACAGGGCTATGAGAGAGGACACTAAATAATTTAGGTGAACTGGACTCTCTGCCACTCCCGCTCTGAAACCTCGCCAGTAAGCCCATGTGTCTGAACGTCTCATGCCTTCCAGTGCATTATTAATGGACTGTGTAACCAGAGCCTTGCGAACCCAGAAAGCTTTGGGAAAGAGTACTACTGATCAATAGGCGGTAATGACGTCATCGCTACAATCTGTACAGTATGTTAGCACAACCAGTGTGAGACGTAAACACTTCAGTTTGGGGGGGGTCTAAATCTGTCATGTTTATTTCATTAACTATTACCATTGAAAAAGGTTCAATTTTAAAATCAAATCAAGATTTAGATTATATTAGGTTTACTAATTTACTAAGCCTGAGAAACTTGGTAGTGTAGATGTCAGGACAGGCTTATAAATTGTTCCCGTTTTGGAAGAGAAATACAGTATAAAATAACAGGAGGGCAGCAAAAAAGGCATAAGAAAAAAGCAGCAATTTAAGTCCATTTACAAGGATTTGGGTCAATCTTGTGCCTTTCCTTTCAAAATCCCCCACATTAACTGAGTGATGGATGCAAACATTGCTGTCAACAATATTTGGCACCATGAGGATACAGAGAGATGGAGCCAGATGCTGGAGACTAAATGTAGGTGCATGAATTTGCTTTTTTGTTGTTGAGTGGAAATAAGTAGGTTAGCTAACATAAAATGGTAGGAAATGGAAAACAAACTGTTCTCACTCCTGAAATTCAACAAGCAGATTAATAACCATATAAGTACATAAAACCATGATGTTCACGATGCATCATGCTTCTCTAATGCAAATATGAATATGCCCAATAAAAACTAATAACGATTTTTAACAATTGACAAAAGCAAGACATTTTCATCTCGGAATATTTCAGTAGGCAACTTTCACAATTTATTAAATGCAGAATCCCCAGAGTCAAAGCAAACTGAGTTAAGAAAAAGGGGACAAAAGTAAAGTAAAGTGAAGGAATTTAAAGATACACACACAAACACAAAGGGTGCTGTAAAGTCCATCTGATGACTCACCTCCATTGCTAATGGCAGAGATTCCACGATGGAAGTCTTCAAAGCTGATCACTCCAAGGCCGCTGGGATCTAAAAATTTGGTCAGATCCTTCACCTGGAAGAACAAGTAACAACATTTAATCATTTGTTCTCCCAAGATGCTTCGGGATGACGTCATAGACGATGTATGTGGACGTTTACTGACAAATATTCTTGACTGTGATGCCTGCCTACTGATTTTTCAATGGAAACGTGCATGCAGAAAAACAAGTCAGTACTTCCACAATAAGCTACATAAAACAACACTTCTCACAACTCATTTCTGAAGATCATATCACTAACATGACACTTTTATGGTGAGACTGTATCAAGTTCACTTTACATCCACAAAATAAAGTCAGTGTTTGCAGACAGGGCAGTATTGAGTTTACAAGGATCTTAATGTGTGCAAAGGGTACTGGTCTTTATTCTCTTTGCATAAGACAAGAAAAAAAAAGGGAAAAGGTACGGAAGAAAAATGTTAGTGAGAACCTAACAGCTGCAGAATAATATTTTGAAGTAATACATTAAAGGTGGTTTTGTACAGTCTATCTATTAGATGTTAGATCAACAGGAATCTGGAGAAATGAAAAATGGTTTTACCCAATAACAGAAAATGCTTATTCTAAATGCACACATGTGTAGCAATATTGCCTTTTGTGCAGGGGAACATTGCTGCACTGAGCTGTTAAAAGTGTTATGTAATGTAAGAGCACCTACATATTGTATAATATATTTTCCTACGTTCAGTAACCTGGCAACAGGAGGATGTGTGCTTCAGTGACTTAAGGACCTCATAAATTTTTTTTAAAAAAAACAGTGCACATTGGATTAACATCTTTTTTTAGATTGAAACTTTCACTCTTCGTGTATGTGAATTTAAATGTAATCTGATTTGTACCAGGACAACCTGTACCTGCACAAATTCCCTGGCACGTTGCCCCACTTAATGTTTTACTATGTCGTTATCAGGCTCCAAAAGATATATTTGCCTGTATATGCAGGGTGGTGCTGAACAATCAAAAATTTACATAAATAATAGACAAATAAAATATCTTCCATAACAGAACTGCACTTACCCATTAGTACCGTATAATTTAAGGCGTGTATCACTGACAAAATTAGCTGGAAGGGAGCCTAAGAGAATGTTGGGTGAGGTTTCTCTGGTTTCGGGCTTCTTATTCCTTGTGAGAGTGAGAATCCCATGTGAACATGGTCATTTTTTTTACATGTTTCTGTGTGTGTGTGTGGCTTTTCTGTTCTGTACTTTTTTGTATCAGTTGAACAAGCATGAAAACAAGCTGATCTGCTTAGTAACGCAGAGCTCCAACTCAAGAGGCTGAAGCTCATAACTGAGTGACTCTGAAAACCTTTACGGCTTCTGATCAGGGTTTGGCGATTTAAACCCAGCGGAGCGGCTTGATCTCAATGAATGGTGGTTGACACTGCAATGTTAAGTATAACATGTGGAATAAATGCCCATCCAACATCCATCTCTAGTATGCTACACCTTTCCATACTGTTGGTTTGTTGCATATTGTGGGGCTGTTGGGTGTAGGAGAAACTTCTTTTAAGGATCAAACTTATGAAAATAGATTTGTTGGCCAAGGTCATTGGTAGGCAGTTAAATACAGCTTTTAGTTTTGCAGTTCACAATGGAGCATCACAGTTCACATGTTCCGAGCAGCTTTTTTTGCCTCTGGTCCCGATGACATTTTACATAACTACCATGATAAGCTGTTCATTTGAGTTATTACATCAGCACCGAGACTGGGGGAGTAATAACTCTAAACCAGGCTGGATGAACTACTGTCAGAGTCAAATCAACCAGAGCGATATAAACCTACTATACTACTATGTGGAAGCTGTCCATGGACTACATCAGAGTTTTTAAGCCTGTACAGCAGTGCCAGTCCCCTCAGGTCTTATAAGCAGACACTGTTGGCTATTCCTAGTTATAACCTAATTACTGAAAAGGTAAATGTGCTTTCAGGTCAGTTGGATTTTGGCCACACGAAACTAGCAGTGTCCCCATTTGTACTGTGTTGTCTTCTAATGTGTTTTCTATGGATGCCTGACACTATAACTTCTGGTTAAGAGTCAGAAAGTGAGAAAAGAGATCTGTGAGTGCATTTAACGTGAATAAAATTTGACCTCAACCATGAACATTTCTGCTTTTGTTTTGATTTTCATTGGCAATGGTGTTGTTTAGCAATGAAGACAACTCCCATGATCCCACGGTGCCAATATCTATTGTTTTGTTTTGATCAAAAAAGCCCCAAGAGGCAGAAACCACATACATGCATGTTCAATGCATGAATTGTTGCACAATGTTAACCTCTGTATGTAAAATATAATTCATAGTATTATCATTAAACCTGTTAACCAAGCATTATCTGCACCAAGTAATAATTTGCATCGTTACACAAGCTTTGGCCTGAGCAGCTAACAACTGAACTCAAAGGCAACTCTGTCAGCTCCACTGCTTAGAGGAGCAGCAGAGGCACTGTGGTTTTTCAGCGTCCTCTATTTGTGTCTAATCAGTGCTGAGGCACGCCTGACCGCCTCCACACAGACCGCTGTTGTGCATAACCCCATGGAGAAGAATACCTATTGGTAAGAGTCTTTCCCGGAGGGGATTCAACAATAGTTCCAACGCAAAACTCTGATAAACCATGATCAGAACATTAGGTTCGCAAAAGATGATTAAACAAGGCAGAATGATATTTGGATATAAAACAAAAATACGAGCACACACAAAACAGGACGCAAGAGAGGGGATGTGTCAGGGCATGGGACATTCCATTGTGGATTAGAGGGGCAGCACATAAAAGCAGGGGGTCATGGGGAGGGAGACTGGCTAAAGTATGGTTGGGAGTGTCAACTGACAGGAGAGACATGGCCACAATGCAGTGCAGTGTGGCTTTTGTGCAGAATCAGGGTCAAAACCAGTGAGTGAAACCAGTGAGTGGTGGTTAGAAAGATGGTTTGAACTTAATTTCCAGATCTGGCACATGCCCACAGGGCAGTAGTAGGACCAACACATGTACTGTATACAGCAGGTCAACAAGAACAGTATTCCTAATATTACTGAATTATATTAAATCTAATGGTTTAAATGACATTTACCTAACATTGCACATTATAGTGTGTCTTCTACTTTAATGTTCTACATCATAATGTGTGTATGCACATAGTGACCATCTCATCCTGGAATAATGGTGGGTAAAACATTTGCATGCTCAGCATACATGCACCAACTGAACATGCATGCAAATACCTTCTGAATACATTCCTGCTGTCTCTCTTGCTGGGATATTTGCAAAAAGGTACAGGATATTCCAAAAGTAAGGCCTGCTGCAAGGTCTTAATTCAACTATGACAATATAACAACAAATAAAAAAAATGTTTTGTATGGGCAGAAAACAAGAACTGCAGAGTGTAAGTTTGTCGATGCAATAAAATATAAGAACTAAACCAAACAGCATAGCCCATCACCCCACTTACCACTTTGAAGTCTTATTCATGGATGTCCTTTTATTAGTATGGCCTATTGGACTGTGCTTTTCTCAAAACACTGCTAAAATATTTGCGTTACCACCTCGGTTCAGTTATATTTCACTAATATGGGCCGCTTTGGCGTGGAGGTTATTCAAAGCATTTATCTCTAGATGAGTGAAATACAAGCACATATCAGAGCAAATATGAAAAGCACACACACGTTCGAAACCGATATGAGAAGAACAAACTATTTTCTAGCTCAAAAACAAAACAAAATCCATGACCTCACTTTGCATGCGGCCTCGTTAGATCAGAACCGACTTTTTTCCACTTATCCTTGAGTTCAGCTGATGAATGCCAAATGCACTAAATAGGTAAGATTCGTTGCATAACATTCCATGAGTTCTGAAGATAAATCCGTCGGCTACCTGCTTACTTATTGTGGAAGTGGAAGGCAAAAATGCCAAAGCCTCTGTCTCTATTTTTGATCGCTGAACGACAGAAATCTGAGAGGATATAGTAGGTAACAGTCAAGCAGACCACAAAAAGAATAAAATGCCATGTAAATGCATCAAGCTTAAGCACTTGCCTGGCAAAACAACAAGAGGAAACGATTTACATGAAGTAACATGACCAAAATGCTGTTCGTCTGTCCCTACAAACGAGGTCATGGGCAGTTGGTGGATGGCACCCAAACCATGGAGCCTCTCTGACTCATGAAAATACATTTTACTCTTAATCCTTCCAAATTCCCTGCCTGGGAAGCCAGAAACCTTGGGCTAGACATGGGTCAGATCTGGGGCAATAGAGGCGCTTTGAACTGGGAGGGAAGGGATTAAAGAGCATTAGTGAGCCAGTATCACATTGTGTGTGTCGAGCAACAATAACTATTCCTCCTCAACAAACACCTGGTTTAAACGTCATGAGAAAAAGGTATCCATTTGTTCACCCGTGACACACTTGACAGTTATGCTTATATTTGTGCTACCCTGCTTGGTTACATCATTGTTTGCATCTTTTAACTCATGTTTGCAAATGGTGTGATCGCTTGCAGAAGCTCAGCCCGACTCATGTAAACATTTAGACAGGCATACAGACAAGCACGTCTGACAGGATAAGAAACTGTCATTTTTACTCGGCAGCATGTGAGGCTTGAGGCAAGACCAACAACTAAACTTGCCACGCTGATGAGATCCATGTATCAGTTTAGCCGATAACAACACATAGGCAAAAGAATTCATTAATTATATGAAATGTTCTGTTTCTATTGCATTTTTAGGAAAGGTTAATTGTTTTGTTTTGAATTTCAAATAAAAGTGAATAACAGTTTCACAAAAGTGTGCATGAATGGTAAAAAATGGCTGTATGCAACAAATGGCTAAGGGGGTCTGGGTAGAGGGAAATAAATCAGTCATTTTGTGTAAGAGATTATCCTTAAGCCACAGGATATGCATGTCATATGTCATTTAACATATGTAGCAGTGCCAGGCCTGACATAATTCATTACAGCCGATATGCTTGACAGACTTATCCAGATGATAACCCAAATCCTGTTTCTTGAACACCCCCCAAATATAAGATGACACACTAATCCAAGCATGGTTTTAATAATATGCTGCAGCATTAGGCTAATATATTATTCCAAATGTTGAAACCTGCAGCTCACGAGCGGATATCATGTGACCTCTGATCCATCATATGGCAATCTAAGCCTGATGCAGCTCCATAAAACAGTCAACTCCTACTAATGGCCAAGTTTTGGAAACAATATAATGCATATAAATTGTACCTTATGAGACTTACCAGTAAAATGACTAAATTTGCCTTATTTTTTGCATTTTACCTTTAACAATATTGAGTTTCAAATGGATTTAGATCCTTAACAACTTGATAAACTGATTGCTAAGTGACATCAGATAGATGTATTTCAGTTCATTGAATAAAGTATGTTTTTTTGCGAGGAAGCTCTCAGGACGTTCACCAGAAAATAAATGATAACTCATTTCAGTATATGGAGCTTTGTATTGATTTACACAGCATGCATTACTCAGTAGCTACAAGCTCAAAACAAGGAAGTCAACAAAAATATTAGATTATCTCACCTGATCTGCACCATAGGCAGCAGCAAACTCCATAAACTCCTCAATGCGAACAAAGCCATCTCCATCTTGGTCTAAAGCATCGAACACGGCTTTTAGTGGGGAGACATCTTCCTCCCTCCTATTCACAGATGAGACAATTGGCAGTGTGTCATCTACCACCATCTTATTGAGTGAAATTGTCTCCACAGTTTGCTCACTAGTCCATCCAGCCTCAGGGGCAGAGGTTTCTAGGTCCTGAACTGAAAAATCAAAAGAAGCCACTTCATGACGATCTGATCCTTCCAGCTGGTTGGTGTCTGTCAAAATCTCCTCTTCCCTTTGTTCAGTTGTCTGATTGGCAACATTACTATTCTGTAGCCCCTCCTCTGTTTTGAAGTCCCAAGTTTCCTTGTCATGCACCTCATCAGGAGTCAGACACCGATCCAAAGGCATTGCCTCATTCCCCTGAGGTTTGGCTTCAGTATAGATATTGTCCTCCATCAAATCCTTAGACTCATTGTCCACAGAATAACTCTCACTGATAAAATCACCATGGATGAAGACATCTTCAGCCAGAGGTACCGTCAGCGATGGAGGTTCAGCTGTCAAACTCAGAGAAAATGCCTCATTCTCACCTTGCTGCTCTGAAGCCAGATTTGTAATTACAGTAGCTGCTGCATGTTGCACCTCCAACTCTTCTGTTGATGAATCTGATGGCACACCTGCGCAGATAACAGAGGGAGGACTGACAGGGCACAGGCTCAGACTGCTGGCACAATCTGGAACTTCTAAATCTAACAAAGGCACAGATCCTTCAAAACACTCCAGTGGCGTGCTGATGTGGTCAGGCAGGAGTCTAATCTCAGGTAAACCTTGCAGGGTAGTGCTACAGGTTACAGGAAGATCAGTCACTTGATCAGGGTATAAACCTTTGTCTCCAGTTTCAGGTGACAAAGTCTCCCTGCTCTGTGAGGGAGGGAGACCAGCGTGCTCCTCTTGTGATAGATCTACCAGTTCCTCACTGACAACCTTTGTGTTCAAATCACCTGAGGGCTCTGGAGAGAGACAAGAGTTTTCATCTGGGAGGAGATCTACCAACAAAAATGAATCCCCTGTGTTAGACTTGGTAATCTTCAAAGGAGAGTCTGGTACACTGATGTTTGGGAGCTCACCATGACAACAAAGGACATTTGAGCTCTCAAGAGGGCCCTTCTGTGTCAGAATGAGTTCCTCAGAGGTAGAGTTTTCCCCAGTCACATCAGCAAGTTTAGGAGAAACTAGCCATGACAATGCGCAGTCACTTATTTCATCAGGTTTCTCAGATTTTTCTGTGAGGGACGATTCCTCTGTAGGTGAACTACGGAGAGATGCTGGGGAAATAGTGGAGTGATTTCCCTCAAACTCCAAATCTGTAAAAGAAAAATCCGAGAGATCCACGAGGCTGTCCATCTTTACAGACTTGCCCCGGATAAAGCTGTCTGCTTCATTTTTTTGGGATGTTTGATCCTGGTCACCGCCTCTGAAATCCAAACCTGTCTGACCAGTCTTGTTTGGAGAGAGCACACCTCCATTGTCTGAATCCAGCATGTGGAATCCCAGGGGGAATGGCTGTTCTGAGTCCCATTGCGTGTGCCCCAAAGGGCAAGACAGGACTGGTGGTTCCATTAATATCGGTTGTTCCACTCTGCAAACTTGAGAAAGCTGGTGGTGAAGTCTTATCTAACCATAGTCATTAAGATCCAGTTCTTCAACTTAAATGTCATGTTTTTAAATGACATTGTACATCCTCAAAGAAATCTTGAAATGAATGTGTGAAATTCCTCCAAGCATTATCTGCCTATGACAGTAAAAAAAACTGTCAAATACTTTGACTTTATAAAAGAGAGTATGAGGTAAACTAGTAGGGGTTGCGTTAGGAAGATATGAAAGTTTAGCAACAATATCAGTCAGACATTGGATTATTAAAATGTCTTTGCTATAAATTCAGTGGTTGCAGTCCACGTTTCGACAACGATGATGCCTTTAATTTGAAAGTCATATTAATTCCGTAGCCTTCCTGAATGCTGTAAACGTGTTTTGACGTCCCTTTCTGTCATGGCAGGTCCACTCCTGGTTGTTGCCAAATGTTTCAGTTTCAACACATCCGAAGTCAACATGCTTCACTTCGGCCTGGAAGGTGAAGAATCGCCGAAAGAAAGCCTCATGACTGATGTGACGATCGCGACCAAAACCATCACTGCACATGAGTCATTATAAAATAATTCAAATTGGCACCTCAGTGTTTATCATTTAACTTTCCAAACTATCTCACCTTATCCATTTTTAGTAATTAGCTGAGGATCAGAGAGGGAAGCGAAGAAACGATGTCACCAGTGTTACTCTAACCTATATTAGCATCGAGCTATAATGATAAATCTGCTTATACAAGGTGGGTTGATAAATATATGACAGTCAACCCTTATAATGAATTTATGCTAGCGACTAAAGCTAACTCCTCCTCCGAGCATCCCACTTCTCTCCTGCCATTGGCCAGGGAAGCTGCTAACTGACTAGCTAAGCTAGCGAAAATTAGCCTATTAGCCAGCAAACATGTCAAACAGCCTAACTTCCACCTTTCGCAACTATAATAAACGAAATTGTAATTTTAATATTCCACGGATAAAGAGGTAACTACCGAAACCATCGCCTCTGTGATAGTCCAAGATTATGTCCTCATTTTGGGGCCGTTTTCCAACGGTGATCCACCTGTGTCAGGACGAAGGCAGGCCAGGCGAGTGACGAGACGGAACCATTCCTCCCTCCTCAAATTCCTCTGTTATTCGCTTTCAATATCCACACCTGTTCCACGCGTTCTCGTCGGAACCAACGATTAGACGAAAAGGACGAAAATAATGCAAAGAAGCTTTATCATTTGACAACCAGCCCAACGATGTTGATGACACACCGAAAGCTCTCGCATCAGCATCAGCAGTGACATCCTCCGCCTCCTCCTCCTCCTCCAGCCGCATACACACCACTGACGTTTCACGCAAGCGTACAAAACACCCTGCAGTGTCATCTAGTTTTTTAAAAGTTATCAATTAGGGATTGTATGATTTGTGCAATATATTCAAGACTAATGCAATCTGACATTGTCCGTGCAGTCAAATGTCGAAGAATTGCGGCATTTAAAGGAATCCCTTCACACAGAGGGCAAAGTTCTGGGTCAGGTAGAGAAGCTTAAAAAAATATTTTGGTGTAGGGCACTAACACTCCTGTGTGGCAAATGTTTGTCTGTGAAACCACTGGATTAAATAATTAATGAATTCTTTCTATAATAATCATATCCCGAGTCTTTCCTATGAAATAAACCCTAAATTAGACCTTTATGTAATAGCTGAAGAACTCAAGCAGACAGTGAAGACGCATCACTTTGAGAAATATTAATTGTTAAGTAGTTGTAATAATAATAATGTTAGGGCGCCCCCATGTGACTTACAGTGGTATTCGTCTTCTTCATGTTTACACTTTCGGTCATCAAATCCAGGAGACCCTAACCTTTGTGTGGCTGGAAACCCCTCGGGACAAATCATAATCCACCAATGAACCCCTAACCTTCAATGAAAGAAAGAATTTCTCTTCCAAAAACAGTTCATTTGTAAGGTTTTCTGATTTATTCATAGTATCAAATATTCAATTAAGAAAAAGGCGACAATGAGGCAAAAAAGGTTCCATTTTTTTCTTAGAACAACCTGTAACCCCTAGAATATTGGTTTCCAAACTCTTGGTAAAGTAGGACCAAAAAAAAGAATGACATGTAATGGCAAACAGTAGTAACTGTTTACTGTAATTGTACAAGTTTTACCAATAAATGAGATGAAAAATCTGATTAAATGGCACATGATAATCGTGACTACATGAGATGCATGATGAATACACAGCACCATAATAAGAGACAAATCCCTGAATAGGAAAGTTATAATACAGTACATGTGATACAGTTAGTAGCTACAGTAGTGTTCCAAATAATAAGCACTGTTAAGGTAACAGTAGGTGAGATAAACCTCAAAGATACATGTAGCATATCAGTACTAAAAGTGGACCCTAGATTACTCTTATTTTCTGCATTCAATTGTCTCTTTTCTTTTCAGATGACCAATAACCTGAAAGAAAATAAAAGAGAGAAGTGAATTAATACAGGTTATTCTGTATTCCTCTAATTTAAAAAAAAAAAATATTTAACTTTGACACTATGAATCAGAGATAAAACAATGCACAGCACAAAATTTCAGTCATACTGTCTTTCCATATGGTCCTTAAGCTGTGCCTCCTCCCACACATCTGGGCCAGGAGGAGGACAGGAGATCCCCTGTTCAGAGTTTAGCAGATTTAGAGAAGGCTATACCCAGCAGCATTGAGACGTCATTGGCTGAGGTCAACCACGAACCGCCGTCCGCCACCAGGATGGCTCCGGTCACATAGGAGGAGGCCCGGCTGGCTAAGAAAAGTGTGCAGTGGGCCATTTCTGTCTTGTTGCCTGCTCGCTGCAAAGGAATGGACTGGAACGCACTGGCAGTCTCCATCCTGAGACCACCTGAGATTGAAAAAAAACAACCCAAAAAAACATTCATGTTCAGATATGTATGTACACCTGTGGTTTTAGCTAACATCTAAAGTGTTTGTTCATTACTTTTAGCTCACATTTCAGCTGTTTTATTCATTAGATTTCCCTTCTCTTTTGGCCTTGCGTGCTAACTTGTTAAACACACGATCAATTTGAACATATAGTGTTAGTGTGTTACACTGATGCAGGTTAACTGACAGCATGCTGGAAAATTGTAAATTTACCACAAATAAAAGCATAATTCTATTTTCCCCCTAAACACTAATATGTGCATACATTTTGAGTAATTTATGAGTTATATTTTATTAGTTATACGAGTTATTTAGGTGAAGTGAATTTGTTGAGCATTGCTCTCCACATATCCAGTGAGTCCTTCTGCACATGTGGAAGGACCCGCTGGGGTATGTAGACATACCTGGTTAGGAATTTCTGTTGCACATCCAAATGTGATGTTTAAGGAATTCCTAGGCAATTCTTGTAATGAAAAGTATTTAAAAAAGATAAAAATGTAGTCTGGTACAAACATTGGTTAAGTATAATTAATATGCGACTTTGGTACTATTAACCATTAACAATAGTGGTAATATATTAGTTTCTAAACAACCTCCCTCAATGTATTTGACTTTTTAAGACCTCGTGGCAACCCTGGATTTGTTGCTCACTGTAACAGATCAAACCATTACTCAGAACTAGAGGGCCACTTGGAGAGCACATACCTCCACCAAGGCTGTGAAAAATGTATTTGATTTGCACCTTGATCCAGATCCACCACGAAATCGAATCACCTCTTCCCCATTCCATGTGCCACCCCTCTACAAAATTTGAAATCAAAACTTTTTTGATATGTTCTACTTAATTACATCCTTGGTGGAGGTAATTATGACGTAATCTGCACAATGATCTGCATACGCATCTAATCTCATCATTCCCCAGTCCAAGGGACACCTCTGTGCAAAACTTCATTGAATTCATCTATTAAGAGCTTTTTGAGATATTTGGTAACAAACAATCTGACAAAAATAAATAATTACTTGTTAAAAGTATAACTATGAATCAATTAGCCAGTTTGACAATACTCCCTTAAATCTTTACCCAGTCTGCGGAAGCCCTCCGTGCCAGAGACGGGACCTGGAGCCACGGCATTGACTCTCACCCCACTGGGGCCCCATTCCACAGCCAGGTGCTTGGTCATAGCATCTGGAGAAAAGGATAGATCACACCGAATCATTAGATGCTCATTTTGATATTATGAGAAAACAATTTTTTTTTAAAAGCTCTTACCATTTGCAGCCTTAGCAGAGCCAGCATGCACCTGGAGGCCCTGCCCCCTGTATCCAAGTGTTGCAGAGATGTTGACTATGTTGCCACCATGATTCTGCACACGAAAATTACAGGGACTCAAAGTCGATGTCGTGATTAAATAATCAAATATGCTTCAGAGCAGAAACAGCAGTTCAAATCCCATTTAGAGATGACAATACATCCAGTAATCTGATCTTTACTGTCATCTTTTGGTGACCGGAGTTAAATGCGGAGAGTGAATCTTATTGAAAGCTATTGATCAATAAAACCCCAAAAAATGTGAATGCAGATACAGTCTTATCATTGTTTCTATGTTATGCGGTATTAAACAATTTACTTATAGCTACTTAACTTGGAACAAAGTAACATTGTGCAACACAGACACAAAAATGTACAGTACCTTGAACCACTTCTCATAAAC
Organism: Chaunax sp. Z400; assembly: GCA_037577475.1. Taxonomy (NCBI): domain Eukaryota; kingdom Metazoa; phylum Chordata; class Actinopteri; order Lophiiformes; family Chaunacidae; genus Chaunax; species Chaunax sp. Z400. Next base: position 11,856,468 of record CM075203.1, read on the forward strand.
CACCTTGCTAGTGTTGAATGTACCCATAGTATCGATTTCAATTACTGTCTTGAAGGCATTGAAGGATAGTGCAGCAGCTGGACAGAGGAAGTTTCCAGCAGCATCTGTGAAAACAACAGTGTGAGCAGAAATCATATATATACTATTCCATTAAGGGTTTATAAATGCTTCATTTGAGTACAGTAATAGATATTCTTGCATAAATGATTTGAAGTTAATTTGATGATCACAGCAATAATCACTGCACAGCTCCAGCCATAAACTCAGCAATTACCAGGACAAAAATACATTTATGGCTTCTGTCACATACTGTTAATGAGGATGTCTATGCGGCCCAGCTCTCTCAGAGTCTCATCCACAGCAGCTGCAATGCTCTCAGGCTGCCTCACATCTATACACAATGGGATACAGCGCCGCCCTGAAACAGCAGACAGCTTTTCAGCTGCCTAAGGACACACATAATCACATTACATGAGGCCATCACAGCTATGGTTATATATATATATATAGTGTATATACTCAGCAAAAAAAACCAAAATGAGTAGACAAATATGTGGGAAGCACAGATGATATAATTTCCAATGCCAAAAATAATGTTATTGCTTGTTGGGTTGATTAAGAAATGCTTCACTCAAACTTAACCAAAGCAAAAACACATCATCTGAGCATGTGTGTGATAAGCACGTGGAACATGGGGAATAATTCTATAAAGGTGAGGGGTTCTTGTTTGACTGAACATTGTCTGATACCATCCAAACACAAATCATGCCACTGCAAGAAGTGCAAAGATAAAATGTCACTGGAAGACCTGAGGCAGGGGAATGACAGTCACCTGTACCCAAAAGCTGTATCTACAGACTCTGGCATCGTTACCAACAGCATTGGAACCGAAGCTGATCCGGGAGATCACGTGTCACGACCCCCACGCAGGACCGATACATATGGCTAAGACACTTGTGCATCACACTCACAAAAGAAACATCTGCAGAGATACCTGGTTTGCGTCGAATCACAGGTCAGTTACAGGCAGTGAGGTATCGTCTACGTAAGGCAGGTCTGCAAGCCACATGTGTTTCTTTTTTTTTGCTGGGTATAATTTAGGATTGTGGGAAGGATGTACTGCAAGAGAAATAACCTCTTTGAGCCTGTCCAAGTTCCTGCTCGCAATCACTGTATCACAGCCATGCCTGACGGAAAAGAAATAGAACGATATGAACAGAAAAAAAATGTGTTGATTAGAACTTGAAATGTAGCACTTGTTTAAATAAGGCTGACAGGGAGACAGAGGGAGTCACATATGATGAAGCAGTTGAGAGAGACGGTGAGGGAGAAGAGACAGGGAATGCAAGTCGTAAACAGCCAAACACACACAAAATGAGAGTAAATGATTTAACTATGTCAACTTGTCACACAAGCAAAACAGCCCGACTGTCATATAACACAACCAGAAGGTTTAAAGTGCAGTTACATATTATCTCACTCAGGCATTTTACTGTTTTAGAGTAATAGTGATGACATAATGCTGACAGAGCACTGATTCCTCATTTTACAGATTTATTACTCTACTATCCAAGCACCTTTATTGTTAATGAATGTACATTATCAGCTCGAGAAGGGGCAATTTAAATCATAATGTAATTACAGCAGATGTAGAGAGCCAATAATATGGAGCCAAATTGCTTTAATTGAAAGAAGATTAAGGGCAACACGCCGTCATTGTGTTCATGACATTAAATTGCGACACCTGGGTATAGAGCCTCAAAGTGTAGACCGGAGAGCCAAATATAGGTACTAAAGGCTATGCACCTCTTTTAAAATAGAAAAATGTTAGATTATTTATCATCTTCTTGGTATCAGCCGTGAAAAGCAGGTTATCTCTATTTCTTGAAAAAATTATTTATGGTACATCCCTCACGTTGTGGAGAAACATGCAGGCAATCCTCTCACCTCATGAAGATTTCAGCTATCCTCAGTCCAATTCCAGATCCACCGCCTGTAATAAAAGCAACCTGATCCCTGAAAGATAAAGTGCAAACTCTTACTGGTCATTTCATCTAATTTCTACAGTGATAAACGTGTCAGCAACATATATTTACAGACACCTGTGTGAATGCAGTTGAGCAGCAATACCAGGGAAATACTTTCAAAAGCACTGAACATGCTTACTTTAGTAAATCTGGACTGTAGATGTGTGTGTAAGAAGTCAGGCAGTCATCTGTGCCAACATCTTCGGGCAGCGATTCTCCTGTTCTCTGTGGCTCTGCCATGCTGATAAACAATGAATGTTAATGAGATGTACTTGCGTATTTGCGTAATCACAATGCATTAAATGACTGGCTGGTAAGTGTAAGGCTTTTTGTACAAAATCTTATTTATTTCGATTTCTGTTATTTTGCACAAAATAATTATGGGTCAATAGCGCCCTGCAACAGTTTGGTAAAGCTTAATTATGTTGTACCATGTAGTTTGTAGTAAGAATCTATGTTTAATCTTCTATTTTTAAACATCTATGTGCACATGATGTCGTGATTTTTTTTTTGTGACTTTACACCTGCAGAACTTAACTTAAAGTAAATCATAATAGCAACAACAGCCCAGAAGTCATTTAAAACAGCTCAGACACATTTGCCCAAAGACCTTTAACCTTGAGGCAAGAGGAGAGTGTCAAATATCTGAAAGATAAATATTTGACAATAAATATTATGAACTGTATTATCAACAGTGAGGTGACTCGACCCTAACTCAGATTTACTAAGAGTTAATCCAGATACACATATTTCTCTCACTATTTTGCATCCTAAGGTTTCGTTAAATCAAATGAAACGGCGTACGGGGCCCAACAGAGGCCAAATGTTACCGGGTTGTAGGCTACTTCACTGCTGTTTGTTATTTTGTGTACCTCTGTAAACATGTGTTAATTCTGCAACCAATAGCCTTTAGCTGTCGCATCTATAAGGTGAAATTCACTTAGCTGCTGTACCTGCTCAAAAAACCTCAAACCTGAAAATCGTCCAACTCTTCTGAGATGAAACACACGACGTACGTTATTGTTTGTTTTTTTTCTTCTACCAGTCCTACTTGTACTTTGGCATTTACTCTTTCGCCAAACATTAGTGATGCATTATGGGTAACGAAGTCCGTCCGGGTTGTGTTCAAGGGCACAAATATCTCACTGTTCGAACCAGTTCGCGATTGTTTGAAGACGGGATATGTAATGATACTCAGTGAAGCGCATACCTCCGCCAGGATCCATGTATTATTCCCGGAGAAAATAATAAAATCTCGAAATCTCGCAAATCAATTGAAAAAAAAAATCCTAGATACGTCTGTTTTTCCAGATCCGCATTCTTCTTCTTCTGTATAAAATACTTATTATGCACAGTGTCTCATAATTTGTATCATTATTCTCTTATTCTTGTGGCTATTATGATAGCTATTTTTTGCTTGTGTTATCTTTTATTATTCATGCTTTTATTATCTAAACTACCATTGCTTTATACTTGTCGTATTAGTCTCTAAATACATTTGAACTTTATTCGCTTCATCCATTGCTTGTAAAGGTGTTATATAAATAAAAAAATGATCGATTGATTAATTCAGTCAAGCCTTATCCAAAATCAAACTCAAAGCACTCTAACCTTTGTAACAGCCAACCATTTAAATCTAGTGGATCTGGATTTTTATTTGGATCTGCACCAAATTGCACACACTCATAGATACCAACCTGATATCTATAAGCCTGATTTTTATTTTTATTTTCGTCAAGATCCATGCAACACTCCCTGAGAAATTAAAGCACTTTTCGAAAACGCCTTATCACACAATGTTAAAGAAAGAGATCTGTATCCAGAACTGTAACAAAATTTAATGGCAACTATTTTGGCCAAAGACCCATCCTCCCACCAAGAATCACAGAAATCTGTTCAGTAGTTTTTGCATAATCCTGTGGAAAACCAACAAATAAACAGACACAAGTGAAAACATAGCCTCCTTGGCAGAGGTAAATATACAAATGAACCAGACTTAAAAGTTAGTAAATACTGTGAGCTCTAGACTTTAGAGGTCAGGGTTGATATGATACATACCAGACAGGGAGACCGTTATCAGACAACATCATGCTCAAGTGACTGTGAGGTCTGTAGAGCCAAAGAAAACCCCAATTCAGTTACTCATAGGCTACAATAACCAACATCTTCTAAAATGGCACTAGGGAGGGTCTCCTCTGGTAATCCAACACTAAAACAAACGATCCACGGTTTACAGTTTCAGGTCTGATGCTGATCAGTGTGCATTAGTGCAGAAGAGTGGCCATTATTGATCTGTACTTTGGGATTTGCTGTTGGAAAAAGCTCCATGAAATGGATCGCTCAAATACTTTGGGGATGGATATTCTCCTTTGCACTGAGAGGATTACAGATGTAAGATGAGTTCCTCTGTAACTTGATTTGTTTTTCAAGAGTCATAATTGAATAAGAGCAAAATCATAGACAGAAGTTAGTTTTTGGTTTTTATACCAGATGGTTTTACCAGGGCGTGTACTTCAAATGACCTTCCAGCGTTTTTGCATTGTTTTTACGCTTGACATAATTATTGACCTTTTTTAAATATATTATTTCAGATGCTTAGCATAAGCTTATGTTTTGAATGCTTTTTTCTTACTTACTGTTAGTTTTCATACATTCTTACACCATATTAAGTAAATCACCACAGGTCATTATGAAAATTAATCTGTATGCTGCTTTTGTTTCACCGTTATAATATAATTGAAATGTATAGGGGCAGTTGTAAATACTGACTGTGCATGTCAGTCTAGTGCAACCTGTACTGAACCACCATACAACAGTGAGACTGCTCTGATGTTTCTGTGATGGATTATCGAAGTCAGGCAAAGTCAAACAAATGAAATAAATCTTAATGATTTCAAGCTTAAAAACATTTAAATATCTTCTGCACACCCGAGTAAATGGTCAGCAGTAATGTACAAATGATCTGTACAAAGAAATGATACATACAGTATCATACCAAGTCTGATTTGTGATGCTACTTGGCCGCCAGATGGCGCTCTCAATTACCTTCTTTTTTTCTTTTTTCTTTTACATCCACAGTAAAGAAGCAATTTCCAGCACTAGACAGTGGTGTGAACCAACAATAAAATTAGATAGAATACCCTCCTCTTTAAACACATATGTGACTGGAGTTATATCTGGATAAAACTTTAATCCAAATCTAAACTCATTCTGCAGAGAGCCAAAGTGCAGTATCTGCAAAAATGCTAAACTGAGAAGAAAAAAAAAGTTTTTCTTTCAACAAGTGTACAAATAAAAAAATAAACAAAAACTCCAACATCTCTGGAAAATGTGCAACAGAAAAACGATGATTAGATGAAAGAGGAGCTATGGCATCTTTGATTGGGGCAAAAAAAAGTGAATTTTGCAAAAATTGCAGATACTGCACTTTGCATTTGTCGGGCAGCATAATCTACTGATGATGAACACATGATTCTAAATCATATGAGCAGGTTTCCAGGGTCAAAGAATAAGGTGGTGTTACTAAATATGACATGATGCAGATCCGAGTAAAGCAATGTGATCATGGCGAAATCACCAATGTGCCATCGCCTGGGTGCAATGATACAACACTTCACGATCTGCTGATACATTTAGTTAGACCATGAGGCTTGTTAGAGGATTTTGTTAAGACAAAGCCTGGAAACTATTCCAAACAAAGAGCGGTCGTATCAGCAAAATCCCATAATGAAGTGAGTAATGAATGTAATGAGTTCAAATTTTCATTTGTAAGTGAATGAAGGTGCTATTGTTTCTTTCAAACGTTACATAGCCTATCTTAAAATAAAAAGAGTCACGAGTCCATTGTCAAAGGCTGCTTGTTTTACACATTTTACAGAAAATATCCTGATGCAGGAACATAAAGGCAAGTACAAAAGACTGCCATTGTGCACAAAACAAGAATCACAGACTCAGACAATTACAATAATTGTTCCAGTGAGCCTGGCACGGCTCAAACCATAAAGATTCATTATTCTCTGCTGGCCCAGGGTCCAAAGCAGACCTACAGCCCCCCAGCACTGACAGCTGGTCTTGGGCTCTGTCCGTGTATCTGCATTAGGTCTGTAAGTGCAGCTTTTGTCTGACTTTCTGCTGGTAGGTTTGACCTGGTGGACTGACCCTCGTCCTCCAGACCCACCATCCTGCTGCTGACCTCCCACAGCCTGCGAGCTGCCTCCTCATCCAGGGCCTGGGGCGCTGGTTCCTTTTCTGTCATCACATCATAGTACCTTCCCGTTACCCCCTCCATTTCCTCAGACACAGCCAGGTAGATGCTGGGCTGGGCTCCCAGCTCTGGGCTCTTCACCAACATGGAGAAAAAGGGACCTGTAGGGGGGGTTGGTTGAGGACAAAGGTTTGCTGTGCAGTCAGAATTACACTGTTTTAACTGTACTAACTGGATCTATGCTGTTGTCTGTGGGCTACAACAAAAAGAAATGCTAACAATAAAGTGGATCACATTTGTTCATATCCGAATCTGGTGCATATTGCAGATTTTTATGATATTTACCATTAACTGCACATAATCTCAAATAATAAAGGTGGCATAGTACAACATTGTAGGTACAGATGGAATATCTTGCAGCAGTAATTTTGGTGGTGGTGTTAGTTTTAACTTCAGTTGAAGAATTAAATGTTCCAATACTGTAATTCATTAAGGAAAATAGGCAAAACTGGAGGTGAACATTAGAAGTACTTGTACTTTACTTTACAATATTGCAAAAAGAGTTGGAGGAGGTTATGTGATGATTCCTGTTTGTTTGTCTACAAGATGTCTCGAAATGTTGCTAACAGATTTGGATTACATTTTCACCACTGTCCAAAACCTTAAGGAAAACCTCAAATCAAATTGTCGAGTGAGACAGCTAAAACAAACGGTTTTGTTTTGTTTTTGTTGCAACTATACTAAAAACTTAACAAAACTTTCAGAACAAAAATTCAGTCACTTTCTATTTATGCTTCAGTAGATAAGAATAGAGCCTAAGCTAATCACTGCATATGCATTAGGGAAGCATTTATTGATTTCTCTGAGTGCAGAATCCAATAAGGAAGCAGGATACTCACTGAGCACAGAACTCGAGAACTGTGATTGGTGCAAACCCGTGTGCCTCCCAAGCTCTGTGGCAACAACGCCTGGGTGCACAGCATTCACTGTCACCCCTGTGCCTGTTATACATGCATGCACACACACACACACACACACACACACACAAATACAGACTTAAAAAAAAAGAAAATTATATATAACCAATGGCCAATTACAAACAAGAACATAGGCTGTACTCCCTCCCACACATGCCCACATATGAAACAGCCAACTAGACTTGCCTTGTAAACGCTTGGCTAGCTCTCTGGTGAACAGAACATTGGCAAGCTTGCTCTGACAGTACGCCTGCTTAGTATCAAACTTCTTCTTCTCCCAGTTCAAGTCTTCAAAGTCGATCTTTCCAACAATGTGGGCGAGTGAGGCCAGGTTGATCACTCTGCTGGGGGCGGACTCTTTCAACTTATCCAGCAGAAGATTTGTCAACAAGAAGTGCCCTGGAGGAGGACAGAAATTAATTATCAGGTAGCGATGGAGTAAGAGAGAGTTTATTATAATGTAAAGAGTATTTAGAGAGAGAGGATTTAATTTGCCTGTTTGTTTGTTTTTTCCATTCAAATAAAATACCTAAGTGGTTAACTCCAAACTGCATGTCAAAGCCATCTTCTGTTTTCCATGCTGGACATCTCATGACCCCTGCATTGTTTATCAGCACATCCACACGCTGCTCCTCTGCAAGACAATAATGATAATACTTAAACTAACAGAGTGTATTTTATATTGGAACTGAAAAACTGCAGGTGATACGTTTCCCCACCTTTTTTGAGTCTCTCTGCAAACTCTCGGATAGATTTCACGGAGGCCAGGTCGAGGTGACACGCGTAAACCTCATGGTTGAGGGTCTTCCCTCGTATTTCCTTTGCCGCTGCCTCACACTTCTCCATGTCCCGACATCCCATAATGATCCGGCCCCCTGATGATGAGGGAAAGGGAAAAGCATGAGCCACTGAGAGTGAAATATTAACTTAAGATTTAATAGATTTGTTTTGCACAAAATCAGGGCGACAACATATTTTCTGCACACCTCTCTGAGCCAGTTCATGGGCAGTCTCCTTTCCGATGCCTGTGTTGGCTCCTGTGATAACCACAGTCTTCCCATTCATGGTGGCCTTACTGGGACAACGGCCTCCAGTCATATGGTTCCTATGAGAAGAATCAAAGCACAATTCAGCATCATCTAATTCATCAACCAATTTCAAAATCATGCAAACAATTTCAAACTTGTCTACCTTGTAGCACAAATAAATGTAGTTTATTATACTTATGTACAGTCCTCAAACTGACATACAACATAATATATGTTCTACTGAGGTATTTAAACTGTTCCTGTTTGATTTGTTTATTACAAACAGCTGGTAAATAGTATATATTACCAACAAACTTAATACACAGTGGGGATTGAATAATTCTTGCCTCCAATTGTAACTGTGAAAGGGTGAACTAAATGTCATTAACACCACAAAAATCCATTAAATCCATGACAATGACTCTTTTGTAAATGCTGCTTTGTGAGGCATATCCAACTGTACCACTGAGCCAAGGAGGCTGCACTAGACCTCTGATTCAATAACTCGACACAATTAGGCTGTCTGACAATATAATTGGACTTAAGAGGTTTAGGATGTGTTGAATGGCTAATATACAGGCCTATATATTGTACGCATTTTATATGTAGGCGTTCAGCATATAGTGTCCAAGCTTTAAATCAGAATTTAATAGCATATTCGAATTAGCAGCAAATACGACACATGCAGGTTAAAAATGTACAGTTACATCATGACGAAATGGCTTCATGTCATATTTGAAAGAGTTACTCACTTTAGTAAAACAGCGCCTCCAAACGCCGTTCCAAACAAAGACACTGGTAAAATATATTTACTCATGACTCCCGAATTATCCCAGCGATAAAATATAGAATCAAAAATGTTTTAAATGGTCTGGCTGATTTGACAACATTCGTAAGACACAAGGTTACGCGCGCATGTTTTTAGCGTCATCAAGTACTACTAACCAATCACAAGACGCAAAACAAATCAACAGCATTGTGGGAAATATAGTCCAGATTGAAGTTGACGTTCAAGTCAAGCAAATAGACAATATTTTTGCAACATTGTTGGTGTGGAGTTAACACCAACATAAATACAGAATCTGAATGTTTCTCATTAATACCCTGGATCCCCGGTGAACTAATTTGTGTGTTTTCTGCCACACTTTCAAGATTAAAAACATATTTTAGTCTGTCTAAACCTATCCAAATTGTTTTTAATACTAAAATGTATGAAATATTTAGATGCCAAATAAATTTATTCAGAATGGTACTGTATATACACTGCTACAGTGTATATACAGAGAGTGTATATACAGTGTATACACTTTGTTTATCAGTGCATCATAATCTGGAAAAATCCCATACTTCAATCCTAAAATCTCTCAATTGCATTGTTGCATTTGACAAAGATAACAAAATGAAACAGGTGAGATGGATGAAATACTTCATTGTTTCATTGGAGAGCTTGAAATCAATAGAGAGAACTATTTGCTACAAAAAGGGAGGCTGATGCGAATGTGAGCTGCTTTTTCTGTTTATAGATTGTGGTGAAAAAAGATGTAAAAAGCTGTGACTGAAGTCAGAAAATCATCCTACCCAGTTGTAACAAACGGGGGCTGCTATGGAGGGTCGGACCGATGCCTGGAGGTGTGAGGGCAGGCTACATTTTTGTACAGGTTAATCCAGCATTCTTTATTCCAGCATGCTGTTGTTTTTTTCTTTTCTTCTTTCTTCTTCATTTCTGCCTAAATGTTCCTCCATAAGAGAGGAGTTTAGAATAGAAGAATAGAAAGCCTTTATTGTCATTACAGTGTACAATGAAATTAAAGGGCAAACTACTTAAGGTGCACACAAGATATATCAAAAAATATCAGAAATATCAAAACTATATACAGGAACAATTTAACCCTGATACAATTCACATAGTATGTGCAGCAGAGAATTTAAGAATATTGCACAGTAAATGTACACAAATGTAAATGGACACTGATAATGGACAGTATATAAATGGACATATGGTTCTGTGTTTAAATATAATGCACAGTTGATAAATAGATTGCACTAGGAGAATTATTGAACTGTAAGATGGAGGGTGGGGAGAGGAGAGGAGTGGTGTGTATGTGTGAGTGTATGTGTGTGTGTGTGTGTGTGTGTGTGTGTGTGTGTGTGTGTGTGTGTGTGTGTGTGTGTGTGTGTGTGTGTGTGTGTGTGTGTGTGTGCCAGGGGGGTTGTCAGTGACTTTGAGTTCAGCATGGTTATGGCTTTGGGGAAGAAGCTGTTCTTGAGTCTGTTTGTTCTCGTTTTCAGGCACCTGTAGCGTGAGTGGAGTGGAGTTTGAAGTTTGGAGTTTGGAGTGGAGTTGAGATTGTATAGAATATTTATAGGGGGAAAGCCTTTAAAGCAACCACTGCTAGGTTTTTCAAATTGTGAAATCATTAATGACTAATACACTCAAATTCATTTACAAGATCAATTTACTTATCCATTAAGAGATGTATTAATTAGAGTATATAGTGTACCCTGGTAGTGACAGGCATACTTTTATAGTTGACCATGAGAGCAACATTTTTATTTTGTGTGTACAGTACAATGTAGAACATATCAAATATTTTTTCCTGTTTACACAAGTTGGTCTCAGAATTTTGTTATATGCTTTTTTTCTGTTGCAGATTTGCTTTAAAAACAGATCTTAATTTTGATTTGATTGGGGTCTACAAGCAGGCATATGACCTCACAAATTATGAGAGACTCTGCTCAGCTTTAGGCCCCATGTAAAAATGCCTCCTCTAAGACATCGCAGTTTATAGGGCAGCTTGGACACAAAGTACACGGAGCACCTCTGCATGAAGATGGATTTGAGGACAGTGAAAAAAAACAAGGCCACCTTTCGCTTTAACATTTGGAAAACTTGAGGTGACACAACAAAAAAAAAGTAAAAACTAGGACATGCATCTGGTGTCTGAAGAGGGAGGAGGATATGGAGAGGGAGGAGCAGCCCTGCTCTATTTGTTCATAGCTCAGAGGTGTGTGCCCCTCCTGGTCTGTTTGACCCTTGGTGCTGTCTGCTCTCACCCTACAGTGGTTCACTGTGATTTCTGACAGCTCTCTTCTCAAGATAACCCAGATAACCTTGATTTTCTGTTTGGCCTGAATGTCCCTGAGTGTCTCAAGGAGGTATAAGAAACAATTATTCAATATCTACTCTCCAGGTCCTGTGAAAATGGCACAGGTCAAAACTCAGGAAGAAAGAACATCATATTTGTCTGTACTGACCTCTTTCCCAACCTTTCATCTTCATCCTGGACTTCTTGAAAACAGCTCATCTTTCATCTTTATACAGTCTTACCCTGGGTATGAGCAAGAAAAAAGCTGACAAAGTATATGCAGCAAAGAAATGCAATGAATTTTAGAAATAAAAGATGCTTTGGTCAATTGTGACTGACATTTTGGCTTTGAGGTGAGGCCAAGATGGGAAAGAATAACACAAAATGACAATGGCAATATGTCATTGTACCTAAAAGAAATGGTCCGATGGTAGCTTGACCCTCATAATATGACTCATTGACCATGAAAACCTATCACTAGAATTTGAAATCACATCGGTATAATTATTAGTTTGACATCTATTAAAGAAAATTGTTATTTCACTAATAACGGTGTTCTTTAGGATCTAGCTCCGTACCTTTTTAAGATATGTTAAATTTGAATCAGCACAGTTTCAGCTACAAGTTGATCTTATTGTCTGTATCATTTTTATTTGTCATCATGAATATTGCTTGCAAGTAGATCAGATTTTGGTGTGCAATAGATCTTATCCTATGTGATTTTATCCATGAAGTTAGATCTTATAATTGCCCCCATCCCACAATGGTAAATAATCCTTCCAAACTTTCTGGATCCAGATGATGATCTGGTCCGCTACCAAAATCTAATGGACTGTTCCTTGGACCATACCTTACCTCTCCAAAACAGTTCATCAAAATCATTTCATAACTATTTCAGTAATCCTGCTAACTGTCAGACAATATAAAAACATAAAAGTACAGTATATACCTTCTAGGCAGATATAACCATGCATGAGGAAAATCTTTTTTTTTTTAAACAGCTTCAAATCATCATCATCACCGCTCAGCCCATCTGATCAGTGTTGTTTGATAATGACACATCCTTCTCTTATGTCAGGGCTGTTTTGTCAGTCCAATCTGTTCTGATTGGCAAACATGCCTGGCAGGAGGCCTGTTGTTAAACATGTACAGTAGAAGGGGGAGCTGCCATGGCAGTGAATTAATTGAAAGGCTTGCCTCGCTGTTACCTAATAAGGACAGTTGGCAAAGTCACCGCGTGAACTACTCGAGGCCTTAAGATGTTGAATAATGCAAGAGGGGAGCAGCTTGTTCCTTCAATGTGTGAATCAAAAGCAAAACGCTCATGGATGCATTGAGGTTGGGTTGGATGGGGAGCGTCCAGGCGCTAGGACCCGAGACACGTGAGTGTATTAGTGTGCCAGAGGGTGGAGACGGTGAACAATGAGGGAGCTGACTGGCAACACAAGCAAAGGAACATCTCAGACCCACCTCCTCCTGTCCCCCAACCTGAAGTCCCACCGGACAGATGGACAAAACAGACTGACGGGCCGACAGTGAGAGCAAGACGCTGAGTTTGGAACAGAGTGGGAACATTCAGATTTGTCCATACGTGCAGCAGAGCGCAGAGATTTGCTGAGCCCCCTCTGTGTGGATGTGAATGAATTGGGTTGTCTCAGTGTGTGTATGTGGTTCTGAACTGGGTCATGCGGACCACTGGAGGAGCGAAAGATAAACACACACCCTCCTCCCGCTGCTTGGCAGGTTGAGATGGTGCGCGCTCAGAGGAGGGATCCCAGCCCGTGTCCTCATCTCGGTATCCAGCATCCGATGAAGCTTTGATTGAATTCTCCTCCAAGGAAAGTCACAAAACTGAGGAGCGTCTCCAGAAACAGAACGCGGGGCAGACGGCAAAACGCAACGACGGAGCTCATCCGAGATTTTGTCAGCTGCGAACCTGCAAGGTTGTGAGGTTTTGAAAGGACCTGCGAGGTTGTTTTTTTTGCACCTATAACTTTCTTCAACCGAGATCATCGGTCAGAGGCCAGAGCATCGGAGCGCAGCGGCTCTGCTCGCCGAGCGGATGCAGGACCATGGAGGAGACAGACAGGTCGCCAGCAGGTGAGCGAGTAACACTTGGATGCACCCTGATGTGCCTGGAACGGGGTCTCACTGCAGGATACTGTCATTTACAGAAAAATGATATGATTTAATGGATCATTAAAAGCAGGAGTGCCATTTTTGTTAAATGTTGTGCAAGAGGTTGGATTAATTAGCTTTGTGAGGAAATTTATGATGTCTGACCTTTGACCCACTCACATGGACACTATTCATATAAAAATACATTCTCTAGAGCTTTTTTTCCATTAGCATACCATTAACTATTACTACTGGCAATAATAGCTGCGACTTAACTTTTATTTTCACCCTCATTACTCCTGATGCACGCACCTAATTGTTTCCCACTCTGCTTTTGCGCTATAGATAGATGCCAGGTCATCCAGTGTGCTTCACTTTAATGGCTCTTTAATACTTTGTCGAGGGCAGACAGGTGATATCTCATCGTTAATGCCGTCTAATGCATTTAAATGAGCAGCAGACTTGATAGAGCAAACCCTCTAAAAGCAGTGCCTCCAGGCTGGTAATGGACTCTAAATGAAAGAGGAGAGCAGCCTGTACACATGGATTTGCCTTTGTCACAAACATTGTATTGGTCAAGAGAGGCATCAGTAATATCTGGGACATTCACTTTAAGGAAGTAGTTCATGTCATAATCAAATAAAATTCGGAGTTATTGTTGCTCTATCTGGAGTCGGTATGTATGTTTTTTTCCTGCAGCTGTGAAAACATAATACAGACAGAATGCTACCTTTGATTTATACGATATGTCCTGAAATGTAATCCTAATCCATGACAAATATAGAAAGTACTGAAGTAATCTTAATGCAAACACACCTAATAGGAGCAGACACATCGGATCTGGAACAGTAGAGCCCTGACAATGACCAAGTCCAACAGTTGGCACGCACTGTACGCCCCAGCTAAACCCCTCACTGCCCCTCACACAGCCACAAAACGAAATACCATAAGAGCAAAAAGCATAAAAGAAAGCCTCACCAAATTTGAAAGGAAATCAAACTAATAGACTGCTCAGAGAACAGAGGATGCAAACATGGTCAATGAGGACACACAGAGGACAACAAGCGTTTCTACTCTCTTCTTCTTCTTCTTCTGTGTCCTGCTGAGTGAAAATAAAGAAAACACAGTGCTTTACATCTTAACATGTCATCATGTCACTGAGAAAACAGCATCCCAATGACAGACTTCCCTTGCCAATCGCGTATATATGTGCAGATGTGATCATATGTGAACATGCATCATTTGTATTTATATGTGTTATGCATTTACTGAATTCTTTATTTTCCAATTCATCTGATTTATTATTTTAGTCTTTGGCTTTTCAATGTTGTATTTATGTGCAGTATGTTCTTGTTTTTAATTTACCTGTTTTTACATTGTGTCCTACACCTGACCTTTCAGCAAGATTGAACGCAGCCTTACATTCATTGTTTGGATCCCTTTAGCTATGGGTCTCAGGTGATTTCAACAGGAGGCCAATAGAACCCAAAGCTCCCATCAGGGTCTTTCACAGGATGTGTGACATACAGTAAAAAGAGGAAGGCAAGTAGAGGCGAGACAAGTCAAGGAAAGGTGAGCACTTGGTCCCAGCAGGAATCCATATGGGTAGTCTGGCAAAGCTGAGAGCAGGTAATTTGTCAAAGTGAGTGTCCGTGGTCGAGGCTGCTGGTTCACCCATCACGGCGCAACGGGAGGTTTCCTCAGTTGAAGGAGGCACTAAACCCACCAGCTCACTGGCTCTGTTGTCCTGCGCAGTGATTCAGTTTTTAAGCCTGAGTAGAGAACAGAGTGTCCTGACAACAACTGGCTGTCACAAAGAAGCCCATTTAGCTTTTGATCGATTGATAGATCGGTTTGAATAGCAGCAATTTGTTTTTTTATCCTATGCATTCACTGAGAGGGCAAGGGGAGCGACAATGACATAAATGCATGCCATGTACAGTATACACAGTATGTGTGTCCATGCAGGTACTTGTTTTATTTCCAGGCAGACAGTTAGAGAAGCCACGTCAGTCACATTGTATTTCACCCATTGTTTTCCTCTTGACCCAGAGGCAAGGCACATTACCATTTTGATAGTAAATTGGACAGAGATGAGTCTCCACCCATAATGACTCTTCCACCAAGCACCTAGTCCATTAGTGATGGAGCGAGGTAGAGGCAGGCTCTGCAATCCATTTATTTAGTTTGTCCCTTGTTTACATTTTCTGGAAGAGACTAGAGATGACGAGGAAGGCTGGACTAAAAAGGGGCAAACACTGTGAATGTAAAGCTGCCGTCTGTGGTATCTGCCTCACACCTCAGATAGATGCCATGTGCATTAAGGTACTTTACAGATTAAGGTACAACATCATCTCCATGCCTACAGTTTAGCCCATCTCCTTTATGTGAATCTGTATTCATGCTTGAACGTCATCTCCATGAAATCTTTATGGACAAATCAATGGCATGTCACAGTTCATTGCAGCTGTATCACTCACGTAGTTTACTTTGGGAAAACCAATAGTTGACTGAATACACAATTATTGTCCATAATGAGATTGACATGACAGCCCCACAGATATAATGTGTCCATCATAATGAGTTGTCAATATTACTGTAGTTAGTGTTTGGAGAACAAATATGTGAACAATAGAGTCTACAGCCGTGCTTTGAGCTAAGTGTGCGTTCAAGACGACGGTAACATCATATCAAGCCAATTATGTATCAATAATGCTTGACTAGACTAGTGGGTTAATCGGGACACTGAATTTACAAAGGAGTTTCTGGGCAAAGAATCTAAAAAGACAATGCATTCAAATCATTTTGTCTGAGATCGAGCTTCTAATTTCCCAAATTCCTATGTGTCCTGAATACCGCATTTGAGCTAATATGCTAATATCATGACAATACATGAAAGGTATCACCATGCTCACCATCTTAATTTAACATGTTAACCTTTTAGCACTTGGTAGTAACTGGAGCAGTAAACACAAGGTACAGCTGAGGTGTATTGGAATGTCATTAGTTTTAATCATAAGGCTAAATATTGGACACATTTGAGTTTTGACCCATTGAGGATTTAGAGTTAAAGAATCCCAACAGTTGTTACATTTCATCCTGACAACATAGGAACATGAATATGTGTATGTTTAATGGAAATCCATGCACAAATGTGAACCGGGGCAAAAGTCATGGGATCACCAGCGACATAATGATTAATCTTCTGGAGATCATGAATGTCTGCCTACATTTCAAATAATTTTCAATAGAGATTTTTGGCCTTAATGTGACATAAATCAGATTTTTTCAAATTAGATGTGAGTCACTTTCATATGTGGTCCTAGATCAGATCCGATTCATAGCAATGTGACATGACTGAGAACGGACTAATCAGAATTTATGTGGCTTTTTGCATATACGCATGGCTTCAGCTGTAGCAGTGCGGCAAAACAAATTTACCAGAGAGGAGGGATGACAAAACAATGCAGATCATCAGCTGTTTAAGATCTGTTCAAATACATACTTTCACTACTAGTGTGTCTATTTTGATTTGAATACCATGAGTTGCCTCACAAATGTGACATTTTTTGTTGCTCCTGACGTAGATGACGTGTGCAGATCGTCCACTTTGCAGGACAGATGTGTTCACATTAGAGCTAGAGACAGATCATTTGTAATTATAAATGTGATCTGACCAAAAACAATATTAGATATGAACAAATGAGGCTTGTAAGGTGAATGTATCCTAAGATTAACATCCTTAGAGCCTCGCTAGCTGAAAATAAAGCTTATCTCTGAGAACAGTGTATGTAGAACAGACCTCATTGTGAAAAACTCACTCAGCTCAGAGGTGACATCACGCTGGACAATAACACACTGTGAAGTTAAGAGACAGTCTTTGACAAGAGGGACATTTGCCCGTGGCATCACAGGGTTCGTTTCTTTTCTCATCCTCAGCCAAGTGTTTGTAGAATAAAAGGCCAACTGCTTCTGCAGTTTAGCGTGACAGGTGGAGTCAGCCACAACAGGTTTCCAGGTCATCACTGTGCTTATTAGGACGTAAAACAGGATGTTTCACCCTTTTCAGGAAACAATCAGATTTTTAAGAGGGTTATGCTGCAAATGCACTCAACTCTGTTGGAGTAATTGCTAAATGGAACAAGATTATCAGTATTTATTTGGGGGAAATTGGTGGCTAGAAAACAGGTCGTTGCTGATGGATGAAAATCTTGTATCTCCCCTGTGAGAATGAAAGTGTGACTGGGAGAATTTTTCATCATAATTAAAGTATTGCAGTTATAAGGGCTTACTTCAACCACATAGGAATGAGGGAGTAGCCCAGGAATCTGTTTCTAAAAGACTTAGAGATGATTAAAAATGAGTGGGACTGGCTTAAAAAACATTAAAAAAATTAAAGCTAAATCCTCATCTTGGGGAGCATTTGGTTAGTACATGGTTTTTAGGCGCCTGACAGGAGAGGAGTGGAGCAGGGGCAGAATAGGAGGTTTGTGGGGCATCATGTGACTGTGGTTGTGCATTAACGCTGAGTCGTGTGGAGGCTCACAGCTGCTGCCTCTCAGAGGTAGGAACAGAAGGGGCCTCATTTGACAGAGGGTCACTGTTTGAATGATACACCAGACAGAAAAAAAACAACATTCACACACAATCTTCTCCCCGAGACCACTGAGCTTCATCCCCACACTTCACATTTCCCGCGTCATCGCAGCTGCAGAGAGCACCGTGTCCCAACCACTCATTACTTTTCAGGACACTTAATCCAGTTCTGCAAAGGAAATGAGTGCAAAGCATCCTGTGCCATTGGGTGGGGTGTGCTTTGTCTTGGTGGGAGCTGAGTAATGTGATTAAGATCCATGCCTGAGTGCTGCACATTCAGCCCATGGAGCTGACTGGAAGAACTGCCAATAAACAAGCACTTCTTCTCTGTTTGCGCTGATAGAGGCCGTGGGGCCATGCAGGGTGGGTGGCCAGAGGAAATGTGCCTCCAGTCTGTCTGTCTGTCCTATTTCAATGTTTAATCACCAAACCTGGACCACAGACTGGTCTGGATAATGATCAAATGTTGTGTTGACTCGCTGAAGGCTATACAGTGGGCACGCTCAGCATGACTACAATATTCACAGTCTCTTATATAACCATCTCCAAGCTTATGATAAAAATCAAGAAGCAAGTGTTATCTCCAGAGATACATATGGGGCACTCTGCCTATTTGCAGTGTTGTGTTTTCTTCTTAGACAAGTTTTAGTTTTCAGTGTCAAGTAGCTATATTTATCACATTATTTCCACAAGATAGCAGCGGAACCTCAAAATGTTCAGGGTGTCTGAACAAAACCTCCACTGCTATGTTTTCATCAACTGTGCAGTAGCTAATACAGCCCCTTTCCCCCCCAAAAAATGCACCCGACAGTAGATGCAGACACACTTGTGATGCTCTCATTTAAAGCAGTGGTGCTGAGCAACTGACAGCAGCAAGAGAACAAAGACCAAAGCTCTTGCCTTTGAATGATGGATGGAAATGGCCATCAGCAGAATTGTTTGTGCCGATTTGGTTTCAATTAGTTTGCATATGTGAGCGTGTTGTGCATGATTGGACGATTAGATTTGATTGTCTGTGTGTAGGGAGGGGGTTTGAAGAGAGACAATGGGTTAGATCATTAGTGTGATCCACTTCATTTCCCCAAAAGGTCCATTTTGTGTCGTTGGCTCAATAGTTTTAGTTTTATTTTCGTTTACTTACCGTTTGCTCAAACACTGTAGCAGACGTTAACATGCGCAGTCACTCATTTTTAATTTGTTGTCAGCTGGAACATTTAGGGTGTCTGACTCCGTCTGAGCTTGGAAGTAAAGCAGACATGTTTTCCCTCCTAGAATCAGTTTGACCTATTTCAAACTTGGCACTTCTGAAAATCAGAAATAACTACATTTTTTTTTCGGCTTCAGCAATTTGACCAAAATGTACAACAAGCATTGTGCAGACCAAATTTGTTCTCCATGCAAAACAAAGCAACACCTTTTTCTCACATGCCCTCTGGATTGCTCCTACCGTATGTTAAATGAATTTGTATGAACAGTTAAGAGCAGTTGCGGGTGATTTGTGGCATGCCATAACGACATGTATACACCTTGAAGCTGTCTACCCTTTCCATTAGTTTCCATTTGTTAGTTCCTCTACCCAGTCATATTGATTTTCCCCATAGCTGTCTGCCAGTAAGTGCTGTCTGAAACTACCATATCTGTAAGCTTGCCAGAATGATCTAGAGGGACAGCAGGAAGTCCAATACATTTGCTGAAAGCATTCCCTGAATTGATGGAAATGAAGGTCTGTTAAACCCTTTCTGATTTAAACACCCTTTGGGACACAATGGAAAATATGTATGTCCTCCGATAGAGAAAAAGGTGCTGAAGAGCTTTCTGCCATGAATGCATACCTGCATGAATTTTAGATTGCCTGCCGTCACCATAGCAGAAGGAAACTTGGCTCTGAGCTGTTTTCTCTCCTCTTCATTTAGCCTGCCCCACAGTGTCAAGGCGACGCTGTCTCTTTCTCCATCTGGACTGGGACGGGTGGGGAGCAATGGGGGCTCCCCTTCATCCAAGATGGGGTACTGCGGAGGGGTGCCTGTGGAGGACATGCAGGCCCTGGCCATCACATCTCTGTCGGCAACAGATGTAGCCAAACAATACGAACACATCCGTGAGCTGGGAAAGGGCACATATGGCAAAGTGGACCTAGTGGCGCACCGTACTCAGGGTGAGTTTGACGAAAGGTCTTTATCCTTCAACCTTGTTTAATTATGACTGTCAACTGAAAGTATAACTAAATTAGAATCTCAGATGATCAAATCCACATTGTGCAAGCATGCCTCCCAGTTGAGGATAATCAGTCAAGGAAGATCAGTATGTTAGAAAGTCTCAAGGCACGGCGCCGGGATATTAATTTCTGCTCAGTGAAAAGGGTTTGTCAGATCTTCTGTTTAATTGTCAATTGTAAGAGAATCAAGGTTGGAGAGCTTTCTCAGTCTGAAAGAGGTGTAACCTAGCATTGTGAAGTAGGGTGGCTGAGAGGGTAGCAGAGATTAAAAGTGCTGTGTGTGCGCCTCAGCCTCTGTATTTCTGCAGCTGTGATTACGAACAGCTGGTTGCATGTGTGTGATGGATGTGAGATTCATTCACTGTACATGACTGTATGAATGAATATAGCAGCTGTTACAAAGACAAGGTTGGGTAGCTGGAAATCTCTCCAAGCATCAGGTAACATAATTCACTCCAAGAGCTTTGGATAACACCTGTAATGTTTTGGATATAAATATGATGAGATTACTTATTCGATGTGTAGGTTTAATAAAGCAGAGCTTAACTGTGTGTGTCTGTGTGTCCTACGTGTTTATGTCTGATGTGTTTTTAGGCACAAAAATGGCGCTGAAGTTTGTTACCAAGAACAAGACAAAGCTCAAGAGTTTTCTGCGGGAATATAGCCTAACAGGCTCACTTAGTTGCAGCCCTTTCATTATCAAAGTCCTGGACGTGCTTTTTGAGACTGAAGACAGCTATGTGTTTGGACAAGAATACGCTCCAGCAGGGGACCTCTTTGACATCATCCCCCCACAGGTAAGGCTATCATTCTTCCTCCCACCAATCACCATCCTCACTCAGCCAGAGCTGCTCCAATCAGTGGCCATGTTCAAACACAGCGGTTTTAACAAGCTCTCTTGGGATTGGAGCCTCGTCTTTGTCCTGGTTTTCTCTCTGCGCAGAGCTCCCGCTTTACTTCAGTGCTGTTTCAGTCGATGCTGTGGTAGTGCATGACTTCAAGGTTCTTCTATAGACTCATTAAAAAATGTTTGCAGCGGGACTCAAAGCAGAGACTCTTCTGTTTCAGTTTTCATTTTTGGAGCATCTGACTTTTCACCCCGTACTTCCCTATTCGTTTGAACAGCTCTTTTTTTTGTATCACCTCCCTTAGTGTCATCTTCCAATGTATGGCATCTATTATTTTACATTAATCAAAAGTCTTCTCTATTTTCTCCTTTTCTGTCTCTTTCCATTTCCCCTCTACTATCTTTTCTTCTCAGGTGGGTCTACCAGAGGAAATGGTAAAACGCTGCATGCAGCAACTGGGCCTGGCTCTGGACTTTATGCACAGTAAAAACCTGGTCCATCGGGATGTGAAACCAGAGAATGTGCTCCTATTTGACCGTGAGTGCCGCCGCATCAAACTGGCAGACTTTGGTATGACCCGACGTGTTGGCTGCCGTGTGAAACGGGTGAGTGGCACCATCCCCTATACAGCACCAGAGGTTTGCCGTGCTAGTCGTGCTGAGGGATTCCTTGTGACCACCAGTCTGGATGTGTGGGCGTTTGGCGTGCTGGTCTTCTGTATGCTGACTGGAAATTTCCCTTGGGAGGCAGCGCTGCAGGCCGATGCCTTTTATGAGGAGTTTCGGCGCTGGCAGAAAGCAGGGTGTCCTGTTGGAACGTATCCATCTCAATGGCGGCGCTTCACTGATGACGCCTTGCGCATGTTCCAGAGGCTGCTTGCTGCAGAGCCAGAAAAACGCTGTGGGGTCAAGGACGTCTTCTGCTTTGTCAAGTACGAGCTGGTCAGCGAACTCAGACGCAGAGCATCTTGCCGAGCCAAGAGAGGCGAGAGGTCAAGCTCAGGAGTGTGTACCGGCAGCTGCACTTCCTCTGCGACCTCCACTTCATCACGTTCCTCACACAGACACCCTGAGCCCTGCACCCCTCCCGGAACATCCTGCCTTCGTCCAGCACCACTCAAACGTAGTGTCCTCTCCGACCCTTTGTCTCCCAGAGAGGAGTCTGGACAGCACCAGTCTCCAGGCCGAGACAAGAACAAAAGCCAGATGGTGATGGCAACTGCCATTGAAATATGTGTTTGACCGCACTTATGTTAGCAGTGGAGCCTCGATGGCTTTTCACAGTAATTACAAGCTGTGGAGAGGTGTCAATGATGACCACAGAGACTCCAGTGAAAAAGGAGAGGTACTTCATGGTTATGAAAGAGAAGCTCAGGATCACATCCCCGGCTGTGGAAATGGACACAATCAATCAGCGGTACACACTTGAACAGCTCATCACTGGCACATGCTGTTTGGGTTTTGATTTGTGACCAAAGACTTCTTCCCAAGCTGAGAAGCCATGCAGGCAGTGTTTAAGAGTCCGCTGATGTTGCTTCTCTCAGCCGCTCGTTCTGCCATCCAGACATATGTGTTTTCTGCCATTCACTGTGGTGTTGCTATTAGCAATTAGATTCTTTTGTCACTCATCACTCCACTTGTGTTTATGTTATGTGTCAATACCAGTGTTTATTTATCCAGAATTATTAGCTCTGGGGAGGCTATTCTGAACAGGGGAAGCTGTTTCAGCTAGCCGTTCAGAGGCCGGTGATCTTAGGGCAACGTGCGCAACTACATTCGACCACCATCTCTCCAGGCAACATTCAATGCATAAAATTTATCATCAACTTTTCAAGAGACATATTAAGAGAAAAAGAAAAAATATCTTAATGTAGCAGTTTGTATGAGATGTCTTGTCATGTACTATAGGTGTCTTAAGGACAGATTCTCAGAAATAGACATCACCTCAGGAAAAATCAGTGGGATACTTCCTGTTTTATTATTGCAAATCTATTGAATGGCTGGAAGACACATCTTCCACTTTTGAATTCATTTCCAACGCAACACAACAGAATACAGGGATTGCACATTTTCTGAGTCAAAAAGGTGGTGAACAAAGAAGAGGGGAATAAATGTCTTTTTATTGTTTCTTTTCTACATAACGTGTTTGTTTGGATGTGTAGATGTGTGTTTCAAATGCTAAAGCACAAGATTTTTTAATGGAGTACAACTCTCAGTGAAAACTCGACTCTTTATTGTAAATAATTGGATATTTCTAGGAGTGCACCGTGATTTCAGGTAGTTCATCTATGTAGCGGTACAAATTTTCTATGACAGGGAAAAGGGGTTTGAGGGTGTTACAGTTACTGTTGGGGCAATGCACTAGCCTATATGTAGCAACAAAATATGACAGAATGTACAGTACATAAGAACACATTAAATATATAGAAATATGATCTAGAGTTGATCATATTTTAATTTGATAACAGCTGCTATTCTTTATCTTAATAATGCTTTGGTTTGATCTGAGCTGGACCATGTTTTCTTGACCCAGGTATATCACACAAATTAGTCACTTCACTCACTTCCTGTCAATATAACCTTGAGCAGCATCATCAAATCATTATGCTTCCTGGTGTCAATGAGTACAGCCCATTCTGTCCTCAACCATTCAGTTAAAGCTACTGCAGTTCGATACCAAACAAATTAATTTGCCGGCATCTCTAAAGGTGCTTGACTATTTGATTATCTATATGTAATATTAATACACCTTTAATGTAATCTTCCTGCCTCTCTCTGGGGATTCATCCTAGTATATCAGCTGAACAGCAGAGCCCAGGTGTTTATTGTCTGTGGACATGACTTCAGCGTCAGTCGTTTTTTTGCGAGCTGATGATTGATCCTGACCGCAGCCACATCTTCCAAAGACACACTGCTAATTATGAAAGCATCTCATGCTCTGCTCATTATCATTATTTTTCTCGCTTGAATTGTGTTGCTGTTACGTCAATCAGATGTGTGCGTGTGTGTGTTTATGTCTGTGTGTGTGCGTCTTCAGTTTCCTTATTTATTACACCGTGACGGCCCATCAGCTCTGTCGCTATAGTGACAATGCTGGTGTTTTCTGTCCTCTTCTTGAAAATCAAATCTAATTGAGCCCAAATGAAACAACTGGTCACCAACCCCTTCTCAGGCGCCCACAGCTCCTCATGACAGATTCTTATTATGCTCGATGACACATTTCTGCATATTTATGTTTCCTAGTATTTTATGAGCCATCTCACAGATCAAAGTCTTTACCGAGACTCATCAGGCGCGATCGAAGCTGTTGATGGCCCTCATTATTCTCCTTGTCTCTTTCCATCCTTACTCTTGATTCTGTATACGTTACCTGATTGAGGCTGATGACTTGTCAAAGAGATGCATTGTGTGCCTCATAGGATCTGTCAAAAGGTAATCGATGAGTAGACTGTAGTAGAATGTGAATTCACCCTGCTCCTCGTTTTGCTATTCTGCCTCTGTTATGATATAGGATCTACACACAGTAGTGGAGAAAGACAGGGATTAGATGGATTGGATAAGCTATATATATTTATATAGTAACACACGATGCAGCTTATCAGGCAACATTACCTGATAATTATTATTATAGCATTACTTTATTTTTTAGGTATACATGCTGCCCCCAACTTGACAAGAGACATCCTGTTCTGACAAGCATCATAGCTATTAGCATCATTAGCAGTCTGTCAGTCATTAATGTGCAGACTTATTTCACATAGACTGTTATGACAGGAATTGTCAACTTTGATGTGTCAAATTAAATTGAGTTTTATTAAAGCTCTAGAGAGTAGCCATCTATTAACCCAGTTCCCTGATCCAATTATCTTACTCGTCTCTGCCAGCAAGTGTTGTTGTAGAATCTCATGTAAATACTGTATGTACCGTGTCTCAAGACAAAAAAAAAAAAGATTATAAACAAATTGTTAATATATGTTGAAATAAATTTATGCACCACATTGTATGGCTCTGAGGTATTTGTCGGTTCTGTCGTTTTTTTTGTTTTTTTTCTGTCTGTGTAGGCAAAGCTTATTCAGCCCAGCTTTATATTGCCCCTACATTAGATGAAGGTCAGCTTGAATCACATGTGATTTCCTGAGGCTTTGGTCTAGTTCGCTAGTGAACCCCCAGATTATTTTAATATCCCAGCTTCCTTCTGAAAGCCAAATTAACACATCTTTAGATAGGAGTTATCTTCTGCCCTCATAGAGCAAATGAGTTCAAGGGCGGATGGAATATAGGGCAGAAGATGTGAACATTTATCAGCCCACCATCCCTCATACTCAGCTGTTGTGTCAGAGTGAGGGAGTTTCCTCAAGGTGTTATCAGGCTGGGTTTGGACAGTCGCAGTAAGCTGCAGCGTATCTGCCGCTGAGGGAGGCTAATCAGTTCAGACAGTGCAAGAGAAAGGAAAGGTCAACCATGACACGCAGGGTTTGTTTAGTGAGGGGCTGCATGTCCTTTGTGATAGCCTGTTCTCTGCCCTTAGAGAGCTATAGCAGCCCAGTGGCAGTGTGGAAGTCATCTTTGTATTAGCCCCTATTCTCAGCTGAGAAAATGGAAGATGCTGAACTTAGACTGAGACAAAAAGTGGAGGCATTTAATGCAGATGAACATGTCAGGTCACCAAAATCACAAAAACACATTTCCCTAATTTATCCCTCCTGTTATCGGATGGTTTCTGGTTGAAGCGCAAGACAAAGACAAAAAGTCCTTCTAGAAACAATCAGTTTTTCAGGATAGTTGTCATATTTCAAATAATCTCCAAAACTATCTGCATGAATAGAAGGGAATTTTATTCCAATTGAGTTGAACTGACTCTGTAAAGGTTCGGCAATGCTGCATTATGTCAGGTTCACAAAATACTGGACCTCTGCGCAGGGGGCAGAGTGCAGTTCAGGGATTTAATAGCACAGAAGGTGAGCAAAATAAATCCAACGAAGGTACAAAAACAAAATCAAATGAACAGGCAAAAATCCAATTAACAGAAAAACTTACAGACAAGCACTGGGAGAAAACACTGGCAACACTGAAGCATGATATCAGCCATCGACGACAAACTGGCAACTCACAGAGGGAATCACACAGACTGAATACACTAGGATAAGGAGGGAATGGCAAACAGGTGACACAGGGAGGAGGAGACAATCAACAACAGGTGGAGACAATCAGACAATCACACACTGGAGGGAAATATTAAAGGGGAAGACACAAGGGGGATACAAAAAAAGACTAAACATAGACAGAGAAACCATAAGGATAAACCAGATCACAAGAAAAACACAGGAAATACAAAGCAAAAACACATGGCATGGCAAAATAAAACCGGAAATAGGGGCAAAATATAATGACACAAACCATTCAAACTAAAAGGAACCAAAAAACTAGGATGAGAATACATGACACACTATTCCTTAGCTGGAGCATTTAATAGATTGTTAGTGAAAACCAATTTGGGTCCCAGGACTGGAGGAATCTGGATGTTAAGCCTTCAGTAGGTGATCCAGAGCATTGACAGCATGGAAAGCAATCTCGCTGGATGCTGCTGTCTCCATGAGATAAAGCGTTAAATCCTCCTCAGCTGTGCTTCCTCAGCAGGGCTGATGTCTGGAAAATGAGGTGACTGTGTGACCGACTGGGAGACTAGTCACTGTCCCAATTCATGTCAGCTCAACAGTCAATTCCCACATTTCACCATGATCTCTGCAATGTGTCGCTTGGACCAAAATGAAAGAATTTGAATTCCTCATCCTCTCAACTTGATGTTATCATGCAATGTGAGGCAGAAGAGGCTGTCAAATCCTTGTAGCTTTTTGTATGTGTGACTCAAAGCGTACTTGAAGAAAAATAAATCATTCAGGTGGCCTTGTAGAACACAGTCCAAGTATGTGAAGGAAAAGAGACCGCCTAATGTGATTTTCTTATATGTATTCGTGAAGCATTCTTATACAGATTAAATAGCATAGCAACTAATGCATAGGTATTTTGGGGTTTTCTAAATTGCAGATTGCGGAGTAATAATATTTTCTGTGGACAACTTGAACGTACAGTATTAATCCCCGTGCAACACCTCAGCTTCCTGCCACTGCACCTGGCAATGAATCACTGTGAAACCATCGTCTGCGACATGAACTATTCCTCTGTCCCCGAAGTGCTTTGCAAAACAGCTGCAGGCATGACGCTGGAAATGCAGCCAAAGATTTGAAAGTCAAAAACTCAGTGATAGTATTCTCAGCAGGGGTTGACTGTGAAGGAATGTCCCCCCCCCCTAACATCAGACCTACTCTAGGATCATGTGATATAGTCTGATCGCAGCTGGAGAGCTGGGAAGAGAAAGGGGAAAAAAAGAAAATAATGTCAGAGCAGAGAGAGGAATGTGAGCAGGGGGAGATGTGTGTGCGTGTGTGTGTGCTAGAGCAGGAATTACACCAGTATAAAGTAAGTGAACATGTATATTTAGACTGGAGTCTTCAGAAAATAAACCTTGAATATCTTATCTTATAATAGTTTCAGGTTGCTGTAAACACGCATTCTATGTGAAAACACTTCTTTTGGACTGAATGTGTGTTGGCTGAGGTACGCCACTAAAATTTGTCAGAGCCAGACATAAACTCTAAGACAGTAGGTGGTCATCTTCTGCCATTGCTATAGCAACTGAGATAGTCCCAGTTTAGAAGGGCTCTGAAATATTTTTCTTGTTTTAGAAACCACACATCCCCCACTCCAGAATTATGTACAGTATGAACACTTACTGAGTATTTGATGTGCATTTTTATTTTGGTTTATGGGAACATTTTCTTTTAAGTAAGTTTCTTTTAAGAGTGGGCATTCTGTCTCCGGCACGGATGGCTCATTAAGACGGAGGGCGCCTGTTTGTGTTGCATTTAACCATATCTCTGTGTCAAAACACAAGTGGCTTCCTCTACACAGACAAGGTACAGTCTGTACAGGCTTCAGTGCACAGCAGTGTACAGTATTTGCATGCCGGGTACTGTGAATCCAGCCTATTGTAATGACTGCCTGACACATCAATCTCCTGCAAAATACAACTGCAAAATCACCATCCAGTCTGATTTTTCTGAAACATCTCGATTACTACTGAGCAGACACCACATTAAATTTTCTCTGCTCCCCAGTGCATGATACATAATGCATGTGATTAGACTTTCACCTTCCCCCTAGCACTACTTTGAAGGCAAGAATTTGTTCGAATCAAGTTTGCTGGGGGTACTCATGACATGGCATGACATGATCAAAATCTAATTCAATGCAGATTTTGTGTATTTAGCAACATTGCATATACAGAATGGAATCATATGGCTTTGTGATTTAAGGAATCCTGAAGCACAACCCTATAAAAAGTTTCTGAAAAGCAGGTATTTATGAGAGCAACTCAACTAAGCATTTTAGGGTATAGAATTTTAGGAGGCTGATCTTAACTAAACAACACTACATACTCAAATAGCCACCAAATTCATTTTAATCTTGTTGCTTAAAAGTCACATTTAAAATCTGTCAATCATAATGAATCCTGCTGTTGATTCAAATGAATCACAATCTCAGAAAACTTCATATTTTCATTCATGCCATCTGCACTCAAGGCAGAAATTATCTCTGCGTTTTGAAGCCTGATTGTGTACTGCCACTAGCCAGGAGATGTGTGTGTCCCGCCCACTAATACAGTATACTGCATCTGCAAGCAGTTGTTCAGATCTTCACCTTTAGAGTGAAGGACAAACCCACTAGCTCATTGTGCATCGGCAGTCCGTGAGGTTTTACTTCCATCAAGGAAACTTAATGATCAGATACATTTCAGCACAGCAGCAAATCTTTTGATGCATAGAAGAAGAAGAACAAAGAGAAAAATATGAAAGCAAACAAAAGAATCACACCAAAACAAAAACAACAGTTGAAACATTTGAGATGAAAATATATCTGAAAAACAGTTTGAGCTGAGAGTGAAAACAACTTCAAATATACAGACATAGAATTGATTTTGTCAATAACAATCTCCGAACACCTCGTATTTATTTGTGAAGTCTTAGCACTGTGTTTCTGCCAGGATTAGAGGAATCTTTGGTTGTCAATCTGTTTTAAACTAGATTTGGGTACAAAATAAGCCCTAAAGTAAAATCAATGCAAAAAGAGGAAGGTTGTGTCCTCAAAAAAGTCCTCAAAAAAAAACAGGGCCACATGTAGGCAAGCATCCTGGGAGAGAGAGCCAAAGAAATAACAATAAATGTTGTTGAAACTGAGGGTTCAGAAAGATCCTTGCTTGATTCTGGGAGCAGGCTACTGTAAGTTGTACACCTGCTAATGTGGAAAGTTGCAGTTATGGCATGAGAATACTAAAATGTAGCTTGGCAGAAGCACAAGAAGAAAAGTTATGTGAGTTCAAATCTCATCTGTAATAGCATTACATGCAATTTAAAAAAATTACATGATCTTGCTTCACAGCAGCAGTTCAACATTTTGGGAAAAAGACATATTTCCTGTCCTTATGAGGGTTAGATGAAAAGATTTCCTCATCAAATATTCATGACTTCCTTGCCCATGAATGTATTAAGCCACGTTTCTGCTACGTGGTATCGGCTCAACTCGACATGACTTTACTCACCTATTTTTTGTTGTTCTATTAGCTGAACCTGGTACCTACTTTTTCTGGTACCACCTGTATCAAGGTTCTAAGAAACTGAGTAGGTACTAAAAGGTGGTGAGAAAACACTGCAGATCACTGACTGGTCAGAGGGAATCGTCACTGCATCGTCTTGCGCAACACAAACCGATGCCCACCATTTTTCAACAGACAAGCTAGAAGTGTGAGCATATTATGATCCAATAAGCATGTCTTCTTAAAGGCATTAAATGTCTAAGGGGTGTGTTTCCTTCAGCGTAGGCCTGTGTTGTGTTTTTACTACAGTCCCCTTAATTTAAATAGGAGAGGATGCACACTCCAAAGCTCATCTTGTAGGTCAGGGTTGATGACATTAAGACAAACACGTTGAAACAGAACACAATAATAATTCATCGTAACCCAAAACTATTTTCTTGCCTGTAAACAGCAAAAGAGCGTAAATAGCGTCATCGCATGTCACTGACAGCCTGTAAATTGCAAAGACCCCTGGGATGCTACTCAAGCGCTTCTCATAATCAGTGTTGTTACATTCAATTATCTGCTAATGAGTTTCTGTAACAAGTGAGGAATCAAGAGGTGCAGCTGTGACAGAAGAATTACAGCTAGCAGCTCTGCAGCGATGGCTCATGCCCACCTCAAATCCCTGACAGCAGAGAAGAAAACCTCCATCCCAGGCTCGACATGGAAGATTACTTCTTGCATTGTCTTGACAATTTGAATGGCTTCTAATTTGGCAAAGACATAGCCAGATTAATCTTTTCCCCTGATTACAAGACATCATTTTTGAAAGGAAGCTAACTATTGTGCTGCCATGTGGCATTTAACAGTGAGAAAGGCTTTTCTTTTTCTCGGGGGCCTTGTTCAGCCACTCCACTCCAGTCAGTGTCTCTATTAGTATGAAAGCTATGTAAGGCACCAGGACATGGATTTTGTATTTTTATAAAATAGTATTTTAATCATAAATAAAATTTCAGCATTATACAGCAAAATTTTTTTTTTAAATTTCTTTCAATTTTCTTTTATTTGGAAGCATATTTCTATCCTCTGTAGTGATGAGCTTGGTTATGTACTATTTATCAGATAGGCTACATCATCAGCTTAGCATTACAATTCCATACGGTGCAAAGGAAAAGTCTGATGTTGTCTAGTTTTTTAACAAGAAGGTGGGCATTGGCGAGAAAGATGCTGCGTATAGCAGGTTTATATGGGGCCATTCTTAGTCTGGCCCGGCTCCCCGCCTCATCAGCCTGACTCTGTCTCCCCTCTCTGCCAGTTTGTTGGTCTTTGTTTAAGTAATCACTCTGGAGGCATGTCCAGTACAGCAGTCTCTTAAATGCAAGATTTTGGTTCAGGTGTATGTCTTAATTTTATACATTATTTCTGCTACGTGTTGGTCAGTGCAGAGCCTCTGTGTTTACACGCGTCTTGTGTGCTAAGCAGCCTATTGTGAGCAGGCCGCGTCATGTTTGTTCAAAATACCTTTGATGACAGCAGTTAAAACTAGTCTTTCTATCTTTTTCCCATTATATCACATGGCTTCATGGTCCAGATAGATGCCTCTTACGGTCTGGATTTGGTCCACAGGCTGCTAGTTGGTGAACGCTGCTGTAGGCTATTTGTTAGAACCAGTTTAGTCAACTTAACAACAAATAGTGATGCAGCGTATGAAACTAGTACGTGGTTGAAAACTATAGGACTGTGGGATGACACAGAGACACATGAATATACAAAAATACACATCATGTCCACTCGTTTCAGTGGAGGATGTAACTATTCTTCCAATATGATCACTTCACTGCCCACGTGTTTAGGACTTGAGCAAGCATTACATATTTTACTTTTCCAGAGCCATGTGAAATAAGAAGCATTTTTCAGTGTAAGGAAAAAAACTTGACCTAAAAGACTTAAAAACTAGACTTAAAACTAAACTAAATTAAACTTGACTCGAGTTTTTCATATACTTTCGCTTGAGTCTGACATCCGCTCTGCGAAACAGGCAGCCTCATAAACTGCAGGCATCTTCTGGATTTTAGAGTTTGAGTTCCCTGAATCTGCAGTGAATCAAAGAACGTAGCTGTTTCCATGTGGATGAAAAATCGTCAGTCTTCTTTGTATGAACACATTTATCTGACTGGCACCATTTCCCCTCAGCCTGTATTAAATAACAGAGTGCCTCACTACAGTATATCCTTTTCCTGCGGTTTTGGAACATTGGAAGCGGGTTGATGAAGCCTGCTGACAACAAATGAAGATGATTGGACATCACACTCCAAACTTACTGGCCTCAAACCCATGGCACCAACATCAGTCATGGGCACTGTGGGAATACACACTCCTGTTTGTAATAGATAATAAACCAGCTGTGACCCAGAGAAAGAATTAATTTATTTCTGTGTTACTGTGTGACATACTTATGGAAGAATTTTAGTGCCAGAGGACATGATAGTGGGATGGTTCATGCTCATGTTGAGTGGTTAAATAAAAAAAAAATGTTGAGTTGAATTTAAATGAGCCTTAATGAGGCTCAGCTTGAAATTAAAATGCATCATCTTAACGTCAACTCTTGGCTGCTATTCTAATTTTTCTCATTTTCATTTCTTGCTATTATATGTGCTATACTCTGTGGTGAAAGTCTATTTATTCAAAAACCATACTTAGATACAATTTTCTAGGTACTTGCTCTTTTTACTTGAGTATTTCAGTAAGCATTAGACGGGTTTGCCATGTCATTTCTTCATTTCCTCCACATAAATCCCTGCTCAGTTCTTAGGAAGTTTCCAGGAGAGTATGTAAAATCTCACTCAATTAAGCAGTTAGTCACTATAAGGTGGTTGTCAAAGACATATAGTGGAGTAAAGTAGCTAAAAAATAGAAATAATGGTAAATTTTTATTTAATGGGTCTGTGGTTTCCGTTTCATGTAGAGAAATGTAAAATGTCATTTAGATTAAAGACAGCGTTTAATTGATGCACTTCCAGTTAATTAGTTACCTTTAAACTATTTGGTCATTGCACAGAAGATCTGTTTAAATATGCTAAAACTAGACTTTTGTTGATAAGTTACTTAGGTTCAAATGGAGCAGGCTCTCATGGAAATTCCTGTGGAAATAACAACTGCAATAAGAAGCAACTGTAAAAAAAAAAATACCCTATGTGACTGAAATTGCAGAATTTGTCTCCGTTGTAAGAATAAAATGTAATGTATCCATTTTTTTTTGCATAAAGCTTTAAAAATAGATGTTAAATGAAGTATAACCGGTATTTCCTTTTCTTCACTTTATACTTCTAATCAATGCATTTCAGAGGAAAACTAATTTTTTTCACTTCAATTTGCCTTTTTAAAAATCGAGCCTGTATTACTCTTCGAAATACATTTGTAGATACAAAAAAATCCTGTTAAACAAGGTACACGTGGTATATAATATATAATATAATAAAGTTGATTAAATTAGCACCTCTGGCTTGATGCCTCAGAAATGAAAACACAATGATAATATAACATACAGTACATGATAGTATGATTTTCCCCACCACTGCAAACATTAATGTAGAAATGCTGCACTAATTGAGTGAGGAGGCTGGTTCAGGAGCTTATGTGGCTGAAAATGGAAAATGAATGAAAATGCTATATATATGCTTTTGTGCTACAGTTCAAGACCTGAGTGAGCCATATTGTACACCCCTGTGAATGAACGGAGGAAGTGAATCACACTTTTGATTTCACCACAGACGGCCTCACGCTGCTCCGGATGTCTTGTCACAATACTAATGTGACCTCATGTGTTCTTAGTGTGAAGTGGAGACAAAGTTAGACCGGGGTGATAACACACACTGCTGGTTTCCAAGTGGTGCTACAGCAAGTCCCACGAAGTCTGAAGTAATTGTTTGCATCTGGTGTAAACACGCCCACCTATGTTGCCAAGGTAATTTACATTGATCGCCATGATTGTTGACAGAATGTGACTGGATGCTTGTTTTTTTTTTTTTATCATTAAAACATCCAAGGAAAGAAACAGCTTTTATAAAGCAAACAGGAATCCTGTTCAGAGTGAGCTCATCCCCTCAAAAAATAAGGCCTCATGAAAAAAAACAAAAAACTTTCTCTTCAATAATAAAAGAAAAGAAATGACCTCGTGACTCACTCTTAAAGCAGGGGAAGGAAAGAATAATAGCTCTATATCTCATTAACTGCATTAACACTAAAAAAAAAAAACAAGGCACCACGGACTACCTCATTAATTATCTCATTGTATGTGATGTAATTAAGGCAGTTCTGCTTGCGCTTCAGTTTCAACAGCTCATTAAAGTGAGCCTGTCTGCTCAAGCGCTGTAGGATATTGTTTGGCTCATGAGGGCAACCAAGTAACTGAAGGTCAAACTGATTTCAGGGCAGAAACTGATTCATCAAGCACCATTCTTCAAAAGCCCAAGCTTTGTGGCAAACAGAAAAACTGTAGAGAGACAGATTGATGGTGTGAGCTGGAAAAAATGCTCAGTTCTCCCGTCATGCAGTATCTGCAACATTCAGACCGAGAAGGAAGGCGATTTCTCTTCCTCTTTTTGAACACGTCTGTCATCATGTCTGCACTCGATTCAGAACAACATAAATAACTTTTAATCAGGCTGAAACAAGCTGTTTGTTCCAAAGAACTTCGGTTATCATCACAGAGTAAATTAATACCTTTCAAGTGTGAGAGCATCCAATTACTTCCCCTATTTCCACACTGACAAGCCCTGAAACAATTTACCTTCTGAATGATGGACTGTTTAGAAATAAAAAAGGAACAATAGGCCATACAAATGTGGGTAAATTAAATGTTTAGAGGCCTGAATGCTTAATTCATTATACATAGTACAGATTTACAAGAGACACTTCCAAAAGGGTTTGGAATTTGTTTTTGTATTGTGAATAATGATTAAATTCCAGATTCACAAGAAGGCTTGATAAAAAATGTTAAAAAAAAGACCGTTGGTGTTGCCTGGTTCATTGTGAGACACCTTAATGTGAGGGATCCTCTTGGCTGCAGAGCATCTGGGCCATAAAAACATGAATTATATAAACCGCTTTGCTTAAGGTGGAATAATTTTCTTGCTTTTTAAGCTAAATGAATAATTTAAAAAAACATCTTCATTAGAAGAATGCATTGTGTCTCTTTCCAAAAAGAAGTGTGCTCGGATCGTGAGCCAATTTGTTGTCCCTTTGGTGTATCTTAAAAACCAAAAAGAACAAACAAAGAAGTTTTCCTTATAAAACGTTTACTACTCCTGAGATGCATCAACACAGAACACATGAGAATCCCGAAGAGAGGAAGAGATATTAATAGTCTTCTTCAATAAAACAGGGGTGTTTTAACCATTTAATCTCTGGCACCATCTGGATCTACATCAGGATGATCTAAACATGTAATATCATTATAAAAATGTGTTCATGTACAGAAAACATTCTTGTTTCTTTGTTCTGTAGTTGATTTATAGATACTTTTGATCAATATTGTTATAAACAGTACAGTGATACCTCTGGAAGCTGTTTCTCTCTAACCCTCACTCTTGTCTTCTCGCTCTCAGACTCCTCTCTGCTGGATCGGCCAGCCTTTAATTCTTCAGCCTGTCATTGCCTCATGCAGATGCTGGACCTGAATGGGTGCCC
This sequence comes from Chaunax sp. Z400, assembly GCA_037577475.1. Classification (NCBI taxonomy): domain Eukaryota; kingdom Metazoa; phylum Chordata; class Actinopteri; order Lophiiformes; family Chaunacidae; genus Chaunax; species Chaunax sp. Z400. The sequence goes on from CM075203.1 coordinate 11,891,886, forward strand.
CCTCGGGCCCCTCTCATTGATCACTGTCCACTTATGTTTTATAATCTACACTCGAGGTACTTAAAAACGCACTACTACATTTTTGGCCATTTTGAGACAAATGAGGTTTGCTTGATTGATTTTTGTGAGAAGTGTTGAGTCTGAAAACACTATTTTAAAAGAAAGGCTTTTATCCTAACTACTAAATAAAAAACTACTAATATACTAAATGAGCGCTCCCTTGTTAAACGAACCCATCCGTATAAAAATACAAAAAGATTGGGGACAGAGTGACATTTGGAAGAATAGCTAATGAACTTAATAAATATTATGTAAACGTTGGATATAATTTGGCAAATGAAATAATGAAAGATATATATATGTATATGTTTATGTGTACATGTATGTGTATGTGTATATATATATATATATATATATATATATATATATATATACTGTATATCCATAATAGTGCATCTTCTTCAGCATTAGAGGAACAATGACAGACTGCCTACACCCCGGTGGACCATGTGTTAGAGCTCAGAGCCAAGATCCACATGTCCGTCTGCTGCCCCTCAGAAACCAGTTCTGACTGGCGACCACTACAGCAGCAGAGACCATGGCATCAGGCCTGTACCTGTTAAAACAATGACAAATCTTCAGAGGAATGATGGAGCTGGAGTCTGACGACCTTATGTTGAGTTTTATACAAGACGCCCACTTTTCTGGAGGAGACTAACGTCACAGTTGTGGAATGACCAGCGATGAACCACAACTGAAATGTGGGGTTGACTGAGTAAGTGGTTATGGTATTTTCTACTGACTCCAACTCTGGGCAGCTCTGACTGAAGAGTGGGCCGTCAGCCCACAGGATGACATCATCTGGAGGTTGTGTCAGTCCATGAGGAGGAGAATTACTGCTGCAATCGATGCTGATGGGGTGACACAGTGATCACTGTGTAAAATGTTGCATACTTCAGTTGTGTCACAGGAGAACTTTTTGGTGCTCACATTTTTGGTGTTGTTTTTATGTCAGGATAATGGTATTCAACCTTAATATTCTAGGTGCTACTGTATTACCTGTTAACATCTAATTGGTACATACAATATAAAGTATATGAACTGTACATGATTGTGATTGCTACACACTTCCTGACCTTATTAATCACTTTCAACCCCAGCTTGGATCAAATCATCGTCCTCTCATTACTCCTCATATACTTATCCCCTGATAACATCTTAAATTCATTAAACCCCCCTTGTGAAATGTGACACTGGTCTAAAATTATGCATATATATCATGTAAATTTCCTGCAGTACTTTTTTTTTATCATAATGAAGAATATTGAGAACTATGTTCTACAGAATAGATTAACATTAGACTGTGCAAACTCTTGCCAGTCACATCAGAAAATCAGACCAGCACAGACTGAACCTGAGAACAAATCCAATCAATACAATAAAAGTGAAAGCATTAACTGCACTTGGTTAAGTATTAAATGACCCATTATACCGTCTCAATCGGGATCAGGTCGCCCAGAAATAATTGTAATGCAATTGTTGTTCTGAGGTTCAGGTTTAAGCTTGTTACGCAACACACTCAGTGGGTGATTACATTTTGTATTATAATATAAGCTTTTCTTGAAAGCTGGGTCGTGAAAGCTGTACAATGTTAGGCAACATTAAAGAGTTTAAATTTTAATCATTCTTAAAGTACTTTGTTGGCAAGGTTGGACCAAATCAGAGTAGATTTTGGGTCAACAGTCTGGAGGTTAAGATTCACAATATTCACATTGATCATCATTTTGAAAGCAGTTCGGATGGTCAGTGCATCTCAAGCAACCATCAACAGATTTTTTCCCATTATGAAACTCACAGGAAGTGTACTGTACTGTGTGTTTGCGGAAGAAGGTACAAAAAAGCTGATGACACACACTACCACCGATCAGCGACTTTGATTTTGCGCTGAGTTTTCCTCAAACTGTAGCATTCAAGCGTCCCCTCTCCTCTCACCACCCGTCTGTGCTGCTGCGACGTCGTGTTATGGATAAATTACTGAGACGAATGAAATCCGAAGTATTATCTGCAGTCAGCATATCCTTTTTTTATCCCGCACAAGACTATTCATTTCACTGCGGCGATAATAATCCAGAGAGCATTTTCTACCGAGAATAAGGAGCTCCTGAGTTTCTGACAGCACAAAGCACATAACTGTACCTCATAATCATACCTAGACATTATCAATATATGAGCTACAGTACGTAGTTGCATGACAACACGTTTCCAATCATTTCAAGACTCTTTGTATAAGATTCATGTCTGTTTCCTTTTTTCCAGTATCGAGCCAATGAGTTCATAATTTCAAATCAGCTCTGTGCTTCACAAATAAATTAATTTAGCATTTATTATTAGTCATTATAATCCACTCTGTGTTTTACTCAGGCATTAATTCACCATACTTGTAAAAGAATAAATCTAGGTCTTCTCTCTCTCCTCTGGTGCAGGTGAGCTTTGTTTTCCAGCACACATTTATTTTGTTCTTTGTTGTCCCCTCTCATAAATATCCACTCTCAAGGACTTCATGCTCCACAGAAAGAAGGCTAGAGGACGTACGCCAAAGCAGCATAAACACATTATCATCCTCTACGTCCCCATCTTTATAAATTTGATCTCATCTCCTTCTTTTGCATGCATGAAGGTTTCATCCCCAGTTGTCATTCCATAATGTTGTGACAGAGTTCAGTATCATGTGATGTGAGTAATGTGTGACATGCAGTCTAATTATTCATAGTCTTTGTCACTTTGTACTAATTAGCCCAGGACAGTTGGAGTATTTCAGGATTATGTTTAATGTGTTTTTCTACTATCCTAATGAGTCTGTGAAGCACTGCAGCTCTTTGTACCGGGTTGCACTCATGTTTCTCTCCATCAGCTACGTTTTACACAAGTTAGTTACACATGTTAGAGTACCATCTAAAGGAAACAGCAGCTCTGGCCAGAAAATGTTTTTTTTACACATATACCATATTACAGACAGCTCATCTACTGGTTCAGGTTCCATTCTGGATGTGCTGTTAAAGCAGTGTGATATTTAAAAAAAATAATCTATTAAGTATGTGGAGGTTTATTAATGCAAGAGGACGAGGATAAGGATAATGAGGAGAGAGCAAGGATCATATCTCAGCTGTTTCTGCAGAGTGCAAAGAGGATTCTATGTACTGCATGTGATTTAAGGGTGAAGATAAAAGAGATGTACCTACGCTGGTAAAGTACATGGACTTATGCTTTTACTCAGCCTGATCGGACACATTCCCATAGGGTCGTATTTACCATCATGTACACTGAGGTCACGTCCTCTGTATTTCTTATGGGAGTTTTATTTTGGATATTTAGAGGCTTTGTAAATTCCAAAATGTTCAAACTTAGTACGGTTTGACTACTTTTAGATGGATAAAATATGACTGATTTCTCAACAACTTTATACATTAGAGTGTGGAGAATGCATCATTTACACTTTAATGTGGAAAATTCAAATTTACAGAAATCATAATTCAAAAATTATCTGTATAGTATAAAATATCCAAATAATAGACAAAGAAAATACCCTATAGTGTTAAGTCAAACTTTTTTGAAGAAGGTAAGGGATGCATTATAGGGGGACGTCAGCATTTAAAAAATAATTTATGTACATGTCTGATACAATTTTTAAAAAGTACCTGATAACGGTACATTAATTAAATAACCTACAATAAAGAAATGTAAAATCTCATAAGTGGATCACAATTTAATCACTTGTTTAGATCAAATTCCATTAGTTTACCTCATTGAGGCAGTAATGAGTAAGGACTGGTGCAGACACAAGAGGCTGAGACAGTGAGCTGTAGTTAAAGGATTTAATAAGACACATGTCCAAGTCACAGGCAAAAAGAAATCCAAATTATTGTCCATTATACAGGCAAACAGCATCCAAAAGCTATGGCTGAATTAAAGTTCATAAAGTCGAAAAACAAGATCGATTCACAGGAAATCCAGCAACTGATTCAAAATCTGTACGCTAAAGCAAAATCCAATGGACAGGGAGAAGTCATTAACTGAATAAACTCACAAAAGACAAGAAGGACAAAAGGAACAACATGAAGGAAAAGGCTTGAACATGTGAGAGGAGGATCAATAACAGACAAGCAATGAACATGAGGAATCACACAAACCAAATACACAGAGGAGACGGTAATAATGAGACACAGGTGAGAACAATCAGACAATCACACAGCAGGGGAAAAGGATGAAACCTTAAAGCAGAAGACAGGTGTAAAACACAAAGAACAAGAAACATGGAGTCCACAGGCAATGGGAAAGTACAAAAACAGAAAACACAGGACTAAACCAGGACAGGGAAACCAATGGGGCAAAACAGATCACAAGATAAGAAAAGACGGGAAGTGTAAAGTGAAAACAAGACATGGGAAATTAACTGTCAAAATAAAACAGGAAATAACAAACCACACACACAGAACCATGACAGTTTCATGGAAATCCATCTCTATCTTCCTCAGGTATCCTGCTGACGGGCTAACTAGATACAGTATGGTGCACTCTCACACACACAGATCAAACACACAGATTTGCATGTGATCTGCAAGTGAGTCCTTTTTTGAACTGAAATGTAACAAACATGTCCATGTGAAAACAATGTGACGATGGGAAATGCATCCCTTTAAGTGACCGACCACCTGAAGAATAATCATAATGATCTGAACCTGCTTTACTGTTGTTCTTTGCAGACGTTTCATTGCCACTGCTCTGATTGTGTCATTTTCAGACGCATCAGGTAGCACTTTTCTTGCGGGCAGTCAGGTGCATTTAGCAACACCTAGTAAACATGGGCAGTGAAGCGTGAAACAGCTAAAGCAAAAACAGAAACAAAAGAGAGTCAATGTTTGTTGTGTAAATAATAAGTTAACTTAAAACAGGATGATATGTTGGCTGTGTCCATAATTTGTTTCTGCTGCCCCTTAAAAATGTGCAATAGCAGCTTAAAAAAGGGAATAATAGTAAAAGAGAGCAGAATGCAACATAGGACATTTACATATTTATAGATTTTAATTCATAAATGGCTTGTGAGGTCAATCATCTCTGCAGACCTTAAAGTTTGCAGTATGCAAGAAATTGCTATTCAGTTCCTGTATTCTGCTGAGCCATAAGCCTCCAACTGTTATTTTGATCCTTTGTAATGCACAACGTTTTGGCAGTGTGAAATGAATCACTCTCAGGAAATGCGTTAGTAATTTGTTGAGTTTATGTTAGTCTTTTTTTTTCTTTTTTTTTTTTAAACTCCACTCTTGAGCAATTTGAAGATGAAAACAAAGGAGAGCTTTGAATCTCAGTGGATCCTCCTCCAGCTACTTTCTAAACATCACTTCAATTTGAAACACTTGCTTGGTGTAGTAAATTGGCATTTGCCTCGCTGTGGCATGCACAAACGTTCATTCATCAATCTGCCCCTTCTCACATTCCCCCTCTTCATCTGTCTTCTTCAGTCACCTCCCTTTCCACGCCTCTCTCCTTGTCTCCTCTTCTCCCTGCCTTCTTGCTCGGTCCCGTTTTCCTTTTGCCATTCCCCCCCCCTCTGTTCGCTGCATGGGACGACACCACCTTCTCTCATGAAGGCATCTGCGTCATTCTTCCCATGCATGTACGTCAGACCTACTTAAGGATCCTGGGGGGGAAGAAGACTGGTGGAGTGGAAGAGTTTTTTGTAATGCACCCTCACCCATACAGACGTATCTGTCAAGGGGGGAGGGAAGAAGAGGGATTGATTAGGTCAATGTAAGTTATGGAGGTGAATGAAATAGGAGTGGGGAGCCAAATGAGCGTTCACAGAATGGCTCTCCTTGAACATGTTACATCATAAGAATGGGTGCACTGGTATGTGATACATATGCATTTTTTGCTCCCATTTCCAATTCATTAAAATTGAATCTGCATATACCAACACCAAGTTTGATTTGATATTTCTCATCCAACACTGTTCTATTTTTTTAAGAGTGTGGTGGGATGTTTTTGACAGCTGGTATACTCTATACATTATATAGCTGATACTCATGCACAATAAAGATTCTAGGCATGTCCACATGAACCAGCGGTAAGGAGGCACAAGATATGACCACATCATTTCCAGTTTGATTCCTGATCAGGAATCATGTACAGTGGCTATACATACAGTTGTATTGAGGAATTGCCTGTACACAGCCGATATGTATGTATATACTGGATCTGCCCCAATCTGATGCTGAGGATCGACTTAGAACACCCCAAATAAAAGGCTATTTCAGACTACCATCCTTTCAGCATCGTGAAAGTAGAACACTTGGAACAGCTTATAAAACACACTTGAAATCTAAAATAACTCTTTATTGATCCCCAGGGAGGAAATTCAGGTGTTGCAGCTGCACAAGGACAGAAACAAGCACAGATCAACAGAGAAAGTTCAGAAAACAAATAATTAGAAGGGTCTAAATTGAAAGTAAGAATAGAAAATGGAACAGATTTGAAAAAAGGTGTGGAAACTTTTTAATCAAAAGAAATGTATAAGTAGGTGAATGAAGTAATTAGATCAAACAGCCATCACTTGTAGCAGAAGCAAAGCGGTGTTAGAACAGTTCAGGACAGAGGACTGTATATAAATAAGTGATATTTGGATGATTCTGGCCATGCTTTTACTTTTTTATGCTATTTGCTGTTTTTCAGGTACCATGCTGGACTGAAACTGTGTTTTTGGATTTGGTTTGCTTGACTTTTGTTTTGATGTGCATGTTTTTTTCTAAAGGTGGTCCTTGACTTTCTGTTCACGTGACAGCTTGTGTGAAAATTTAATTTATCCATAATATAATGATCCTTACTGCACTCTCTACTTCTTAATGTTATCACATTCAAATAGTTAAATCCTATTTTGCACTTTGATTCATTCATTATGCTGCAAAAATATTAGAGAAATCCTGGAAGTTGATGATGTTAGAAGGACATCAAATAAGCATCATTTCAGGAAGGAAGAGAAGCTCAACACTGGCACTGAAGGCTGATCTGTTATGATTTCACTGGACCTTATCTCACATTAATCAACTCTCTCTTATCTCCAAAAGACACTGAGCTTCCAGAGATGGAAGTGATGGAGAACACAGGGAAGCTGGAGCCTGAAGAAATGTGGGAAACACAAATCATTTTAATGGGGCTGAATTTATTGTTGTGAAAATCATTCATATTTGTTTTTAGTATAAACTCAAATGCTGTGCTGAACATACATTCTTGTCTCTGCTAAAAAAAAAATGCTGGGTCCCTCGCAGGCCTATCCCACTGAAGCTCTTACATCATCACCACCAGCGTCAGAGGTGCCCCAGTCTGGATCGCTAAATATGGATTACATCTAAACTGGCAGTTATTAAAAGAAGACCAAAAATACTGCACCCCGCACATTCGTCAGGAATTCTTAAGGGGGAATCAAAAGTTCTCTTATCTCTGGTTAAAAAAGGACTCGGTGAGATGAATGTGTCAGTTAAATATATAATCCTCTGATATGAAGATCTGTGACCCAAACCTGTACAGGAACATTTTCCCTCTTTTACATAATAGTGATCTTATTTGTTTGATTGCATCCTCCAAATATATTCTCTTTTATTTCAGTTTTCTTGCAGCATTGTTCATCAGTCCCTCAGTCAATACTATTTCTGCTAAAAAGCTGTGGCTGGAAGGGGAAGTGCCATCTGTTCTTGGCAGACTTGATCTTGGCACTGATTCTGATGAGGGACTATAAATACAATCAGGACATACTGTATGTGAGGGAAACACATACGTCTGTAGAGAATGAAGAGAGAATGAATCATTTCAAATGTGGTATAATGTCAATATTGACCGTACATTTCAAACTCCAAATGCAATTTGAAAAATTGATTTAATTATTTTGATTTTGTCAGCCTAAGTGACAAAAGAGGATAATAATCAAGAGATAACGGAGAAGGTGAGAGCAATTGATGCAATACTTACAAATCTATTCCTCGGCAAAATAGAGCCATGTACCTATTAAACACGAAACCCCACTTCCAGCACACACACAGGCCCACACACACCTCCTCCCTCAGGATCATTGGATCTTTATCTGCAGCTCAGTGTTATTCTTCTGGACCATTGATTTCCCTGATGCACTGACTGAGCAGCCTCCTCCCTCAGCGCAGGGGTGTCTGTGTCTGCATGTTGGAGCAGCGAGCTGAGCCCAGCTGTGTGTCTCTGAGTCTCTGTCCCTCTTCACCCTGCCCGTCTGACCCATTTTCCTTCACACACTCAGACCTTTGGGACGGCAGACAGAACACGCGAAAAGGAAAGTGATGATTTATGATGATAATGCAAATGGTTCAAGGGGAACAGCTGACCATCTATTATGGAAAACAAAGCTCGTGTTCTGACTGGCCTTCATTGTGAATTTACAAGCTGGATAGCACATCTGTAAGGATGGATGGATGGAACAAGTCTAGAAGAAATTTGGACTAAATATTAAAATGTAAGGAGTCCTTTACCTTTGATGAATTTTATATAAAAATCAACATCTGTGTTGTCTTTGTCATTCAGGACTACATAGTCTTAAAACCATGCGACACGTGTCCTTTCTCTGGACACCACCAGTCACGCACGTAAGCACTTATGCAAACAAGCCGACCTACACACAGCAAGCAGCCTGTTTTCCCTGAGGAACTTTGCCTTTTTAGCAAATACTTGAATAAATAAACAGCACTGCCATGCAGCAAGATTTTTTTTGGAATAGGCTTGTTTAACTAAACATGAACAGCATGAAAGCAATTCAGCAAACTACAGTGATGTCACACACTTTGCAGAATACATATTTAGAAAAATGCGCTTTAGAAGGGATAACTTTCTTTGCAGGTATTGATATAAAGACATGAAGTCATGATCTTGGTTCTTTTCTATGTTTAAAGATAAACATATGAACTGAAACAGCAACATATAAATGGGCGCACTGAATAAACAGAACAACAAATATGGTTAAAAGATCAGTGTGACAAATACGCAATTACCCAAAGCTTGTGTGTGCCCATGAGATTAACAACAACGCACACACTGCTGAGTCCATGGAGTATGATAATCACTTTTTGATTGTGAGTTATAGTTTTGTGCATTTGTGGACTCGTGTGGCTGACAGGGAAGGAATACGATTGCATCCGTCTCACGCTCTAATGAGGACCTGGTGGTGAACTTAACAACCCTCTACATGATTAGATTTGTGCAACTCATTAGGCAGCAGTGATTGAATATGCTGTAAACGGTGAGGCTCGTATACGTGACCTTGCAGACTGGGAACACGACTTGGACTCTGAGCGTGGAAAAACACCGTTTAACGTTCTTGATTCTGCTGTAGTCATTTTCAGCACAGCTGGAGGGGGCCAGTCCCAGCTGCAGCTGTGAACAATATTCTTAAGGTGGAGACCAATCAGGACTCCTGTCATCAGAGCTGTGGAGTTTGACTAAACGATCGGTTCATTTATGCTGGCAGCCCGGAACGTGGGGCCGAGTGTTGAGTGGAAGGAAACGCCTTCTGACATTCAGGTTTCCACAAAACATGCATGATGGTGGATGATTTAAGACCTTTTCACCTTTGCAATCTATATTTGTTATTCTCATCATATGCAGCTTTTCGGAGAACAGTGATAGGGTTCACTTTTCCAACAGTAAACCAATGAAAATGTACCCTATCCACAGTATTCTCCTCAGCTCTGATGACACTAAGGCTGCATTCACACTGCGGGAAAAAATCTGATGTGACTTTGTGCGAACAACACAAACCACATGGAATCTGAAGTTTTCCTATTCTGATTTGGGACACTTCCATATGTGGTCCTAAATCAGACACAGGTCAGATTTTTGGCAGTGCAACCTCAGTCTGAACCGTCAAATTGGAATTCATGCAACTTTGGTGTCATCTTCCATCGAATAACTGCAATTATTGTTAATTATTATTGCAATGAAAACATAGTATTGCAGCATAACCTTGAGGCGATGGCTACCTCTTGTTGACAAATGCAAAATGTATGGATTAGTTATTTCATGTAGGCTTACGAGAACTGATGACCGACCCCCTGCAGAAGGACTGAATGCCATCCTTTGTGTGATTTTCTTTAGGGGTATGTATGTTTTATTTATGTATGTCCTCACAAAGAGAGGGAGACTGGTGGCTGGATTGCGTGTGTTGTTGCTGTAAATCAAAAGCTTCCCCTTAACGTTGTAATTATGTTGGAGGGTGAGAAGGATTCAGCAGGATTTTTCCATAACAAATGGTGACAGACTTAAAAAAGAATTTAAAGGCTCCCTCTGCAACAGCCTGTATATATATGTATGTCTGAGTATGTATGTCTTTCTGTTCAGGGGGATTGAGACTATTATTTCTATGAGGAACTCTATTTATGTGTACCAAAATGAACTCCACGACTCAAAATGTCTCTCGCTTCTGAAAACTGTGGAAAAAACTATGTGGCTATGCATGGAGGGAAAGGTGCTTAATGAAAGGAGACATTCCGATGTGATTAATCCACGTGCCAAGTCAACCAGCTCGTCTTCAGTTCAGAGTAAAACCAGGAAGGGCTCCTAACAAAGGAGGTTGTCTTCATTTGTTTTCTTTTTTTTTTTTTTGATATTCATCTAGTGAGATAGTCAAAAATAGCTCACTTATGATGCAAATGGAGAGATGAGAGAGTGAAAAAGGGACACTTGGAGGAGAGAGAAGGCTTTCCAGGCTAATTGTGTGAGCTCCTAATACACAGTGTACCAGTGTACTGTATCACTGTGCTGTGTCTGTAGACTTTTTGCTAGCAGAAACAGTCTCCTGTGGGCAGCTGTGAACAAATGAACTGTGTCTAAAATGACAACATGAGAGAATTTGAAACCAGAATTTCTTGAAAAAGTGACATGGAAAAAAAAAAGTTTCAGTCCTATGCCGAACCCTCTCAGCTGTGGCCTAATAATCCTGATGCTGGCGCTACAGCTACTGTCTATTAAAACTTTAAAAATTCAATGAAGTCCATCACTTGGTTATTCTCAAAAACAAATAATTAGACCTCCTCACACATTTCAGGTCAATAACCATCCCTGCATGATCCAGATTTTTTAGTTTCCAAAAATTGAGCAGACATACAATCAATGTTTGGCTGTAAACAGTACTGTAAAGAGATACTGCAATTTCTCATTAAATTAATGCCTGATGTTCAGGAAAATCTTGATATAATGGCCAATGAAGCAGGTAAATTTCAGAATTTTGTCTCATAAAATCAACCAGTGCAGTCAAAGGGAGCGTATATAAAAATGTTCACATATGGAAGAATTAATCTTTCTAAAAATTAATCACAGAAATCTTTATTGTGTCTAAATTAGATACACAGATACTCAGAATGTTGCCTTTATAACAGAAATTTTTACACTTATCTGTTTTTACATGCAACCCTGGTTATAACCCCCTATACCCTTGTTATAGTCATAGTGTGAAATCATCTTTGGTTTCTCCTTTGGCAGGTAGTTGATTCATTCCTAGCGTGCAGAATGAACACCTCATTACTAATTTTCTGCTGGGGACTCCTTATACTGCGTGCATAGATGTTTCCTTCTTCCCACACACCTGATTCAAATGATTGCTTTTGCATCAAGCTCTTCACAAGCTTCGTAACGAGCCATTCATCTGAATCAGGTGTGTTTCAGCAAGGAAACATCTAAATTATGCAGGGCAGGGTCCCAGGACCAGGACTGAAAAACACTGGATTAAAGACAAGGAAATTCAAATAAATTATATATTTGATATGTTTTATATAATTATGGTCTGTGTTCTTATGTATTTTTGATGCATGTATGAAGTAACCTCATAAATCCTGCGATGTAGCACGACATGATCCATTGGATGCTGAATGGGCATCTTATACTGCACTCAGGCACCTCCTCTATTTCTCAATTTTCATCCTCTTTTTTTCATCTTGCTCCTCTTCATCCTTCTTTGTCTTTCTTCTCAAAACACCCTATCCCGAAACTCCCGAAACAAACTGTTGCACAGCAGTTATATTTACGACTTGGAACCCCACAAAAGGGGTAAAAAAGACAGGAAGGGGTTCGATAGAATCATGTATCTCTCTTATCTGCAATTCTCTGTTTCTGCTTGTGTTTGGGACTTAGTGAATCGCTGAGCTGCTCTCTTTGCCTCCCTTTTGTCTGCATTTTGGGTCTTGTATATTGACCTAAACGTTACTCTCTATAAGTTGATGAAATAGATTTGATGTATCATCATCTTCAGACTGTTTACATTAAACAAACATGGTACTGTGAGCATTTTAAGACTTCAGTTCACTGAAGAACCCTGGAGGAAAGTTGACCCCCTGTTTATCACTGCATAATTTACATTCTGTCCATATATGTATATTAGGAGCAAGATTTTAAAGTGGACTCACTGATCAAGTGACACTTTTCATTGTTTTGTGTGACTTCCAAAGTGTGTTGTATTATCTTATAATATATATATAACATAACACATTTGTCTCATTCCCAAGCTGGAAAACCATTAGAAATTAATGAACCTGCAGAAATGGTTGCTATCCAGTCTATAAATTCCATTTTTAATTATTATGACAAATTCAGGCAGGAGGATTCCCAGGGCCGCAGCTGAACTGCACAAGATATGAAACCAGTTCCTGGAAGAGGAGATAGCAAAGGTGAGGGTGTGTAATTATAGCCATAAGCCACAATTTATGGTTGCCGATACCATGAAGGGAAAAATGTCTTTTGTAGGAATTTATAATCTGAATTGTATGAAAATCTGTTAGTTTTGGATAATCAATGCCCAAAGTGTTGAAACAATAGAAATGTTATTAGATTTGAGGACTGAACTCACAGCATTACTGACACTTTGTCCAACAAAAATAGTTCTATTAAAATACTATTTCATTTCTTTAAATTTACCCTTCTTGTCGTCTCTTAGCCTTGATTAAGTCAACCTTTTTAGAAAATTTGCAGACACTTATTAACTTGCTGTTGCTGTGCTGTACGCTTATACTAAAGTGCAATTTAGAGGTATTGGAGGCCTTTTTCCATTTTATGCTCCTTTTAACTTCTACTCCACTACATTTCTAAATATTGTACATTTTATTTCACTACATTTATTCGTTAACTGAAGTTGCTACTTTGTACATTCATATTCAGTAGCTGCACCATTGCCAGAAAGTATAGAACAAATCAATGCATCACCAATTATAATGCAGTAATATATATGCAACTGAATATGACTTTGAAAGTACTTTTACTTTTGGTACTTATAGCATATTTGATGATACTTTTGTACTTATATAGAAGATTTTGAATGCAGGACCTATATTTACTAATATATTTTATATATTTGTTTATATATTTTCATTCCGTGTTATTGCTTTTACCCATGCAAAACACAAATGCAAAAAAACCCTTGCAGATAATTGTGGGCAACCTGTTATGGAAAGAGGATGCATGTCCTCCTGTTTGAACCATTAATGCTCCACTTCTACAGAAGTGAATCTGACAAGGCTATCTCATTATACCGTCCCAAAAGTGCTCTTTCATCTCCACTCAGATGCTACTTTGCCATAAGGACACAAATAGTCCTGTTTTCTCACAAATCTGTGTCAAGACACGATCATGCTTTATTGTCTTGGCCTAAGTCTCAGCATAACAGCTGCTAATAGATGTGGCTCTCAGTCCTGTATTTGCATGTATCATGTCCCAGGAGACATGCATGACGCTCACTCTTTCCCTCTTCTTAATGATGAATTGAAATGAGAGGGCAATTACTGTTGGTCTAATTAAAAGAGGAAGGGAGACAGATCAGCAAAGTGTATTTCCAAGAAGGTGAGTCATACATTGCATATTCTGGTCCTGATATTGCCTGGACATATCGAATGCCTCATAATTCTTGAAGTTATAGAACTTATATGAATATAAATAGTTTTTTCTTAGTTTGGAATGTAGAAAAAGGTTAAACTTTTCCCTGAGTCCTTCCCACTCCAATATTCAAAAGGTTCTTCCATGCTACATGTGTGACGGGGCAGTGAAAGTGGGGTTTGTGCATGTTTTAATGTTTTACTGCATGTTTTATTTATTGTGTGTTTTGAGGTTGCAGTGTCTTATACTGATTTTAATCAGCTGTTTTATTGGATTGCGCTTTTATTTGCATGATGTGATTATTTGCATGTAGTGGTGTGTTTCAAACTGCCCCTGAAGGCCACAGGGAGTGAACAACCCCAGGCTGCAATCAGCAAACGAGCAACAGGTGTGTGTGCACACAAACTGAAGCAGGTAGTAGGAAGGCTAAAGGTTTGAAGCACAAGACCCAGCAAGGAGCAGGCAGAGAGAGATATGTAAAAAATAAATATGTAGAAATATGTATGTGTACTATAATGTGTAACAGAGCTGAATGAAATCCAGCTCAGATTAAATTAATACATTTGGAACATAACAGGTGGTGTTGATGAAGGGAGGAGTTGATCTAAGGGGGACGTCTGAAAAACAGGTTGGAAACAAGTGTTCTACAGTATCTGAGGTACTTTATTACAATTTTATATTGATTGACATTCTTGTGTGCAGAATCTTTCTTGATGAATAGCAAACATGTCCTCAGTCCACCAATGAAAAGTACCTAATATTGTCATTTCTAAGGAAATGATCACTTGGTGGCCTTTAGTGATTAGATTGATTTGAACTATAGCTGGCTTTTGGCAAACACTTATTCAGATACACCTCTATGCTACTTTTTTGGCCCACTTTTCTCCATTTACTGAATATATTTGTCTCGGTTTAAAGTGGGCCAGAACCTTCCCATGAGTCTCCAAATGCAGACAAGAATAAGATTTATTACCCAGAATGCCCCACGGGGGAGCACTGTCCCCTACCCTGTCTAAGGAGAATCGATGAAACATGCAAAGAGGAGTACCAAAGACCAAGGTGAATAGGAGATGTAACAACTATTTTTGGATTACAGCGCACCCAGGAGACAGAGAACATTTTGAAAAGAAAAGATAATTCAGAGAAAATGAAAAAGGGTGCAAGCAGGAGGGCAGAAGGTCCTCAAGATGTTTTGGACATGTAGCTACAAAAAAAAATAGATATGTGTTCGACATCTACGCAAGAGTTGCCATTGGTTACCAATTGTTTTCAGCCTTACAGACTTTTTTTTTAGATCTGAACATGAAGTGACGCCTACTCATCTCCCAATGTACAACCTACACATGCAGAACAGCTCAGCCAAAGAAAGTTTTATTTAAAGGCTGTTTAAATGGCTGTAATACATATTTTTATATCAACAACACATGATGTGTAAGTGAAAGAGGTCGCTTGTTGGGATGAATCCACAGAGAATTAGAGCCAAACTGTGTACAGCTTCCCTCGTCTCTGCAGAGCTTCATGGCATCTTTATGCTCATTGGTTTGGATTTCTAGTTCACAATTTTACTGTTATGATTCACTCTCAGTGCTCTCATTGCAGCTGCAGACACCATTGACATGCAGTAATTGTACTTATACTTTTTGGAGTCACCTTGGAGGATGCATTCCGCATGTGGAGCCATATTCCCTATAGCAGCGGCTAAATGGATTGGTATATGCAGTATACGCAAATTCCTGCACAGAACCGACTTATGTAAATCTTTGGTCACACGGATCCTAGCAGACATGGACACTTATGGACACAAAGTGTAATTCTACCGTTAAATCCCTCTAATCACTACATACAGAACACCAACCAGCTGGTGACTAGTAGAGCATTTAGCATTTATCAAGATATTTCCCCTAAGAGATGATATAGACCAAAAACAGAGCTAAAATGAAAGTAAAAATATTCACTATACATTCATCATTTGACCAGAAACAAAACTCCAAATGAGGACAAATGTTCCTTTGTTACTGCTGAATGCATAAATAATCCGCCGTTTGCTGACTTGCAGAAATTATTATTGGAAATATTTATATATTCATATGCAAGCATCATGTTAGATCTGATAAATGTGGGGTTGGATTCAAACTGCTTTATAACTTAATCAATTGTAATCCATCAATCATTTATTTTCTTATTAACTACAGCTGTCATATAAATGCAGTGTAAAAAGGGCTATATTTTCCCTGAAATGCAGAATTATAAAGGAATATAAAACAGAATTGCTCAAGTAAGATACAAGTACCTCAGCATTGTACTTGAGTACATTTTATAGAAATTATTTGTGGTACTTAAAAATTTCAAGTATTGCTTTTCACAAATTATATGTCAACAAAACCTACAATGAAACCCTCATAAGTTTAGAGTGTCTTTAATGAACACAGAGAGGCATCTAGTCTGAATGTGACTTCCACTGATGACACAACTCATTGACAGCTTCTCAGAAATGGTGAAAGCAGCTTCTGGCTTCTCTGTTTACTCTTGCCATGATAGACTCATTAAACAAACCCTCACAGGCGGCTATACAAATCAACAATAACAGATGGTTACTGCACGTTTGTGTACATACAGCACATATGTAGGTCAGGTGCACCATGGCAGCTGGTTGTCATGGGAACTGGGTATCAAACATGACTGCAATCTCTCGGAGAAATCTACTTGTGGCCGAGCTTCTGCTCTGGCACCTCTCATCCCCTCTCAGCAGTTAACCCTTAAGGATTATCCCGGAGATTAAACCGACTGGTGAAAGTTACCATCATCAAAACACAGTCAGCGTGAGCCTGCCAGGGTTTTTTCCTCTGCTGGTGATGAGAGGGGAGATGAAGAATCACTTTAGATCAATAATCCATCACACATCTGCTCAGCCAGAAGCACATTGGTGATGCCTTTACCGCTATTAACCTAAATTTACTGTATAAAATCCTAATCCCACACTGTGACCATGGAGTATCATCTCCACTTCACCTCACACTTGGTGCCTCTCTCGGCTCTGTTCATGAGTGCCTGCACATGACCTTGAGGATTCACAGGGAACACAAAGGGATTCTCCCAGCCTGTCTCCCTCCATCACACAGACACACACACACACACATGCACTGTGTATGCTAAGTGCACGTGATTGGATGCAGTGAGCTGGTGATGCATGTTGAATGCTGATGAGCTTATTTCGGGGCTTTCTTGAAAAAAAAAAAAATGAAAACAGAAGCAGGAGAAAGCTTCCTCTGTGCCTGCAAGACAGAGAGGAAGGGAAGTAGAGTGAGAGGGGGAAGAGAAAACAGACATTCCCACATTATTCATCAGAGTCAGACCCTGCCTTCACCTCCTTAGACTATGCACATGCACCTAATCACATATCAACACATAGTCACAAGCGGTTCTTATCACATAAATCATTTTCATTATACCCTTGAGAACTTTAGTGTACAAACACTCTTAGTTAACATGGCCCCTCGTTCCAATGCTTTGTCTCATGCCTTCCTGCAGTGTAGATATAAACACACACAAACCTGCTTTGTCCTCACAGCGTCCCAGTTTTTAAGTCTGTCCAGGCCAATGAGGTGAAAAATTTGTTTGAGGCTCATCGGGGAAGCTTTTAGGGTAAGCAGCTCGCAAAGCAATTTTTGGTGTAAAATAGCTGCAAATAGGGCATCACATATTTAAGCACAGGATGAACAAAAGATCTCACAAAAGGCCACTGATGATGTTTGTAATGTCGGGCGAGGTTGCAGAGACCCAGGGCATCCAAAGTGGCAGAAAAACAGCAAATGTTCCATATGTTTCTTATTGTCAACAAATCTCATTTAAAAAAGACCAACAGCAACAACAACAGCAATTGATCCTTTGAATGAGTATTTTCTGTGTAGCCAAAACCTGATAGCTTATTGCTGTGTCATAGACTTCCTTTGACCAAACTCTTCATTACACTGAAGATGGGAACTGTAGTTTGTTTTGAGTCAGTCCTACAAGCATGGTGCTGCTGTTGTAAATACCCACTGATACATTTATCTGCTGCTGGAAATAGTCCCGACAAAATGCATTGTTTTCTTCTGTTTGAGCTCTGTCTTCTAATTACTGCAGAGTCCAGATGTGTCAAAAAGCAACCTTTTTATGAAACTGTTTATTTCTGAGCATTAGTTTTATTCTTTAATAGGAATAAGCAGGCTTTTGAGACAGTGGAGGGAAATACTACGAGAGGAACTAACACGTTATTTTGTTCTTTTCATGAGATTAATTATTGATAATAAAAAGAATAAATGCTAACCCCATCTCTTAGCCAACAATGTGAAGAAGTGTTATTAATCTATGGTGGGCTTTGAGCTTCTGGCTTAGCAACTTTTTTTCTCTTAAATGTTAACCATCACCAACAGGAGGGCAACGGTTCAAGAAATAAAACTGAAGAAACTCCTGTATAATGTATATGTTGGAATGAAAACGATCAACACTCCCCTGACCATAATCAACCTGCATCCAAGCAGAACATTATGTTACAGTGTGAGTGAAAATATTCTAATATTTCTATACTGCAGTGTAATATGCCCATATTTCAGACTGTAGGTATCAGAGATGGGAGTAAGTCATAAATACACATGTTACAAGCATTTGTCATGTTTGAAACAAACAAGTCCAAAATTACTGTAGTGAGAATCAAGTCAATTCAAGTCACTACTCAGGTCAAGAAAGTCACAAGTAAAGTCGTACAGTTTATGATGATCTCCCCCAGTTTCCACATTTAAGTTAGGAAGAGACAGAGGTCATGACCAGTGGAGTTTTATTTTCAATATTAATGAAAACCGCTGCCACCTGCGTGAACCTGATATCTGACATTTTGTGGCAATCAATAACAAGCCTGTAAAAAAGAACAACAATGAATAGTGGGATCGGGAGAGTAGCACATGGGAGCAAGATTCATCATGCCGACTTACTACAGCCAGCTACTTGTACTATAAATGCAGCTGTGGCTGACGTGGTAAGAGCGGTTGTCCACGTATAAGAGGGTTGGTCGGTTCCATCCCCAGTTCCCCCAGTCTACATGTGGAGGTGTCCTTGAGGAAGATCAATTTGCTGCCTGGATGCCATAATGGCTCCTCAGGGATGGGTCAAATGCAGAGAAAGGATTTCCCCATGGGAACAGTAAAGTAATAAAGTATAGCTAAAACAAATATATTTCTACAATAAAAGCTGTTAACCACTAATGTGTCCACAAAGTCTACTAAGTCAAAGTCTCAAGTTATCAAATTTGCGACTCCACTAATCACAAAGTCATGTGTTTTGTGGTTTTATTTGACTGCACAGGACTTGATATGTCTAGAAATTAATCCCATATTCTCAATGCATAGGTGCAAATATCCTTCCAAGATCTGTACTGCTGCTGCTGAAATGCATCTGATGATTAAGTCAGGGATGATGCTGGCTGTCTTCACTTCCAACAAAATCCCTCAACACTCACATCCAGTCACTGTCACACTGCACTACAATCACACCAGTGATATGACAGCTCTTTTGTCTGATACCAAATGTGCGTCTTGCTGTACTTTGCACTGCTGGCATGCAGATTGAGATGACTTAGAAATGCTTTGTATTCTCCTGTTCAGTGATACAATAAACCTCTCAGCTGTGCCTAAAACTAGACTGGCCTTCCCAGCCCCTAATCTTTGGAATGTTCTCCTCCAGATCAGGTCTTCAGTGTCTTTGTAGTGTTCAAATCTCAATTAAAAACATATTTTCTCAGGGA
This sequence comes from Chaunax sp. Z400, assembly GCA_037577475.1. Classification (NCBI taxonomy): domain Eukaryota; kingdom Metazoa; phylum Chordata; class Actinopteri; order Lophiiformes; family Chaunacidae; genus Chaunax; species Chaunax sp. Z400. Next base: position 11,911,585 of record CM075203.1, read on the forward strand.
CTTTTCTGATCTAGACCCAGTTTGAATCTTTCCTTTGTATACAGTATTTATGATCCTCCTGTAGTCCTTCATATAATCCCTCATCCTGATTTGATCTATATCTGTTTTTAAGGCTCAGCTATTTTATTTGTTCTTAATGTAATATTTGTTGTTATACCTTATCTTTTTATTTGTTTAAATTAGTTTGAATTCGCTCTCCTGGTTTTGTTTATCTTATGTTCTGCAGCACTTTGTGCGACATTGTGTTGTATTTTAAATCTGCTATACAAATAGATTGACTTGACTTGACTAAACAGGACATAGAGTCTGTTTAGGTAGCTACAAACAGCTTTATTCTGCCATCTGTATAAACTATTGTATTCGATATACTACACTGAACTGACATAATAGCCAGTCAGCTGATATTCAATGCACCGTCTCCTCAGATACTTTTTAGTATTAAATGAAACTTCAATTGATTTACTAATGATTGCGGTGGACAGATGGCCTGTTCAGTCAGATTAATGAACTTGATCTCTCATGTTACAATGAAGATACCATCTAGCCATCATCCACTAGCGAGAACCAGCGATGAATCAGATGCACCAACATCTAAGTAGTGAGTCATAAAAACAAACCAGCCAAAGGAATCAGATGTTCCTTGTCAACCGGTTGTTGACTCTTGAAAAGTGAGCCGTGTTCGGACAGAAATTCAATTGAAATGTTCAGATCCGTGCTAACACTGCTGTGCAGGCTTCATGTGTATGCAATACACAGAATGTGTACATCATTAACATTTAAACTGACCTTTTCCCTCTGTGTCAAAATGTACGTCAAAGGGCACCAGACTAAAAGGGGCGAAAACCACAAATTTGCTAAAATTTTAGAGAAAGTTCTTCCTGTACAAACAGAATTTCTTATAGACAGTTTCACCTGAGAGAATCACACCATAGGCATATTTGTTTCCCCCCCCCCCAGCAGACAGTTTAATTTCGTCCAAATGCCTCAGATAAAATATCACCATGCTTATAGGGCCACCTTGTGGTGCTAAGATCCACCAGTCATTCACACAATGTTTCAATGGAGGCACTGTTGCTTGAAAATATTGTATCAGAATTTGCCAGTTAATGATGATGTGCCAAAGTAACAGAGGTGACTGTTTTCAAAATGGGCTCTAGCTGAAATCACATTTCATGATCCTCTTCATTTAAGCGAGAACATACGTTTATATTGAACTTAAGAACTTCCTTCTTAAAAATATTCTCCCTCTCTAAATATTGCATTTTACAGAGTGGCTAATCTCACTGAAGATGATCTCTCATGAGAGAAGATATGCTTATGCTTCTGAGAAATCCACCTACATGATGGCACATAAGATCACCTGCATGTCTAAAAGCACCTTTGAATACACAGAATACAACATAAGGAGTAAATGAAAATAAACTAAATAAATAAATAAAACTGAAAGGAAAATGGTCAGGTATGATTTGAAAAAAAGCTATTAAGACATGATGAAAACACAAAATTGTAAGTTAAAGATGTCTATAAATGTAAAAGTAGAGTCACATTCACGGGCTCAAACACAAATGATCAGTCATTTTGTCTGACGGATCAATTCTGGCCTTCAAAATAACCAACAAAGCTTTAAATTGATTCAAAAACTAACAGGCTGGTTGTACAAAGACGTTCATTCTTGTTTTAGACATTAGTAGTCTGTGCTATAAATAACCTCTGACACTAGAGAGCTTCTTCAGTCACACGAAGATCCAAGTACAATATTTTCAGTTCCTTAAATGTGGCAACTCACTTCACACTAAGGGACTTAATCTGTTATATCTGTATGAATATTGATACTAATATGTTATCTGTTGTTTCAATGAGCAACAAGCTTCTGAATATATCCCCAAATAATCATTTTATATGATTTAAAACTTCACTTCACTCACTTAATACATCGGCACAGACTTTATAAAGTTTAACCCTGAGCTCAGGCTAAACATAATCGCTACCATAACCTGACGAGGTCTGATATTGACAAAATCATTTTTAACTATTCTAAGATTTCTAACACTAAGCTATCAATAATTAGACAATGTTCTTAGACATCTCTTTCAGAAGACGTTCATACACAACAAACAAACAGTCATCTGTGGACCAAACAGACAGTCAAATAGATTCAGATAATTACAGAACTTAAATGGAGGTTTTGAGAACAAGAAAAAAACAACATTAAATTTCTAAAAAAATTTTTTTTACAATAACCCAAATCCAAGAACACGTCAAGTTTAATATTACAGTATTCATTTTTTAAAATTCTATTTATTTCCTTTCTGCACCACATTTATAATATTGCCTTAACTCAGATGCTGGATATTCATAAGTGTCATGAGTGTCACTGGAAACAGTTTCAGTTGCACAGTATGGTCACTGAATATAAACATACTACAATAACCTTACAGTCAAACAAATACATTATTATAATCTTATGTGTAATATATAAATAAGGTATTGGTATAACACTGATTAATATAAAAATGATTTAGATGTATTTAAAAGTTTAATGCAAAGTTATTTGTCTGTTATAAAGTGGTAACTCAACAGTCACCTCATTAAATTAATCCCAAAGCCAGATTCCAACAAGAAGTTGCCCATCAAGCTGGCTGGTATCTTGCAAAGTTAAAGAAAAAAAAAATCATGGATCCACCACTTTGGCCAGATCTATTCTAAAATTCAGTGGTTCATTCTTAGTGTCATGCTCCATTCTTTATTGTTATATTATTGCAAACAGCTGATAGTATATTTTATGATATATAAATGTGTGTAAATACGTGTCAATGTGCGTAATATGATATAAATATGTGTGTATAGATATATATATAAATAGTATATTTTATGAATAAAGCCTGTTAGTGATAAAATGAGAAGTATGAAGAGGACTTTAATTCTCAGGTCAGAATTCTAAGAGTTCTTGAATTCTCAGAACTGTAAGATTTCTAAGAATTCCTAGAATTCTTAAGATTCCAAGAAAAGAATTCTAGATTTCTTATAATTTAAAAAAAAAGAAGAAAAAGAAAACAGGATGTGGCCCTAATCCTCTTCCGTAGAGAAGATATTGATAAGAAATGAATAAAATTGTGTGGTCAGAGTGAACCTGGTTGTGGGCGGGGCTTGGGCTATCATTGAAGCCACACTAACAAAGTGGGGTCAGGGGCTCCCCTCAGGTCTCTAACGATGCTTCTTGGGATGAGCTGAAGACTGGACCATATTGAACAGTTTTACACAATGCACACATTTTATACTATAGCTGCCTGTTGCACTTTATCTGCCCCTCTATTCTGCAAGCATTGCTTTGTTAGAGCGGTGTTTTCTCCTCAGCTGTGGATGTCTACACTGTGTGGTGAGTGGTGGGGGGAAAAAAAGAGAGCTTTCCTGCCTGGCATCACCCCTACTCCCCCCCCCACTCCCCCCCCCACTCCGTCAGTCTGACCGCCCACAGTCCGGGGAGAGAAAGTCCTGCTTTGTGAATGAAGGGAGCGGCGGAGGACAGACAGCAAACTTTACCAAAATTATTCCCGACGATTTTGTTTGCAGCGGAGAGGCTTCAAACGACACCTGGCCGACCAGGACCGAGAACACAGTAAGTCACGGAGCCTTTTAGGACCAAGTGTGGCGCTGAAAGCAAGATTGACAGCGTTTCTGGGTTTTTTTTTTTTTTTTTTTCCCCGACGGAAAGATGCATAGCAGCCTAACCGTGACCGGAATAGCTGTAGTGAGATGGGAGATAAGTTCAGAGCAGAATTTAATTCCTTCTGTTATTTCCAACGTGGGTTTTCCTCCAGAGCGGCTGTCGCGCAATCATCTTGAAGACCAGTTCTTATATTTAGCGATAAAGATGTGATGAGTTTGAGCCATTTAGGGATTAAATGAGCTTGATGGATCAATTTGATCGTGAAAAAATGCCCCAGCTACAATTTCTGATTTATTTTTTTTACTCCGTTCAGTTGCCAAATCCTATTTATTCACAGCTGAAGCATTTCACCGTTTCATGCTAAGTTTCCATCTGGCTGCCAGTGGGTTTCGCAACATTTCATGACTCATGCAGAGGACGCGCATTCCCAGTGTCACCATGAACAAAAAATAGCCTTATAGAAGGCTCATTCATGATATTATGAGGTTTCTCCTCTCTGGAGTCTGAAAGTAGTAAGCATAAGATATGAGCAGAGAGCTGTGAACATGCCTCTTGTGCAGTAGCCAATCCTTTTTTCTGTGGCTCATGTTCTCTGTCAGTTGAGTTACCCAATAAATAAATGAAACCACAGCATTTATTCTCATTCAATTACTTTATTTCACTGAGGAATGCAACTGGTGTTCTGTTTTGTGTTTCTGCAGGAGCTCTCCTCTCCAGCTCTTTAGGAGACGCTGTAAATCATGGTGATGAGTTTGGCCTGTGTGACCTGTCTCTGCCTGGTGTTGGTGGTCAGCGGTGACCCCTGTCTCATCATCAGCGAGATCAACGCAGACAACCCGAGACTGGACACCACTGAGTTTGTCGAGCTGTATCACACCAGTGGACAGCGGGCTTCATTGGATGGCTATACCCTTGTGTTTTATAATGGTAATGGAAATATAGCCTACAAGGTGTTGGACCTCAAAGGCCACAGCACAGATGACAGAGGTTTCTTCCTGGTGGGCTCGGTGGACATGCTGCCCAAACCGGCCATCCTCCTGCCGCCAAACACGGTCCAGAACGGCCCAGATGCCGTAGTCCTCTACCACACATCTGCCGCTCGCTACAGCGAGAAGATGAACGTCTCAGCCCTCGGGCTGGTGGACGCTGTCGTGTATATGACCCGTCGCACCGGGGGCGCAGAGTTTCTTGCTGAAACGCTGACGCCCGGGGAGCCAGCCTTCGTCGAGGATGAAACAGCCCTCGAGGGGGACGAGTCGATCGAGAGGTGCCTGCTGTCCGAAGATCGCTGGGGCTTTCAGGTGTCCTTGCCCTCCCCGGGTCAGAGGAATAACTGCACCCCACCTGTCGCCCCAGCAACCTTCCCTGTCATCACTGAGCTGAAGCTGGGAGGCGGGCAGGTGGATGGCTTTGTGGAGCTGACAGGAGCTCAAGCTGCAGGGCCTCTGGTGCTGGTTGTGTTGGATGGGAAAACGGACAGGGTCAGTGTGAGCGTGGACGTGAGTTTGACTGCCTCCAGGAACGGCTTGATCTCCATGACCATAGAGAAGACCTACATGAAAGGTCAGTGTGCAGTCACCTTACACTCTGGGTAATGCAGTCTACTAAACTACAGACCAGTTTTCTCTATTTTTGTGTGTGTCTCTGTGTCGGATCTTCAAGCATAATTTAACATTAAAAAAAAGGCAACCTAAGTAGACACAATATGCAAGTTTTAAATGAGAATTTTACTCAATAAGGCAAAAAGGTTATCATGACCTACATCACCAGTCTGAAAAGGTACAATTCGCCCCCCTCACCACTTCACCTTTAGCAGCAACGACTTCAACATTTCCGATGACCAAAGATCAGTCTCTGACATCCTGTGGTGGAATTTCGGCCTTTTCTTCTTTGCAGAACCGCTTTAGGTCAGCCACACTGGACGGTTTGTGAGCATGAACCGCTCTTTTCAGGTCCCGCCACGGGATCTCGATGGGGTTCAGGTCCAGACTTTGACTAGGCCTCTGCAAAACTTTAATTTGATTCCTTCTGAGCCTTTCAGAGGTGGACTCACTCTTATGCTTGGCATCATTGTCTTGCCGCGTGACCCAGATGTTCTTCATCATCAACTCACAGACTGATGACCTGACACCCTCCTTCTGAATTTTCTGGTTTCCCTCAATTATGGCAAATTGTCCTGGCCCCGAAGCAGCAAAGCAGCAAAGCAATACAGTGCCACCTGTATCCTTATCCATGTTCTTTTTGTGGAATGCTGTGTTTGGTTTACACCAGATGTGACAGTATGTAACAGTGTGTCTAGTACAGCTGCAACCAGTTATTAATATGCTTTTTTTGTTTTTTTTATTAGTTTCTGAGGTGGGGAAATACTTTTTCGCACAGATCCTGGTGGTATTAGAAAACCATGGTGGTTCAACAAATCCAAGTTTCATAAATTTATCATTTTAATGACCATTTATGACTTTAAACCTGCATTTTATGTTTACTCAGGTTGCCTTTGTTTTACGTTAAATTGTGTTTGAAGATCCAACACAGTTTAGCTTGAAACACATAAAAACAGAGGACATCATTGTATGAAAACCAAATAGTTGCAGGTTTTCTGTTCATCGGGTTCCAGTGGAGCTTCAGTGGGTTTTAGTCCATTTTCATTCATTCATTTACTTTCATTTTATTGTAAATTCTATGTTCCTCTTATCTTTTCTTCTTTAGGAGATGAGTCGGGGGCAGTGGCTGTCTACAGTGGCAGAGCCTCAGACTTCCCTGTGGGCAGTCCACTGAGCCAGATCCAGCCTCTAGATGCATTTGTGTTTGCTGGACCTGGAAACAAACCCAGCGCCAACCTCACAGAGACTCTCATCCCAGGCAGACAGCCCTACCAACTCAGCAACAGGCAAGACACTGATAATTAAGAGGTTCTATTCCTTTAACTTTGACAGCAAAACCGCTCCAGGACAAACGGAGTGCAAAGAATCATGATGTGTGATTAGATGTGTTAGTTCTGTTTCATTTTGAGGCCAGATTCCAGTGTTGTGAAACACACTCTGGAAGATGTGTTTCACTTGGCGGAGGTCAGCTTGTGACCATTGTTCCTCTTTGTTGATTTTTTTTTTTTTTCTTCCTAAATGACATGTTTAACTCACACTTCTCTGTTTGAAAAGAAATGACGTATTTTGCTATAACACTAACAACCATGCTGCAGGCTGCAAATGCTAACATTTGCTAATCAGCAGTACACACAAGGTTCCGCTGAGGCTGATGGGAATATCATAAGTTTTGCAGGCTTGTAATCATAAGCCAAAATAGAGAACAGAAACCTTCACCAAGGCAGCTCAGTTTCCCCATTATGTTGTTGCACCTAAAAGCAATAAGCCCTCATAATGTGACCCTTTGGCCATGAAAACCTATCACTAGAGTTTGGAATCACATTGGTATCATATTATTGATATGATATTCCACCAAATCAAACTCTCACCTGATGATGTTGCCGAGGAAAAGTCAGGTTATCGGCAGAGTTACAGCTATTCATTGTTAGGGCATCAAGGAAATCGGCCATACATAATATAATAACATACATAATAATATTGGATGGCATTTCAGTGGAATTTTGTTTCCCCACTGTGCAAAATATACAGTTTATGTCATCCAGCTATAATTAATGGTAATGTCATAACCCTAATTCCTCAAGTCTTAATTAATGATTTCATTATTTTGTCAGTCTGAGAGAAGGAGGTTTCTATCTGAGTCGCTGTGGTGTGGCCACCTGGGCCAGAGATCCTGGTGTTTTCTGGGAGGCCCCACAAACTCCTGGACAGCCCAACCAGTGCCCCTGGCCAAAGATCTGCCCTCACAGTATTGGTGAGTGTTTGACTCAGTGTGCTGCGTGACTTGGATTTATATCAGATGCTCATAATTAAATAAAAGATCCGTGTGTATGATACAACTTCAGAGGGTCCCCACTTTTCCCTTCGGTTTGCACCAACTGTCTGTCGGATTCTGATTCCAAACTTGTTTAGAAGAGAAAATTAAAGGCGATTGGTCCAAATTTTGCCAGCAGTACTTCAGAGATTAAAAAAAAATCAGATTAAGAAATGTCTAGGTTGATTCAATAAAGAATTTGCATTGGTTTTAGACAAAATCCACTCTTCTGTTGGTTCAGCATAACATACAGAAAAAACAAGTAATATTTATATGAGATTAATCTGCTTTGAAATGAACAGGATCTCTCCATCTTCTGGTAGATTGTGGTTGTGAGTGGGTCTTTGCAATTCTCAGCTTGTGACAGTTAAAATCATGTATTTTATTACAGATGACACATCACCACTTAGTTGTGCTGTATTTTCTCTGTATTATAAAACTGAAATAATAATATCAATATTAAAGTGCCATAAAACAGAGGAGAAAATAATTATGTATTACTTTTCATATTGGATGAAATAAAAGGCGTTGTTTTGAGTTTCCATGCAATATGTTCAGGCTTTCCATACAACATTTTTGAAAACAATTTATTTAAATTTCATTAATTGCTTTACATATTTATCTACATCAAGTACACAGCTTATTAATACCTTTCCTTATACTTTAGTGATTCCAGGAGGTACAGATTCACCGATTCACCTCCCACCCTGGGGCAATAGTGACTTCCTGATCAATGAGCTGAACACAGATACACCTGGAAAAGCTGAGGACGGCGAGTACATCGAGCTTTGGCACCCATCAGGACGCCGGGTCTCCCTGCAGGGTATCTGGATACTGATGTTCAGTGCACACAACAACAGACCATACAGGGAAATCAGCCTAAGTGGACACTTCACCACCTCTAAGGGCTACTTTTTGCTGGGCAGTGACAGGTTGGTGCCAGCTCCATCACTCCGCCTGCCCCCCAATACCATCCAGAATGGACCAGATGCTGTGGCGCTCTATCGCAGCCCTTTTGGCCCGCCATCAGCCACACAAAGGGGGCTGATCCCCACCAAAGGCCTGCTGGATGCAGTGGTGTACCGGCAGAGAGGATCAGATAAGGAAGCACAGGAGCTGAGTAAAGCTCTGACACCAGGGCAGCTGCCTCTGCTGGAGGATCCAGAGGTTCTGCCTGGAGATGAGGCCCTCAGCCGCTGCAGAGGCCTTTATCCTTATGACCTGTCAGCGTTTTCAGTGAGTACGAAGCCCTCACAGGGGTCGCTGAAATTAAACAGGCTAACTCGCACAATGGCACAAACACAATGAAACAAATGTTGATTAAATCTTAAATCTCTTATGAATGCAAATGAATAAAATAATAGTTCTCAATTTGGGGAAATTCATATCGGTAGTCTAAATATAAAGCTGTGTCCAGCAGCCAGTTAACTTAGCTTAGCTGAAAGACTGGAAATGGTAGGAAACAAATAGCCTGGCCCTGTCTAGAGTTAACAAATTCCACCTGCCAGCGCCTCAGAAATACTATAACACATTATATTTCATTTGTTTAATCTCTCCACCAACCAAAGTCGACCAGAAAGGCATTCAGAGGGCCAGACCTCCACCAATACTGCATTTTGCCAAGCAAACACAAAAGGGCCTAAACTGCTAGAACTGCAAACTTAATTATCTGCAAAAATGTTACTAAAATCCAACATTAACAAAACTATTTATGTGTGTGGAAATCTCACGTTGTTGATGGAAGTGAAATTAAATTTCCATCTGCACCGTGATCCGGATCTGCTTCAAAATCTGATTACCTATCCCATGAGCCACCTCTCCACAAAATGTCATTGAAATCTCTCAAGAGGTATACTGTTGCAAACAAAGGAGGCCAACAGCAGTGAAGAAAACGCTCCTTGGCAAAAAAGTAGAAATTGCACAATGTGGTTTTTAGTATGGGATGGACTGTGTCTTGGAAGAGTGCACTAACCTGGAGTCTTGTCATCAAGAGGCTGCAAGGTGACAAGCAGAGACTCCAGGAAGTTACTATGCATATTTCTCAAAGTGTTAACTATTCCTTTAAATATTTGACTGTTTTTTTTTTGAATACATATATTTTAAGGAGAAGCTAATAAAATGCAACATTTTATAAAGCCTTTAAAATAAAAAAAAAATGTTTGTACGCATCAATCACTAAAGGTGGCTCCACCCACCCCTCTGAGGGAGAACATCTGTCCCCGTCCCCCTCCAGCCCCTGAAGGTGTGGTCATCAGTGAGGTGGCTAGTGGCCAGTGGACCAATCACAGTAAGCAGAGGGCCTTTGTGGAGCTGCAGGGGCCCCCCATGACGGACCTGCTTGGCCTGGTGCTCACTGTGTTTTACCAAGAGCGCAGTGGAACCATCATTGCCCTCCCTTTGACTGGATCTATTGACCAGGATGGATTTTACATCGTAGGAAATGTCACTGGAGCAGGTGAGGGCAGTAAGAAACCACTCACCATGCTCTCTGTGTCCTTTTTCTTGTTTCTTACCGATCCTCGCCATCTTTCACCACACTCCTTCACCTCTTTTCTCTCCTGCATAGATCAGACTTTCCCGGAGGGCTCCACGGTGCCGGTGCGAGGAGCGGTCGTCCTGTGCTATGACCTGTTCAGTGTCTGTCGAGCTGGCACCGCTCTGACCAACTCCAGTCTCAGAGATGTTCTGGTGTTCAGTGAAAACCAGCAGCTGCTCTCCTCTCTGTCCACCACTGGAGGGAGACAAGTGATTCCAGCTCTCAGGTAATCACAGAATAAAACCAACAGCATGAACCATGACATGACTGAACTTTTACACTACTTCATTTCTTTCCCATACCCCACTCTCTGCTATTTACCATTCATTTTTTCTTTTTTTCAATTCATTAAATTTTTTTCTACTCCTTTCTCTTTGAATCTGAGTCATTATACCTCTGCAACAATCGTATTTCCCATTAATATTTTCTGTGTTATAGATTGATAGATTATTGTTTTAAATATGTTGATTCTCCTGTAATTGGTTAATGAAAACAACCCACATCTCTTATCATGTGAACATGCTGGTAGGTAAAATAGTAAAATAGCTAATTCAGGTTAACAGACCCTCTGAACAACCACATACATGAAACTGATTATCCAGGGACACCAAAATTAGGCTTAATATATTTATAGAAAGTTAAACATAGGCTAGTGGAGTTGAGTTCATTAAAGAGATCAATATAAGCTTGTTTTAAGCCAATACTGTAACAGTAATGATGTAAATATTTAAGAAAATACAGTATTGGCTTAAACTAATTGATTTTTGAGTGATTTTCTTTTTTAAAGATTTTTTTCTTCTTTTTTTTTTTTTTGCTTTACCATCCTCGTTACTACTGTATGTTTGCATTGATCCATGTCTTGTCGCCTGCATTTGCAGGTCAGTGGAAGATGGTCCTGTTTCGCTCAGTCGTTGTTCATGCTGTGAGGTGAGGAGCCCCTCCTCCTGGACCAGCTCCTCGCCCACACCACGCAGCAACAACATCTGTCCCAGCTCCGCCTTCTCAAGTCACATTGACCTTTGCCTCGGTCCCCTGTCCAGTGACTGGCAGGAGCGGTCAGGAGGTGAGGCGTCGTAACTTAACGCAATGTTGCGCAGATTGTAAAGGTCATTGACAAACATTTGATTTGTGATAATAAGTAATTCAACCTAAAGTGTTCCTCTGCTATTTGAAACCACTATGTGTAGATGAAGAAGATTTCTAACCCCATGTTTTCCATCTGTACTTTAATTGTCAACAACCCAATAAGGTTGAAAATGACCAAAAATATTCTTGAGAAAAAAATTACAGCAGTGAAGATAAAAACCTTAAAGCGAGAATTCATGTAAAACAGAACTTTGTGTCTGAACCTCTGTGAAAATGCAACGATATTTCTTTTTCCTAATGATCTCAACACAGTAAATATGACCTCACGGAAGCTGACATCATCTCCTCTGTTTGTCCAAGGCTGCAATGGTCTGATTCAGGGGAAGAGGGTCGCCGAGGTGGCCGACTACCTGGAGCAGAAGTGTCACTGTGGCATCTCTGCGTTGTATCTCAAAGGTGAGGCTCGCCAACTCTGTATGAACTGAAACAGTCACATGTGGCTGATTTTTTTAATGTATGAAATGACTCCTGTGTATTCAGTCAAGGGTTTGTAGTGAGAAAGAATCCATCATGTACGATTTGTCTGTCTGCTCGTGTTCAAGGAGCAAACTTCTCCTGTGTGTCTGGGTGGCTGCGAGTGTGGGGGAACATCCAGGCGCTGTCAGACCATCAGAAGGCCCTCATCATCCAGACATCGCACATGGATCCGTCAGCTGCTCAGGGAGACGTCTGCTCCGCTCCAACCACGGGCCGTTACACAAACATAGGTTAGCACCTCCTGAACTACAAAACACCAGCTCCCCAGTGCAACAAAGATTCACAAGCAGTCGGTTTATGCTCGAGGTGCTTATCAGCTAAACTCATGAATTATTTGGTTTGTAATCTGCTGCAAAAATCCAGTCTGTTCCATCTTCTCAGTATATCTCTGGGTTGTCTCAAACCCTTGATGTACAAATTGTACTCATATAATGTAGACATCAAACATAATTAGGTCTTTATATTGGCATGTTTACCTGGTAACGTAATGAGTGAATTAATTGGTGGAGGAAGGATGCGCATCATCATTATTATGGTCATTAGAATCTCAGCTGGTAATGTACTATATTGTGTTGTCTGGAGTCAAAGAGGACAAGATGTTTCATAGCAACTTCTTATTTATCAAATAAGACACCCAGGGGGTCTTAACGTCTACAGTAATATCTTTGTATGTGACAGTTGACAGAGTCACCACCTCTTCATGGATACTGAATGCGAAGTTAAATGAGAAGTTGCTTCATTCTTATTTGACCCTTTTGGTGGTTTTACTAAAGAAAATTCTAAGCAAAAGGATTTGTCATTTTGAAGTGAATCCAAGTCTCAGTTTCACCTTGACAGAGATTTATGCAGAAAATACCTGCCTTAAACCTGCCAACACTTAAAAACATCCCTTTTTCCATTTCTCTCATGCAGTATTTACAGCCATCTACGAAATATAGTATCAGAGTGAAGAAATATATTAAAAAAAGTATCTTTTCAGCTTCATGGGGCAATAGTCTGCATCAAGCTTCAAATAGGCTGGTGAAAATGAAAGAAACTAAATATGTGACTGGTTTATTCAGGATGTATGAATTGCAATGTTGTCTCGAAACATATTCATTTATTCAGAAAGTTTTACTGAGATGTTATTTGACTCTCTCCTAGCATCTGCCCTGGGGTTACAGATAGGGCTCATAGTAGCAGTCCTCCTGCTGCTGGGAGTAGGAGCTGCTCTGTTCACATATTTCTACCGAAGGAGGTGAGTAGTGTTATTCTCCTTCTCTGTCTCTTTTCTGCAGGATGCAAGCACTGATGCTGGCTCACTGCCAATCTTTGCAAAAGCCAGATTAATGCCACGTTTCTGTCTCTTACACTGTTGTGGATAGGATATTTAAAGCAAATGTGAATAAAGCAAGAATAATTCATGCTCATTTAGTTCAACAGTGCGAACTCTCCCACTGCAGATGTGTTTCTTTTGTATCTGGTTCACACACTGGTGGCCATTCTCTTTATTCCCCGCTCATCCTTTTTAAAAAAATTTTTTTTTATAGAAAAGGCTTTGGTCATATAAAGAGTAATCACACTTCATTTGGGCCTCTTTCTCTTGGGATTTCACAAGTCTTAATTCTTATAGGAGGAAACATTTAACTAGCATGGTCATCTTTATGACCATGAGTCATAAAGATGACCCCAGAACCAACACTCTCTGAGTGCAGAGTTATTAATAAACAATGCTCTCAAGAAATGAGAAAGGGGTTTCAAGATGAGGCGATAAAGCAGTCATCACATTCAGTTTTTGCTGTACTTTTTTGGTGTAGTTACTTCGGTTATCTTGTAGAACAGTACATTTTGAAAAGAGCGTTAAATGTCAACAGTAAATTAGCACAACCTACTTTCTCATGTTAAAACTATACACTAAGGAAGAATAGTCACAGAGGGAGGAAATCTATGGTTGACCTCCGTGAAAAAGGTGTTTCCAATCCCCCATCACTGTCTTTAGCTCTAAATATAACTCAGGTAAGGCAGGTTAGGGGCAGATGGGAGACAATCTAAAGGTAAATTATCAAACTTCCTCAATAAATTACTCCAGGAATACTTTGAACATGAGTAACCAGAAACTGTCGTGTAATTGTAATGTGTATTGTAATGGTATTAAGGCTCGATTGTGTAAATGTTCTTCTCTCTATCCTCAGGCGTCCTCTGGACTACTACACCATGGAGCTGAGTGAACACGCAGAGGGACTGTCAGATTTATAATCAGGTTTTTAAGCAGGCTTTGAATCACCTTGGAGATGTACAGTATGAGTGGGTGGGAGGACTTCAGCAGAGAGGGTGAGAGACGGGGGCAGGGGGGCAATTAGAGGTTCTTTTGGCCTTTATGTAACTGAATATGTGGTTGTTTGGAAAGGAATACTACCACAAGTGTCCTTCTCTGTGTCTGTGGGAGATCACTGAAGCGACTCGTCGTGGTCTCTGTGCTTGCATTCGGTGTGTGACGTGATATTTCACGGCAGTGGCTTAAGACAAGAAGTAAGGCGACCCATGAGCTGCATTTAAAACTGTAAGGATGATGAGGTTTTTGTAAAGGTCGGTGTAAGACGTGTCTGTGAACGGTGCTGGTTACTACTTTTAAAGGGAAAGGACGATGAAAGGTTTGGGTTTTTTTTAGTCCTAAATGGTCATGTTTGATGATTTCTTATGCTACTGTGGAAAAAGCCTTTAAAATCTGAAATCTAAACAATTGTGCTTTTGCTTCATGCAGGAAGCTCTCTCGAAGTGAACGACCTTTCCTTCATCACGTTTTTAGCTGATACTAAGCAACAGACTTTACAACCAAGATAGTATTTGTCAAGCTCACGTTTCATTCCTCAACTTCCTGCTTTGTTTTCCCGCTATGCGCTGTAACAGTCCATTTTAGATTCTCACCACCCAAGGGCTTGATTGTCTTTTTAAATGTGAATGTCTTTAGCTAACTTGTGATGAGTGTCTGTAACCACTTCTTTATGCTTACTGAAGTCAAACTGTTTACATTTTCTTGATTTGAAATTAGAAAAAGGGATGTGAGAGACTGATGTTGAGTTGATTTCCAGAGTGAAGAGTATTTGTTAATGGGAGATTACTGTATTTGATGATGAGAAAAACAGTTATTCTATGTTTCACTTGTTTTTTTGTTGTTGTTGTTTTTTTTGGCTCAGAAACCTCTACTGTGTCTTTACTTGTGTGTTTTTTGATTAGCTGATTCCTTTTTTATTAGAGGAAACAAACTACAGCCATTTTCGCTGCAGCCTTAAGTGTAAATATATGGATGATGTTACTATTCTCAGGGGGGGTCAGTTATTGCCAATTTATTACGTTTCTGTAGAAATAGAGAAAATGAGAAAGAGAGAAAAAAGTTAAGTATTTTTAATGGTTTGGTTAGTTTGATGCCAGCTTAATAATAAAAAGAATGCCAATATAAAAAACCATGAGGTGAATAATGCTTGAAAGCTTGAATATGTTCCAATGATGTGCCACATCCCTTGTAATTTTGCCTTACTCATATCCTGTGAGCTACAGAATTTAAATTTGATTCCTTTATTTACATTGGTGAGGCGACTTTCCTGCTCAGTAGGTCTGTTTCCTCCATTTTGAATTCTCAATATTGACATTTATTAACATACAGCTGTCAGGCAAACATAAGCATGTAAAATCAGAGAGTTCAACTGTTTAAAAGCAAAATTTAAATTTAGATATAAAACAAGGAAAATCGTGTCATCAAGGCCACGTTTTCTCAAAGTGAGCCAATGTGTTTCCCCTTTGGAATTATGTTGATAAAATGTATTTTAATGTAAACTTGTATATTTTTAGCTTTGTGGTAAATGGTACGTGTAGTTTTACATTTTAAGCAAAAATCAGGAATTGCACCTCAACATTACATTCCATCTAATATATATATGCAAATGTAGAGCCAAGCCTACAGTGCTAGAAAAAAAAATGCTGAAAACAATTCGATCCAACATTTCTCATCAGAGCACTTGTAAACCATGATAATCAACACTCATCATCATGTATATGTATACTGTATCGAGTTATACGCCTGAAAAAAAATCATTTCAGTTGCATATTCACAGATCAGGAGCAGCATTCAATTCTCACACAAGTGTAAGAAAAACCAGAAGCTCATAAACATTTTTACTAGGAATGAAAAGTCTGTGTACACATGTATAAATATTCATAGTATACAGCAGAAGGTGTTACAGAAAATGTTGTATGAGCTCTGTTTTCCTTCAAATGTCATGCAGATGTAGCAGGTTTGAAATAAAATACTCCCAAACACATGCTATTAAGTTTTACAATTGTTGCTCAACCTGTTATGTTTTCTTGCCCTTTCATTTGTCCTTTTTTTCACATGCACCATTTTCATCCCTGAGATAATTCTGTATTTATGTACTAATCTATGCTGTGCGGCACATAAAATCTTATATAGTATATCTGAGATGTGTACTTGTATGATGCCTACATCAGTTCTACAGAATCATGTTTTGTTCTTTGGAATTTTCAAACCAGACACACAGGATGTGTGTATTTATCAGGTGT
This sequence comes from Chaunax sp. Z400, assembly GCA_037577475.1. NCBI lineage: Eukaryota > Metazoa > Chordata > Actinopteri > Lophiiformes > Chaunacidae > Chaunax > Chaunax sp. Z400. The sequence continues at coordinate 11,927,877 of CM075203.1, forward strand.
CTGCAGTAGGCGCCTACTGATTTGCAACCTGAAGCTCTTCGTGCCCTTGTGTCTCATTAGACAAGCCTTAACAGTAGTCACGTATCTCACAGCTATCGTTTGTGGTTTGGCAACAACTGCATAGTTGAGTAGCAGTTTAAATAGAAGACACTTTGAGGTCAGAATGTCTGCACTGGCTGTGCAGCCTACATTGCGAGCATAAGTGTAAAACAGTCACTTTTCAACCTGCTGACCACAACACAGGAAGGCAGATCAGAAAGACAGGAAGGAGCTGCAGTATGAAACTGTATCTCCGGCAACAGCGCTGACATCCGATGAAGCATCTTGTGTGTTTGTGCCTCATTTAATTTGGTTGTTAGTCTTAAACTAGATTTCACTTCTCCAATTCACACGTCCTACACCTACAGTAGGACAAACCCATGGTGAGTTACCTGAATTTGGTGTACCGCACACTGCACTGCAATTTTTGACTAACGGTCGAGCCTTTAGGTTTTTAAAATTTGACTTAAGCCATAGACTTTAACTTTCCTGCAGCCTTTCGTCCGTATCAGCTCCAGGTCAAAGAAAAACTTGCACTCACCTTGCCATAAACTACAGTACATTTCAGACTTTATCATATTCTATTGTGCAACTGTTGGGTGTGGCTTTTTCTTTGGACAGTGTGTTACTGCCATGCTTACACCTTGCAAATGATTCTACTATTTATGGTTTTGTTTGTTGATACCTATGATAATGTGTGGCTATTTTTGCAGACGTGTGTTTCTTACTGAGCATCAAGTTACTGCAGCTGCAGCTGTGTGAGACTCTCCCCAACACATTTCTAGAACATCATAAGCATGTTATTAAGTGGTTCTCTCCATTAACATTACGCGTAAAACCGTGGAAGTTGGCAAGACGTCTCACTCTGAGGTCTGGGTTTTTGAATCGGCTTCCTTTGAGAGAAGCTACATGATCAACAAACCATAAAGCCATTTCCTGTCTCAGTGAAACCTTAAACATAATTAAAATATCTGTTTGCAGATATATGATGTTGTTGTTGTTGTTGTTGATATGATGTGAAACCATTTTCAAAAAATCTGTCTTGTTTGATAGACTATATTTCATGATAGACACAACAACAGTCCCTTTTAATTTGATTAAAACCTAATCTAAATTACAACAAGACATGTGTCATCAAAATGGTCACCCTCAGTGTTCTTGCACTGTTAAGGAATTTTTTTTTTTTTAAATGCATATGCCCCTTCATCTGGATCTAATCCAAAATTTGATGGTTCCACCATTTAGTTTCATGGTAATCTGCCAAGCAGTTTATGCATATCATTTAATATATCATATCAATCATTTGAACTTGAATGCAAATGTGTCATTTTGGTCACATTTTATATTCATATCAGTAATGCATTAATCCATACACAATACAGTACATTTGCATTCTCTACATTAGTTTTTCAATGGAGGACTTTTTGGAAGATGAGGCCCTGCTTTATCTTTTTCAGTTGCACATTGTGTAAATACTGTAATGCCATTTTGTATTATGTAGACACAAACATGAACATCTAAGGGGAGACCTCGTTGAACTTTCTCATGGAGAGGAAAACACATTACGATTCAGTCCTGGACCGAAGCAAATGCATCATGTGGCAGGAAGACTGCTACGTGGATCTTCAGTCGACGTCCTGCTCCATCTCTTCACAGGCAGAAACAGAGGGTAAGAGATTAATGTAACACAATATTTCTCTCATACACTGTTGGTCAATGCCAGAAGCTGTTTTTCTGTTCTTTTACTTCATTTGAATAAACATGTAGAACCATGGACAGATACAGTGCCAAAAAATACAGCAGAAAAACATCTATAACAGCAACCAGTCCCAGTCTGGGTAGATGAGGGTATAACTATTTATCAGTAATACCAATAGCTATAACATCATCATTGAAGGGAATTTACATGAAGAAAAAAAGACAATTAGTACACTTTACATCAGAGCCAAAATATGATCTCTAGCTCTATTGTACTGAGGTTGATTAATATCTACATTATGTGAATCTACAGTATATCAGTATATACAGTATCTTACTGTATAATAGTGTACATGGGAGGCACCGGTGGTTAGTCTTTTTTTTCCTTTCCAGTTCCTTTCCTTTCCTCCTCTATCATAACAGATACTGTACTGTGCATAACTTAAAGGATCAGACGAAAAATGTCTGATGCAGCTGTTATGCACAGAAAATGCTTTTTTTCCCCTGTAACTTCTAATCATAAACTCTGCTCATTATGTCCATTTACCAATTTCCTGGTAGAAATCCTGATGCTGCTCAGGATGAATACAGTTTTGATCTTTTCTCAATAATTAGGAAGTAGAAAATCCCAGAACTGCTTGTAAGGTTCTTTTGTAACACTTACGTGGACATTGGCCAGTCTACATCTCAGTGAATGCTTTTCAATTTACTCAGAGAAGTTGGAGGATCTTTTTTTGCTCTATATCCCAAGGAGATTATATGACTATTGATGTCATTTTGTCTATTTGACAAAATGAATATTCCTTGCAGGGACTGATTTAATTTTATGCATCCGAGTCTGTGTATGATTTCAGTTGGATTACAAATGAAGCCGGCAGATTGTCTATTTCCCAAAAGCTGTCTATTCTCCTTTAACTTTGCTGAAAAGGTCTTACTTCTGTTATATTCAAATGCCAATGGGGTGTTTCTGCATGACGTATTGAACTATTCTATAACAATAGCTTTATAGTCAAGACGTCACAGCACGCAGGTTGTCAAATTGATGAGTGTGCTGTTGCCTTATATAAGGAAAAATGGTCACCCACAATCAATTTGGGAGAGAGGGCTTATTCAAGGGTCTGGATCCAGGCAAATTGGTCTACAAAATGACATTAATGTTAAGGGGGAGGGGAGGGGGTTGCTTCCTGTTTTACAGCAAGGTAGTTGGTGCAGAAAACTTAAAGCATGCTAGAGCTGATTATCTGTCATTCCTGTGCTGGAGTGTTGAATAAATTGGATTTTAGATTTTAAGAATATCCTGAACTTTCCTTATTTGGATTCATATATTTAGTTGGCTGTTGTGCAGTATGTTAATCTTTTTGACTTACTTCATACGTCACATTTGGACTATGGCACACAAATTCCCTTTTGTTATAGGAAACAGAAAAATGTTCAGAAAAAGCATTACTATACCGACAAAACACATTCAATTCATATTTAATAAAACAAAACAAACACTGAGGGTAGCATTTGACATTTACTGCACATATTCTAGACAGTTTTTGCATGTTAATGAATGTTTACATAGATTAGTTTCTGTGTGCCCTTTTGAAGATTTGAACAAGACAAGCATCATGGATTGTTATTACTAGGAATCATTTTCTCCATAAGCCTCCTTACATCCTTTGTGAGGATTACTTGTACTGCAGTATGTTAAGGCTGTTGCATGGTAACTGGAAATCAATTCAGGAGGTCAACAAGACTAAGACCATACAACCATTCTAGTGGGTCTGTGATACTGTTCTTTGAGGGGCTTTGAGTTAAATGCCTGCATGCTGATATGCTCACAATAACAATAACAATCCTGACACACTGGGTTTTCAGCATTTATTGGATAAATTTACATTTTGGCCAGATGATTGTGATCATCAAACTTATTGCAATGACTTTACAGTGACTTTCATGACAGTACATCCAATAGGAGATTTTATTTAAAGTCACTTCATGGTGACACCCGAGTGAAAATCAGCAATATCTGTATCCCATTTTGTGCCAATTCATTCAATGTTCAGATGTTTCACAGAAGAGGTGAACATTTGTACCCGTTTGTTGCATTGGAGGAAAAGACAGAGGGAAAGTCACTGGATTTGTAAAAATGGCATGTATATCATATCGAAGGATAGACCTTTGTGACTGTACAGATTGTAAAACCCCTGAGGCAGATTATTGATTTGTTATATTAGAAATAAAATTCACTTGCCTTGACTTGATGTTTATGAGATATTTCATCGACTGACTGAACGTCCAGACAGACAGACTGACATTACACCTAACAATGTGTGTCATCATTGGTGTGATCAGTGGATCGTTTTACAGAAACATCAAATGTACATTGTATGAACCTGAAAATAGGTATGAAATTCATAGTTGATATTTAAGGAAAAAATAGAAATGAAAAAGAAGAACAGGGTGTTCACACTTACAGGTATTGGGCAATTTGATTATTCAACAGTAGAAAAAGTCAGAAGTAAAAAAAAACAGTGAATTTTATTGCATAAATTATTGTTGTCTGGTGAAAACAATGAGACTAGCTGGTATCTGTCTCTTAGTAAACTGCCATCAGTTTATAGTTTTCAGTGATTGATGAATTATTTTTTCAGTATTTTCTGTCAAACAAAAACAAGATTAAAAACGTGGTCTTCTTGTCTATTACCAGGTTTTCCGAACTATTCATCAAAATGATTGTTCTAGGTCAAGAATTGTTTATTTTCTTCTTGTTTTCGTTTAGATCTTGGCTGGATCCAAAAGAATCAAGACCAGCTGCAACGTTTCATTACGACCTCCTTCATGGAAAAGATATTAACCCACCTGAGGAAGGTGGATGTGCTGAGTTTAGATGAGGCGACCAAAATTAAGGATGCAGGCGGGCTGCGGGACCAAGTTCACATGCTCACAACTGTTGTCACTGGCAAGGACACTCGAGGGTCTGCTGTCCTTCGGAGCTTCATCGAGAGCTCAGATTCTCAGGTGGCCCAGCTCATCATTAACCACAGTAAGGAGCATTGGGATGGAATTTGCTCTCTGTGTTGATTATTCTTTTCAGTGGAGAAAAATGGGGTAGCTCAGGTGGTAGAGCACATCCTATAATAGCTTGGACTATTGTTCAATTACTGAATCCTCTTAAAATGTCATAGATCAACCAAGACGTTGAGCACCAAACAGCTCCTCTTGAGCTGTCAGTGCTGTGCTGTGTATGAATGTGTGGGTATAAATATTCAATGGAAAGCCTTTGCAAAATTCCGGAGATAAAACCTCCATATAAATTCAAAAATCAGTGTGTTGTGTTTGAACTCCTTGGTCATCAAAAAGTTACAAACTTTATTGTCATTGATGTGAAAATATCATTGACAATAACCTGATCCAATTTTGTCTCTGCAGATTCCATGGTAAAAGAGCATAAAGAGATGCTGTTAAGGCGATATGAGCAGTGCCGAGACAGAGATCTGTTCAGCTGCTCCAAACTGAACATCTCTTCCAGAACTTTACTTCTGATTGATGGACTTTCTGACCTCCAGCAAAAGGAGCACGACTTAATGCAAGTGGGGGTGACCCGAGGAAGGAAAAGAAACCATCTCAGACAGCTGGAGCTGGCCAAACTCTTGGAGCCCCTGACCCGGGTCAGTTTACCTCCCAGGGTCTCCCTCACAGTCGGGGTGGCTGGTATCGGCAAGACCACCTGGGTCCGACGCTTCATCAGACAATGGAGCCAAGGAGTCATCTGTCCAGATGTAAGCTTCATTTTGCCATTCACTTTTTCTGAGCTTAACTCGTTGGAAAAGCTTTCTGCTGAGCGGCTTGTGAAAATGGCTTTTCCTCATTTAAAAGATCCCAGTCTAGTCCTGAGCAGCTCGTGCCGCACACTGCTAATACTTGATGGTTTGGACAAATTCCGCTGCACTTTAAATTTTTGTGACGCAGCTCCTTGCAACGATCCAAAGAAAGAAGTGCCCATTGATGACCTAGTTACTAATATCATCCGGGGGAATTTGCTCCCTGACGTAGCAGTGTGGGTGACTTCCAGGCCAGGAGTTGCCTCATTCATCCCTGGAGGATTGGTTGACAGGGTGACTGAGATCCCAGGATTCAGTCCGAATGACATCAGACTCTTCCTCGACCACCACGTGTCTGAGAGAGATTTTGCCAGTAAAATATGGGCACACTTGGAGTCCCATAAGATTATAATGGTGATGTGCTACATACCATGCATTTGCTGGATAGTAGCTGATACTCTGATGTACATCTTGCAGAGTGGAACACAAGAGAGCCTTCCAAGGACCTGTACTGAGCTGTATGCTCACTTTTGTTCGATGAAGGCAGAAGTGGGTGAGCCAAGAGGCAGGGAGCCCCTAAAAATGGAGCAGCTCCATGGTAACAATCGTAAACTACTGGGGAATCTTGGACGACTGGCTTTTTATGGGCTCCTCAAACGGAAATACACCTTCAGTGAGCAGGACCTCAAAGCCTATGGGATAGATCTACTGTTAACTCAGTGCAGTCTTGGTTCTGGAGTTCTTGTTCGAGAGGAGTCGGCCATATACACGACATACCAGTTCACTCATTTGACTGTCCAGGAGTTTCTTGCAGCTACTTTCTACTATGTCTCCTCAAAGCGGGCCATCTTTGACTTATTCTCAGAGAGCAGCATGTCTTGGCCCAAGATTGGATTCCAGAACCACTTAAGAAGTGCCTTTCAGCACTCTCAACAAGCTGAAGATGGTCACTTGGATGTATTTGTGCGCTTCCTGACGGGCCTGCTGTCGTCAGTGGCACTGAAACCTCTCGCTGGGCTTCTGCCCCTCGGGAAAGATGATGGCAATCAGAAGATGTGGGCAGCAGGGTTCTTACAAAGCCTCCTGGTCAGCGGGAGTGCTGTTGTGTCCCTACGTGCAGTCAACCTCGCATATTGTTTACAAGAACTGCAGCATACAGAGCTGCTGCGGAGTGTGGAGGAAGATTTACGGCTTGGTACCCTGGCGGGAAAGTTGACACGGGCTAACTGTGTTGTGCTGGGCTACCTTTTGCACGCGTCTCCAGAATGCAGTGAACAGACCAACCTAACAGGCTCTCTGACCTACACGACGGTGAAATGTTTGCTCCCACAGCTGCTGTACTGCAGCCATCTCAGGTCAGCCACTCAAAGCACTGTCTGTCAATAAATTAAAACTCAGTAGACATATTAAATTGATCTAATCCACAGGTTAGAGAATAATCACTTCAACGATGATGTCATGGAATTGCTGGGAAGCCTCCTGAGTGTCAAAGACTGTCATATCCAGACGATAAGGTGAGATCACACTTAACTTCTCAAGGTAAAGCATCATAGAACATATTTAGTAATCTTGCGCTTCAGAACCACTTCATCAATTTAACTTGATTGCAGATTGTTCACAGAAACAGTGAAATTATTTAATGAGTTAATGTCAGTCCTGTTGATTACAAGGGTATAAGAGGCACTAGTGATCACATGGGGTTGAAGAATTAATGTGGGGTTGATGGCAAATGTGATACAGTTTATACATTTGATTGTAACCGCTTTTACTTATCTTTTATTCAGTTTAGCAGAGAATTCCATCAGCAACAAAGGAGCCAAATCCCTGAGTCGAGCCCTCTTGGTGAACCGGACACTAACTTGCCTGAAGTGAGATCTGTTTAGTGCCACTGACTAAAATAAGCTTTTGAGTTCAGAAGAGGAAATCGGTGTGCTTCTCCTCTATTAAACTTAAATTGGGTGCTAAAAAATGTTTTTGCTCTTGGAATGAGATGACCTATAGGAAATGAATTTGAATGCATTCATCAGTTGTGTTTACTATAATACCAAACACATTACATCATATTTATTGCTTGCATTTGATGACAATATCTATCAATATTACCAAATTATTTCAGAGATGTTTAAAATGTTTTGGTAAACAAATATCAAATATAGATTTGTATTGAGTTTCAGACAGAATTGTATGAGGACCCAAGTGCAGACATGGGACAGAGACACAGGGAGCACAGTACTGAGATTTATTATCAATATTCAAATACCAGTCCAGGGTCAAAACCAGGAAGGCAGTCCGAAAACAGGTGACAATAACAAAAGGTGTAAGGCAAACATACAGGAAGAATAAGACAGTACAGTATACAAGTAATCCAGGAGAACCAGGCAATTAATAATTTTAAAAAAACAACAGGCAAAGGCAATATCCATGAAACACTCCAAATCAGAAAACCAGAAATATCACAAGGAAAGCAATAGGGAATAAACACTATATGTCTGGAATATGTGCAGAAACATTGACGACAAACTAGCAACTAAAGACAGGAATCACACAGACTAAATACACTGGGATAACGAGGGAATGACAAACAGGTGACACAGCGAGGAGGAGACAACCACAGGTGGAGACAATCAGACAATCAGACACTGGAGGGAAAAGAGGAAGAAGTGGAGAAAACTAAAGGGGCAGACAGTTAAAGAACACAGAGAACATAAATCCCAAAGACCCAAGAGGAAGTACAAAAATACAAACAATGAACATGAAACAAGAACACAGGGTTTTACAGGGCAAAATACATGAAACAGCAGACAGGAAGTATAAAGCTACCAAAATAAAACACGAGACAGAAAAAAACAGAATCTTCCAACTGAGAGGAACCAACAAACTAGGATCAGATCAGAACCGTGACAGATTTGATGCTCTACGGTCTTTTTAGTGCAGCAATTCTTATGGTCTTTGTCTTCATATTTTACGGGCATATGCATTACAACACAGTTTCTTTATGTTTCTACATTGGTGTATATCATCTAACCACCTATTTATAATTTAGTCTCCGGAACAACAACATCGGCTCTAAGGGTGCAAAGTTCCTGGCAGAGTCACTGAAAATGAACCAAGTCTTGGTCACAGTCAAGTTAGTATAATTACCATAGATTTTGATTCATGCGCACAATGACCCTGCAAAATGTAAAGTCAAGTAACTTGAGCTGGTGTTTTTCCTATAACCACTCACCAGCTTCCAGAACAATGGTATTGAGGAGGAAGGTGCTCAGGCCCTTGCTGACATACTGCATTACAACCGCAAACTTGTGTGTCTGAAGTGAGTTTTATTTGCTTTTACTTGTTTCTTCCATGTCCTTTGCATCGTATATATGTTTGGTTGTCCTTATGATGTGAAGTAACTAGTTTTTTTCCCCCCTCATGCATGTGATGATTCAGTATACGGAAGAATAAGATTGGACCAGGAGGAGCCAAAAGGATTGCAGATGCCCTGAAGACAAACCGGACTCTGACAAACCTCATGTAATTTTAGATTAATCTATCAAGTCACCATATTGATCTTAATCATATTATACAGCATTTTGTACATATTATTGACCTAGTAAAATTATGCAAATGTTTAACATTTTGACCAATGGATTTAGTTATGCTTCTTTTTCTATGGTATTTATGTTTCATAGATTTAGGATCCCGACTTCATGTTAAGATAGCCTACAGTAAATAATACCCTTTTTTTTTTTAAATCACAGAGCAATTAATTGTGCCACATATTGATGATCAAAATTGAAAAGTTTCACTCTCATGCCTCAGTGGCTGCGATAGCTGTGAAGCATTATGTTTTTTTAGGTTGTCGGTCCCATCCATATCTCAGGAATGCCTTGAGGGAATTTGTTTAAATTTGACACAAATGTCCACTTGGACTCAAGGATGGATTGATTAGAATTTGGTCGTCAAGATCCCTACTTCACAAAACACATCCATAACTCAAGAATTTATCATCTGATTATGGCAACATTCCACACAAATGTCTGATAGGTTGACATTTAACATTCAAAAGGTTAACTTCACTGTGATATCATCATTGTGATCATATTCAACTCTTGGTCAGATGCTGAATTGATGACACTAATCTTTGGTGCTCACCTTGATACTATGGTGATTGTGTTTTGATGTGATTTGTGTGTGAAGCATCCATATTTAAACAGCTAGCTCATTGGTTTTAGTGATCTTCAGGTGATTTCACTATGTGACAAAGATCTTTAGCAGTCACTACATATATTGTACAAGTCTGGACAGAAATGGATGTAAACTGCAGGGTGACTGATTTGTGGAGACAAACATCCATTAGGCGGTAATTCTAGTAATCAATGTCTCCTATCTATTTTTGTTTGCAGTCTTTGTAGCAACCAGCTTGGGGACAAAGGGACGATTGCTCTGGCAGAGGCTTTGACAGTGAACCACACACTGCTCTCACTTCAGTCAGTAACTTCCTCTTTATCTGTTACCTTCTATTCAAAAGTCCACTGGTGATGCATTTTAATATTGTGGGTCATTATGCTTTGATGCTTTGTAATTCATTGGTTGTGTTTGACCTTTCTTTTGGCAGACTTCAGAGTAACTCAATCAGCAACAGAGGGATGACAGCCCTAACCAAAGCCCTTAGGGTGAACCGCGGCCTTGTCTCCTTGAAGTGAGCATTAAAATTGAAGCTTCTCTTTATTTTGCCAGCATTCCTGCAAAAACCCAAGACTTAAGTAATTAAGTACTTGATCCTGCAACAAAATCTATCTATAATCAAACTTAGTAGCGTAGTACTTTGGCTAAGACGCGTCTGATCAGTTTATGAAAGCCCCTTTATCATGTTTTCCTGACTTGAGTCAACCTTATTTGACTTAATTTCACTCATCTATGTTTCCAGGAATTTTTTAAAAATAATAGCTTTTATAAAAGACTTTGGGAATTACATGATTCTCTATTTACTGAGAGTAACATGAGAGGATTGACAGCCTGCTTCTATCTGTCCAATTTGAGAGCTAAATCTTGACGTCATGTACAAGTTAACCTTGGTTCCACTAGCTTCTTTAACTCTTAAAGTTTCCATTGAGCAGTTTTGTCATCACTCTTTCATAAAGAATATGTATTTGATTCCCTTAAGCTAAACTGGAATCCACTTACTATCAGGCCTAGAGGTTGAGATACTGTCCTGAACAAACACCCCTATAATTTTCTATTTCCATCCTAGCGGCACCAACATCCTTTCACACCTAGCAGCATGTTAGCTTATCTTTACAGCATTAGAAGTGTCAGTAGGTGGATTTAGTTGCTGTTGGATAGAGCCAGGCTTGATGTTTCCCCGTGTTTCCAGCCATCATGCAATGCTTAGCTAAGCAAACCAGCTGTAGCGTCACATTTAGTATAAAGACCTGAGAATAATATTCATCTTTTCTTCTAACTCTCTCAAAAAAGTTCTATAGGAAAGGTTCTACTAAATTTATGATTGCTTATTCCTTTTTCATCTTTCTTACTGTCATGTTTTTTTTTCTATCTGCCTAGTTTAAGGGAAAACTCCATCGGTGTAGAGGGAGCAAAGAACATGGCTCAAGCCCTCCATGAAAACAACTCCCTACAAGACCTCGAGTGAGTCACCTTATTAATTAATTAGTGTAGTCTAATGTCCCACAGAGGCATGGAAAAAGCTGAATGTCAGGAAATGTCACTCCCCCAGAGTATGATGTGTCACTCAGGGCTATGGAATTATTGTATGAAAGCTATGGCAATATGAAGACACATGGTGACATTCACAATTTAATATTGATGGAATTCATCAGCTCCAGTATCAGATGGTCACCTGGTTGTGTGTTAAAATGGGGGATATATATGATATATTTAAGTCAGGAAAAAGCAATCAAGAATGCAATCAAGAACAGTATAGTACATTATTAGGTGGATCGGGAAAGAGATTATTTTTAGAAGAACTGGCTGTTTCATACTTGAAATTACATTTCTAAAATCATTATGTAGCTAAAGATTGTAGTAAATTGAAGGCTATCTTCCCACTCTTCTACGTTAGTCTGCTGTTGTGTCAGTAGAGGGGTGAGCAAGCAGCAAATTAAGCCATCATTGGACAAAATCACTAAGGTCAAATAAAAAGTGAGTATATATAAACTAAACTGTTTAGTGTTAAGTAATGGTAAACTCAATAAAATGGTGCACTTACCTCATTTTGTAGTGTTGCAGTGATTGGTTATGATGTCATTCAAATTTCCTCATGTGTGCCTCCACACAACTCATCTACCCGCAATCAACCCAAACAAATTATTTCCACGGATTCCACTCAACATCTACAGTCCTTAGAGGCTACATTGCTTTTTAAATTATGTTGATACAGCATGAGCTTTCCATGTAACGTCTTTATTGCGTGTTGCAGTGGATGAAACACGTTCATTTATCACATGCAAGTCTATCAATTCCTGTGTTCTATTTTCAGTCCCAGATTGCATTAAAGCTTAATTGCACATTTCCTTTGTAGATTGACAGACTATGAAGGAAAGCTAAACTGTATCAAATGATCAGCGACAGGTTTGACTATAGACCATGGTTGATTTTTTATATTGCATGTTTTTGGCCATTGTTGAAAACAGTAAAATGATCCTGCTTAAGTAGACTTGTGACGACTGTTTTGCTCTTTGTGGCATGCTTCATAATATATTTACTGTGTATATATGTGTGTTTATTTCAGTCTGACAGCCAACTTGTTGCATGATGAAGGGGTTCAAGCTATAGCTGGTGCAATCAAGTTTAATCAATGCCTCACGACTTTGCAGTAAGTAAGGCCTGTCATGCAAAGGAAAGCACATCAATAGAAATACTTCAGATTGCATGATGACTTTGAAAATGTTCCTGTACCAGAATAATGTTCCAAAATACAGTCAATAAGGCAGATCTGCTTTTCAATGCAAACAAGTTTTGCTAGAGCATAATATTATTAGATTTTTTTTAACTGTCATAAGATCATAATATTAGAATGTTTACCATTAGGAGAAAGCTTGTTGGAAGCAGCTTGTTTAACCCCTGGTTATTTGCAAAATATACAATTTATCTTTTTTGCAATAAGCAAATCAAACACAGCAGTTTAATAGCTCAGTGTTGTATAATGTTTTGTTTGCAGCATGTTGTGCTGCCTTCTAGAGGTGAAAACATAAATGTATGCAGATTAAAATGATCAAATATCACAAAATATCATTATTTTTGTCTCCCTTGGATTTATTGTGCATGCTTCTGACAATATAAAAAAAAATTTGCACATGTAGTATTTGCAGCATAGTAAATCTTATGCTCCTCTTTTTCGCTTTCTACAGCCTCCAGTGGAATTTCATCAAGTCCTCTGCCAGTAAAGCTCTGGCCCATGCACTCCTCTTCAATGCAACCATGCAGCTCTTGGAGTAAGGCCAGTAGCTCAGTAGTCTACCATTGTCAGCCTCATTTTTTAGCTGTGTCCCAAACACTGCTTTTCTGTCATTAAATTGATCTCCCCATAATTTCTAAGCTGTATTCTGTCTGTGATATTACTATGAGTAAATGAGAGGCTACAGGATTTTATTGACTGATCATGGTCTTACCAGCTGCTAAACATTTATGTGAAATTTCAGCCACAGGGTTGAACAGGGTTGTCATTAATATCTGTAAATGTGTCTATATTTGTGTTTGTGTCTCTATCTTTTACTGCAGTTTGCAGGAGAATGCTATTGGAAATGAAGGCATCATTTTTCTTGCTGAAGCTCTGAAAACCAATGCATCTCTGCGTACGTTATGGTTGGCATTGCTTTTTTTGATCGATATTTATTTTTCAGTCTCTAGGTTAAAATAAATAAAAACTGATGACAGAAGTCATTTTTTTTATACACATAAATGTACTTTCACATAAAGTCTTCTATTATTTAATTATAGGTTTACTGTATTGTGTGCTCTCTCTAGTCTCCAAGGCGTCTCAGCAGGTACAAGTGGCGCCATTGCAATGGCAAAGGCTCTCATGACCAACCAAACCCTGGAAACATTAGAGTGAGTCCTTCCTGTATCTAGTGTCAGACGGTTCCTTCGTTATTTGACATTCCATGTATTATAAAATAATAATAATAATTATAATAATAATAATAATAATTCTTACTCCTCAGTTTTATTGGTGTTTGTTGCTGGATACATATCCCCGGAAAAGTTGTTACCACTATCAAAGTATGATGCTTTTTCAATACCACATGTTTAAAATGATACAACATCTGCATTTGATTGTATTCAAACCCAAAGCTATGAAACAAATAGAAATATTGTTCCCATTTTATGTGTATTGGACTTGTTTTCTTTTTTCTTCTGTGGTATTGAAAGGTATCAATCTTAGTAGTGTATCAAAGTTTTAATCCCAGGTAAAAGAGGACATCATGTGACTCAGATGAGACCAAGCAGGACTGTAGGGTTGATGAGAAGCGTCGTTAATTCTCTTGAAGCTCATCTCCGTCTATTACTCTGTCTGTATGAACAACATTTACATCGGCATTTATCTGCTTTTCCGATTCTATAGCTTGGTCGTAATTATATAGTATTAGTTTGTCTATTTCAGTCTGAGCACCAAATTTAACTGGCCTGATTGTGGTCCGGCAAAGCTCCACAGATACTTGAGACATCTTGTCAGCTCGTCAGAGATTTTGTTTATCAGAGTAACTCTCCCTTTAAATTGGTGTGTTAGACAATTGTGAGTAATGTTGCCATTGGCCAAACTGAATTCTGATAGGATTTTTTTGAATCAAAGTGATGAAGTCCACCTTGATTGTGTAGAAAGTATACAACATTTTCAATCATAACAGAGTCAGCCTCAGCCTGATTATTATTTTCTCACAGCAGGTATCTTCCAGTCTTTATGAGAAACCCATTGTAATTTAAATTGAATGTATTTCGGTCTAATTTGATAATTTCACAAGTAATCAGACACAAACGTACTTCCAACAGAACAATACAGAAATGCAAAACAACCAGGCTTAAAATAAAAATAGAATTCTCTGTGTAATATTTATGAACAGTAACAAAGACACTGTGAGAAGATCCATTATGAGCTAAAGGCTGGTAGAATAGAGCCCAAGCTAGAGGAGGGGTGAAAGTAAAGTTCTTTGTGAACCAATTTTTTTTTTTTTGTATTATACAAAAAGCACAAGGGAGCTTTTGTGAAGCTGTGAATTCCCAAGTTATGGTGAAAAAAACAATTTTAAGATAGCATCATTTCATGAGGCTACACTAGAACAAAGTGCCAAAAAAGAAGCAAAAGATGTGGTTCAATAAGAATCCTTAGCATGTATTTAATCATGTATGATAATAATCCAATTAAACCTCTCATAGCTCTCTTCCATTGTTAATCCTGCCACATTCATCCATTTATGCATGAATAATATCAGCACATTTTTCACTGTTTCAGTCTACGTGGGAACACTGTAGGAATGGAAGGAGCCAAGGCTTTCGCTAAAGCACTAAAAAGCAATAGAAGCCTCAAGTCATTGAAGTAAGTCTTGACTGCTTCTCCATGTGATCAAAAATATCAGTACATGTCCGATTAGAAAGCATAATTCATTGACAATAAGGACACCATAATTACTGTTCTTGTTTGATTCATGTTTGTTGATGTGTTGTATGTTTTTGGTTTGTTGAGATTTGATTTGCTCTGTTTTCATTGCTGCCCATGTTTGTGTTCTGTTTTTACTGTAATTGACATTTTATACATTTGATGTTTTAAGCTTGTTTCTCGATTTTAGGCTGACTTTGTCCTTAGTTGACTTTAGTCTACCGTTTATTCATACACTCTGTCCCTGGGAAATAAACTCCACAAATAAATAGATATGATATGAAACAAGCAGCATGACAAATGCAGTGCACCATAAATAACAATAAGAAACGCAGATACACAGGAAGGAAACGGTGTAGAACAACAACACAGCAAGTGCAAAACAGATAATTTAAAATAAAAAAAACCTTTTTAAAATCACTAATCATAAGGCAGCTTTGAGCTAACGTTAAGTCTTCTCAGCCAAACACTCAAACTTTATTCTGACTGTGGCTGTAAATGTTCAGCCAAATCCAGCATTTTGTGTTTGAAAATAAAAGCTTTATACAAAATACAGAAACACATATTTTAAATGATCTTGGTGTGCATCATCAGTTTGCAGGAGAACACTCTGGGAATGGATGGAGCCATATTTATCGCAACAGCCTTAAAGAGAAACCACCAGTTGACCTACATCAAGTGAGTTTTCTTTTGGGCACTACTCTCTCTTTATTGTATATGGTTGATGGGTTGATTGATGGAATATTGAATTAATGGACGGATTTTATGAATACAGAACAAAAGTGAAAGAAAATTTGTTTCCAATACGGTCCCTAATGTCAAACAATAAAACATAAAATCCATAGCATCGTCAAATAAAGTAAGCAAAAAATTTAAAATTTAAAAATCCAAAGTCCTATATGTTCCTTAATAGTCATCAATTTGTCAAAAAAAATCTTTTCACAAATAAAAACATATAATCAAAAAATACAACATGCCTGTCGTGATATAACTCTTCATCTTACCCCAGAGATGAGTCCAGATCTAATCTTTAAAATCCACTCTGGATTCAGACTTTGATGCAATGGAAGACTTGATACTGGGTGTGTCTGACATCTGTTTTTGCAGTTTACAGGGAAATGGAATTGGAGAATCTGGAGCAAAGGTCATATCTGATACCATACGAGCCAACGCTCCAGGCTGTGTGGTCGACATCTGACCAAGGAAAGAGCACCTTCTACTCAGGGACGGTCATCTATGCAGCACATAAATATTAACAAGCAGTGTTATGAGAGGTAGATGTAATACAGCCTATGTAAGTTAGTTAAATTCTGCATGTTGGTATTTCAGTGTCAATCTATAACTGTCACACTAATTTAAGTGTATTTTTACAGCTATATTTGCATATTTATCATGACATTATTGTTGAGATGGCAAACGCCATCCAATGGAAGAAAAAAAAGTCAAGGATGTGATACCATATTTTCTGCGTCTCTCTTCAGCCATCCTAGTTAATATGTAATATGCTATGCTGTACCTTCCTTTTGCACAAAGGAATTTGGTGTATAGAAATGAAATAAAATAAAGTGGGCACTGCCTGTCACCCAGTACTTATATTCTACATTTACACTATGCTGACATATACATTGTAAGAATTATGATGAAACCATTATCTCACTCTAAAGGGATGCTGTTTTTATGTTTGAGTTATAAATACAAACATACATTTTAGCATAATTATTTTTTGTCAATGATGAAGGTAATTTTACATCACCGGGTTTCACAGTGAAAATTGAGGCTCCTTCATTCACATGCATGGAGTATATATAGAAATATCTTTCTCTTATCTGTCTCTTCTGATGTCTGTTTTTGTAAAGTTGTTCTGTAAATCACTTGTCATACTTGTCCTTGCTTGTATTTGTTTGTTGATGTGTTGTATGTTTTTGGTTTGTTGAGATGTGATTTGCTCTGTTTTCATTGCTGCCCATGTTTGTGTTCTGTTTTTACTGTAATTGACATTTTATACATTTGATGTTTTAAGCTTGTTTATCGATTTTAGGCTGACTTTGTCCTTAGTTGACTTTAGTCTATTGTTTATTCATACACTCTGTCCCTGGGAAATAAACTCCACAAATAAATAGATATGATATGAAACAAGCAGCATGACAAATGCAGTGCACCATAAATAACAATAAGAAACGCAAATACACAGGAAGGAAACGATGTAGAACAACAACACAGCAAGTGCAAAACAGATCATTTATTTGAAATATAAATGCCAGATACATGCATGATTGGCTGTGTCACTATTGGCCAAGCCTTATTCGAATCAAATTAAAGTAAAGATCAAGTAAAAAGAGGGAAAGCCAGCCAATAATAGATATTTAAAAGAGGTCATTTTCTTCTTCTGATATAGAAATTTTATCTAACTAATAAGTCAATACATTACAACTTGTAATGTTGAAATCACTTCAAATTTATGGTCAGTAACGACCTATGGTATTGAGGCAAAATTGCCAATACCCACTCATGAACCAAATACATTATATTCTTTTCCAAGATGCAGTGAAATAAAAATAAAAAATGGTGTGATAGTTTCAGTGTCCATCATTGAATCATTCATTTCATGTGTATTTAATACTATACTTTCAAAAGGAGCGAAAAACGCACCAGTCAATCCACTGGGAGTTTTAAAGGACTGCATGTCTGTAAGGAGGAGTTAATTGATTTAATTTACTCCACATCGGACGCTAATGATGAACAGTGTGAGGTACTTTGCGTTTGACCAGCGCATCACCGCTGATAGAACAGCTGTGTGCAGCCTCGCGCGCAGTCACGCTCAGGACGGAGCATCTCTACACTTCATCTCTGACAGCAGCCTTTTCCCCTCTGAAGGATTACTTACCTGTAAGTAACATGCTGATGTTTTGTAGCCTTTCTTTACACTTGCAGCCTTCTAGAACTGTTTAGAACGGACGGATGGTGTGTATTTATACAAAACAAGTTATACAATTTAAGGGAAGTGATACGAGAACAATAATCTCTAGAAACTTAATTAACTCAACTATTTCTGTGCATGTGGATAAGCATCGTTTTTTATTGACAGTCTTTGTAAAATATTATTTATTCATCTTCATTTTGTATCTATCTGTAAATTTTGCAATCCGACACAAAATAAATCAACCATGCATGCAGTATATGAAGCGTATAAACTGTCTTTTTAGACAACGCTTGGTCAGAACTTTTCGGAATGCAATACTCAAAAATTTCAATGCTGTTTGGAAGTGCTGAAAGTAGGCGATAACTGCCAAGTGCACCAATTAAAAGCATCTTCATACGAGGTCTAGTTATAGTTCTTGTAAACTTGCCTTCACGCGCTGTTCAGGTGCTCATGGTTGCTAGATGCTCTGCCATAATATTCTGCTCTTTGCTTTTTCTTTATGGTTTGTGGTTACTTTGTCAATGCATTTTGTTTCTTGCAAAAACACAACGCTATAAAATCACAGAAAAAGCTTAAGTGTTACATCAAAGTAAAAGGACAATTTGAGGAGCCACTTTTATGTGCGCCCCTGCACCATTTCTGTCATGCTGCTGACTTCAAATTGGCAATTACAGTCAGCATGAATAGTTGTGAATGGTTGGACACAGGATGGGCTCCAGCCCCCGCTGTTACATCTGCACCTGCAGGGAGAGAAGCAGAGGCGGTCGGTGTTTCTATCCTCCGTAGGAGCTTCATTCACACATTGCATGTAGTGCGTCGTTAGTAATTTGTTTTTTGTGCAACCTATAATGTTTGGCAGAGATAGAAAGTATGAATTGGTGTTTTGAGCATTGAGTCTAGACGGGCAAAGTCATTGGATATGGATGACTTTGTGAGGCGTTTCAGCTCCAATCACAGAAACCACAGAATTTTTATTTTTTGAAAGAAATGCATTGTAAATAGTAGTAGATAAGCTAACTACCAGTTAATCTGCTACAAACTGTTCTGCATGTTGTAATTATATACATTGCCTGTTTTAAAATATTTAATGTATTACATATTTGGGGGGAAAAAGTGTATTATGTATTGTGTTTTCTACATCTCAGTTAAATATTTAGTAAAGGGTTAGGGTTAGAAAATTAAGCAAAATATATGGAATTCTGTCTTTTCTCAAAGCTATAGAGTTATGACAAACAGGGAATGACTCTTGAAATGTAAATAGATCTTACTGAATATGGAAATGTTCATGGATTGTTGGCCCCTGTATTTGAAAAATCCTAGATCCACCCCTAGGTTGTATGGAAACACACAAGTGGATTTAGATCTGTAGATATAAAGCCATTCATCCAATAGTTTTTGAATGAAATAAGATGCCTCGTGACATCATGTCAGAGTCTAGAGGAGAGCTCCACATAGGGCAGCTTCTTCACCGACAAGAAACTCAATGTGGCAGACTAAGAGATGGTCTTATTCCTTGAGTTGTGCCACCCACCAGGAGAGAGAAATCACATTTGTGTTTAGGCAGTCTGTTCATATGCAGTCACAGACAGTGGCTGGAACCCCACAAATGGTGAGAACATGGGGACTACTGAGCTCACTTTGCTAATAAATGCAGTTCCACTGTAAAGGAGCATGACCCTATCTAGAAAGACACAATAAAATAACTGTCCACTCAATACTTTACAGCTGAGACTAAATTAAAAAAAATCCCTTTTATCCAAATATTGGAGATTTACATCGCTTCATGGTCAAAGAACAGAAAATGGAAACATTAAAAAATATAGCTATTTATTAAGATTAATAATAACAAATCTCCACTACAAGAATTATGAAAAAGATCATTTATATTTTTTAATCTACTCAGATTTCAAACTGTTTTGAATTTTATATTTTTACCTGGGGGCAATCTTTAGGTGATGATTATGACGTAGATGGTAAGATTGACATTGAGGTTCAGATTGTATTGTTGACCCCTGTTGGCATAAGGTTATGTTTGTATAAAAATAAGGCTTATATAAGGCTATGTTCTTGCCAAGATGGTTTTGAGTATGTGATGTATTCATGATGGAAAGTGATTTTTTTAAAGCATTTCCAAACATGTGCAGCATAAAAAATTCATCCCTCTCCAAGTTATTTGAACCTTTACATTAAATACATTTCATTTGTTATTTTTTTCATCAAGTAATTTATTTAGTTTGAGTTTGCAGTTGATGTGCACTGTTGTTCCAAAATAAAATGCACACAGGAAATGGGGGAACTACTTATTGCTGCAAAATAATAAATGAAACCATTAATTAATCAATTTCAATTAGGTTTAATTGGCAGCTGCTCTTTAAAATCATCATGCAAGTTTGCATCTGTCAGCATATGCACTGGATCAAAACATTCAGATGCGTCTACAACCATATGACCTTTATTTTTAAAAGCTTAATGCTTCTTGTGGGAAGAGAGGCTGTGAAATTGGTATCCTCTGAACATGGTTGATTACAGGCTAGAATTTTTCTTTCAAACGATCATCTCATTATGGATATATTCAGTAGTGCTATACAGGCCTGCACTTATTGCACTTACTCATATGAACGATTTTTCCAGAAGCCGAGATTCTTCTGTTTTTCTTCTATTCGAAGTCTGAAGTAATGAACAGGAAACAAGACATACTGGCTTTGTTCTGCCTGCTGTTTCTCAACCTACCAAAGGTTAGTCTTTGTAATGTACAAATTAATTGTTTTAATTGAAAAGTTTAATGGACAAGAAGCAACCCAAAACCAGAACCTTTAATCTTCAGAAATACTTTTTGAGAAAACTAAAAAATTTGGACTTGAGCGTGAAGGCACATGTTTCTGTGGGTGTTTTTGTTTTGTTTTTTAATAAATGTTCTTACAGATTGAGATGGCCAGTGGGAAAGTCTTAGAGGAGACTTATCAAAAGTGGGTCCAGTATAAAGAAGATTGTATCAAAATGATAGAAAATGAGCCACTACTTCAAGGTATGGAGAAACTTCATTGATTGTGTACTGAGCATTCATGCAAAATAAATATGGCAAGAGGTGGAAAAGAAAAACAGAACAAGGAAAATGTGAGACCATATTTTAATTTGCATCATAATAGATCATCTATAGTGTTTTTAATTGAGAACCAGATATCGTTTCATGTTTATTTTACTCTGTCTTTCTTGCAGGCTTGTTCTGCAACAGGACATTTGATCGATATGCCTGCTGGCCAGACGCTCCTGCCGGCTCTGTGGTCAACATCTCATGCCCTTTCTACCTGCCCTGGTATGACAGAGGTAAATCCTGTTTCAGAAGTATCACAAATGAGTCTAACTTTGACATAACAGCAAACAGAAATATATGATAATGTGTCAGTTTCCATTTGAGTATGTTGGTGCTGATGTTGATGTTGGTTTAGCAGAAGTTAAGGGGGGTATTTCCAGACAAACTGTACAAATTCCTGTTCCCAAAAACTTTACATTTATATCCCCATGACTGGCAATGAGAATAAGAGTGATAATGCTAGGAGACGCTAGAAATGGGGGGAATTATAAGCCTGACTCTGTTTGTTGGCAGTAAAATCCACCTACTAGCATCCTAAAGATCACTAATCCACATGTCATATCTGCTTTATTTATAAAGAAGGAAGTGTAAAAATCACAAGTTGTTGTCTTACAGAGATAACAGGCTGCTGGCTCCTTCATAGTATCCACATAACAAAAAAACACTCCCTATCCCTACTTCTTTATATCTTGGTATTTTAAGATGAGATTTAAATTCACATGTAGCATAGCTGAGTGTATGTTTCTATTGGTTTCAGCTCCCTGTGACGCTAATTAGGAATAAGTGGGTTAAGGATTGACTGCATCTGTTCCAGTGTCGCAGGGTGTTGTGCGTCGGCGGTGCGGCACAGATGGCCTCTGGGAGAGAGACGTAAATGGGCAGGTCTGGAGAGAGATGACCCTGTGTGAGGAGGAAAAAGAGGTCACATCTCAAGAGGTAGGGCCACCAAAATATCTCCTGCTCAGGGGTTCAGGGGTGCAGCTTACGCAGGTCTTATTATTGAAGTCATTTATGAGGTTGGACTTCCAATAAGTGATTGGTGCGGATTTTTCTTTACAGCTGTGGTTCAAACAACTGATGGTGAGCTTCAGGATATTGTACACTGTCGGCTATTACTTGTCCCTCTCCACGCTCATAATGGCTCTTATCATACTTCTGAGCTTTAGGTAAGCTTTTATAACTGATCAGACAACATGCTGCAACATTCATTCTAGATACAAATCAGAAATGTCATAATTATCAAGATCTTCAGCATTTACAACAATCAAGTGCTAACTCAGATACAGAAGATTGTATTATGTAAACAAATATTGAATGGAATCAACAAATCTAAATTATGTACAGTGGTTAAGAAAAGTTAAGTGACTACATGGTGATCAAACAATGACACTTCTTTTTATGAAGCAAAGACAAAATAGGTGATAATGATGCGCTTCTGCAGGTCAGACAAAAAAAAAAAAAAAAAAACAGCCCAATATAAGAAAATATAGATACCAACAAAATCAAATACAGAGATGCTAGAAAGAAAAGAAAGCCATGATACACAAAATTAAAATTTTTATGTCCCCTTACAGGAAACTGCATTGCACTCGGAACTACATTCATGCTAATCTCTTCCTGTCCCTCATCCTGCGAGCAGTATCTGTGATTGTAAAGGACACCATGCTGGAACAGCACTGGGGACGAGAGATCATCAAACAGACTGATGTGAGAGGGATGCTCAGCCACGAGGTAGGTCTTGAGAGCTACTGATGGTGGTTTACTGTTGTGTAATTGCTGTTGATCACCACTAAAAAGTTTCCGCTTATATAACACAGATGAAGAAGCACATTTAGATACGTCAGTGATGCAAGCTTAAATATTAGCCTTATGTAATATGCATTTTTATGACCATTTTGTTTAGGCAGCTGTTGGCTGCAGGATTGCACAGGTGATGATGCAGTACTGTGTCCTGGCCAATCACTATTGGTTCTTTGGAGAGGCAATTTATTTGTACTCTGTGCTTATTGCGTCAGTGTTGATCGACAACAACAAATGCTTACCTTACATCTTTCTTGGCTGGGGTAAGTTCCATCTCTTTTTCTGGGATTCACTACCTAGATTTGTGGGAAACTCTCCCGCCTTTGCCATCTATCAAAGATGAATTACTCCCTTCACACAAAACATCACAAAACTCACATTCAAAAAGCACATTACAGTAGTAGAAACCTCTGCCCCTGTAGAAAACCTTGAAATCATTGTTTATGGCCCAGGAAAGATAAGAACTCAGTGTTCGTGTTGATTCTACGCCACATCTCTGATTTACTTGTACGAAACTAAGCATCCAAACCACTCAAATCATTTTAGTATCTGTGCTCCTGACACGTGGAACAAGTGCCAGGAAACCTGAGGTCTGCTACAACTGTCATCTCATTTAAATCAAGGCTTAAACGTTATTATTTACATTGGCTGTTTGATCAATTACACACATAACTACATTGTAATATGTGATTATTTGTTTGCATGCTTTAGTTTTCATTATCTTTTCCAAGCAATTTTAAAATTTTTTCATGTCTTATTTATTAAGTTTTTCAATACCCTTTTAAATTGCACTTTTAAATCGCCTTGTGTCTGAGTCGTGCTATTTAAATAAACGTGCCTTGCCAATTAACACCGTACAAACAATTGGAAAAACAACGTAGTTCATATATGTTTACTGTCCTTGTTGTAGGAACTCCACTGCTGTTTGTGGTTCCATGGGTAGTGATGAAGCTTTTGAAAGAAAATAAAGAGTAAGTGTGTGTGTGTGCGCATGAGTGTGTAGTGTCCATGGATCCAGTATAGACAGTGAAGAAACTATAACACATGCCTTGTTTTCTCAGGTGTTGGGCTGTCAATGAGAACATGAACTACTGGTGGATCATACGTCTACCAATCCTATTTATTTCGCTTGTAAGGATGCACACTGTGAACAGTGTTTAGCTGCATCCCTTTTATGTGTCATCATCTGGTATTTTAGACACTTCTGTATAATATGTGGCATATATACCTATTTTCATAATACGAAAGTTAATATTTTGATTTTCTGATCAACAGATCAACTTTCTGATTTTCTTGAAGATCCTGAAGGTCATTATTTCTAAATTAAGAGCCAACAACCAGAGTGGCTACTCTGATTACAAGCTTCGGCAAGTTGTCTCAACATATTTTCAATTATGATAAATGTACACGTATTTTATGCTTCTGTCTGTTTCTTTTTTATTTAATTTTTTCAAGTCAATGCCATTACTCTGGCTATTAAAGAAAAACACAGACAGATATAGAAAAAAAGACACAGCTTTTACCCGTTGCTTTTCTCTTTGGTTTGTCCTCTTAGGCTTGCCAAGGCAACGCTTACCCTCATCCCTCTGTTTGGAGTTCATGAGGTCATATTCATCTTTGCTGCAGATGAGCAGACATCAGGCGTTCTGCGCTACATTAAAGTCTTTGTCACCCTTTTTCTCAGTTCATTTCAGGTTTGATTAGACCAGAGAGTAACTGCTTGCTTTTACTGACGTGTCTGACATTGTAAAATAATTCACCTGTCTAGACCTCTTCCTGTGCAATCCTGATTCCAAACAAGTCTGCAGCAAGTTGTGCAAAATGAAGATAAAAACAGAATGCAATCATTTCCAAACTAACTGTGCCTCAACAATTGTTTCCTTAAGTGCATCTGAGCCCATGTTAGTACATCCTTTATACAGTCATGTGTTTCACAAAGTGGTGAACCTTTCTCTATCCTTGATTGTGAACTGAGCCTTTTGAGGATGACCTAGTCATGATACTATTACCTGTAACCAATTAACCTCTTTACCTGCGCATTGTTCCAAAACAAGTGTTTTATTGGCATTGCACAACATTTTCAGTCTTCTGTTGCCCCTTTCCCAACTTTTGTGTGTGTTGTTCGCACCAAATTCAGAATAAGCATTGAAAAATCGGTTAAGTTAATGAGATAAAACATTCTAAGTACACATTAGTTAAACTCAACAAGGCTTTTCCTGGTGTGTGTCTCTTACAGGGCTTTCTCGTGGCTGTGCTCTACTGCTATGCCAATAAAGAGGTTTGTTGTTTCATCTCATGTTCCCATTTCATTCATTTATTTATTAATCACATGTATTTATTATTCACAGTATCTGAGAGGCAACGTCCATGAATGTATGCATGAATGTTAGTGTGTCAAACTAAAAAAAACTACATTTACTGTTGCCATTTGGTGCCTCTATGACTGCAGCTAAATTTTGTCATGTACATCCAATATGTGACATTTTGGGCAGATTGGACCGTGGATAGTAGAGTTACATCTTTTTGCTGCACCGCCAAGCCGAATAAGCCTCAAAATCTAATCACCTGCTCCTCTCCCAGGGTCCACCTTTAAATACAATTTCATTGAAATCTGTTCAAAACATTCTGAGTTACCTTGCCTACAAATATACAGACAAATAATACTAATGATGGAATGTTGTACTGTATATTCCTCTTCCAAAGAAACCCGTTTAGGTTTGTAGGCTTGTTAGGTGGTGATTTGCAGTTTGACAGATGACCTAGATATGCATTACAATAATTTTTGTCCAGAAATCCATATGCTGATTTGTTTGATGAGGTTTTTCTTCTTTTTTGTTGTTGTTTGTTTTGTTTTTTGGCGAGGGGTGTTAGGTTATCTGATCAATGTCGTGGTGAATGTCTTGCCAGTTTCCATTCAATATTCAAGCTTCACTCTTTCACAATGGAAAATGTCACTAAACATGGAATGTCACCTAAACTCTGCAATGACTCACTTCTACTCTGGGTGCAGGTGAGGACAGAGCTGAGAAGGAAGTTACGCAGCTGGAGGTTAGAGGCTGAAATTTTATGCTGTGGACAATGACTAGCCGTATTTGACTCTCGAGCAGAAACCTTTTCCATCGGCACAGTGCCAGAGCGCAACAGGTCCTCCGCCACAACGACAAGGGCAGTGCCTGATGGTTCACCCAATCCTGAGAGTTCGCAGATCTTTGTACGTCAAGTTCAGCCAACTTCCCCACTGCCTGATGATTCTTTATTGCATTGTCCATCAGTAGTAAATAGAGACAACACCCTGCAGCATGGGGATCAGGGTGACACTGAACAATCATCTGGGGCAATGCAGGTGTCCTTTCTCATTCATCTTCAAGACCCTGTGGAGTTACTCCCACATGTTGTAAATATAGATTCAGATTGAATGCATTCTCACATTCCACTGTACATGTCAAGATCATATATTGTTTATTGAGAATATATGTAAAGTTATGAACAATTTGTTAATTGTGAATATGTGAATGAATGATGATGAAACTTGACTTAAAGTAATAATACAAATGAGCTATAAATATTAAAATGATATTCATTTAAATTGCCTCTTTTAATGTGTGATTGCTGCAGTGCATATGTCCTGGACTTCAGGAGTGGTAATTCATTGTCTAGGGAAATAATGTGTGGCAGGGTCACTGCCCTGTATGGGTTAATCATAGATAAAGTGTTGTTGTTAATATTGTTAATATTTTATATCTATGTGGAGAATGAACATCTCAATATATCTCATGGTAATTTACAGCCTCTCTTATCTCATGTTCCAAAAATTCCTACAGTTTCTCTTTAGAAGTGACTTTTCTTTGAGAACTTCATTACCCAGAATCGCCAGGGAAAACAACGCACAGACGTCAATGAGCGTCGTGCTGTCGTTGGCAACAGCGGAGGCTGAAGCGGGAAGGATATGACTGCTGCAGAAAGCACTTGCTGCTAAATCAAAGTCGTTGTTTATGTGGACTCGGGAGAACTGGGAAAACCCTCGCATCTCACAATGAACCGAAACTAAATTATTTATCGTTCTGACCTCTGGGAAACGGAGAAGGAGCTCTGGAGGCCTTTTAGCTCTGTGTTTTATAGCTAAGATCGTCACATTAGCTGGTTGGGCTGTAACAAGTTGCAGAAACACCGAGACATCAACAGGTTGATTTTCCATTTGCGTCATTCACTGTCAATGGCCTCCAAAGGTAAAAACAACTTTAAAGTTTTTAATTTAGGTCGCTAGGCGTATCAAAATGTAACTTACAGCAACAGAGACTGAAATAGAAGCCGTGAATTGAAACAACAGCTAATGCTGTTCTCACCAACCTCTAGGTGAAATCTGTTACTGAATCCTTTTTGACTTCGCAGATTGGCAGCATCCGTACGTCAACATATTCAAACATGTCAGACTTGAAGACTGGAAAAGGTCGGCAAAAGAGGGTGACGTGTCTACATACATGGTAACTTGGCTGCACACTATATTTGTGATGTTTTCACTTATACTTGAAACCAAATCATCCTTTCAATATCAAACACCTCTGCAGACTTGAAATGTGGCTGTAGGTTTCTCCACGGGCAGCTGTGCTTGACTTTTATGTCAGCGACAAGGGAGTCCAATGATGACTGGTTCTCACTCAGGAAAAATGTATTAAAACCTCCATAAAACCAGTCAAAACAATACTTAAATATAATCCTAATATCGTCCCTCCATCTTTATGTATAATATCAAAACATTGACGTCTGATCCAGTACCCTGTCCTGTATCCTCAACTTCTAAATGTCATGTCTCAAACCATAATTATTTAGACCAAATACGGTTTACTTCATGTCTACTTTCCATGATACCATCCAGAACAAAACACTGAAGTGTTCAGTGTTCAACATCAGGGGTCCTGTTCCTGCCAGCAGCTACATCCAGGTACCCAAAAACAGCAACCACTCCCTGGGGCTGACAGGGCGCTACTTCTACCTTCTCTTCAGACCAACCCCTGGAAAATACTTTGTAGTTCACTTGGATGTTTCTACAAAGGTATCAGATCTGATTTTGTTGAGTGATTCTGGCAATGTGCATGTGTGATGAAATCAAGAGTACTGATATCTCACTATATCTATGTAACTAGAGATTGTTTTGAACAGCAGCGCTGCTGTTTTGTAGCTTTCTTTGTAATTGCTTTGCATTTTAAAGCATGACATTTTTAATTGATTTGTATTCCAATTTAATCGATTACATTTTTTTTTTTAAAGTAAGGCATTTTCTTTCCCCCTCTCTTCGTGTGCTGTAATGTGAAGGAAAGCCAGGTGGTCCGTATCTCCTTTTCCAACATGTTGAAAGAGTTCAAGTCCACACCTACGTGGCTCCAGTTTCCTTTCCTGTGCGGAGCTGCAAAGGATTCAGTCTATGAAAACACAGCCAAATCGGCAAGACATGGTAACATACCTGCAGACACGTGCAACCAGACTTGTGCAGGCGTGAGCCATTCTTTGTATGGATTTGTTTTCACAGTTCACTGTGTTATGTATATTATGTAAATAATACTGCATGTCTTGCTATAGCACTGACAATATTCATGTTTTTGTCCAGATTTGGTGGGTCCTGCTCCCACTTCAGTGCGTTGGACCTGTCTGATGCTGGATCTGCAACACACACTTTCTCTCTACCTCAACCACTGCTACAGCCACCTGAAAAGCATCAAGCTTTGTGCCAACATGGCAGTGAAAAACATGTTTACTAGTGACCTTCTGCTTGATCCAGGTGAGACTTATTCCTTTATATATAATATATATATATTATATACTGTTATACAAAAAATATACTGTTATTTATAACAGTGTGTTGTGACACATGCTTTCAGCAGCTATTGGAAGTTGTGTTTTGATTATTGCAGTTGGTGATAGTGCAGTTTTGCTAATATTTTGCATAATTGTTCAGTCCTACTCTTAATGCATGCATGTCATCTTTGCTTTTCTCTGACTCCTGTACAATTTTCTCCTTCAACAGGAGTTTCCTTTCATGAAGCCAAGCTGATGGGTCTTACCTCCTCTCAGGGAACAGGTCCTATGCCCAGAGAGATGTCATTTCCTTTGCCAAAGGGAGGCTCCTGGCACGACTTCTATGATTACATCAGGTACGGTAACCTCACCTGGGAAAAACATGCTGATCACTGGAATTGCACTAAAACCAACTACTTTTTCAAGGTCTACTACTTCAAATCTGAAATACTTTTTCTTATTTCTGGAGCCATAATGTTTGGTAGTGTTTTGATGTTTTTGTCCTCATTTGGGTAGAAAGGGAAATACTAATTTGTGATGTCACAGCATGACTGATAATTGTATCAGTGCAGTAATACGTAAATGATCCTTTTTGTTGTAAAGTCATCAGTCCCTTACTCTTACTAAAGTCACCATGAAAAATGTAATAATTCATCACAAAGCAGTCAATGAGTATCTTAAGGGTGACTTTTTGCTTTTGACAATACAGAGACACTACCAGCAGTTATGTGATAAACTGAGATTTGTAGTTCCAACTGCTGAACTAGAGATGCTTTTTAAGATGAGTTAAGATAAAATAAGATGTGCCTTTATTGATCTCTCATGGGGGAGATTCAGTTTGACACAGCAGTACAAGACGTGAAAATGTACTAAGAATAAAAATACAATAAAATAAAAAAGTAAGTGGGATAGAAAGATAAAATAAAATTAAACATTTCTCTCTAAATAAATTGTAAGTTACTGTCCGGCTTCTAGATGTATGGCTCAACTATTTTTCACGCTTCGCTCTCTTAGGTCAAACATGCTAAATTTGCTGTTTATCCCATGTACCTGCCTTAAGACACGTGATGATCAAGAATTTTAGGCTGTAGGACCCAAATTATGGAATGCTCTGCCCATACGCTTACGGTTTGCCAATTCTGACATTTTATGTGTGAAAAGCACCCCAAAAGGGGTTTATAGGGTTACCATTGTTGCTGCTTGATCACATTGTAGTCTTATGTTAACCTTCATCTTGTCCTACCCCAACAGGTTTCCCTCAGAAGGAACAAAATTACCCTTTGACTCTATTCAAAAAGGCAATCCCAAGCTTGAGGCTAGTAAGTCATGAAATATCACACTGCTCATCATTCAGCTATTTACTGCCCTTACATGCTGTATTCTATGAGTCTGACTATTTTTTTGACTTTCCTTAAGACTTTTCCAAAATAAAAAATATATGTTTTTTTCCACTTGCTTTTCCACTAAATTCTAATAATCAAGAAATTCTGGTCTGCACCTGAAACAAATTACTCTAGTACAATTTTCTTCACTCTGTTCTAATTTGTTTTTATCTATTATTTTATTATTTATTCATTAAAATAGATTAGAGATATTGGAACTGGCTCTATCAGCGTTGTTCTGATAATGCACATTTTCTTTTAGCCTTCAAATTTCAACATAATCTTTAAAGGAATGGACTAGAAATGCCTGACTTTCATATCTATTTCTCTCTCAGAATCTATCTCCAACCAAAGAAACCCTATTAGTGAGGAGCCTCGCTTTGTCAACGTTAGCAAACCAGTTCAGGACCGTGTGTCCCTCATCCAGCAGATCACCACTCCGAAATCAGTAAGACGGATCATTTTTAGTACCTGTAATCAAGTCTCTGTGGTTCCCCTTGAACTCTTGTGAAATGAAAAATGAAAATAGAATTTTCTTGGAGTCTGGAATTTTCTCTCCTCCTTTATCCTCAGCTTCTGAGAAATCAGACCCCCGTGGTTACCAGCATACCAGAGCTGGGAGTAGTTTCCACTTATCAGAGGGATGGTGGGCTCAGCCATAACGATGACCATCACCAGCAAGAGTCAACATGCTCCAATTCACACCAGCTCACATTCAGGTCTCCCCGTGGTACAGATGACAGGGGAGTTCACGTGTATGTGCATCCTGAGGACAGGTTCAGCAAAGATGGGGAAGAAAGTGAAGAAGAGGTGAAGCTACATATTCACATTATATTCAATCAAAGTTTAAAGTTCAAGTAAACCCATTATATCCCACAATCTGCTTTTGTTCACCCTGTTCAGCACAACACATGAGTCCATTATGCCTTTTGTTCAGTTTTGATGGCAGCACTGGAAACACTGTTTATCTTATTATATTCTCAGTTTATTTCCACTCCGGTTCCACATCCTGTCCGTCTGACATCGTCAAAAGGAACAAGACAGCAGGTAAAAGATGAAGACAGTGAAGAATGAAATAAAATCAGCTGATGATCATTGATGTCATTTGCTGAAGAGCTCATTACTCATCATTGCTTTTTCTCTCCTCGTTAGGGGCTGAGTCCAGACCCGATTCTCAGGCTCAGTCGAATCATCGGCTTTGGAGGAGCCACTACTAAATGTGTATGCACATTTGAAGTTCAGAGCCTATCAGGCTGGCTTCTCAAATACAAGTAAAGGTCACAAATAAAGTACTTGAAATCGATGATGTTAAAGGTCTAATAGCTGTACTTTGTTTTACACTAGGCCCTCTGGACTAAATCAGGTGATGCAGTTGTGTATCCATGTCACGCCATTATTGTCTCTATGAAGATATCCTCCAGCCAGCAGAGATTCTTCATCGGCCACACTGATAAGGTACATGAGCTGTGTTGTGTTCTGCTTTGCCTGCATATGAGTCTCGTCCAACGTGTCGGATGGCACTGCTGATTCGGGCTTCTAATGTAGTTGCATTCACTAAAAAGAGAAGATTTTGTCACTGTATTCATTGTGGAAATTAAGCTTTGCAACATACATCCTTGCATTTTGCCTGCAGGTATCTGCTCTGGCTTTTAATGGCAACACAACACTGCTGGCCTCAGCACAAACTGGCAGCCACAGTGTAGTTCGAGTGTGGGACTACCACAAGGGGAACTGCCTGACCATGTTTAGGATTCATGCTCATTCATTGTCAACTCTCAGGTAACCAATTGGATGTACATGCATTTGCACACAGGGTCATTTTGCTTGTGCTATGAGTTCAGTTCTGCTCGCTCACACAAATTACAAATCTTTTTTTTTGTTCTCTTTCCATTTTGAAGCTTCTCATATGGTGGCAGTGTTCTCTGTGGAGTGGGTAAAGACAAGCACAATAAAACAGTGAGCACCACAATTGCAAATTTTCCTACATGATAATTCAGAGCTAAGTTTCTAATTTGTGTTTAAAGGCAATTAGCTAATACCCCTAGCTGTGCCCAAAATCTGTAGAGAGCCACTCGTATCATTACATCCAGATAAAATAATGTCATCAAAGGCTTTATATTGTTACCTTAAGCTCTGTAAATTGTTTATAGAAAGAGTCCGTGCAGAGCAAAGCTGTGAGCTGACTCTCTCTGTCCTAATTCAACATTTGATAGATGGTGGTGGTGTGGAATACTCTTAACGTTAGTAAAGGTGGAGAGGTGACCATCTTAACAAAAGCACACACGGATGTGGACATCCACACCATGAAGGTCGCCTTCTTTGATGAAACGAGGTACTCTCTTCTCTGTGTTTGAGATTTTTGGTTCTATATTTGATTATTGTTTTAGCCAGCAGCTCCTGTTTCCATCTTTAGGAACATTTTTGTCCATATATCCATCCATCTGGTCTGTCTTATAAAATAATGTTGACAACCATTGACCATCACATCACACACTGTATACTGTATCATGTCATGTCATGTTATATTCTATAAATATAAGACAGAATCTTATTTTCACGCACATTTCTTGTGACGTGTGAAGTTCTGCATCACGCGTTCTGTTAATCCTGCACATGTGTCTGGACAGCCCACATTCACACTCATTTAATGTGTTTGGTTTCCTCAGTAGAGAAAGGTGTTAAAAGTTTTGACAGTGGGAGTTGAGAACGTTTGAGCGCAGCTCTCCAGCGAATTAAAGCTGAGGCCATGAGTTCATCTGTGTCTTTGTTTCAGGATGGTGTCGTGTGGTCAGGATAATATTCGCCTGTGGCGTATGAGAAATGGAAAGCTGCGCTCATGTCCGGTCAACCTCGGTGAATTCCACTCAGTGAAC
Organism: Chaunax sp. Z400; assembly: GCA_037577475.1. NCBI lineage: Eukaryota > Metazoa > Chordata > Actinopteri > Lophiiformes > Chaunacidae > Chaunax > Chaunax sp. Z400. The sequence goes on from CM075203.1 coordinate 11,960,874, forward strand.
TTTACTGATGTGGCCTTTCAGGAGGGAACCTCCGAGAACCAGTGTCTAGATGATCGAATACTGTGAGTGAGCAAACCAGTCATTATTTTGAATAGCATTGGAATAAATACGAATCTACTACTCCACTGGAAAATGTTACTATTAATAGAATTAATCTATCCCTGTATGATTGTCCTATAGATTTGCCAGCAGTCGGAATGGCTATATCTTTGAGATTGACTACAGCAGAGTTGCTATCATAAATGTCAGGAAGCTTTTGCCTGCACAGCAGCAGCATGCAGACCGCAGGGAGAAACTGACATTTAACACAGGTATGTTTGAAATCGGTCAGAGACAGAAAGTGTTTTCCATTTAGTGGTTTAAAGCAGGGGTTTGGTAGAGGAGGGAAAACTTCATGAAGAGCCTGTGAAGTCATCAAGGTGTGCATGTGTGTGTGTCCCAGGTCCTGGCATTGCCATCAACAGCATCAGTGTGTCCTCATCATTCTGCTGCACGGGCTCTGAAGATGGCTTCCTGCGGCTCTGGCCCCTCGATTTTTCTGCTGTCGTCCTTGAGGCTGGTAGGCACAAGGGGCATAACATTTACCTGCAGCAACAGTAGCTGGCAGTTCCCACTCTACAGGCAGCAACATAATCTTTAATTCATCAGTGTTTAGATTTGCGGTCATTTCCTAGTTTGATGGAGAGGAACATTTTTTCAGGTTTGCCGTGCCAATAAACTACAATAATAAATGCAAAGTTTAATAACAGCCAGTGAATGTGAAGTTAAAGGTTTTACACCTTATTCAACATTTATCACAATGAAATAATCACCATCTTTTCCAACTACCATGAATTTTTAACAGAGTCATAAAAATAAATTCTCTGGGGCATACACTGTACGATTTCAGCTCTTTTCTTTTTTCTTTTTTTTTTACAAGATATTTGAGCCACATGACTCATTTTAGAGTAGACCTGAACACAGCTTTGTCGCGGAGTGTGCAGGGGAGGAGAAAGGAGCAATTATGTGACCACTCAGCTGCTCCAGCTGTCAGACAGTTGACCAAATTTCTGCCTTGACAGAAATTTTAGTCGACTGCTGTCAGATTCTCGCTTAGTTGAAGCAGAGCCTCGAGTTGATTCCCCTAAAACTCTGCGCATTTCTTTCTTAGTGGAACTGCATGAAGCGGCAAACGGAGTGTCTGAGTAGTGCCGTGGCAACACAACACCAAATGACATGGTCATGCACTTAACTTTGGAGAGATACGGTTAAGGGAATGTGTCACTGTGCTGATGTTTAAGGTTTGTAATATAATGAGGCAAAATTGTAGTGTTTCTTAGCCAGATATTTATGCACACTGGTAGGAAACTACTTTGTTAGATGGTAGATAACGTAGTCGACAACGTAAAGTCTAGTTAATTACTGGAAATGGGCACAGCAGAGAGAAAGGAAGAGCAGATTTTTCTTACAGGACATTAATCAGTGTGACTGGCAAGTTAACAATGTACAATCTATAAAGTAAAATATAGCTAGCTTACCTCCTGTTCTCATAAATCATGAGTTTTGCCCTCAGATCACATACGATTTACTCTTACGGTGTGAGTATGAATTAACAGCATATCTGAAATCATACAGTGTATGCAAAAAATAGCAAAAAAACAAACAAAGCTGACAGACAGTATGTATACATTATTTGTTTTTGGCGTCACATATGTCTACTGACATTCATATCCATGAATATGAAATGTATACGCGCCCTCTTTCATCCTCACACAGATCAAACAAATCTATTTGGAAAATGATTTTGAGACCTGTCATTATTCCCCAGAGCATGAGGGACCTGTGAGCCTGGTGTCAGTGTCATCAGACAGCCTTCAGGTCCTGGCAGGCACCTCTAACGGCAGCCTAGGTTTCCTCGATGTGAGAAGCCGCAGTTACAACACACTGATGAGGTCACACACGGACACTGTGCTGGGCTTTAGCGTGGACGGAATTCGTCGGCATCTCACTACAGCTTCTTCCGATGGAACAGTGCGCATTTGGAATATGGATTCCTTGCATCAGGTCAGTCAGTTCCATCATTTTTCTTTTCCTTCAACTTTAAAATTTTCTAGTCTTTAATTGACACTATGAATGTTACCTTTGGTTTTACTGGCTTTTTATTGAAACGTCTGGTGTCTCCTGTGTTTAGTTGTATGATTTTGCATCAGAGGACAGCCCCTGCTCCGTGGCCTTCCATCCCAGCGAGCAGGTCTTCTCTTGTGGCTTCAGCTCTGGTACCGTCAGAGTCTTTGACATCTCCAGTGCCAAGCTGCTGGCTGAACACAAGTATGTCACTGACAGGGAGGCTCAAGTTCTACCTGAGGCTACAGTCCTTTTTTTGTGTGTGTTATTGGATACCAAACATATGCCTGGGCACAATTACTGTATGCTGTAGTATCATATGTAAAATGCAGCTAGACAGAATTTATCCCAGCTCGGTCAGTTGTGTTCCAGTTGTACAGTATGGTGCATTGGTTATAAATATAAGGCCCTAAATGCACTACAATGTGACTGAAATAGTACTTTTGACACAGATGTTGAAAAAGGAATGAAGTTAATAAAAATAACATTTTCATCTGGTTTGATGCACCGAATCTCTCATGCCATGTCCGTGTCCTCTTATGAGAAATGGATGGTTGCTTTTGTGTTTTTGATTCTCTATGTTTATTTGTATTAATACATACATATGTATATTATAGCCAACACAGAGGTGAGGTGGTGGGCCTTGCCTTCTCCCCAGATGGGGAGTTCATGTACAGTGCCGACTCCCAGGGCTCTCTGGCACTTTACAACGCCTCTGAGGAAGACCACAGCGTGATCAGAGTTGTGTGTATGTATGCACACCCACAAAGCAATGCACAAACACACCTCAAGTTAAAACCAGTACATCGTGTGTTACACTCATTACAAATCTGAACTGAAATCAACATAAATAGTTGAAACACTCATACAGGCGCAGTATCAAAATGTATTATCACCATGTTGCATACGCTTACACTCTGTACACACGCTGCATATTGTGTTTTAGCTATTGAAAGAGTGAATTACTCAATAGCATTCCAACCTGCCTGTTCAACATCATTGTTGTTTGATTTACTGTTTACATGATTGGCTAGGTAATGTCGTGGCCCGAGGCACTGAGCGTGCTCCAGACGCCCTCGCAGTAAACAGCGACAGCCGTTGTCTGGCCTTTGTCGGCCCCTCGGAGTACGTTGTCACCATCGCTGACTCACAGTCTCTGGATGAGGTATCTCACACACCGTCACCTTCCAGCATTATTCCATTTTATTGCATTGGTCAGGTAACAGCAGATTTCAATTTGGAGTAATGAAGAAGTGCTGAGGCAGTATAACCCTTCGGTGATGTGGCTTTTTCCTTTTCTTTATGTCCCCAAAACTGTATTATACAGAACATGTTTCAGAGACTAAAAAAAATATGTATTTTAATATTTCTATTCCATCTACTTAATAAATTCATCATATCGCCTGAACTTTGGAGTTCATACTGTTCTCTGTTCTCACTTTATGTTTGTACGTGTCCACACTAAATAATTCCATCTCTGTCTAGTTGCTCCATGTGGATGTGAGTATTTTGGATGTAGAAAGCCCCCGTCTTGATTCAGCACTGAAGGTCTGCTTCTCTCCGGCCTCCACTGAACACTTGTTGGTCGCCACCTCTGCTAACAAGATCCTCTGGCTCAGCACAAAGACAGGCCGCTTGTTGCGAGAGGTGACACTGCTGAACTTTAACATATTAGCTGACTAAATTATGGACTAAAGCCACAGTAGAACCAGATAGGAGTAGATAACAAGAAGCTGACAGAGATACTGGTAACAAGAGGGGGAAAGAATGTGGAAAATGTCAATAAATAGAAATAGGATAAAAGTTTTAATGCATATGTTTTGTTTGTGCTTAATTGTTTGATTCATTTTCGACCATAGGATGGGCTGTGACTGTGACTGGGTTTCTGTCCTCCTGACAGGTCTCTAAGGTGCACAAACACCAGTGCTCTTCCCTGGCTGTGAGTGAGGACAGTCGATTCCTGCTGACAGCAGGACACAATGCGTTGAAAGTGTGGGATTATAACATGCAGCATGATATTAACTCACAGGTAAAATTTGATATCTTTTATAAAGACTGGAATGTAAACTGCAGAAGGTCCCAGCTGCTGCTTTATGTATTTCATAAGTATGAGCGAAATAAACATCTAGTTGTTAATGTGACTTAACACAATGTAAAGTGCTTTTACACAGATTTCAACCTAGCAAATAAAGTATGCATATTAAAAATGTAAACATCTCATGAAAACAAAACATTTTCATTAACAGCTGATCTACACATTATTGTCTCGATTAAACAGTTTGCTTTATAAAATATCAGAATATTTTTAATTCATCACTATTTCCCAGTCTACTTTAGAAATTCTTACTGTGTCTGACCTAAAGTTCTGTTTTGGATAAAAGGAAGTGCTTACGATTGAGAATCAGAAACAAGTGGATATTTTCATTATTTAAATTTTAACTCGGAAACTATTGAAACGATTACTCACTTACAAGAAATGTCAATTAGTTTTCAAGATTAATCTAATTGTCATTGGAAATGTCTGTGGATTAGCTAATAAAACAACTTGTCATTGTTCTCTACAAAGAAGTAATTTACGGTTGAACGTGTACATCTTTTAGTATATTCTGTGAATATTCCAGAATAGGTCAGGTAATTTCAGTTGAACAATTATGTGGTAGAAGTTTTTCTATCATAGAACGTAGAACATGTCATTTCTTTTAGCAATAGGAGAATTCACAGTTTATGATGTACCAGTAGTATCTGCTGAAGCATTTGTTTCTCTGTACCAGATGTTCATCGGCCACAGTCAGCCAATCCGCCAGGTGAGCTTCACCCCCGATCAACTGGGCGTGGTCTCGGTGGGAGATGCCATATTCCTCTGGGACGTCCTGGCGCATCCTGTTGACTCTTTGACTGACAGCCGGTAATGATCCTTCCTGCATGTTTGATTCTTGTTATTAATGTTGGTTCTTACACTTTTACATAGTTTTAATGGTAAATGTCCAACACACTCTGTCTTCACTCACAGTTCGCCTCCTAGATTGAGCTACGTCTCGGCTCCTCAATCAGGTAATTTCATTTAGAGTTCATTGTCATGCTACATTAATATAGCATGTACAGTACCTGATATTCATACTAATTATGAATGAACTTTTGGTCTTGTGTTTTCATGTTCAAAAGTTAAACCAGGAGATGAAGTGAGTGAGGTTCAGTTGTCCAATGGGATGCCTCGACAAACAGCACCTCTTCCGTCCGCACCACCACCCAGGCTTGATGTCAGCACCCTTGACCAAGTTGACCAGGGTGGTAAGTCTCTCTCTTTCCCCTTTAAATGACCCCAACATAACCCATCTGTTCTTAAATGTACGATTAACTTAAAATCTTGCACACAATTCTGTTGCTTATGTCAATTATTTCCAACTGAAAGTTGCTTGAGAAAAATGAGATGTCTTTACCGTTCTGCTTCGGTGTTTCCCACTTTCTTCCTGCAGCTTTGGGCTCCTTGTCTTTTTGTGATGACACTCCGACCATCCCAGCTGCTCCAGCCCAAAACACTGGGTCAGGTCCTTCCTCTGACCTCAGACCTTCTGCCTCCTTCCTCAAAGTCACAGAGCTGGACAACACATCTCCCCTGAATACTGGTCACATAGATGGTAAGTGCCCCACTGACTGCTACTGTAGCAACAGTGAGCTGACTTTGTCATTTTTTTCTTCTTCATGTCAGAATTAAGCTTTCTTTCTTTTTTAAACAATTCTATTTTTCAATTTAGTTGAGTTAGATGGGAAGAAACCAGTGCGTCCTGATTGTTACAGGCACTTCATCCCACGTTTCAAGACCTCCACTGCTGATCAGGTAAAGAGCACTTTGTGTAATGACATACTGTACTCACTGAGTATGTTAGTCTTTTTATATCCTGCCTTAATGTTTTTTCTGATCCAGGCTGCCGTGGCTCCCCAACCAGGAGAGGAGAGCGTAAAGCTGAAAGCAGTGATTGGCTACAATGGCAATGGGCGTGGCAATATGGTGTGGAGCCCTGACCAAGGTTGTCATAACATACTGACACTTTGAGTAAAATAAAACATGTGTGGAAATAATGTATGACATGTTAGCTGTCAAATCCAAGTGCTCAGTTGTGAGCAGTGAAGGATACATGTATTCAGAAATTTCTCACTATAGTACACAAAGTACACAAAAAAAAAACAGCAATTGATTTCTGTTGCAGGTCTGTTTGCGTACTCTTGTGGCTGTGTGGTGGTGGTGGAGTTCTTCCATACAGGATGTCAGAGATACTTGCAGGGCCACAGCGAGGAGATCTCTTGTCTTGCAGTCACAAATGATGGACAGGTGACTCATTGCTCCAGACTTCACTGTTATATAAAACAACAGAGTGGTGATTCTACACCAGTGTCGACAGGCATGAGAATTTAGTTTTTGACATTTATGAACATACGTTTATGACGTGATTGCTCTGAAAAGTCAGAGTGGAAAAGTGAGCACAATGCACAACAAACTTGCTATAATATTTTAACAGAATACAATAGTCCAGGAATATGAACTGGTTATTTCCTCGTGTTCAGCAAAGGTCCTTTTAGTCCTGTGTTTTATGGACTCTTAAGTTAAAAATGAATGTGCTCTTGTCTGCGTTTTTCCTCCTTACAAGACACTGGCGTCAGCAGCTGGCAGCAGTAATGGCAGGAGCCTCATCTGCATTTGGGATGTTCAGAGTGGAGTGTGTCAGAATACCATCTCCCACCACAGGGGGGCGGTGCAGAGTCTTGCGTTCTCCAGGGATGATCGCTTCTTTCTCTCTGCTGGTCAGTAAAATTTGCGTTGGATTGCAATCCATCAGTCATGAGCATTTCCCTTAAATCTGAACTTGGTGTTTTGCATAATTTGACACAATTGATTAAAACACTCAAATGACCCTCCTACTACTAAACACTAATTCTTCTTAACACCCTGTAGGAGACTTTTCTGAACCAGAGGTGGCTCTGTGGAGCAGTAAGACCTTCCAGCTGCTGTCAAGTGTCGGTATGTCAGGACCGATCCATGACGTGGCCTTCAGCCCCTCCTCAGCCAGCCAAGTGGCCTGTGTGGGAAGCCAGGGGGTTTACTTTGGCCTCATCCAAACACATGGCTCCAATGTAGACCTCAAGGTAAATGACCACAGAAAAACACACTTAAATTTTTTTTAAAGGATGTAGATGTGTTTACAACAGTATGTGTAATAGTGAAAATAAGTAATAAATAAGTAAAAATATGTGACAGTGTCTACGGGAAAGGGAAGTAGCATACAGGCATGGTGGTGTAGGCAAGCCTTGCCATTTATTGTTGTTGAATATGAACAATCACCCTAACAATAACTAACAACTTAACAAACTGTGAGGTATGGAACAAAAAGGGAAAAGGCTGTGGATTTCACCAAATCATAAAACAAACACACACACAAAAAACATGCTTCCCAACCCATAGAAAACCCTACTGTCTCACTGGGGCTGAAACAACTGAAAGCAATAGAGAAAAGCAAACCTTTCTGGCTACAGCCACAACTGTGTTTAGTCAGGATGACGTTCGCCTTTTGGAGGTCTGATCAGTAAGGTTCTGTGATTGCAAACTCAGAGACCTAGGTAGGAGGAGCAAATTGGTGATGGAGAAGACCTGGATGTAGTCAGGCCTGAGGCGTTGACTGGAGAGCCTCTCCGCAGAAAGTGGTGGCACATTTTTCTAGTTGAGAAAATGGGGATCGCATAACAATAGAAGTAACGGACACAATCTGGCCGTAACAATGTGTCTTTGACAAAACAAGATCCATTTATTTACTGATCCAATATGTGGGCTTAAAACATGTGACAGGTTCTTCTCAGGACTATAAGAAGTCTATTTGTGTTTTGATTGGGTGACGACTTTACTTGCGTTTGCTTTGGTACATAAGGGTTAACCACGCTGTCACCCTTGTAGGTTCAGAGGGTGAGGGCACCAGCAGAGGTGGGTGATGTGGAGATGACAGCGCTCTGCTACCACAGGGATTCCTTTCTGTTCACCGCCACCAATCGAGGACACATTTGCGTCTGGGATGTCAATACACAACAATGCTTCATGACCTGGAAAGCCAACGAGGGCGAGATCGGTACATATGAACCCTCTGATTATTCTAACCATAAAGATTACCGTATTTTTTTACTAAACACTCTTATGTGTTGTTTATTTCATACAGAAAGAAATCACCATTCTGTTCAAATTAGTTGTATCAAATCAAAGAGATGCTTTTTATTTTACTTTGCAAGATTGCCTAATATGTTCCTGTAAATTTGAGTTATGTGGCTTACACGTGTATTTTGGTCTTTGTTTTCTACAAAGGGTAATTTAGATGTTATGGTTTTTTGATGTAGGAGTGCTGCTGTGTCGGGAGAACCGTCTGTTGACAGGTAGCAACACCCGCTGGCTGCAACTGTGGGAGGTAGAAGCCGTGCGGCTTATGAAGCCTGAGGAAAAGGTCGACAATGTGGAAGGAAGGTCTGTATGAATTCTCCCTGATTCTTATCTAGGCAGTCACCTTTTTTATTTGATTATCTTAAATAAATGCCATGCTATCCTTAGTATGTTTACCAACACATCTTTGTTTTTTATTAATCTTCTAAAGATATTGCATTGTGTTATTATAGATAAAAGCACTTTTGTTCTGAGTCATAGACCGTTTTTTTTTTTTTTTCTCTTTGTAGTAAGTTCTCTATTGTGGATGCCTGTTTGTTCTGTAGTGGGACGTGCATGGTGGTGTTGGCACAGGAGATAATGCTGGATGGGACAACGGTCAGTGCAGCATTTGATAGCACAATGGACATGGGCATTGTTGGCACCACTGCAGGAACCCTCTGGTATATCAACTGGTCAGACAACAGCAGCATCCGGCTGGTCAGCGGACACAAGACCAAGGTACCAATGTGAGCTTTACATGAAATATAACCATATACACAGTGTCCAAAGCATCGAATTATTAAAAACTGTTGCAGCAAAACACATTCTGTGCTGTGTTCGGGACATTTCTGTGCGCCAGCCTTTGGGTTGTGGGCTTGTAGTCCACATCCAATAACAGAACACAGGATGTGAGGTTGGACTGTAGGCTGAAAATCAAGCTATCATCATCATCATTGTCAAACAACAAACAGCAGAGGAAAGAAGCACTGAGCCTGTAAACGGCACAGGAATGTGGTTGAGACTCTCAGCATATGTTAGTTTGTCACCGACAGTCATTCTTAAAAAAACACACACAAAAAAAACATAATGCTGGCTTTCATCACTTAATTGGTTTCTCGGTCAAACTCACAGGCTGTCAGATAAGTGTGTTTTTGCCCTTAAGTTTCCTATACTGTGGAAAGCTTCACTTTAAGAATAAGACTTCCTAATTAATATTATCAACTTATTTTGAATCACTTTGCATTTTTTTATCATGCCCACTTTAACCTTATATTTTTAGGCTTATTATTTGCTTTTATGTGTTTGGTTTTTTTCACTAATTGATTCCCTCCATCCAGGTATACTACCCTCCTTAATTTGCAGTCCTTCTTTTTATGCACTTATTATGAATCTTTATTTGAATCTTCAATTTGTTTTATCGATAAGTGACCCAAGTTACTTGTAATGGTACTAATGAATAAGCAGTTCAACATCATACAATTTGCAATCCTTTTAATTTAGGATTTTTTAGTTTTTACAAATTTTCCCATCAAAGGTTTTGGGTTTTTCAGCTTTTATTAATATAACTGTTTCTGTTGTTGTTTACCATTGATTGTTATTTGACATAGAGGTAAACATTTGCAGAGGGGAGGGGTTGTTTAGCTGATATTAATATAGTGAATCCAGAATCAACAGGTTAGTGTTTTGTGTTCAGGCAAGAGAAAACTCTTGTTATCTACACTCAGACAGATTTTCTCTGCACTCCTCTCTGCTGTCCAGGTGAATGATGTCGTATTCAGCTCTGATGAGAGACATTTTGCCACCTGCAGTGAGGACGGCAGTGTGAGGGTGTGGTCGGCCCCCAGCAACGAGCTGGTGGTGCAGTTCCAGGTGCTCAACCAGGTGAGGGATCACGCTAATATTTCAAATTCAGGTGGGTCAGGTACATCACAAACTGAAGGAACTCAAAGCTGATGACACCTCTATGGAACATCTTAGATTTCTGTAAATATGGTGGGGAAGTCAGAGAATCAGAATCAGGGAACTTTAAAAATCACACAAATATCACAGAATGAATTCTACAACAGCGAGACTATTTATTCTTTGTTTTTTTTATTTCTTTATTTCTCTTTATAAGCAGGTTGTGGGTGGACAGATGGCTTGAGTTGGCATCACATTCACTGTGCACCATGACGTGCACACACCCTGTGAATAATACCCCTTCTGATTTTTCTGTCAGGCCTGTGGCTGTGTATGCTGGAGCCCTTTCTCCAGTCTGGACAGTGCATGTGTGGCTGCAGGATACAGTGATGGTACCCTGAGGATCTTCCGGCTTGCCTCCTCAGAGATGGAAATGAAGCTGCATCCCCATCACGTTGCTGTCACTTCTGTCCAGTACTCTGCTAATGGTGAGAGACGACAGCAGCATGATGGACCACTTTGCCTCGCTCTGTTTTGTACTTGTTTGATCCAATTGTTTACTGTTATAAAGGTCAAAATAAATCAATTGTTAAGGGATGGGCCAAAGTAGAGTTAAGTAATCATGAGACGAACCTCCCTTTGACTTCACTCATGATCAAGCTAATGTGCTAGTAGTAACTCTCATGTTATATCAAATCAAGTCTAATCAGGTTTTGCTCTGTAACTTTTTTTTTGACCCTTTTCAGGTCATGTGATCCTTTCAGCGGGGAAGAATGGTCTGGTAGTTGTCAGCAGCCCAGTGAATGGAGCGACCATCCGTGTCATCAAGGACCACAAAGGAGCGCCAATTACCACCATCCAGTGTGTGGATGAACAGGTCAGCTCACCGACTCAGACCAAGGAAGGAAGCTTTAACAGAGTTTTACAGTAATCAGCCACAAAATATGATCCCGAGAATCTGCTCTGATGGTGTTTCTGCAACAGCAATCACTTATCAAACAAACATTTTGGACTGTACTCTGAATAATTTCTCTCTGAAGTTTGAATTTCTTTTGGTGTGTTTCTGTGTATGTTTAACAATGCTACTGCTGTTCCTCTCTGCTCCCTCTTAAATGTGCTTCAAACTGGTGTTTCTGCTGGCTAATACATGATTAGGACATGAAAAGACTTACCCAATACTCAAACTCTATAATTACCTGCTTATATACGGTATAATTATTTTAAAGCTGTCATAAACATAGCAACACTGACATTGATTTATATAAAGTTATCATGGATCGTAACTTCAACAAATTTGGGTTTTTATTTCAAGGCACATCAATCCATCTGCAAACCTTGTGCAGTCTTAAAAAGCCACATGAAACCTATTTCAAATGTTAACTGGAAACGTCAACACCTAAATTCAGTTTGCCTTTATTCCTGAATAGGTTTGCATGTATTTTGCTCTTTTAAAGTATGCTTCACTTTTCAAATACACCTCACTTACGCGACACCTCATCATGTAATGTTAGTAGGTAAATAAAATGGCACTTGTCCTCTCTGTAATAAGTGCTCCTGACAGCGTTTCTGCCTGCCCCTCATCCAAAGAATGGCCCAGCATTTCCTTTCATTAGTCCTCTGCAGCGGAAGCATACAAGATTAGCAATCTTATGTGAAGCTATTTAAACACAAAGGAAATATGATTGATTTTGATTCTTGTAACGTTTTATCTCAAGTTTTCATCAGAGCGTGTTCGAATTTGTTTTATCGTCTCATCCTCAGTGTAAGAAGTTCGGACTGGAAGGAAACGAGTTGTGGTTGGCTGCCAGCGCTGACAGACGCGTCAGTGTGTGGGCTGCCGATTGGTCCAAGGACAAGTGTGATCTGCTAGACTGGCTGACATTTCCTGCTCCAACCTATTGTGAGGTACCGTCTGTATTTTTAGTGACAATACATAGTGATAACTATGACTGTGACTAACCCTTTCGTTCAGCCATAATAAGCCATGCAACCCCGGAAAAGGACATGATGTCATGTTTCTGATGTAGCTAATAAATATATATTGATCATATAAACGGTGTGAAAGAGTGACACTAGTTCACAGTAAAACAGGAGACACACAACAGAAATTTAATGTAATCAGGTCTTAAACATGGATGCAAACAACACAGGATTTACAGGAATTATGGTTTAATGAGAAACGCTGAATGTAAACAAAACTTGTGTGTTCATTAAAAGACTCCATGAGGCGACTTTGAATTACATTTGGTCCTTTAACGTATTGTCTGCTAAAAAAACAACAACATTTGACCACAACACATCTGATATTTTTGTAAACCTTTTGTGCTGTAGGATGACAGCCAACCTCCCAGCTTGGCTGCCATCTGTCCTGCAGACCCCAGCCTGGTGGTCTACACTGGCTATGGAGTAGAAAAAGAGCTGCTATTCTACAGCCTGGCTAAAAAACAGGTACCACAGCTGCCCCTGCTTCTCCCCTCCATCACTTGGCTGCTTCCAGAATATTCACAAATGTTTGTGCAATTTCATACAGTATGCTGTGTTGTTGTTTTTTCTACAGATAATTAAAAAAATTGCCCTGCTCCACTGGGCCACATGCTTCGGCCTCTCCTCTAAGAATCAACTCATAGCTGTTGGATCAAAAGGTAAAACGCTGTATTTCCACGTTATTCCAGAAAGGAAATTAGATCTCAGTATTTTATGTTTGATCAATTTCTCATTATGTTTCTAATCTCTAATCAGAGCGAGTGTTGAAGTTGATCAAGTCGACCAGCGGCAGGTTCCAGGACTTAACGCGGCACAGTGACTCACTGCAGACCTGCCACTTCTCTCCCTCTGGGAAACTTCTATTCACTGTAGCTTATAATGAGATCCTGCTGTGGCAGGTGCACGACCTCTAAAGGCATCAAATCTATATTTGAATCTTGCTTCTCCTTACACAAGTGCCTAGTTTGTGTTACTTTACGTAAATGCAATCGTTTCATTTATATTTTTTAATCAATCAAAAATGGAAATAGTTTCTTGAGGAGAACCTTTGAGTACAACTTTTGTTTATTGAGTTCATGTTTTATGTGTGTGCTTTTAAAATACATCCATTTTTAACATATAGAAAGGATTGTTTCATATGTTTAGCCCATTTCTAATGTTTGACTATTTATTTTAGGTGTTCTTAATGTGAATTAGATGTGTATGACTGCTGATGGATGATTAACAGTTCCTTTCATGTCTGCTGCTTTTTAACTGTATATTGAGTTTTGTTCTAGGAGCTGCTCTGTGATGAGGTTTGAATAAAGAACAGCGTGTAAAATTATTCTCTGTAATGTTCAATGAGTCCAGTAATGCCATGGTGTGTGGACATATGCTGCTGACTCCTGCTAAGTAACTTCCCTCACAAGGGCTTCAATTCAGGCTGCGCAGTTTGAATGTAAATCTTACTAATCACCAGTAGTGGGTCACTCTGTCAGGTATTTTCATCAGATTTTCACTTCAGTATTCAGACTTCTTGCTCACACTTTAGATACAACCTCCTTCACTGTTCTGTGGACAGAACGGTGACACCTGGTGCTTCAAATTTAGATGCTTTAGGTTTAGGCAGAATTGATCTTTTCTGGCTTTATTATCTTTATTATACTTTAATAAAAACTGTCTGAACGTAGAAAACAAGACTGCTCCACTGGCAGATTCTAACCCTAACAGCTGAACATTAAGGACCTGTTTGATACTGAGTATTGATAAACAAACATTAGGACTGTAAAAAGCTGACATTAAATCTCATTGCTGAGTACTCAAATTATCCTCTCCATCTTCTCTTATTTTTGCTGCATAATAGACAAACCCTCATACTCTTTTCTCAAAGTTAAAGTGGATGATTGGATGATGGTTAGTGTAGAAAATTGCCCCCTTTGTTTCAGATCATTTCCCCCAAATTATGTTTTTTATGTAATTATCCCTTATATGGTATTAAATTTCTCCATTTCTTATTCACTAAGAAAAATACATCTGAAAAAGATGGATATTGTATGTATCTGTTATCTTGCCCTCCTCAAATTCCTCTGGTGCCACTTAACCTACAGTTGTACCCCTTTTGAATTACACACACATTAGACAAACAAATCGTTTCAACAAGCTTTAACTCTTATGGGGCTATATTTTAGAACATTTTATTCAGAAGAAGACCATGATCATTTGATCATTAAACAGCATAGTAACTGCACATGAAGGCATTATTCTACTCTGCAAGAATAATCACCTCGATTTTAAGGTGAAGTAGGTTATTAAGATAAGATAAGATAAGATATCCCTTTATTAGTCCCACAGTGGGGAAATTTACAATATTGCAGCAGCACAGTGTACAAAAACACAGCAGGAAGAGGGGAAATAATATTTTTAAAAATACAATACAATAAAGGAGGGGGGTAAAGTGTCTCAAAAATATTTCACAGTACTATTACAGAAAAATTTGTGTGTGAGCTTAGCCAAACGTAGGCAGCAGGATGTTTGTTCGACCGCTAGGGGGCGTGTTTTCGCCCTCTGTGAACCGGAATGAAATGGTTTCACCTTGGGTGTTTATCGTTGTGTTGAGGAACACATTTTATTTAAGCTAAACATTTGACATTCAAATGAAAGATAAATGTCACTATAGTATTGCAGTGTGACTGACTGTTCTTCAAAGAGAGAGGAAACATGAAACAAGACGTCAGGATACTTTTATTGGGGGAGCGTAAGTTATCCGCACTGACAGCCGACAAGCTAAAAGGCTAACGATGGCAATCATTAGCCTTCTAGCTAAGTTATTAAGTTGTTGCTGAACTTATCTCGGTTAACTTAATCTTCGCGGCATGGTGCCCAAGACAGTCTTAAAATGGAAATTTATGTCTGCACTAATTGTGTTCCATCGGCTACCTTATGTTTTCTAAGAAGTGGCCCCTTTCCAAATGCTAAGACATTATGCTAATTTAGCTAGAGCCTAAGTTATGAATGGTTAGCAACTTCAGGCAAACGTGTTCTTCTAAAGCCACATAAAACAAAACACATTAATTATTGTTACAAGGTTCCCCCCGGTTAGTGTTGTAAGTCAGCTAATACTACCCATTATCAAACATAACAGCTGCAGTCAGGAACTTGAAGCTAACATTTTAAGAATTAATCATAAGAGTTACCTAATTCATCGCTAACTATATGAGTGTTGGAATAATCTTTTATGGTACATGTTTATTGAATTTAAAGCATTTCTCATTAGCTTATTGGCTTATATAGAGGTAAACGTTTCAGTATAGTATAATGGCAATTTAGGTGTCCTGTAACACTGTCATTAGATAGTGTGTTAAGTTCAGGGGTTAAACTGTTTGTTTCATGCCATATTAAGGAGCAGCACTTCAGTCCTAAAGAGGGCATGGAGGTGAATGCTGCTATACACCTGCTAGTACATATACAGTAACTGTTATCTGCTATCACGTCGTCTTACAATCCACAGTGGATTTTTGAGTCTTTCTCTAGCAGCTCATCTCATCCTCTTCATGTCCTCCAACAGCCAAGGTGGGGAAGACATCACTGATCATGTCTTTGGTTGGTGAGGAGTTCCCAGAAGAGGTAGGTGTCAGTGCAGTCATTCATCACTGATGCGTATTTGCTTCAAGTCCTTCAAGTCCTTTTCCCTTGAAGGTGCCTAATTCATGAATGCTGGCAGAGTATCAAGTACAGTAGCTGACAATCTTTTCTTACAGCAATGTTGGCCACTGTTTGCTTTTGTTTTTTGTTTTTGTTTGTGTGCAGTCAGTGAAGAAATGTTACTTGGTGCTGCTCACTGTGTGCAAACTCAAAAAGTTTCCAGTTTTCTTTGCAGCTTACTTTGCATTATATGCAACTCTTGCAAATTTGAATTATGACTTCTTACAGGATGACTTTAGTTTAAGATGCAAATGCATGCACCTAAAGTATATGTCAAAAAATTTCTTTTAATTTGACACAGTATTTGGCTACTATTCAAAGTGCATTGGAGACTTTTTCTATTATATTCATATGGTATTATTAATCATATTATATTACTGCCTCTAAAAGAAAATTGACTGGAATTTCATCTTACTTTTGTTTATTAAAACAACAACTGTGTCCATGTCAATTCATTTCTGTATTTTATCTATGATTTACAATCTCTGATAGGTTCCCCCCAGAGCTGAAGAGATCACTATTCCTGCTGATGTGACTCCAGAGAAGGTGCCCACACACATAGTAGACTACTCAGGTAACGTGACCTGAAGGCTAACAGCTTTCCTCTAGGGTAAGAAGTAGCCAGCCGATGAGAGAAATGATCCAGCCTGTCAGAGACTGGGTCATGGTGCATGGGCATTCTAATGCCATTATTCCATCATATACACTGATCTTAATTATTCCATATTTTAAAGAGTTTACATATCCAATTGTAACATGTAAACTATTACAAATGTTTGTCTTATTCGTGGAGCAAACTATCAGGGATCTAAAAGCAAGCACACACTGCATCAGTAAAAGTAGCTGGCTAGACTTGAATCAGTAGTTGGCTATATAGCCAGCATCCAGCATTTATGGACAGATAGAACAACCATTGTTAATTCATTCTGCATGTGTATCTGAAGGACATGACTGAGGTTTGTTTACACTTGTCTTTAACCCCTACAGAAAAAGAGCAGAGTGATGAAGTCCTTAGAGACGAGATCATCAAGGTAAGTACACCACACAGCACTACCATATCAGATCGTTGCACTGGCTTGTGACCTTGTAGAGAACCCCAGCATTTTAGTCTGTGTCTGTGGCATTTTTTATCCTAGTGTTAAAACAGCTCTATAATGAACATACTATAAATCTTCCTTTTTAACAGTTGTAGTTCCTTCGTAAACATCACGCAAAATCAAAACCAGATGCTCTGAAGGCTTGAATTGGGCTGAAACTATCTTGAGCAAAGCTGTGTCACCCCTCATTAAAAATAACAACTTTCAGCTCAATGAATGAACGTAGTTGTTTCTGAGGTTTATCACAGTTTTGTTAAGACAATCGTCATATTTGCAGAACATCCTAAACATTCTAAACCTTATCTATTTCGTAGTTGTTTCACCACCGCCATGTATTTTTGACTACATTAACTATTTGGTAGTTTGTAGCAGTCTCCTAAATGTTTTTTTTCCATGTGATTATTAAGTCTGGTCATTTTTCACACAGGCTAATGTGGTTTGTGTAGTGTATGATGTCACCAACGAGGACACGATAGACAAGGTAGTTCCCTGCTTCTTGTTTCATGTTTCATCCTGTCCAAGCATTCCACTGACTGCATATTCCATGTCCATAATGCATTTAAAATACAAAGCAAATGACACTTGAGTCTTGTTTTGCCTCTTGTTTTTCAGATCAGGACTAAATGGATACCTTTAGTTAACGGAGATGCAGAGAAAGGAAACAAGTATGTGTCAGTTGTTGATGGGCGGGTGTGTGTTACCTGAGTCAGTGAACTTTGTACTCTTTCTATTCCTACTGTTTGCATGTGATGTTGGCAGACTTGGTTATCTAGGAATTTGAACCTGTGCTCACATTATATATAATAAGACTAGAGAAATTAAGTAAAAGCCTGATACAGTAGGTGTAAAACAACATCTGCATGGACTCACACTCTCCACACAATATGATAATGTTGCGTTACCCTGTCTTCATATTTTGATCCAGAGTTCCTATCATCCTCGTGGGAAACAAGTCTGATCTGCGCTGTGGGAGCTCCATGGAAACCATTCTTCCCATCATGAACCAGTTCTCTGAGATCGAGACGTGTGTTGAGGTGAGGCTGCACTCCTTCGCAGACGTTGTCAGGCTGCTAATCACTGCAGTCTGTGCACACCTGCCAACCTTACCAAGAAGATACACACATGATCGCCATCATCATCATCATCATCATCATCATCATCATTGCCGTGTTTTTTTCTCTTTCAAGTGTTCTGCAAAGAATCTGAAAAACATTTCTGAGCTGTTCTACTATGCACAGAAGGCAGTTCTTCACCCCACTGCACCACTTTATGACCCTGAGGACAAACAGGTCAGCCATTTTTGGAATAGCATGAAAACTGTGGAGTCAGTTTGTCTGTCTATATCATTACACTTACTTACTTGTTTACCACGGCCTTTTAGTTACTCAGTTGTTACACTGCACTGTAACTTAATTCACATTTTTTATTTCTTTTATTTCCTATTCAGATCTTTGTCATTTCTATTAAAGGCTTTTATAGTGTTTTATGTTTTTATTTGTTGTCTTAAAGCCTTTTATATTTCATGTAAAGCACTTTGAATTGCCTTGTTGTTGAAATGTACCATTTAAACAAACTTGCCTTACCGTTCCTTACACATGTGCACATCAATAACTGATCGATTACTGTTTTTGTCCTCCAACATTTTTTCCCTAGCTAAAACAGTTGTGCGTCCGAGCGCTTAGCAGGATATTTTGCATTTCTGACCAGGACAACGACCGCATCCTCAGTGACGCTGAACTCAACTGTTTTCAGGTTGCCAGTTAAAATCACTCAGCATTATTTCTTCTCAGTTATTCTGTGAACCAAAACTTTTTCTTTGATGAGAAAAAAAAATATTAATCTTCATTGCAGAAATCTTGTTTTGGGAATCCTCTGGCACCACAAGCCTTAGAAGATGTGAAGACAGTAGTTTGGAAGAACACCAGCGATGGGGTGCAGGACAACGGCCTGACACTAAATGGTAAAAGCCAGTCACGACTCATACCATACTTCAAACATGTTGTTGCAGGACCACACTCAACTAATGGTCATCACTGTCTCCTCTTTTTCAGGTTTCTTGTTTCTGAATACATTATTTATCCAAAGGGGCCGACATGAAACCACATGGACGATCCTCAGGAAGTTTGGTTATGACGACAACCTTGAACTGACTGATGATTACCTTTACCCTGAGTATGTTTTGTAACACAAATCAGGTGTAAATTTTTATATTGCTGATAGCACTAGAATCACAACAGGTTGTATTGTAATTGTATTGGAGAGTAAAGATCCCTTCTCTACATAGTCTATATTTTCTACACAGTCGTCCATCTCAGATCTCGGATTTCTGTATTTCTCCTGCTTCCTTCTGACTTTGTGTAAATTTTGTACACATTCCCTGGTATATGAATATCTAATTGTTATTTTTCCATCGTCAGACTACGAGTTCCCGTCGGCTGCACCACGGAGCTTAATCATCTGGGTCACCAGTTCCTCCAGCGGCTGCTTGACAAGTACGATGAAGTGAGTAGCAATCCTAGCTGCCTTTGGTCTCATTGTCCCACGGTAAAGTAAATTCCTAGCATTAGCTCTCAGTCATCTATGTGACATATTCAATAATTGTTTCCTCGTTTTGAAGAAGTGGCCTGTTTTCCCTCTTAGGACAAAGACTCTGCCCTGTCACCGACAGAGCTCAGGAACCTGTTTTGCGTCTGTCCTTACATGCCGTGGGGTGCAGAGGTCTACATGACTGTTCCAACCACAGACGAGGGCTACATCTCTAACCGTGGCTACCTTTGTCAGTGGACGTAAGTATCTTTAATGATCTTATGCAATTGTCGCATTAGGTTTACAGTTTTTCACATTGTAGCAATTTATGTTGAAAGGTCACATGTTTGTCAAACCTTTCACATACAGGCTTTCTGCATACCTTGACATCCACCGTTGCCTGGAGCACCTAGGATACCTCGGCTACTCCATCCTAACCGAGCAGGAGTCACAGACAGCCGCAATCACAGGTGTGTGTGTGTGTGTGTGTGTGTGTGTTTTTATGAATTTACTTTGGGCAATCCCAAAGCTGCAAGAGATGGATTTCCGACAAAAGTGAATTATAATTTGAAATTTGATGCTATTTTTAGTCATTAAAGATTTTACTTGCATGATTTGCTTCAAACTACAAAACATTAACAAACGACTGGTTAAGAGATCCATGTGGCAGAAACAGTTATTGCTATGGTCCATTGTTATTGTTCAAATGGGAATGTTGTCATCGTTATTGTTCAAATGGGAATGTTGAAATCGTTATTGTTCAAATGGGAATGGTTTTTGTTCAAAACTACTGGACGGATTTGTGGAAGGATGTGGTATTGGCCAGGAATTAAGCCATTAATTTAATTATTTTCATGCAGATCCAGATAAAGGTCCAGATCCAGGAATTTTTTTCCACTTTCTTCAACATAGTATTTCACAACATTTTCCTCAATTATGCAGAACTACTGAGCCAACATGCACAAACCTTTGTGAAAAAGTTAAGTTGTTATTACTATTAAAAGGCATTTATGACGTGATCTATGAAGCAGCAGCCACAAATTGCTGAGAATAAACAGTGCAGCACAAGTATTGTTTTCTTACGTCTTGACTATAGCCTCCATGTTCTGTTTGGTGGCCAAACCAAACAGTGATGAAACAGGAGAGAATGAACTCTTTCATTTCATGTAGAAGAGCTGAAACAGCAGCTCCTGTGGAAGGCTGACCTTTCTCAGCCGGTGCAGAAATTAAAACCTCAGCTTAGGCCTTTGTGTTCACAATGTTGGCCGAATGATTAGCTCTTAGATTATGTCTATTATACTCTAACTGACAGAATGGCAGCTCTGTGGGTATGTGCATCCTACTGTTTATATTTTGTGTTTGTGTTTGTTTGTTTGTGCAGTAACACGGGAGAAAGAGATGGACCTGGAGAAGTGCCAAACACAGCGATCAGTGTTTCTCTGCAAGGTGATCGGACCACGGGGGACGGGCAAGACAGCCTTTCTCCAGGCCTTTGTGGGCCGCAATGTTGCGGTATGACACCAACTGCTAGTCAGGACCTAAAATATGAAATGTTCCGTTATAAAAAGGTGATAAGCAACTAGTGTGCCTCTGTTGACCTTTTCACCTGCCTTTTGCCCTCTACAGAGTAAGGGAAATTCCAGCAGTGCCTTCTCCCCCTACACCATAAATACTGTCCAAGTCAGCAACCAGGACAAGTACCTTATCGTAAGTAGCTGCCATCCTGATCGTAATGTTGACCCTTAACCTCTGACCCCTGACTCAAACCTGAGCACCACGCTCTTCTTCTCCCCATGCAGCTCAATGAGGTGGATGTGGAGTTGGAGTTCCTGAAGGCATCAGACGCCTCCTGCGATGTTGCGTGTCTCATGTACGACACCAGTGACCCACATTCCTTCGACTACTGCGCCAGTATATACAAGGTCAGTAACAGCCAAGGTTACAGGCGCATTTAAAGGATAATACCAGTGTGTATTATTGGTGTTGTCTTTCTGTTTGGGCTTGTTAATGATGAAGTATCACTGCTCATTTTGTTGGCGCAGGTTCTACCTTTTGTTGTTATTAAAATAGCAAATTCAGGAGAGTTGAAAATCACCTATTAAATAGTGTATCTATTAAAAGATTTGCAATTGGATCAAACCACTGCTAAAGGTATTGCTAAATGGGGGGGGGGTTGTTTGTTTGTTTTTTGATCAAGCTGTTTTATTTTTGGCATTTCTGCTTTATTTAATAGTGATAATAAAAGAGACAGGAAAGACACAGAATAGAGGGGGGATGACATGCAGGAAAGGGTCCAGATTCATACTCAGGCGAACTTCGACCAAGGTGTTGCAAGATGACATTTTAATCATGTCGGCCTATTGTCCCCTCAAGCATTTCCAAATGGTATTAATGTTGGCGAAGACAACTGGACCGCTGTCATTTTTCCTTAACGTAGTAACCACCAGCAACACAGGACAAAAGTGTGACTGGACACAATAAAGCAGAGAGGAGATTTTGTGCCCGGTGTCAGGCAACGTTGCGAAATGAAAGCAAGGTCTATAGGGACCAAATCTAAATACAGATTACTTCATTGTTCTGAAGCCATTACATATACGCATTATTAGTATTATTAGTTATTGATGATTGCACAACTTTAACGTGTTAAAGTAGAAAAACGTGTCTATTGTCAATTTAACTAAATAAACATTTCACCTTTATCAATTTGTGTATTTAAATCATAGTAAAAGCTACTTTTCTTCAGTTTGCTTACTTCTTTGTATTAGCTGTATTAATTTGGGCCTCCTTTAAAACAAAGGTTACTCCTCTCCTCTCATCTATAGTGATCACATTTGATCTCATTTCTTATTTAGCAACACTACATGGACAGCAGTATCCCATGTGTGCTGGTTGCCTCCAAGGTGGACCTTCCTGAGGTCAAGCAGTTCCACGGAATGACTCCCGCAGAGTTCTGTTATAAACACCGACTGCCTCCACCTCTGCCCTTCTCCACCCTGCTCCTCGACTCCACCAGCAAAAATATCTACACCAAGCTTGCCTGGGCAGCGATGTACCCGTACGTTTTACTCAGAGCGACTCCTGCTCTTAAGTCTAATCAGACATCATTGAAAATCTACAAAGTATAAAGATGAGTCACAGGAGAATTAAAATGGAGCGATTATACATTTATTTAGCTCATGGCATTAGCTTTGTGTTGCTGTGTGACTGACCCTTACTGATGTTTTTCCTCCCATCTCCAGACACCTGAATGGTTCAGACATGAGCAGCACATCTTTCTGGCTGAGGGTGGCTTTTGGCTCGGCTGTGGTCGCAGTTCTGGGCTTTGCTATTTACAGAGCCATTGCCAGACTGAAATGATCAACAACCAGCTGAGCTTTTTTCCCCATGCTTCCATCCATCCATAAAGATATATGAGACTAGATCCAAAACCACCGCTGTTAGAAGAACACAGAGTCTGCATCACTTTATTCTTCACCCTGAAGGCTCCTTGGAAACTCTTCGTACCTCTGTCCTTTCTCTGACTTCATCTCCTAGTCCTACCCTCTGAGTCAGTTGATCACAATAGTCCACATGCAGTTGGAAGCCAATGATCACATTATTCCCCATGCTGTTGTGCCCAGCTTTTTCTGCCTTATTTACTCCAACTGGGCTGAGTAGGAGTTACCCTGTCAGCCGCCGATGCATTGATACATGAAGGACTGTTCATGTCCAAAGAGGTGCTTTATCAGAGGAGAGGAAATGCAGGAAGACAGTTGTGTCTTTATCTCTTTCCCCTCAATCATCCGTTAAGTGTTAATGGTGAGATTGGCAAGTTTTTATATACATGCAGTGTTTCCTAAGCATTATGCAGATAAATGCTATATTGACTAGACTGAAGAACCACATAAATCATTCTCAACAGCATGGATTGGCTGCCACTGAATCTCCTGTTGGAACTCCTCAGTGAGCACATCGTTTTTTGACCAAGCAACCACAGATACTGGAGGTTCATATGGATTTGCCAAATCAAGCAGCAATGAATAATCATGGCATGTTATTTACACCTAAAGCATATTATTTAGCCTGAGAATTAGACATTTTATGTTTTTAGCAGTGAGACCTCAACTGATCTGCTATGACGGGATGAAATGTGCATAATAGAAACATGACAGTTCGTTTATGCATCTGCACAAAGTCTACAAGACATATTTTCTCCTATAAAGCAAACCTTGAAATTACAAAATATGAAACATTTCTGCTTCCACTCAGTTTCCCTCTGTTCATATGAAATGAAATGAATATTGAGACTGAAATAATTGGTAATCTGTGCTTTTTTTATTTATGTACACCTGGCATTGTATACACATCTTATCCCTGTTACATAATCTGCATTTGTAATGTTTTCCAACATGAGTCCGTCATGTTATCGTCCATTATGTTGCTAAATTAACTGGGGACCTGCTGTGAGTTTTAAGATATGGCTGTTTTCTTACTTGAAAGTGAACTGATTTAAATACCTAATAAAATACCAGACTGGATATAGACGTTTGCACAAAAGGCATTATGGCTGACGGCATGAAAGATATGTCAAGAATGTGATAGGTTAATGTACATTAGGTTTATTGGCAAAATATACTAAATCAGCTGTTTGCAATGCCCAAATCAAAGGAGCACTTTAAATAGTTCAGTGTAACAGATTATAAGTTTGCTGCTTTTACTAATTACTGCATCCTCAAAATTATTCAACCCCCTGAACAGCATCGCTCATTAGAGCGCACATTTCAAATCAGATGTTGTTAAAACACTGCCAACCTTCATACATGCCTGAACTCCAAGACATTCACCACTGCTGACCAACAAAAACAAGACGTTGGCTCCAGTGCTCAGAACCATCTAGATAAGACAGAAGTTTTGGGATGCTGCTCTGTGGAGCCTTGAGACAAAAGTAACTTTTGGGGCCTGTGGATCAGCGGTATGCCTGGAGGAGGAGGATTGTAGCGTATGCTGAAAAGAACACCCGGCCTACAGTGAAGCATGGCGGTGGCTCGGTGATGCTCCTCTGGACCTGCTTTGCTTCCTCAGGCACTGGAAACCTGCAGCATGTAGCAGGTAAGATAAATTCCATTGCCATCTGTGAGGAAGCTGACATTTTGGCATCACTGGACATTCCAAAAGGACAATGACCCCAAGCAGGCCTCAAAAGTCCACCAAGGTTTGGTTTCAGAAGACATCCTGGAACATCCTAGAGTGGTCGTCGCAGTCGCCTGACTTGAATCCCATAGAAAATCTCTGGTGGGATTTGAAGAAGGCGATTGCATTATGTAAAGTCAGGAATATTCCAGAACTGGAGGCCTTTGTCCAGGAGGAATGGGCTAAGATTCCTCAAGTATCACATTTCAGAGACATGAGCCCACACATTTAGTTTTAATCTGGGGTTCTTCTAACTGACTCAGCTGATGCATCACTGTTTAAAGGTATACCGAATGCCATAACCTAATCACAAAACACTTTTGCTGTAAGTAATTGTGTCCAAATGTCATATTCTGCTGTGCTGTCAAAATCTTTCTTGGGTTTACTCTGAGCTGAAGAAACACTAATTTACAGCATGCCTCAGTGAGTCTGGAAGCTCTGCCTCGATTGCTCAGCCTGAAGCTGTTGTTAGTTTTGGGTACTTTACACTTGCCTTAAAGATAATAATGAATTGGAGTATCGAGAGGGAACATTTTGTATAATATATACTTTGATTTTGACTCCGGCTGCTGACGTCCCAGTCCTGATCGTAGTGGGCAGGAGGCTGCTGTTCCTACATCAGACCACACGATGGCAGTGTTGCACCTCAGGTGAAAGGCAGCACGAGTTAAGCGCTGGGTGTGTTTACGACTGCTCTGCGACCACTCGAGAAAATAGTGGGTGTTGTAGTTTATGTGTGGTTTCATTTCCCCGAGGAACCGAGGGGAATAACTGCTGAGTGAAACTTCATGTCCTACATTCAGCACGGATTTTAAATGCACACAGATGTGTTTAAGAAAACTTAATGTTTTCAGTAAATTAATCTGGCCTTGTTTATCACTGTCTCTTAAAGGATGTTATTTCTGTACACGTGTGTTTCCTAATAGAATCTCTCTGGCCCTTTATAGTACTAATGACCTACATCGCGGTTTGTCCCCTTGGCTAGTCCGTATAAGTTATTAAGTAATTCAGAGTGCATGATAATAGTTATTGGTATTAATATTTAACATCCAATGCTGTTCATGACTCCTTTAGTGCATATTCCATAACGTTAGAACACGCAGTCTCCCCAAGTCACGATTCTTTTTTCTTTTTTTTTTATTCACGTCCACCCATGTTTATCAGTCTGTCTCCATTAGAGTAGATCTTACCTCTCATTGGTGCGTCCTGCAATTCCTTGGCGACATCTCCATGCACAAAAACTGTTATTTCATTCAAGCCTAAGGAGCTTCTTTTTTTTTAAATTGAGGAGACGGTGTCATTGGTCGTTTTAAATATATTTCATTGCGCCTCTAATCTCTGATATGCACCGAATATCATTCGCCCACTTCTTTTTACGCACGCGTAAAACGCGCACAATAAGATGACAAATACGTGTTGTAGAAGATGACAAAGGTTTATTGAATTACAGTATAAACAGTCTTTAAAAGTGACTGAACACAGTGAGAGGTTTGTATATTATGAGTCATCTGAACATGAGGAAATATGCAGAATGAAGCTTGAATGACAGCCTTCAAGAAAACATTTTAAAGGCTCGACAATGCCCACTGGTGACACACTTGTATTTTCAGTATGACCCCGTGCAGTAACAATAATTTCAATAGTTCAATTGTGTATATATACATTCCCCCCCAGACTAGCCTATTTATGCCCATGGGTCAAATAGAAATTAACATTATTATTAACGCCAAACAAAAAATGTTCACAATTATTTCTACAGCATCTATAGGCAATAAGTGCAACGGAGAGAAAACTAATGGAAGAAAACAGCATAAGTTTGCATGAGACCGTACAAAAATAATACATATACGCAAAGATTTCCTTAAGTATTTACAGTGACTGTCCCTCTAGTATTGTCCTTTTACTTCTTCTTTGCAGGTTTGGCTGCCTTCTTCGCTGGTTTTGCCTTTGGCTTGGCTGCCTTCTTCGCTGGTTTTGCCTTTGCCTTGACTGGCTTGGATTTCTTTGCTGGTGCCTTTTTGGCTTTCACTGGCGTCACCTTTTTCGCGACCCTTTTCACTTTCTTGACGGGTGACTTCTTGGGTTTCTCTGCAGCCTTTGACACAGTCTTGGGCTTAGCCACCTTCTTGGGTTTGGCAGCCTTAGTAGCCTTCTTTGGTTTGGCAGATACCGCTGGCTTGGGTGCTTTTTTGGACTCGTCTGGTTTGCTCAGCTTGAAGGATCCGGACGCGCCGACGCCTTTGGTGTGGCGCAGCATCCCGCTTTCCACCAGCCTCTTTAGGGCCAATCTAACCTGCACATCAACGTTGTCGCCCACCTTATAATTCTTCCTCACGTACTTCTGGATGGACTGACGGGACGCCCCGCTCCGGCTGTCGTCATTGACGATTGCCGCTTTAATCATATCCGAATACTTGGGATGAGCAGCAGGTTTCTTGGGCTTAGCCGTCTTCTTGGCTTTGGCTGGTGCTGCCGACGTCTCTGCCATGGTGACTTTTCTAGTGAGTTAGTTGACCAAAAAGTCCTGGACGAGTAATTTCACCCGGTTCAGGTGGATTACCGGAGAGTCAGAAACGCGAAATATACAAACGGGCAAAATTAAAGCTTTTCGCCCTGAAGTCTGACTTGACGGATAATCCCACACTTGATGTTGTTGTCGTAAAAATACAATAATAATCGTTCTTACGACGTGCCGTGTCAGCTCGTAGGACCCCTTAATTGTCTTATTCCACAGACGCTTCAGTGAGCCTATGAAGCCTATCTGCGGACCTGATTGAAAACACCAACTGCCAGCAGCTGATCTAGCGGACTCCATGGAACTGGCGCCGTCCCGTTTGTGTTTCTTCATCCTCCAACTCCTGACAAATAAAAACGCTACGGCGGAGAACTGGTCCACATAATATTATGAGCTGGTAGCAAAGACATTGGGCTTCACGTGGACACACTTTTTTACCTTTGTCGGCGCCGGCGAACAACTTTTATTCCAGGAAAACCCGCTGGAAGTCACGCGTGCTGTGAACAATTTTGCACAATTCCAGTTAAATTGACCCAAAGAGACGGAACCAGGGGAAAAATCAACCAATGCATATCGAAATTGAATCTATGCTCAAACGGATGCAAGCGATTCGCTCGGTGTAGGAGTCTGTTTTTGCTTTTAATACATCGATACATTTCCCCAACTAACACAGTCCGGCCATTGACTTTGAGTGACGTGGTCGAGATTATTTAGTGTTAAACCTCCTATAAATTAAATGTCACAATACCCAAGTCACAGGTGACATTTGGAACGATAATATGGGTTTATATGGGTTCGAATTCGGTGGCTGGCTTGGCTGTGTGCGCTGGTTTTTGGACAGAACTGCTTATATCTGACACTATGGTAGTCGCCTCTCGAGCTCCATTGTCAGGAAAGTTGCCAACACCTCCAAAGATCAAGGATTCTGATATCTCATCATATAATCGATAATCGTGTTTCGGTTAGGGGTGGAAGTGGCTGCTGTGTGACCAGGTATGAGTCCAGCTGCGGGGGGAACGCATCCGACACTAAAGTCCTTCAATACAGGGCGCAGTGATGGCTTTCTTTTGTTCAGGAACTGGCGCATCAGATCACAGTCAATAACAGGTTTGACATTTGGCTCTCCTCTTTTTTATGAGGACAAGCGTCGCCGGTCAGAAGTAACAAAAAACCTTCCAGATGTTAAAATTTACGACAATTCTCCTGTATTATTTCTTATTTTAACATTAATTCTAATGTCTCTCCCTGCAACGCCATTTTGATTCCTATGAAAGTCACAGCCACTGGAGTAGTGCTTTTCCTCCGACTTTTGTGGCAGGCTTGTCGGGAGTTTTTTTTTTTTTTTGACACTATTTTGGGGGTAATAACCAAATTTCTGTCCTCACCCACATCGCACTCAGTGGTGCAAAACAAACGGGCAGTTTGTCAGAGAGCTGGTGCTCTGTGGTGCGGACTACACTGGGATACTGCTCATTTTAATGCAATCCACTGTTGCTGAAAAACCTTAAAGGCCAATTAATTACCCCTCTACCTCATCTGTGTGTTCTGCACCATGTAGCCGACAGTGGATTCAAATCATAACAAAATAAGTTTAAGGAGAAAAACATCATTGCGTCTGCTCCTCTCTCTCTCTCTCTCTCCACCTGTGTCCTCACAGTGAGTTGACGACTGTTGTGGGGGGGGGATTGGTGCGTGCGTGTGGGTGAGTTTGTGGGTTCGTGAACAAGGAGGGATTGAGTGAGTGAAAACGGGGAGGGAGGGGAGGGGATAGAGTGAAGGAGTGAGGGATTTTTTTTTTTTTTTCATGTCGCACAGTTGAGCTGAGGAGAGAGGGAGTAGATGAACGGGTGAGTTAGGAAACAAGTGCATAGAGAAGGGAGGAGAGTAAAGAGGTGAGCGAGTGAACGGGTGAGTAGAGCAGATTAGGAGAGGCTGGAGTGACTAGGTGAATAAAATATGTATATGGCGCAATTGAACGAATGACTAAAAGAGGGCGGGGGATAATTGGGCTTCATATGAATACTGTATAAATCTCTATGATAGAATGAACACCATTCTTATTGTACCACTCCTATTCCTACCGTATGTAGCAGGAATTATTATGGTATTTATCTGAGGAGGTGTACGACAACACAATAAAGATGTGTTATTGTCCCGTAGTCCCTTTTAGGAAGCTGTGCAGAAAAAGCAGCAGCCAAACACAGACTTCTCCCTCGGTTAGACCACTCCCTTCATCAGCCGACAGAGGGACGTCCTCCACCCTGAGTGGACCACCCGAGCACCATCTCGGAGTAAATGGAACTCACATCTCCACCAAGGCCCCACACAGTCCGCTTTAATGCCATCAAGTCTCACGCAAAACTCAAATCATAGCCTTGGAACCATGATTTACAGAGTAGACTGCGCTCATGAAAACATGTTTTAATTTAGTGGATCCGGATTTTTTATTTGGATTGCCACCAAATTGCTCACACTCAAAGATACCAACCCCTCTGAATATATATATATATATATATATATATATATATATATATATATATATATATATATATTTCATTATTATGAAATATTGCAGATAATATCAAAACAATGTCATCCGGATCCCCACCAAAATCCAATGGGGGCTATTCTGGCCTTCGACCCATCCTCCCACCAAGTTTAATGGAAATCTATTGTCTAGATTTTGTGTAATCCCCACGCCAACCAAAACAAACACACACAGGTGAAAACATAACCTCATTGGTGGATGTGATGAGATTTAACTTTTCTTTTGTTTCATAGACAGACGGCTGATGATTTGGCACAATTTGATTTAACACCTTTGAGGATTCTACCTTATTAACTCCACCGAGGGAGTTAATAAGGTAGAATCACCTGCGTCTGTTTGTTGTTGCTTTGTCAGGAGGATTACGCAAAAACTACTGACCGGATTTCCATGAAACTTGGTGGGAGGACGGGTCTTGGGCCAGAATAGAATATTCTGTGAATTTTAGATGTGATTAATCAAGAAATTACTCAAATTAATCATTAAAAAGGGTCAGGCTGTTACTATTACTTTCAACAGTACTAAACAGACATGTGTAATATTCCTCAGTTCTACCGTCTAAAGATTATATTTAGTCATGAGGTGTAAATATAATCAGGTTACCTAAATCTTAACTTGGTCCTGGTTTATGTATCAGAAGTTTAGACAGAGTGGAATCAGACGTTCATGTTATGAATTCACAGAAGAACAGCTACACCACCATGTCAGGAGTATTTTCGTGTTGCGTCTCTAAATTTATCTGATGCCAGCTTGTAATTTTAGCTGGTTAAAACCCTCTCAAGTCTGCCTGTCGCCCAAAGCATTGTGGGTAACATCACCCACCATTTTACTACTGAAGGCCTCACTGTGTTCCATAATGGGACTGTGGATCAGCTGTCAAAAGGTCCAGATCTATCCAGCACACGATGACGCTGTCCTCTGTTAAAAGCATTCTTTCTGAGCTGCTTTCATTTTTAAAAGCATTCTTTCTGAGCTGCTTTGAATTTTAGACTGTTTAGTCATTTATTCTGACTTTTAAAAGTCAAATAAGGTTCAAACATGTCTTTTAGGTATAGAGAGGAAGATCCAGAGAGAGGTTTTAGATGAAACTTTTTCCTCAGGGGTTCTTTTATAATTACTTCTCACAATATATATATATCAGTCTGTCTCTCACCGCTGGCTTCCACACTGTTTGGGTTTTGTATTTTGTCTTTATCATAAGTTAAAAATAAACTTACTTTTAGTTACAACTCGTGTGTGTTCTCCCCTCCTTTGTCCAACTTTGAGCCAGGTTGTGACATAAAATCCCAGAGGATTAGGTAGGACGAGCTAAATTACCCACACTGATGCCCTCTACAGGAAAAGGACAGAGCAGGCTGTTCTTTCTGAGGAGGTTCAGGTCCTTTAATGTGTGAACTAGGCTGTTAGGGATGTTCTACCGGTCCGAGGTGGCCAGTGTCATCCTCTTTGCTGTGGTGTGTTGGGGAGGTGGCGTCGGGAGCCGTGGTGCAAACAAACTGAATGAGCTGGTGAGGAAATTCGGCTCTGTGGTGGGGATGGAACTGGACAGAGTGGAGGCAGAGGCAGAGGATGAGAGGCAGAGGATGAGAGGACAATCCCTCCTGTTCTCTCTATGTCAAGCTGAGGTGGCTCAGGAGCAGGTTCGGCCACAGACTCGTTCAGCCACATGCCTCAAAGCGCTTGGGAGGCTCGTTCATACCATCAGCCATCAGACTGCGCAACACCACAGCACCCGGTAACTCCCACTCCACCTGATTATGACTCAACCACTCACTGTTATAAAGGCAGATGTTACAGATGTACACAGTGTGAGTGTATCTCAGAACGCTGCACATTGCATAGGTATTAACACACACATTGCACATGTATATACAAACAGCCTGCATTAGTGTGTATATACAGTACTGCGCAAAAGTCTTAGGCAGGTGTGAAGAAATGCTGTAAAGTAAGAATGCTTTCAAAAATATGAAATTTGATTGTTTATTTTTATCGATTTACAAAATGCAAAGTGAGCGAACAGAAGAAAAACCTCAATCAAATCAATATTTGGTGTGACCACCCTTTGCCTTCAAATCAGCATAAATTCTTTACAGCATTTCTTCACACCTGCCTAAGACTTTGCACAGTACTGTATATAATCAATAGTATGCACATTTGCACTTCTTCTCATCCACTTAACGTAGACAGTAAATTACAATGTATTAGATAGTAATATACAATCTATATTATCTTATTTGTCATTTCTGTCCTATTTCATTTAGTACATTTCATGCTGCTACCTCATCTTATCTTAACTTTCGTCATTAATATGAAAGTATTTCATTATCATGAAATACAAAATATCAGATTTATTGTTTGCATTTTACTACCATCCATACCGATGATTTTTATAGATGTGGCTTTTTAATGAACTGGGTATGTATGAAAACAAATACAGTTTAAAAAACAATTAGATTTAATCGTCGCGTCAGAGTTTGGGATTGGGAGCAGTGTTGGTGTTTCAAGGATGTGAATTTGACATGTTGCTATCTCCTGTAGACGGCGACTGCGCCGTTTAAATGTAACATTCTCATAACCACAGAATAAATGTAAGTCATTATAACTGTAGTCCTGCATGCTATGATGTCTGAAAGGTCATCCCCTCTGATTTATCATAAGGTAACATAATATCAAGTAACGTTTAAAAAATCTGATTCAATCAACTTGTTACAAATGATAGCAGAACCCCTTACCCTGCATAAAAACTAGAATTTTATCTCCTATGGCCCCGGATTCAACTTTTGTACTTTGCCAATAGTGTTGTTCATGTAAACAAAGAGGAAGATAGAAAAATGAACTTTTACGAAGACGTAGATTGAGTTTGAAAATTACTGCAGTGAAATCATTTTTGCATGAGTTGAGGCCTTTGATTTGAAATTTGCGTTTGGTGCGTAGTGTTGCTGATACAAACAGCTTTTCTCATAAACCAGTCTGAACATTAGAAACAAGCATCATGTGGCAGGAGATATTGATGACTATGTCTTCTTGTCGTTTTTTTATTTTGTGCAACTTCTCCAACATGATTTCCATAAACTACAAGAAATATATAGCAGAATACTTTGAGTAAACATGCACAGGTTTATGACGAAAAAATGTTAATTCATTATTTGCTTTAAATATTTGACCGTTTGCATCTCCAGCATTTACATATATCATCACTATATATATATATATATGTATATAACTATATATATATATATAACTTTATGTACATTTTTAAAGTTCCATTGTGCCCTGGAGCTGGACATGGTTTAGTTCAGCTGCCCATTAGCTGCCACAGATAAAACTGTTTATGTCCTGGTGACTTGACTTGCACTAAATGAACAGCATGCCACATTGAGATAACAGAAAGTGACAAGGCATTGACACACTCACAGTTTTACTGCTCTCATTCTTGGGCCAGCTGGAGTGTGAACATGCTCGGTAGAGGGAGTGTTTGTACGCGTTCAGGGCTCAGACAGTTGTGACAACACTTGGATGTGTAAGCAGGTGTCAGAGGCCAAGTGCTGCCCTAACTGCTGCACAAACTAGCCATTAGAGGCCCACCATTTCAGCCCCACACCAAGATATTCGCTCTTTATGAATGGCTTACTAAAACCCGCTCTGAATCCTCCTCCCTCATCTCAGTATGTAGAGCAGGTAACTATTTCCACAATGTCAGCTGTCAAACAGCCTCTCACATGACAGGCTTCACTAGACGCAGTCTGCAAGAGCACCTGTTGGCTGTCAGTCAAACCGGCAGAGATGGCTAACAGGAGCCATTGTCCCACATGCTACGAAAATGACATCATAGTTTTGGACCAGGAGTTATAAAGAGTTATAAACAGAGATGCTCCAGTCAAAGATAACCTGTTACTCAGTTTGCATCAATGGTAAAACTAAAATGCAGTTTTAAGACAACCTTTTTGACGCCGTTACCGTTGTGTAACAATTACACATGTTACATATAGACCACAATCCATCACATCTGATACATTGCCGTACAAGAATGCCACATTTAGCCCTAATCCTGACTTTAACCCTTGCCCTTTTAATACGGAAAGACTTAGGTAGAGTACACGAGTAGCACAAGCTGCTGCAATGGGCTGCCACTAACATGCAGCCATTGGTTAAATGTAAAAGTCAGTATGATTGTGATTTTTTTTTTTTTAAATGACACTAAAACTCCCTTTAGTCTGACTAAAATGAGAAACTTCATGATCACGGCTTTTCTTTTCTTTTACTCTGTGTTCTGTCATTATGTCAGAACTTAACACTAAAAATACCAGACGACAATTGAAATGTTGTTTTTTTTTGTTTTGTTTTTAAAATACTTCTGTACAACATTTGCCACATGTGCAAAGGCAGGGAGATGTATTTTGCCGCCTCTTGCTGTATACTTTTGGTTGGAGCTGCTTTTACCAACAGGGGGCAGTAGCAGTTTAAATACAAGTAATTGACAATTATGTTATTTCATACAATATTAGATGAATTTAGACTATCGTGTAGCTCTGCACTCAAACTGAGCATATATACATGGGTCGAACAGTCATGTGTTCACCATATTAGCTAGTAACAAAAGTAGAAACAATGCATTAAATGTAAAACGTAAATACACTATATGCTGTATCCCAACATGGCATGAATGAAAGCACAGGAATGAAGAGCTCTGATTATTTCAGGTTAACCCAGGTAGGACTGGTTTGTCAGCACTCCTTGGATACTCTGTAGTTTGTTTATGTGGATGTGAGCCAACAGGGCTGTCCTTCACTCAGGATGCAGCTTCGGGTTTTTAACACCAGAGGTCTCTCTACACTTCACTGCTGTGACCTATCGTCAGAAGCTGCCCGGAGAGCTCTGCTCAAACAGAGATGGTACTGAGACACGTTGATGTCAAACATAGCGCTTGATGTTTTGGAGACAGACCTTCCCCCTGTGTGGGATGTGAATACTGCAGATATGGGGTCTGACAGATAGGAGTCCAATTACAGCCCTCATTCTTTTCGCTTCCCTTTTCTCCTTTTTAAGTCTAGCCCCTTTCCAACCCCCTTCTCCCAAATCTCCTTGTCCTTCCTCACTTCCTCCGTTTTATCTCCCTAAGAGATCCTCTAAGTGGGGCAGTTTGCACTAAAACTGTGTCATTCCGTGACCTGATTCATTTTTCTGCCATTTTTTCATCATACTGGTGATTCCCTCTATTGCACAATCGCTGCTTGTGACTGTGAAGAACAGGCACCAGAAATACCCCAGAGCTACTTGACTTCATTTTTTAATAGATTCGTGTCAATGTTAATTGTTATTTACAAACTAGCACCAGTCTGTATGTGTTTGTTTGTTTGTGTTTGTATGTGTGTATGTGTGTATGTGTTTTGTTCATTTTACTACTTACACTAAATTGTTTTCAGGGTTGTAGGAGTGTTTCCAGGCCGGCAGTACACTGGAGAATGTGCCACCTCACTTAAACATCCTGAGAAACTTGCCATTGGTCCACCTCAACCGACAAGTTAATTAAGATTTCATGAGGTAATTTGTGGTTATTGCTTTCTTTAGCACAACTTATATTCTCCTGGCCTTAGAGGGCAGAATGCAGCAAGGTAAATTAACGCATTACTCGTATATTTTGTAGCAGCAGTATGCCGATCCCGTCTATCATTTAAGCATCTTGCACCAAATGGTGCCCAGCGCATATGGGCATACAAAACAAAAATTACAAATCATATGACACAGATTCAAAGATTTCGGGAGCATTTTAACTTCAGCCATCGTGTATATAAAGTATGTTTGCTGAGTAATGGCCTCAAACATATTCTTATCTATCATATTAAGTTAAATAATGTGTAAAAATGTGCATTTAATAGTACAGTAACTGCATTTGCTGTAAAGCCAACGTGTCACAGCTGCCATTTTAGAGTATATCTCCCAGATGCTGTGATATTGAAGAATTGTTGAAATAACGATCTAAATGTAATACACCACAGAGTTATCTTTTATTGAAAACTAAAAGTCTAGACTGAGGAGAAGGGCTGGATTTCATCTAGCTACTGTGCACAAAGACAAATGCCCCCAGTTTTCACACATTTGCAGTACGACTGCTTTACAAATCAGTGCACACGCACCCCTCATGCTATAAAGCCCCTGCATAGACTGTGTGTATTCAAAACTGACTGAATTCCGACCTTTAAGGCATGTATTTATAGCTCTCTCTTACCGTCCATTCCACTGACAGAAACACAACTATCCACAGACCGATAAATAAACACCTGCCTTTTGGGCTCCGAGGTCATTAAGCTGGTGAAGAAGAGCGCAGACGGTCTAATTAAAGCAACATTCTGCCTTCCTGAAAGGCCTTGTTTTTCTCTTTCCTGCTCAGACCAGTATTTTGTCTACTGCTGCTCTTAGACCTGTCTGTAGAGGAGCAGGCCACCTGGGAACATCCTGCTGTCTCTATCCACCCATCAGTACTATAGAACACAAAGGGTTTAGCCTGGTTTATGAGAGACCAGCCAGTTGGGGACGTCTGCAAAAAGCACTGGAGACCATATTTCACTGGAGACTTATCTCACTCTCTCAGTCATCTAATGTCACTTGAGGGCAGTGTAATGGAAAATATGATAGCGATAGTAGCATGACTCTTGGTGGGGCTGTGACAATATTAATAATAATATTTGGGAGAATTCTTCACCTGCTTCTTGTGCAATTTTGGCTCAATCAATGCAGTTGTACACATGTGACAGTGTGAGATTGAATAGTGCTACATTTAAATTGACTTTCTCTATAACACAGCCTGCACTATGTTGTGTTGATGTTATTCATACTGCCCATACACTGGCATAATAACATTTTCTCAAGAGAGTTCACAGCTGTATTTTCCTTCTTCACCTGATTTTTTTTTCAAGTCCTTGCACTTGTGATGGGAGAGTATGAGGTTACCAAGGCGACAGTTGAATCCAGTTCCATTTTGGCTTCTCTTTCAATCCGTCTCGCTGATTGCAGTTTGCAAATCCTCCAGCAGTGACTTTTAATTACATTTATCTTATTCATGCTCACAACCGCAGAGTATTGGAGACACATTAATTCCAACCATTGATTAGTAGTTGAATAAAGAAGTCCGTGGAGTGCCGTCAATCCTTCCATACACAGAAAGGAATCCTGTCATTGTTATGGACTTGGACAGTCATTAAGGTTTTGTTCAGTGTATCAGAAGTGCATTTAATGGAAAGTGACAAAGAGAAAGTCTGGGACCTTTGCCATGCTCAGGGTAACCTCAGCCTAATCCATTAGGACAAATACAGCAATTACCTGTGGCTTCATACAGTCAGTGTAATCAGCAGCCTCAGTTTGAGCTAATAAAGGAGACACATTGCTGTAATGAGTAGATCCAGATATTTCTTTTTTTACATTTTATTCACATGTAAAATGATTTATAAGCTTTCCCACCTGTAAGAAAGTCCAAACATCTGGTCTTATTATGAGAGTTAAACAGGTAGAGGCAATGTTAGAGGCTGTGTTACACTAATGGTTGTAAATCTCACAGCTAACAGTGCAGAGGACAAGAAACACCCTGGTTCAACTACCATGTACAAAGAAGTCATCACAATCCCCTGAGGACCGCTTCAACTGCAATCACCTCAGGGGAAGTTAAGATTTAACTCCCCACCACCACCTCCATCTCTTCTTCGCCAATGTCCTGAGGAGGGGGAGGCGTCGCTGCACATTTGTGCAAAAAGAAAACACCTTTTCAAGGGGATTTCATTGAACTGAAGTGCAGCCACTGCCTGTTACCCACACCAGCAAAAACAAGTTCCTTTTCATCATTCATATCTCCTGACCCGCTGGTCTCTGCATGTTGTTCTCCTTATTATGCATCAGATTAACATAAAAAGAGCCTTTGTTGTGGGATTACTTGGAATGAACTATTGCACGGACGGTTCTTAAATTGCATTATTGCCGTAGCGGTGTTCATTTGAGCTCATTTGAGGATCAGCGTGCCAACTTGACAGTTGAATTCATTTTTATGTTTATGTATGCGTACCAGTGGGTGGGAGTGTGTGTGATTTGTGCAGCCGTGCATACAATGTGCTAATGTGCCTGTGCTTATAATTAGCACAGATACGTAAAGGGTTGCAGAGCAGTCTATATTTTCCTTTGCCACCATCAGTGCTATTGATATCGTGTCGTTTTATATCGTCTGTCGCACCATTCATCTGCTTTTACATCTGTGAAATTAACACAACCATCGAGTGATGGGGATTTTCACCATATGCTTGTGCTTTAATAGCTTTTTGTCTTGTTTACACTGTGTGTGTTTATGTGTCTTGATGGGGGGGGGGGGATGCTAATAGTAAGTGCAAAGCTGCAGTGGAGCCCATCCCCTGCTCCCTCCCTAAGATGCCTTACTTGTACTGAGGAGAGGAGCTGCAACCCACGGCCACTCCTTCCCCTTGTCCAATTGGAAGAGAAAGGCCAACTCCCTCCCCTGCTTCATTGGTATGCAGGCGGCACAGTGTATGTGTGAGGAGAGGGAAGAGAGAGAGAGAGGTAGCAGTCAGTGCAATGGGATAGAGGAGAGTGAGGAGGAGGAGGAGGAGAGTGAATGAGAGGATCTGCCTTGCCTGTGTGCCTGCCCTTCGTCTGCTGAAGCTGGGTTTACTGCCGCACCACGCTGCACTGTCACTGAGCAGAATCACGGCCCATTTGCACCACCGTCTGCCTCTCTCAGCACCAACGGGGAGGCACACACTGCACCACCAGCAAGGAAGACAAGGGGCCAAGCTCACAGGCTTTCTCCATCATCAAGGGGGGGACGCAGCAGCTACGACGGGGGCCTGACGCTACAATTTAGGCACCAGCTGCTACCTCAACCACATCCCCCTCCACACTATCCCAACATCGCCACCTCTCCTCTCTTGCTCCTCCCTATGCCCTTGTCCTCGGCGGGTCCTCTTACCTCCCTGGCCAGTATATGGATAGAAGCTCCCTGTTTCAGCTCATACAAGAGCAGGTAAGCGAGTGAGTGAGCAAGCAGACAGCGGCAGAGGTTTCTATGGTTACGGGCTCCCGGCCACCTTTCCTTCTACCCAGGGATTGAGACGTGGAGACTGGGACTGAGAGCTGATGTTAGGATTGATAGCAACGGGCTGTTTGCATGGGCAAAATGAGAGCGTGAGACTACATGATGGATGCAAGCATCATGGAACCATGTGGGCCCAGAGAACGCAAGGTCAGATCATGAGCCACAGCAGCAGGGGGCTCTTCATGGCATGGTTTGTCAAGGAGGTTATGGTGGAGGGGGTGTAACTGCAAAATGATGTATGGATGGATGCTGTATGAATGGATGTGTAAATGGATTCATTGGTGCATTGTCTATTTGTAGAGTGAAGCAAAAATCTTCAAATAATACAGCTGATTTTGCTGCTGCATTAGCGTTTGTAGCAATCAATCAGGCTGTATGTGCATGAATTTGTGTGTCTGTAGGTGAATGCGTGATTCTTCTTTCCCTTGTGATTTTTTTTCTGTTTACCACCTCGAGGCGACAAGGACCAAATATTGCAAGTTAATCCTCCTGTTCATCCCCAAGAGTCGAGGAATGAGGCAGTTCCTGAATAGAAGCTGTTATTTGACTTTAAACCGTTGTCTTCAGATCCAGCTCTGTTGTTGAAAACATATTGTTAGTGGTCATATGTAGACCAGTGAAACACATTTCTCTTGACTTGGAGTCCTCCAACCAAACTGCAGTTTTTTTTATACTGTCCAGCCGGATCTATGTTTGAGCGAGGTTTCGGTCTACCATCTCCAAAATTAACCAGCCAAAATGGATCTAAAGGCAGATTCTGCCCAGAAAGCATGTTTATATTTGGTTAGTGGTTCCTGAAAGCTGACTGGAATGTGCTGTGAGTTTGTATGTGTGTTATGTGTGCCGCTGGTTTTATGTTGATGAACTGGTCCGTTGGGGTTTGGGATGACTGACAAATAGATTGGACTGTCATTCTGTCCGAGGGGGAGAAATTGATTATCTTCTGCAGGGTCTAGGGGTCACAAGTGGCCCATCAGCAACACATTGATCAACTGACTCAAGAGCCTTGGTGAGAAGCATGTGTGACGCGAGATCATGTGCACAGTGGTATTTTTATGAATGTGTGTGTGTGAATGTTTGTATAACAAGTAGAGGAAGCCCATGTGGGTTGAGTGAGACGTTGCTCTGTGGTCATACTGGTGAGTCATTTACTGGATAAGCATTCCAGTGAAAACAACTACTCGACAATATATATTCCTACAGTGACAAATTTTAATGTGGTGCCCAAAAAGCCCGACTCATCTGTGTCAATATCCATTTTCAATGCAGTTGGCTGGAGATGAAGGCAATATTTCCTCTCTGTAAACGGCTGGGTTATTGATTGTGGCCTCACTCAGCTTGTGCCAGTATGTTCATAAGGCATTTTGCAAGGCCACCGTTGAGTAGACTGCGGTCCTATTAAGTGCAAGTCTAGAATAAATCACTCACACCTTCTGGATTCCACGCGACAGCCTTTGATTCGGAAAAAGTCTCTAATCGTACGAGAATTAAATGAAATCTGCCAACGGCTTTTGGACCGTGATATGGGGAGCTTGTTTAGAGCAAGGTCTGCAGCCTGTCTAAATATCGGGTCCTTTTTTGTCATCCTCATCCAGCAGAATGTTTTTCAGAGCACGCCACCTTTTTAAAAAATGTTATTGCTGCTCTGCCCTTCAGATTTATTTTGGCACATATAGACCAGGCCTCCAACATTGACAGCGTCCCGTCAACCCCCTAGCAAATCCACAAGAGCATCTGGAGGTCAAGTGCTTTGCGTAAGGGCATCCTACGTGTAGTCATTCGTAAATGGATAGAATTACTCAGTCACAGTCACTGCTTCGTTTTCATAGACAAGGCTTTTAAAACCTGAAATCTAATACCTTTTTTTAGAAACATTTAGATTTCAGCTACCACTGGCGCAACCTCTCCTTCAGTCAAACACACATTAGACGTGAAAGGTAATAAACTTAAATGCTTTTTCGCTGGAGTTTTGCCCCACACGAAACCTGGATATGCCTCAGTTTATGTGAACGCTGCAGTGTAAAGGAGAGGGGAGGATTGCAGCCCTGTCACAGCGAACCACATGAAAGTGCTGCAGGAGAAGAGAAAGAGAAAACAACAGTGACAACATGAGTGAGTTTATTAGTCTTTGTCTGCAGGAGGTTCCAATGCTCAGCTCAGGCTATTTCTGGCCTGTGCAGGCTCACACATATGCACATGATCAGAGTGTACACACACACACACACACACACACACACACACACACACACACACACAAGGACACAGTTTCACCAATAGTGTTTCCATTGCAGCACTGATAAGGTAACTTGATGGTTGGCAGCACTCAGCCACTAAAGTACTTCTATCTTCAGTTGGTGACTATCTCCCATTCAGGTCTTATCTGACTTATTTATATCTCTGCAATATGGATCTGGGGTCCTGAATACTATTCTGACATATTTATGTCAAGGAGAAGAATAAGGCTCTTACACATTGTCCCCTTTTATCATTCTCTGATGCTAATTTGCATTGAGCCTTATTTGAAAATTCCTCTGGCTGTTTGCGCTGTTTTTAAATGCCGGGAAATGCAGTGAGATGATTGTTTGCATTGAGAAAACTATGTGAATACGTCTCTTCTATTGTCTCCGCCTGAGGGGGGGGGTGGTTTGTGTTTTAGGGCCGTCACATAGCAGTGCCACAGTGATGAAGTTGCAGCGCAATGATGGTAACAGCAGGACGGAATGTGTACGCTGATAATTACAGAGTCAAGGGTTTCGTCTGAGACCATGCAAATATGCTCTTCTCTGTAAATGCCACCTCCCTCTGCAGACGCACAGCCTTGTTCAAGCTCACAGTGTTGTTCAGAGAGACCAAACCATCCCATAGTATTGGCTCTGTACGCACTGCATCACCAGGACTGAAACCATCATGGACATTCCCTCCTTACAGAAGTTGATTTGCACAGAATACTTTAATTTCAGTATATAAGACCAGGTACTGTTTAATACAGAGGTGTAGATGTACTGTATGTATGCCTCAAGTCTTATTTAAGTTCATACGACGTTAATTAATCAGTCTTTGTTGAGTCAGGAAATAATGAGAAATGTCCATCACACTTTTCTGGAGCTTCTTCATCCGTGCAATAGTTCAAAATCCAAAGACTTCAATTTATTTTCATAGAATACCAAAAAAACAAAACATTTCTGAACATCTGAACATGGCTTTTAATTTTTTTTTAAATGACTGAAACGATTAATTGATTGTCAGAATAGTCAATCATTTCAGCTCTAATAAATGTTCCTTTATCAGAGGAAAAGCAGGGAGAGCTGGAGAGCTGAACAGTCTTGCCATCTTGAGACAATTCAGGTGATTGCGTGCAAAGTGTAACCATGGAAATCTTAATCTTTTGTTCTGAAGTAATTAACCAGAACTCTGCTAATGCTGCATGCAGCGTGTCAGTCCTCTGCTGGTATGACTGGCCGTGCTTCGTTCGTGGCTTTGTGGTTTGCACTTGAGCCCCTGGAGCAGACTGGAAGGCAGTCAATGGACTGGGGTCAGTGGGAGTTGCCGCTCTAAAGGTAAAAGAGGGCCCAGGGATTAACACTGAGATCTGGAGTCAGTATTCCACTCTTCTTTTGCCCTTCTCCTCCTCCGGCCGAGGTTTGCTCTCTCTGTTGGAACACATCCACCTTCCATCCCTATTTCCCGGCCCACCTCCCTTTACATCTAAACCCTCCCTTCACCCTTTACATCCATCTGTATTCTAATTTCCCTTCCACTGTGTATCCTTCCCTCCTTTTGTCATCCCTTTCTCTCCCCCCCCCTTCTGTGCCGTTCCTTTGCTTCTTGAGCACCAATATGTCGGATTGGGAAAGGTGGGGATACAAGAAAGGAATGACAAATGGGCAACTGGTAACTATGGCAACACATGCAGCTTGTCAAAGTGTCGCCCTCACCAGTGTTGGATCGCTTCAATAACCGCTTCCCTCTCAGCGCCTTCTCCCTTTTCTTCGCAACCCGTCTTTCTCTCTTTCTGTCTCTGCCCCCTTGTTCACGCATGTCACTCGCCAGCCCAAGAAAAAAAAAAAAAAAAAGCATGCTCT
Source organism: Chaunax sp. Z400 (assembly GCA_037577475.1). NCBI lineage: Eukaryota > Metazoa > Chordata > Actinopteri > Lophiiformes > Chaunacidae > Chaunax > Chaunax sp. Z400. Next base: position 12,003,740 of record CM075203.1, read on the forward strand.
GCTTCACAATTCATCTCAGTGTACCTCATCTTGCTAATTGATAAACCTAATTGGCGACAAGAACCAATCGCCCACATCCTTATTCTCAGCAGACAGTCCCCCCCCCCCCTGTGTGACGTTCTTCCTGAATAAGGTCAGACTACAAAGGGAATAGTACTGGTGTAGTGTGACACATCTGCGTCAACACTTAGTTTTGCGTAAATGTGTACAACCATATACAGTGAGCCTCTGTGTCTGCACTGCTGCTGTACATGTGGTGACGTGCTGACATATGGAGGCTGACACTAATCAGACGTCCCCAGTGTGGCTCTCTGTTCCCCCTGTCAGCCCCGACTGAGCCAGGAGCACATTAGGATCTGATCTATCTCCTCTCTGTGGTAGCTGAATGCAGAGCACTGGAGTGTGCTGCAGCCCTCTTAGAAGAAAGAGAAGAAGAGGACTCACTGCTAAACTGTGGGGTTTGGCACATGCACAGAATAGCAGACAGTGGCAAAGCATTTTTTTTTCTCTCTGTGTCTTCATTTCATTTCTGTCCAGGTTTCACTGTTCTCCTGGTGTCTTCAACTGTTTCTTTAACCATTTTCCACCTCCTGCCTATCTGTTGTCTTTTTCTTTTTTTTTTTTGCTATCTCTCCCTCACCTGTATTCACAAACGCTGGCCGAATCTGCACCATTTTGCTAAGCCAGTCTCAAGGGGAGAGCAGGGCCGTGTTTTAACAAGTGTCCATGGAAATCACAGTTAAGGGGATTACCTAAAAATAGACCCAGGCCCATTTTCTTTCCAATCTTTTTTCAATTTTTCCCAAATTTGGTTTCATGTTTCATTGTTTCATATTTGCATACTTGAATGGCTCAAGAGCTGAGTTTTGAAATTATAAATCTGAGATGCATTTGGGGACAATGTCCAAGATGGGAAATAGTTTATGTCTTTTATGGATTTAAACAATGCGCATGACCTGAATAGTGTATATAGTCCTTTGTACACAGAGATCGCGCAACAGTGCAGCAACGAAGACCCTTCTCTACGACGCCTGTTTGTTTACACTGAACACCACCACTCAAGTGTATGATTTTGATTGCATTTGTACAAAGGTTCGATTTGGTGCTGTTATTACCGCCGCTGCCGTTCAGAGGCGGAGCAACACAGACCCCTTGTAAGCATTTGTTGCATTTAGACACAACATCGGGGCAGAATTTAGGCGCACCAGGCCCGCCTTGACCAGGCTGTGTATAAGGGGCTCCCAGCATGCCCTCCCAAAATGAATGGGGCTCTATGGAGCAGAAGCCCCAAAATTAAACGTTTACGGGGAACAAAATATTTTTCTGTCAACTTTCATCATGTTATAAATAACTATATTCACCATTTAAAAATCCCATGGGAACAGTGCAGATGGAAGCACACGTACTGTTCAGATGCAGGAGAAGAAGCACAGAAACTTTCTCACGTCAATGGATTCACTGAAGGATCTGCTTTCCTCTTTAGCTGAGATGTATAGCTTTAAGCTCTGAGCCTCCTGCAGCAGAGACGGACACAGTGCAGTTTAATTTAATGCCTTTCTCCTCATGTGACCGATTAAACGCCTTTGTCTAACCACGTTAGAGCAGACCAGAGCAGACTGAGGCTGCCTAGACAGGATTCTTCTAGTGGGCTTGTGACATGGGCCACGATGATCCAGCACGACTGACTCCATGCTGACGCAACATCTGCAAGCTCACTCCTCCCCGGGGCAACAACAGGCTCTTGGTTTACTATCTGAAACCTAATGAAGTTCTGTTAGCGTTCAGGAAACAGCAAAATATTAAGCAGCAATGGCTCTTCCTATGTGGTCTCTTTGTCATCAAGCACATTTAACCAAACACAATCAGATGCACTAAGAAGAGCTAGCAGGAGAAATTACTGCTTCATTTCAGAGCAGATGAATACAATTAAGACGGAAGGATAAGGGAGGAAAATCAAGCAATCAACTGATGAAGCTCCCACCTAAAAAAAGCAAAACACACACTCCTTATATAAACCAAGTATTGATACACAACTTATATTTTACAAGCCAGAGTGCTATTTTAAACAACTACACTCAGCCATTTTTATGACGCTCTATCAATAACAGGCCGCAGCGCTGGTGGAGATTATAAAAGCCACTCTGACTACAAGCTGTAACCAAGGACAGACTCACAATCAAATAAAGCATCCACTCAGAAACAAAGAGTGAAAAGTCAACCTCATTTAATACTGAGGATATTTTTTTTTTCCAGGGTAATTTTAGGATACTGCGTACAACAACGACATGCCAGTCTGTCTTCTCTCCCTGCTCCCAGTAACAGCATCCACCCTGCGGTTTGCTTTGCAGAAGGTGCCTCCTATAATGAGGTTGAATGAGGCTCAGGTTTAATTCTTTCAAAGGCATCACAGAGGAAGCGTGGCTTCGTTAATTCTGGTGTCACTATCTGAGCTAATGCATTCAGCCTGTAGCTTTCATTTGTCTTTATGAGTATCTATTGTGTCTCTGTGTATACATCCTGGCTGTCTATTACTGTTGCACTCTCCCTCGGGGAAAACTCACACTTCATCTTTGCAGCGCTGTTAATTAAAACAATCGCTGTTCATAACAGAAGCATCTTCATTGTGATTGTTATCAGCATTGCACTGTGTTGTATCCCAATGGTCTGAGAGCTGGCTGTCGTTCTCGTTGTCCAGCTGGATCCAGAGAACACCGGTTTCATCGCAGTGGAGAACTTCACCAGCTTGGTGGAGCACCATGAGCTGCAGCTGGACCCGTCCAAACTGGACATGCTGTTAGCCCTGGTCCAGAGCAATGAAGAGGGACAGGTGTGCTACCAGGAGCTCATCGAGCTGGTGAGTGGGAAGCAGATGCATGCGCACACACACACACACACACACACACACCCACACACACACACACACACATGCTGACATACTCTACATATAGTCAGGCAGAGGGAGTCGCATGAGGCGTTTAATATCCTGCAGCAAATTTTCACTCATCCACCAGCTTTTCGCTGGAATTCAGAAAGGTTACAGAATTGATTCGGATGAAACCACTGAGCTCTGCAGTGGCAAAAAATTGACCCGAGCTTTTCCGGCCATTGTCCTGCAAAAGGAGGATCAATATTTCCAGTTAATTTGTCGGTAAATCCAGACATTTAACCTCACAAGCCTCACCACAGCAGGTACTGAGAAACACACACATTAAGCTGACAGAGCCACAGTGTCAGAGCAACAAAGTTAAACATGTTTAAAGGTTTACTCTTAACGTGCGGTCTCGTTCTATTTGCTACTGCTTCTGATGTGAGGCCCTCGATCTTCATTCCCTGCCTCTTCTTCCATCTTTGTCGACGATTGGGCCCCTATTAGAAATTCATGTAGAGCTGTTTATGTGAAAGGCTGATATTCTGACTGCGTGGATGAGCACCTGCCTTAGGCTCCCGGCACTGTACGGGTGTTAGCAAGATTAATTCAGTGCAGCGCAATTCCTGGCATATTTTCTCCTCCTCTAGCTCATTCGCCTGCTTTCTCCCTTTATTTATCCGTCTTTGGTGTTGTGCTATGCCCTTGGTTTGCAATGAGACGGCACAAGGCCGCTCAAGTTGGAGCATTTCTGGAGTCTCTGCCATGTCAGAGAAAACAGGTGCTGCGCCTACAGTGCAGCCCTCTTTCTGCGAAGTACACAGCTATCTTCCTCCATTATCATTTGAAGTTTTCTTTTTTTTTGATCTGTCTCATTTCACAGCATTCTCATCTTCAACCCTTCTCTCCTCAAGCCATGTGATAATACCCTCCCCGCTTATTGAACCTGCTTCCTTGAACCCTCAGATCTCATTTCCTTGTCTTCATTTTACACTGATCATGAGCATATGTTAGGTGTGTTTTTTTTTTTTTTTAAACATGCCTCGCCTCCTACAGCATCAGGGAGACACTTTTAAAATTGCCCGTCAGCCAAATGCAAATTGCCTTCGATTAGCTGAGCATTGGTAGTAGAAGGCAGTAATCTGAGGCAATTTGAGAACGCCCAGCCTCACACAGATATCGACCCCCAGGTCTGATTTTTAAAGATTTGTCTGATACACGCGTGTGAACGCACACAGGCAGTACACACACCGTTCTTTGCATGCATGCATTTTACACACGCAGAAACACTTTGAAGCGTTTTAATATTAATTAATACAACCACCCACTTCCTCTTTGTCTGCCCTACTACTTCCCTGTACGTGATATACACTCACTGTCTCACATGCAGACACTCATTCATACACATGAGAGCTGCCAGTACAGATTTGCTGACTAATTTAGATGAAATTCGAATGTTAATGTGAACCTGGCCTCCTGTCACGCAGCACGTGATGCATAAGCTCCTCATGTCTCTGTTCTCTGGGCTGGGAGCCAGGCTGCTTTGCAGAATGTGCTGCAAGTAGCATGACATTTTCAAACCAGGTCATTGTCGAAATACCTCCTTCCTCTCAACCCATGCTTTCGCTCTGCTGCTATCAGACGTCTACAATTTTCATGTACATCTATTTAGTTTCCTCTTTTTTTTCTCTGTCAAGACTAAATTGTTTGCTTTTTGTCTGACCATTCTCTTCCCTCCTCTATCTGCCCGTTGGGACGCTCTGTAAAACATTAATAAACAGAATGGGATCATTTCCTAATCCTTTTTGACATTTAAGTTAATTGCAAACAGTACAAGAGACAATACATCTAAAGTTGCACCTCATCAACTTCATTGATTTTTGTAAATATATGCTTTCTCTGCATGTTATTCCAGTAACACGTCTCAAAACAGTTGGGACAGATGCAACAACAGACTGAGAAAGTTGTGAATGCTCAAAAACACCAGCACTCGAAGCTGCCGGGGAGGCATCCAGCCTAACCTGCCACCTGCTGCACATGCTCCCCTCACCAGTGTCACTGTGGATGATGACATCATCCAAGAAAACGGCAGCTTATGCAGCACCCTGTCCATGTGGTGTTGTAAGGTGGCTGGGACACAGAACAACCCAAAAGGAAGTGTGACAAATTGGTATAAACCACATAGAGCGGAGAGGGCTGTTTTCTCCTTAGACTATGGAAATAAGGGACTCTGCCAGTAGTCATTGGTTAAATCCAGTGTTGTGAAGAAAAAACAAGTGGTGCCCAATCGATCCAGGAGTTCGTCAACCTGGGGCGTTAGGCAGGCAACACAAAACACCTATATATATTGATTAGGCTCCCTCTCCCTGGCACCATTCCATGAGTCACTGCCACTATTTCTCTCCTGCCACTGAGCTCCAACCAAGCCCCACTGCCATAACACCTGATTGGACCATTCCACAGGTAAAGTGGGTCATTGGTAACAGGTGATAGTATCATGATTGAGTGTGAAAGTGACATCCTCGAAAGGCTCAATCATTCACAAGCAAAGATGGGGAGATATTCACCACACCAAAAAAAAAATAATCCAATAGTTTAGGAAAAGTGTTTCTCAGCTTTGAGGATTTCACCATCTACAGTCCATAATATCATCAAAAGATTCAGGCAGTCTGGAGGAATCTCTGCCGCAAGGGGCGAGGACGAAAACCAGGCGGCACTGCATTAAAAACCGTCACGATTCTATGAAGCATTTCACGACAGGGACTTGCAAACTTGCAAGGTTTGTCACTGCATCTACAAACGCAAGTTGAGATTCTCACATGCAAAACACAAGTCGTATATTAACAACATCCGGAGGCACCACTGACCTCTCTGGGCCTGAGCTCATCTGAGATGGACTGACGAGTCCACATGTCAAACGGTTTTAGGAAATCACGGACGTTGTGTCCTCTAGAAGAAGGCACACACAGGTGCTGCCGTCCATGCAATGTCTTTTTCAGGGACGTCCCTGACTGTCCCAGCAAGACGATGAAGACACATTCCGTGTCTCAACTGAAGTTGTGTATCAAACAAGGATGGGACAGAATTCCGCTTTCAAAACTTCCACAATTAGTGTCGTCTCTTCCCAAACACTTACTGAGTGTTGTTCAAAGAAAAGATGACGTAACAGAACAGTAAACATGAACTTTTTACAAAAGTATTGCAGACATCAAAGTGTGTATTTATATAAAACAATACAGTACATTAAATATCTTGCCTTGTACTGTGTTGTGTTACATTTAGGTTAAAAGAGATTTGCAAATCATTACGTGTGTGTGTGTGTGTGTGCTCTTTTCGATGCTTTCAGCCAACAAGCTGTTGCAGTTTGTCTCAGTTGTGTCTTTAGCGAGAGTGTACAACATGTTTCTGATTTGTTGTTCCACATTCACTCAGTGCAGCTTGAATCCACGGCGCTCCTCTCGACCTCAGTGGGTGTAAATGTTTGACGCAACAGCTTCTCTGCCACGATTGTGTTCGCGAGCGTGTGCGAGACGGTCTCTGACATTGTTCGTGTTCAACACATCTCTCACGCAGGGGGATCTCAGCCAGAGAGCTCCATCAGTTCAGCCAGAGGGGTGAATAAGTAACGCTCTGCTAAAGCCTCTCTAGGGAGACTGTACACACACACACACACACACACTCGTACACATGCACTCACAAAGAGTGTAGGTGTTCATCTGACTTCTAATCCACGAAATCTCATACTGCAGGACCATCAGCACACATTTTGCACGTGGTGACACATTTCTGCACAATGACACATAGACATGTCGCCACTATAGGATGCTGGGAAACAGTCGCGGTGTCAAAGCGCACACATGGTCAGGCTTTCATGGGGAGGATAATGGACGGGCATCTGGTTAGGAATGAGGGTAAATCAGGCCTGCCTGATGTTGGGTGTGTGTGTAATTGCACCTTTTCTTTGAAGAGACTAATGCTATCAGGTACCAGCTGCGTAATTGAAGAAGTGTGTCATTGTTTTCCTTCGGGTGGTAATTTGGCTAATGTTCGACAGAGATCCAAAATGGCTGCCATGGTTAATTACATGGGTAGAGGGTGTATTTTAGAGATTATGTCAAGGGGATTCTCTTTGTTCAGGTTGAAGGATTTTTAAGACGGTTGCTTTGTGCCTTTTTTTTCTTTTCTTTTTTTTTACCTCTGCTCAAATGTTGCACTTACATTTTCTGTTCCCTCAGGAGATACAGTTAGAGGATCGCTTATCTGACACGTGTTCAAATCCTCTGCTTTAAACTGGGTGCATCTTCTGTGTCATTGGAAGCGGTATTGGAAGAAAAAGAGCGCCCGCAGAGAGCAGAGATGAACATTCTTGTTACATGCAAATAGTTGGTACGCAGCAATTTAATGTTTTCAAGTCACACTCAGTCCCCACGTTGCATCTGTCTCCAGGGACACAGATGCTACCAATCAACATCACTTCCCGCACCAAACTCCCATCAAGGTTTTCTGTTTTAGACTGGTTGTGGGCTCAAAGTGCTGCACTTTGCGTAAGTGTCCTGGACTGAAGGTTTGTTTTTTGTTTTTTTTCCTCTGAATTTTAGCACCGCAATGATTAAAGCATGAAGGACGGCCACAAACTGCTGAGGGAGTAAAAGGTGTACTCTCATTTTAAAAGGATTTTGAGCAAGAAAGAACCTGAGTATCTGGGTCAGGGTAGAATCAGCAGGGGCTGAGATCCGCAGTGATTTAGAATCTGCTGCTGAGAGTTCATGTGTGTGTGTGTGTGTGTGTGTGTGTGTGTGTGTGTGTGTGTGTGTGTGTGTGTGTGAGAGAGAGAGAGGGAGAGAATGAGAGAGAGAGTAGGGTTTTGGTCACATTTATATCATAAATGGGTTTTGGCACTGTTAGTCTGAAGGTTGTGAATTATTATGTAAGCCCAGTAAATTAATGCTGTCTTGTAATAAAATAGTAACGATATGATTTATCATGCGGAAGACGGTCACCATAAACTAAACTATACTAAACTATACATATATATAAATTTATTTGGTGTGTGCGGTGCAGTCACCTGAATGGCTTTTTTAAACCACATTTTTGATTGTTATTACTAATTAGTATTGAGCTGTGGGGTATTGACCATGTGGTGTGGATAATTAATCCATCAAGGACAATTGACTGGAGCTGAGAGCAGCATGTACATAAGGCGACATGCAGCTTCCAAGAGGAGGAGGAGGGACCCTTGCTGTTTGAGACACACACATACACACACTGCTGTCAGTGTGGCCCATCCAGCCATCCCTAAAGGGGAGTACTATCTTTATCTTTGTGCTCTCAGCCTCAGCATCAATTATTCCCTGGCAGACATCACCTCGCCAAAGAACTTCCACCATCAGCGATGCGCAAGTCAGAGTCTCCGCCACTCCGCCATCACCATGTTGTATCTAACGTGATTTTCGGCCCACCTTGCCACGTCGCTTCCCCTCAGCGCGTTTTGGCTGCTCGCGTAGGTGTTAATGTCTTGTTTGCCGTCTCTCTCTCGTCGTCACTTCAAAAGGCTGCTAATGCTCACTTTAGAGGCGGCGGCCCTGCACGTCAGGGAAGGTGAGGCAGACTGACAGCTACGCTCAGTCGTGTCTCCTGAGAGCAATTCTCACACAGCTGGTATGAATGGGAGCGGATACAGGCGAGGGTGGAGTGCTGTCACCGAGGCAAACATGAGTGAAATTAATGCTTTATTTAAAGAAGAGAGGCAACAGAGGAAGAAAACACAATTATATTTGCATTCCATAGCCCCTCCCTATTCCACCCCTCCTCTTCATATGAACACACTTCCTCTTTTTCATGTTAAAATCAATAATATGAAGATATTATTATTAAAGAGGAGATGTCTCACCTTCACTGCTCATTGGTGGTTTACAGAATATGTGATTCAAGCCCACCCAAGCAGGCCTCTCATCTTCTCTTCTTAATTTCCTCCCCTCTCCTCGTCTTCTGCTTTCACTCCCTGCCTCAAGTATAGCATAATTGCATTTTCCAGGCCTGATTTCCATACTAAATATACACGCCTCCCACCCATCTGCGGGAGAGCCGGCAGCCTGAGCCTGACACCACTCTGGTTATCACCATGCAACAGGCCCTTGCATCCTTTGCTGTACAACCATGCACCAGTGTCATAATTACCCACGGTCGGGGTAGTTGTCCTGTCTCATGTTTTTGTATTGTTTTCCTGAGTGATTTCTTGATTAAAAAATGGAAGTTGCTCCATTTACAGAGCAATCTCTTCATTACTTCTTCATTATTTTCCCCTTTATTTGCAGTCTTTGTCCTCCAGTATATTTAGCTCATTAGCTTTTATGGCTATCGACCCACAATTTCTTTCACCGTGTCCCTCGCTGTGTCCAATATAACGAGACTTCAAGCAGCAGGACCTGGTTAATGAATTATGAATGGTGTACTTTAGTGTTATACTTCCTACAGTCAGCCTCTTGAGGTTTCAGTACACTTCATATAAAGCTGCTGTAATGTCTGAGGTTACCGTAAGAAGAAAACGACATTGCACATTTATGCTGTTAACAGCAGCACCTTTTGATGTAAAGTATCACACCACAACAAAATGCTTGTTTTGGGTTTTTTTCTGCTAAGTAATCCAGTTGTCTTCAAACGAGCTGCTTTCTTTTGACTACACCAGAGACTTCAGGCATCTGGCATACCGCTGAGTATCAGCCATCAAATAAATCTTAACCTGCAGCATGCATGCTTGTTTTCTGTAAGGAAATGCACATATTGACTCTGAAGGATCCATCCCTGCTGTGGGAAGCTGATCCGACAGTATTTTCAGAGGATACTCTGGCAGAGAAGAGCTCTCTGTTATCCTGACAGTTCTCCTCCTCTGCTGTCAAAATAGTGGCATTAGGATCGTTTTCATGCTAAGCCTCTGTTAAAGAACTTATCAAGAGCTGGTCCTGCTGGCCTGTAGGCTGTTGCAGAGTTCCTGCACGCTAAGCAAGCCTGGAGTGTGTGATAACATAAGTACAGACACACAACCCCATATATGCATGCACACGCACACATACTTTCATTTTTAACAAAGACTTGCTTTTCAAGCAACACTTCGACATATTGTGATATCTGAGCCACAATCGACCCTGCAGGCAGTCACACTTACAATCTGTTTAAATCTAAAACCTTACACATCACAACATGTATGTAACATGTATAACACGGCTTTGATATGAAATATTTGACATTTATTAATGTCAGCTGACTAAAAACACTCTTTGCAGATTTATTTAGCATTTCTTACCTCCTAGTTGTGTTATTTAGAGTAAAATCTTCAACATTATTTTTACCTGTATTTTTACATCTGCATAAAGATCTCAGTATTACCATCTATCCTTCATCTCTGTGTCACACAGATGAAAAGATGAAAAGACAGGCCAATTTGTTGAACAAAAGAAGATGTTTCAAGATGCGGATTCGTTTTATTTAATTCTGTGACTTTTCTCAGTCATTTTAGCTCCATTTTGGATGAATGGATAGGCGAATGTGCTTTTTCCATTAGTTAACACATTTTTTTATTTTTTTTATTTCAGTCATAAATGAAGGTTAAAAGGAAAGCTAACAATACATGTAAAGTGCCCACTGAATGCAGGATAGTGCAAAAGAGAAACTTAACTGTTTATTGACGTGTGTGAACGTATAAAATAAAAGTTTCTCCTCCCTTTGGCCTGACCATATGTTGATAGAACTTATATAAACCGTCATGCTTTTCCTGGTAAAATCAGTACTTAATGAATGCTGGCTCCCCATGTAGGATGATTAGTGACACTGATGAGCTTCCCGCAGATTCTATGAAAATACGCTATCCTCCCTTACTGATGTTGGATCTTCTTAGGGTGAATAAGATTATGGATTTAACAGAAAAATGAAAAAATTAAGCAGCAGGGGATGATGAGATCTGCTCATCCTGTAATGGTGTCCTCCAGCTGCTGACAGCAATACCCATAAAACAACTGGAGACCAGTTTCTTGCAATAAAGGCATAAAATCATCAAGTAGGGAATAAAATTAAATGATGGTGAGGCTGCCTCTTGTTTGGCATTTTGGGAAAGATGCTTATTTGCTCTCTTTCTGAAAGATGCATGAGAATATTGATACCACTTTTATCTGTCTGGTAATATAAGGCTACAGCTAGCAGTTTAGCTAACCAAGCTTTGCATAATGACTGGAAACAGTGGCTGTGTTCAAAGTAACAGCCTCCATGTCCAAGGTAAGAGAATATCTGAAGACAGAACCAGGTTAGTGGTTCCAATTTTTTCAAGCAAGGCTAACCTGACGGCTTCATATTTAGCAGTCAAACATGAGAGTGAGATCCTTCTCTCACCTAAATTAAAAAGCAAATATGCATATATTCCCAACATGTTGAACTACTCCTCTGAGTAAAGTGAAAATGGGTCTTTGCACAATCATTGCAACTTCACTAAGAAAAAGCCGAGCAAGTTTTTAAGCTCCTATCGGTCTAATGTTTGAAAATTATCATTCTAAATTTCTTTAAAATCGGAATTCTGAAAGTTCATTCACATTTTCCATCTTCTCCTCAGATGAGCAGTAAACGCTCCAGCAGTTTCCGACGAGCCATCGCCAATGGCCGCCGCACGCTGCAGAGGGAGATCCTGCTGGATGAGACGGGGCTGGGTCTGTACAAGCGTTTTGTTCGCTATGTGGCCTACGAGATCCTGCCATGCGAGACGGACCGACGCTGGTACTTCCACCAGAACCGCCTGTGTCCCCCACCTGTCTTCATTGCCATCGTCACCATCGTCCAGGTGAGATTTAAGAGGTGACGTCCTGGAACTGAAAATAGACTCGTTCACATATTCAAAAACCATGTCTGGCTTGTGCTACTTTACCTCAGCAAGAGCCACTAAACCACAGCACTGACTTTAGACTGTTCTGTTGGCTCAGTTGTTCGTTTCAGACCCTCTGAAAAGATATTCTAGCTTTGATCATTCGCTTATGCTCGATATGAGCTGGTAACCCATTTGGGAGTCAGGGGCTTAGTGGTTGCATTTAATGCCATTCCTCCAAGATGAACCCCCCCCCATCAGCCTTGCATGCAGGGATCTGATTTTGAAACTTGGAAACCAGGTCAGTGAGCACCCCGGCCTCCACAGTGGCATTAAAGAACCTATTATGTCCTTTTGGGAGAAAAAAAATCCACTAACGCAAACACCCCCATGGACCACTGTTAAATGGTATTAAGTGTATTAAGCTGTGAAAATAAACCACAGCTTCTTAACAAACCTTCAACCTTTCCCCTTAAATCATCATAATTCTGAGCGAAGAAAGTCAAGTGCTCTCATAATGCCTCCAAATGGAGCTGAATGGTCTGTAATGACAATGAGGATGTGATAATAATGGTTCACATTCATTTTAATTCACAGTCACAATGAGTCATTATTTCATGAAAAGAAATTAATGGATTTGAACCAGATGTGCTCTTTCTCCCTCTGGGCGGTAATTATCTCCACAAGTCTAATAAGCATCATCTAAGGAATACAGAAAGACATTCATGAAGTACAATGTCTTGTTTAGTTGCCCAATTTTCACCTTTGTACCAGCAGTCTGCTCAGAGTGATTAAAGGATATTATGTCATTTCTGTTTGTGTTGCAGATTATCGTGTTCATGTGCTACGGCATCATGCTAAACAAGTGGGTACTGCAGACATATCAGCCTGACTTCATGAAGAGCCCTCTGGTCTACCATCCTGGTCACCGGGCACAAGTGTGGCGCTTCTTCAGCTACATGTTCATGCACGTCGGGTACAAACCTCCCATTTACCACATGTCGATTGGTTCACTTGATATCTGGTTGCAGCTGTTGAACGAGTTCCTTCCTGTCTGTGCTCTCTCCTCAGTTTGGAGCAGCTGGGGTTCAATGCTTTACTGCAGCTGATGATTGGCGTTCCTTTGGAGATGGTTCACGGCATCTTACGAATAAGTCTGCTTTACATGGCAGGAGTGCTTGCTGGTGAGTGTCTTTTAAAATGTTAGTGTTAGTATTTGTATGCAAACTAGCTTTTCCTAAAGTAGGAACCTCAAGACATTGTTCATTTCATTTTTATACTATAAATGTTTAATAAATTTAGATGAACACCACCGAAACTGTTTTGCATTGTATGTGCATACAAACCAAAATGGAGGAAATGTTATATATTCTTATATATTATTTATAATATATTGTGCTGTTTTATGTAGTGTATTTGCTGTTTTGTGGTTGTTTTTGTCTACCTGCCCAGGGACTACAGATGTAAATTAGCTGCAAGCTAACTCTGGTGCAAGTACTTTTAATTGTGCACTGTCCCTGCAAAAATAAACAAACTGAAAAATAACAAATATTGCTGCAACTAAGAGTAATGAAATAACAGATCTACTTAAGAACATAGCAAAAGAAATACATTCACAATTAGTGTTCTTCACATTTGTTGATTATGTCCATATTATTTAAATTATCTAATTTAATTCTATCTGGTGTAAGAATGTAATTTAACTGAAGAATGGGTGCTGAGTGGGTGCGCTTGAGGTGGCAGTGCTATGTAAATACAGCAAAAGGCTATGATATTAACTATGCAGTGATGTAGCACATATTTAAGATATCCTTAGGATGGACAGCGCTTCCCATATGTAGAACAATTGTTATGGTTCAACAAAATACTGGACCCAAAAGACAAAGCAGAAGGCAGGGAGTATAGTTCAAGGATTTAATGAAATAATAGTCCAAACATAACATAATAGTCCAAAATGAAAGATCAGGGCAAAACCCACAACAAAGACAAAAAGGTAGGAACACAGGCGGTGACAAAAGTCCAAGGCAAAAAATCCAAAGAAGCAAAAAAATAAGGTCCAAAAAACAGGCAGAAACAAAATGACAAGGTAACTGATGATTCAAGTAGAAAACTTACACAGGGGAGACACCAAGAACATAAAGGGAACACTGGAAAGCACACAGGCAAAACAGACAAACTGACAAGGAACAGGAGGAATGGCACAGACTAAAAATAGACCAGACAATGACAAACAGGTGGCACAGGGAGGAGCAGACAAGTGGGGCCAGGTGGAGATAATCAGACACTCTCAGTGGAGGGAAAAATGAAGAGGGAAAACTTAAAGGGCAAAACACAAGAGAGCTGCAGCAATAAACTATAGACAGAGAACACATGAGCACAGAGGGAGTGAATGATCTGAAAACACTCACTCCAACAAGGGAACCAATGGACAACACAAACGGCAAGAAAATAATACAAGAAATGTAAAGCACAAGACACGAGGCTAGAACTCTGCTTACAAAACAAAACAGGACATGAACAGAAAAAGCAGTTTATTCTCTATTCTGGCCTTTCAGTGTATTTTTGCCAGTCTGCACTGCGCAGTGCATTTGTACTGACCTAGTTTTTTCTTTCCATTACTCTTTACAATTAATAACTCAGAAAGGTGCTATGGTGCTTGTGCACTATCATCATTTGTCAAGTGTTGCATTTCACCAAAGCATCGCATGCACCTCCAGAGAGACTGAAGTAGTCAGGATCTAGACCTCAAGCTGACATCCATGAGTATAGGCCAATTTCATGACTTTAATCAAACAGCCGCGTTGGAAAAAAAACAGTCACCAAACCAAATAGAGCCGAGTGACTCACCGAACCCAGAGATCTGGCTGCAGCGCTCGAGACGTTGTTGATGAGAAACCTCATTTACTTTCATCCTCCTGTGAGCCAGTTTGCAGATTGCAAATTGTAAATCCACACTGATTGGTGGATGTTGTTCCTCACTTGCATTATTTTTGTTCTTAGCGTCATATCAACATGGCTGCATAAACCCTCTTCTCCCTTTCATCTTCACTGGGAACAATTCCTGTCTTGGATCTTTTAAATCACCCACTAACCATTATTTTATTGTTGGATTACTGTCAAGAGCAATATGACCAATTCATACTGAGTTCCAGTTATTCATTTTTAGATCTTCTATTCTGTGTCTAAAAAAAACCAAATTCTTTGGCTCACTCTCTGCAAATGCAGCAACAAAATGGAGTTAAAGCTGCTCAAAATGCCTCGTGCTCTGTAATAGTCATGCCTTCGGTCGCCTTTACACACAGGCATACACACGCTTAACGCTCATGAATTATTGTAGCTTTGCTTTACTTTAGCAATGCTGACTGTGAAAGAGGGAGAGAGAGAGAGAGCAAGAAAATGACCATGGGACTTGCATGAGAAAAAGTGGGAGAGTAATGCCGGGTTTCTCTCTGGGGAATCAGCCTGAGTGCAGTATGAGATGCTGTTTGGAGATCTAAGCTGCAGAGAAAACGTAGTGAGGAGACGGTGATATTTGTGCCCCCAGAGTCAGGAGATGAACTGCATTAATTAGAAATTCTTCGCTCGAGTTACATCGGAGCGATGAACTGGTGTGGGACGAGTTGAAGCCGTGTGTAACGATCTGGCATTAAATTTGAATTTCACTACATTTAACACGACACAAACTAAATCATCGCAATTGTTTGTCTCAACACTTGGTTAATTTTGGGTTTCAGTGCTTCCGCCTGACAAACGAGGAAAAGAGGAAGGAGTCGTCTGACTTCCTCCTGAGCTGTGATGAAGACTCTCTTGAGCTTTGAGCACAGCAGGACGTTTTCAAACGATGCACGATGTGTAGTTGAGGCGCAGCGGTGGTGAGGATGGCATCGTTATATGTGGATTCTTCTGATGTAATGTATGGCAACATAATGAATCCTTCGAATGGACTTTTATATCAAATTTGTCATTTCCAGGCTAATATTTGAGTTTTAGGATTTGAAGACGTTGCTGACCGTTATGATAAATAAATATAAGAGAATAAAGTGTAAGAAATAAATACCTCATTTGAGAAAATCCAGGCTTCAGATGAAATTGTCGAGGCAGGATGTCATGAAAATTCCACACAGAGCGGCCCTATCCGACAGGTGGGTTCAAACCCACAACCCTCTTACTGTGAAATAGCACTCACCAGTAGACCACCATTACCTTATGTCAAAACGATTGCAGACCTTTCATTGATCTATTTAATGTGTGTGTCTCCGTTTGTGTGTGTGTGCAGACTTTGGTTCTTATTTCACTCTCTCACACTTCTTCTCCTTCTTCTTGTGAACTCATGATTGCTTGAGGATGTTGGAAATTGCCCTGCACTTTGGATTACTGGCTGCTGCTATCAACTTTGCACACATGTTGCTTTTTATTTCTTCGCTGCAGCGGAGCTTTCGGGTTATAGCCGTGCTCAGTGTTTGTATTTATGGAGCAACATGCTGCAGGTATTGTGCCTTAACACACTGCACAATTTCTGCACTGCAGGGCTTCCTTTCAAAGCCAAAAGAAAGGTTTTTAATTTTTGATGATGCCTTTAAACACTGTAAACTGTCGAGGCAGATATATCTTCAACATTAACGCACAAAATAATCATTTTTGCAATTTAAAAGATGGGCAGGTCACATGGTGTTACGCATCTGTAAATCTTGAATATTGCCTGATTATGACCATTACACTGATCCTGCAGCCTGTAGCGCACTCCCAGGAAATAATGTATGACATTGCACAGTCTGGAAAGGAAAAGGAATGTGTCCTTGCTCCCTTTGTATCTATCTCTTGAATTCCACGTTTCCAAATATGACATTTCAGACTCCGCTGATGAGATGAATATAAAATGTTGAGTCATGTTCAACATTTCAGCCCAGCTCCACATGAAAGAAAAGAAGCATTTTTTTCATCTACTGTCTTCTTTCCTCATCTCTTCTGTGTTTCCTCTCCTCGGGCCAACAACTCCTTCAGCTTCTTAATGTGCTTCAGGACACCAACGGGTGCCAGAACACCATGTTTTTTGAGACAATCCAATTCTTCCTGTAGCTTCTCATAACAGCCTGAGTCTGATGTCGCCCATGTCTGCTCAAGTTCACTGATTATGTGATTTTTCTTTTTTCTGCTTCTTCGCTTATTTTCAGCGTGACAAAACAAAGACCAGAGGTTAAGCTTTCACTTTGAAAAATCTGTTTCAAATCACATCTGCTGCTGTCTTCACATTTGGTTTTAAGGAAAATGTTCTGATCGAGAGTGAAAGAAGTTTGTGTTTTAGAGAGGAAAAAAAAGATTCAACATGTATCGTGTCCTGTGTTACCGTTTTGGTTGCAGCTGTAATCCGACTCTCTCCTGTATTTGCCATTGCAGAGAAACATCTCTTTTAAAAGTATGTTTTAATTGGATTTCATTTTGGTTTATTTATTTATTTCTTGTTTTACTGGAGGTGTAGACATACATAGAACCGAACAATGCCACGAATCACAGCATTTCATTTCCAATGCTTGTCCCCATGATGGCCTTTCATAAAAACAAATCCATGCATAGTGCGATAAAAGTATAATGAAAATGCAATAAAATATATATGCAAATGTACAAAACAGACAACAAGTGGAAGACAAGATTGAAGATAAGATAGACGCCTCGTCTCACCCCTGGATAGTTGCCACAGTTTCAACTTTCTGAAATATTTGTACTTTATTCCAGTAATTCCACATTAATGTTACTTTATATTTCCGTTCCACTACAATTTAGAGGCAAATATTGTACTTTTCACTTGACTGTATTTATTTAACAGCCATTGTTACAACTGTAGTTCACCGTCAGATTCAAATTTTACATAAAAGCAGCAGTTATTAGTTAAGATGTAGTTACACTCAACCAGCTACAGCATTAAAGTACTGGTTACATAATAATGCATCCAAAATAATGCGCCAATATTAAAGTCATTTAATAGTAACAGGGGCATTTGGGCAAAATGAGTTGCATTAATTTCACTTTAAATAAAAATAAAAATAATTTGACCGTTATTTTTTCAATTCACGTCTATGAAATGTAGGAGAAATACCCTTCAGACCTTCTCATAGCACAAGGAGACATTTTCACATGTCTTATTTCATTCAACCAAAAGTCCAAAACCCAAATATCTTCAGACAAAAAGCAAATCCTCTCATTAGAGAAGCTGGAAGCTACAAATATTTGAAATTTTTCATTATACTTCTTCCACTACTGTCATTGGATAAATTAAAAGATTCCCATATGCACCTGATTTACCTAACTGGAGACCCTGAGAGCTTTCATCAGGTCACTGACCACCTTATCTTAACCTGTGGAGGAGCTTCTGATTTGAATTGTGCAGGACAATTTTCTCCTCCTAGAGTTAAGTGTCATAAACCAGCCAGTGTTTGGGAGCTCTGTGCTCACACTGCTTATTGGTGTCCTCAGCCAAGAGGAGGAGGAGACGCCGCCTGTTGGGAGATTGTAATGGAAATGTGATAAATGACTGTATGTCAGTTTAACCTCATTGTTGATGATCCAGCTGATGTTGTCATTACTTCAAAGCGCCATGCCAAGTCACATGTAATGTTTAATCCATCAGCAGTTGATTGATGCTGTTGTGATATAGGCACGACGGCGATGGTGTCAACTTTATGCCCCCTGCACTGTTGGTCCTAATTTATCCTGATGACTGTTTCTGCATTCTCTCATACTAATAAAAGCCTATTCAGTCTCTTAATGACTGGAGGTCCTCAGGCTTGGTTTTGCGTGTGTCAAACTACCATTTTCACCTCCTGTTATGTAACTGATTGATGCTTTTTAAGAGCGGACTGCAACATATTTAGTCTGGGTAACTTTGATTATACACAGCCAGTAAATAGAGGGTGTTAGTTTGTGGCCAAGAGTGACTTTGTCCGTCACTCTTTTTGTTGATGTCTATTTTGGTCGAGGCACAAAAGCTGCAATTTCTTCTATTCCATGGCAAAGCCTAGAAATACAGCAATTGGATTGAATCTATGAGATTAAAATCAATAAACTCAATTGAGTAAAAAAGAAAAAAAAAAAAGAAACAGAGCTTTACAACCAGTTTTCCAGATTGGAAACAACCTCGAAAGTCATTTCGAGGTTTTATTCGCTGTTATTTCTTGTTTCTTTGTTTCAAAGTTTTCTGTCACTCTTAGACAACTGATTGAAAATACATCATGAGCAGACTGTGAACATTTTGTTTTGAGCTTGGAGAAACTTTCAGCTTAAGGCTGTGATTTATGGTCTGTCTCAGTGAATGAGCTTCTTCTCTTAAATTGGAAGCTGTTTGAAAGCACGGCAAAGCTCAGCATAAGCTTGTAAGCATGTGTTGAGTTAAAAGTGTTGAAAAGTTTTTTAAGTGCATTATGAAACTAGTAGACTATACTTTATAGTGTGGTCCAATGTAGCTTTTCAAGGATTTCAAAAAAAGCAAAAATGCTTTCATTTAAAAATATTGATTCATAGTGGTGATGCAGAAACTCTGACTGCAGACAGATGTTTGTGGGATTTTTTCCTTTTTTTTTGGCAAAATTCTAGTTTTTTTTTCCAATAAACAGACACCACTGCACCTTCAGACTGCATCAGCAATTAAACTCAGCTAATAAGGGAGAGATGGATGGAAGAGAGGAAGCATCAGAGAGGAGATGTCTTTGGCTCAAGCACCGATGTAGAGATATTCAACAATACTTTGATTGACTTGAAGTGAATTTGTGAAGGTTTGTGTAAAGCAGGAGGCATTTTTTAGAACTGTGACGGCTCTGGAGTCGTCCTTGTGTTGCTATTTCCACCTGAATACCAATTATTTATTGCTTCATCTTACCTTGAAAGCCCATTGGTGGAGTGTGTAGCTGTGATCACAATCTTTTTAACCAAGTTTATGGATGTGTGCAAACCATGGTGTTGCATATAGCACTGAGTAGACTGGTCTTCTGTTTCTGATATACTCCCCTGGTGCTGAGCTGAACTGAAGAGGCAGGGTGACCTTGCTGCGTTGCAGAGGCTGCCATCATGATTATGGTAATTCCCAGCCCTCCCCTCAATCCCACTCCACAGTGAACTCTTCCTAGGTGGCACCAAGCTCACTTCCTCTACAACCACCCCCTGCAGCCTTGCTGATAACAACACAGAGAATGATGAATATTTCTACTGTAATGCAGCCTAATTGAAGGTAGCTCATTTGCGCGGACTGTGTTTATGGATGTCTGTTTGCATCCACTGTGTAAATCTAGAAGAGCAATATTTGTAAGGCAGTCAGAGAGGAGGCTATTTCTCTGCTCCGTTTATATTACGTTTGGTGATTAGTTTCAAGGTCCTCCAAAGAAAGAAGCACATCAGCCTCACTATATCCATCACTGTGGCTTTATATCCTTGAGCACAGGAAGTGATTTCATACTTTAGCCATTGTACTTGTAAGCAGTAGTGAATGAAAGTTTTATTGGTCGTGACAAGACCTCTTCTTAGGTCATAACCCACATCGGGCATATTTTCGGTGTACACTCATTAATCTCTATTTCTATATCTAATTGCTCCTGCGGGTAAAGTGATCATATGCCCACACATACACACACACTCGCCCAGATCAGATACGATTAAACTTTTCCACTAACACTTGGTGCTGTGTTGAGCGGTCTCCTCTCAGCAGCTCTGAGGATGTGACTTGTGGAGACTATTGATTTTTCCTGATGCCCCCCTGGGCTCTGGGGGAGCACAAATATGATCAGATTTTTCCCCATGTGGCAAATTTGGACAAGGCAGAAAACTGTTAGAATAAACAGAATCAATCTCTGAGGAAACCCAAGGGCGAATAACAGTAGTTGTGGTGGCTCACATTGAAACTCATGAATTGTATCAATTCCTCCAAGCCAGAGTTTGACATCGATGCTTTTTTGTAATCTTATTGTATATGTAAACAAGAGAGGTCCTGATTAATGTGTTTTGACTCTGGAGTTTTCCTTATAGAAGTTGTTTGTCTAATGATCCCCTTTGACTGCAGTGCAGGAGCACAGGTGAGCTGCGATTAGTCGCTTTGAGGATGACAGTTTGGATGTTCCTCACAGCTTGACACTGCAGATAAGTAAAACTATTCAGACACCGTGTCTCCCTTCTCATCATCTGAAGGGTTTCCCCCATCCCACTCACGTTCCACCAGGGCACGAGGAGATGGATGGAGATGTTATATTTGGTGCGGACTGATTGCAAGTTATTCTGCTTCACTTTAAGGAAAGCATCCGTGGCAAAAGTGATATTTCCGTTATCTCTGTCTGTCTGGATGACACAGAGTAGTCCATCTCCCTCCCAGGTGGAAAATATCTTTAATAGAGCTCCCCCAGTCTGGCAGTTAAAGTTGAAATGAGGCTGGGCAAGGGACGCCACTCCATTAAATGACATTTGAAGCTATGAGCTTTTCAACGAGACAGTAAAGTAGACAAAAGACAGATGGTCTGCTCATGTACTAAAACTAAAGTACTGTAAGTTGCCTTCCAAAATCCCATTATATCTATGCGTCCCATCATGTTGCATTGGGCAAATGTTATTCAAATAGTCTGCTGCTGCACAATTAATTTACAGCTATTTTAATAATTAATGAATTGGTAAAGCATTGTAATTTGTTTGATGAAAAATTTAAACATTTACCAGTTTGGTTTTCTTTGTCTCTGTTGGTCAGACAAAATATATACATATTGGCTTATATATTATGTATTTAATATACATATTGCAGATACATATGTTGATATTGGCGTATATTTTGACCAATAAGTAATGAGAACTCTTTGAGGCAATTTAGAACAGTGCATCTAGTTTTTAAGAGGATTTTTCACCTGCAGAATGTCCCCTCTGAAATCACCTCTTTGTCACAATTTTAAAAGAATAAAGGGTCCTCATCAAAAATGTTTATTTATGTTACGTGTTTATTACAAAAAACTCTCAAGAATTGGTATCTGCCTTAAAACCCTAATGATCAGGTGATATAGTCATGCATTTTTTAAATTAATTATTTCATCCTAGAAGGACTTGAAAATGATTATTTCCACGCCTACATAAAACAACAATATTATGATGTTATGTGTACATCGCGTGGGTGTGAAACATAATCAGAGTGTCAAGCATGTTGCCAGCTGTTAGGAACAGTTCGCACCATGGCCAGGCACCATGTATGAAACTGTGTCTGTGTTCCTTCCTTGTTAAATGTACATCTGATCGATGGCAGGGACTGAGAAAATATTTGAAACAAATGGTACAAAGAGCTCCATCATGAGCCACCTAAAGGCATAATATTTTATCAGGATATTTCATTTCCTGATTGTGGCTCACAGACACACAGGCCTGCATCTCTTCATGACAGACAGAGATGGAGATGGCAAACTTACTTGCTCCGTCCTGACCTTGCGCTGTTGTTGGCTGGCGGCTGTACCCAAAAAAAAAGTCCTGACACTGCAAAGTACTAAGAAAACAAGAAAATACAGGTAGAAGCCAGGGTCTTTGTAGAAACAGACTTCTGGAGAGACAGACATTATTGTTTTTTTTTAAATTGCTGCATATTATACATGTTACACAAATGAGAGTCCGAGTTGTTCTCCTGTTATTTGGCAGCAGAGTATTGAAACAATGACAAACATGCACTGAGAGGAAAAACGTGTAATTCTCTTTGCATGATTGGGTTCTCATGGTGTAGCTTCTCTATCACCATTCGTCATGCACTCGCTCTTTCCATCAATCTCTCTCTTTTCCTATTTGCGCTTGGTAAATAAATCTGATCAGGCATTTCCCCACTTTATTAGCCAACAGAGGCCGCCTTGTGACTACAAGACTGCTGACTACAGCACATCTCTGTGCAGGGCCACAAGATTTAATGCATACAGGATAGATGTGTCTGAGGAAAGCCTTTTAGGTAACAATACCGTAGCATCACTGGGCAGACATTTCCCTTACTGGTACTGTCCTCTGAGTTTTCCGTTGAAATGTTTTTGTTTTGTTTTTTTAACCGGAAGATTCAGAATGGTGATCCTAAAAAATGTTGCCTTACAAATTCTTAAGTGGCTCCCAATGAAATGTGACCAAATAAAATTATATGGACCAGGTCTTCCCTCTTATCTTATACTGTACTAGTAGGCTATAGAAATGAATGCAAGCACAGTGCTGAGTTGTCAGATTCCAATGCTGAATAAATGAATAAACTAGAGTGGCACTCAGTAGAGTTCATACCTCTGCCAGAGGCCAAACAATCTGAATTATGTCTGTCTAGTTCATAACATGCAGCGACGAACTTCATCTAAATAATCAATGAAGTTAAGATGCTGTACTCTGTGCATAAATGCGCACAGCATACTCTTAATGGAGAGACACATTTATCCATTCTGCTGCTGGAGATCGCTGCAGATAATTAATATTTTCTTGACTAATGATTTATTATTTCACTCACCCACATCCCTCCCTCTATTTATCACAGTAGTTCTTTTATAAATTTACATGACCTGCTCTCCGGATCCATAGATATAGATCTGCACATCACTTGTTGGATTTGTGCATTTACCCTCCACTACATCGCAAATAATAAAATCAACAAGGCTGAAAGATATAAATAGCCATGTCACACTTGAAAAAGTCGACTTTCTGATTTGGTTTCTATGTGGGAAGTCAGTCAGCTATCACACTCGATAACTCCTCATTAACACAAACTCTTGAAAGCAGACACTGACAAGCGTCAGGTATGCATGTGTTTTTGCAGAGCCATATTTTCCAGGGATTAGAGGTGTTTTTTTTATTGCTACATTTACTGTGCTCTGGCGCAGCCTCCACTGGAGTGACTTCATAGTGGCAGAGCCTCGGGCACTGTCAAAACCTGGCCTTGGATCAGTTTACCGTCACTTCCTGTATCCTGGAGAGACTGAAAAATACAAAGTTGACCCACAGCTCAAGGGCAGCCTTGAGTAACAGTTTTAAGTAGAAAGTATGGTTTTAGTGAGGCTCAGTTCTCTGAGCTGTGTTGGGGATTATACTGCAGTATAGCTCTCTGTGCGTAGTTGACTTTTCAATATATTACTGTCTACAGTGCTGTGCACTTGTGGATGTTAAGCACATCAAAAGATTTAAGGGTGTTGATGAATTCAGTGTGGTAACAATAAATGATCTGTTTCGGAGAAGGAAAATATGTCAACTTGGCACTGAAATAATCGTACACCTCTCATCTCGGCTCCGGCTGAGTGTGAGAATCCCAAATCTTATTTCACCCTAAGCAGGCCAGCCTATATGACAGGTCCGTTACATATTCACACTGTATTTAAGAGCCTCTCGCTAAAGCAGAGCGAGCAGTTTGTTTCCTCCTTGTGGAGCCCATCTTTTCCTCTGAGCTGGAGGTCTCAGGTTCTCTTGTATTCCTCATCTGCAGGTGACGATGTCACATCCCTGTCAAGTGTCCCCTGTGAAGAAGTAGATGGTGTGAATTTTCATGTTAAAAACAGCACATCCTATTAATCTTATAGCCTCTATAGTCAGCATTTGGATATTAACACTGGATCAAGTTACTGAGTGTAATATGAAGAGGGTCAGTGGTAGTGATGAGCTCACAGAGTTGCAGTTTCCCCAAGCTGTAAGGAGCTGCAACTAATTTTTTTGATTGTGCAGCTTGCAATTTTACTGATTTTATTCATTTGCATGACTTGGATGGCTCATGGTCAGCTGTTTTCAGTAGAAAAACTCTTACAACTCACTCCAAAAGGTAGCCAAACAAATACAACCAGAGCTAACAACTACCTGGTGAACATAGTGGAGTATCGAGTGGTTAAAGACCTAAATATTTCCCTCAGGACTTGGTGGAGAGAAAACAATGGTTAAAGAACCATTAGATTGGACCTAAATTCACCAGGAGGCCAAAGGACGGACAGAAAAGGGTAACTCTGTATGACCCCTGTGGTGGGGGCATAATAAAAAGAAAAAAAGATGAATATTAACACATAAAATGTATCACTTCATTGTACTTAATCTAGCAGTAAAAGAACAAATTTAACCAAAATCACAATATTACCAAAGCTAAAACTCTATACGATATATATTTCATGTCATTCGGTCAATATTTCACTAATATCTCTCCCAGCTCTTCTGTACTGAAGTCAAATGAATAAAAGTTGAGAAGCTATGGGAACGACTAAAAAAAAAGAAACTCAGATGTTGATGCTGCTGAAGTTGCACAAATTCCTTTTTTCCTTTACTTTGAAGAGATCAGAGACCACATACTGTATGCTACACTGTGTAATGGCAATTTGGTGGAACTACTAAAAATGGGGCACTGTGATTCTCCTCAAATCTTTAGCTGACGCGCCAACCTTCACATGCCCCATAAATCCACACAAAATAGCCCGTAGGTGTCAGATCGAGGAGAGATGAATGACTCAGGGACGCGCACTGATTACCATCTGTCTTTCCATCATCATCATCATCGCCGCCACCACTAGCTGACGAGGCATTCTTTGAGACAATGTTTACTCCGTGCACACACAAACACACACTCACACAGAATGTGAATGTTACAGCATGCATTATAGATCCGAGATCACAACTCTAGTAAAACCCAACTGTGATTAAAAAGAGGCTGTTTTGTTTTATCAGCCCTCTGCGCTTCCCTTATCAGCTCATTTCCATAATTAACAGTGTCTGATGCTGTCCTCTCCAGCAACTGTCAGTGTGATTTCTCCTGCTTGGAATTCTGTCCTCCTTCATAGTGTCACTCAGGGAAGTCGTTAATGCAGCGGCAGCTGAACTGTACGGCATCATTTTATTTTCTGAATTTTTTTATTTTCTGGTTTTTATTTATTTTAGTTGTTTATTTTTGTTGTTGTTGCTGTGCCTTTGCACCTTATTATTAATGATAGTGTTTATTTATTATGTTTTGAGTTTCATCTTGGTACTTAATGAGATAGATTCATGTACTTGAGTTTGTCTCATCTCTGCCTTTGAATCTGAATATTGACTGTCTTTAATTTGTATGTTCTTAAAGCTGAATTTAAAAAAAAGAAAAAGTACCCCATAACTTCAAACCCTTTGACACTTTTAAAAGCAGCTGCTGCTCTACGCTCCATTTGTTTGGCAATATCTGCTATTCATGTTGAAGAGTGGCCAAACATCATGCTGAGATATTTACTGCACAACAACGAGCCAACGTTAAACCGGAGTTACATCCCGTTAGTGAAAAATCAAAGACGGAAAGAGCCGTTTGAGACTAGCCTTTCTCCACTGACATCACTATTCACACCTACTTAAACCTATGGGAAATGTTTTCCACCAGTGGAAACGAATCGAGGTTTGAAGCACTTTTACGCACACAGGCTGGCACGAATGGAAGAAGTCCACATAATGCACGCTTTATAGCGTCTGATTTCTTTAAGAAATGATAATAATAATGTAAAATATATTATTTTATACAAATGATGCCAATGAAACTTCACAAATAGACATCATAATGTTCAATAAATGATCACTTTTTGTTTTCCCAACCGATTGTTGTACAGGTGTTTCCACTTTACCTGATTAGACCTTTTCTCAAGGCTGTGCTGTTTTGCACTTGATTCACAGTTTCCTCCGTCCTGACGGGTTTTGTTGCACAGGTCAGGCCGGGACTGCTTGCATAGTTATTATTGTTAGTTGAAAGCACATGTGTGCAGGGCCTAAAAGTCTCTCAGACTGAACAAATAGATTACAAGACTTCACCGAATAACTGCTTAAAGATCAATAATCGTTCATAAATAACAGCATGGAGAGTAATTACAGGTGGATGTAATGTAAGGTGTCATGCCTTTTCACTGCACGACCATCACTGTACTTTGCATATCGCTTATCTTTTCACACAGCACATCTGGCTTCTGACTACTGTACCTCTATATATTCCAGATTATATTTTGCTCATGAATATAACAGAAAGCATCTTCAGAGCACACATATAGTGCCTGTATTCTCCTGGTCTTACTTTGGTCAGAGACAGTTTTGAGATGGACTTTTTTTTTTTTAATTAAAGACAATCCAGTTTGGCAAATTCCCTTTTCCAGGTCTTTGCTTACACACAGGAAAAGCTTAAACAATCTTGTGCACATTTGTTCACATGTGTTCACGTGAAGGTCAGCTGATGGAGCTGCGCTCCTGTGGGTTTTCAGTGTTTTAAAAATGCTCCGGGGGAAGGTGACTTGTTGAAGAAGGTGACTTGTGCTACTGCATGATGAGTAATCTGCTTCTCCCTTTGTTTCCCCCCTCTGCTCTAAAATGCTGTCCTCTCTCTATCACACTCTTCCTAATAACACTTTCTCTCTCTCTCACTCTCTCTCTCTCTCTCTCTCTCTCTCTCTCTTCGTCCCTGCATTGCATGGACTCTCTGTCTTACATCTACACTCTTAATCTGTCTCTCTGCAGGCTCGCTGACAGTGTCCATCACCGACATGCGTGCTCCAGTGGTAGGGGGCTCCGGCGGGGTCTATGCGCTGTGCTCGGCGCATCTTGCCAATGTCGTCATGGTAACTGTCATCTTTATCTCCTCCATTGTTACGTCTGAAAGCAGTTTTCAATAGAGCCAAAATGTCAGGGCTGTCCGCATGGCGCAGGACCGAGACCCCACACGCTCCCGTCAACATCCGGTGCCGCTCTTCTTTATGTGCGTAGATTTCTTTTTCCCAGTCGGTGTTAGTTGGAGTTTTAACCTGCAGCAGTAGGATCACATCAATGTGATAAATAGTTTTTACTGCCCAGCAGTGTTTGTTGAAGTACCAATGAATTCCATTTGATTTTGAAGATTTTGCTGAATGTTTTTGATGAGTCGTGTGCCCCAATGATTGACCACGAAATGTATTTACTGTTTATTTACAGTATTTGGGTCCACTGGGGGGCGAAAAAACACGAGCAGTGAATTCCCTTGATGCAGCTGGAGAGCTTTTTTTCCAATATTTTTTGTAGGTCTCTGTCACAAGGTTTACATGTAAAATGCCTTCCACATTCTCTTCAGCTCTCGAGGCAGTGTTACATCTGACGAATCACTTTAACTAATGTTGCCGTTCACTGTGAGCAGTGGAGATGCCAGCAGGGATAGAAATCAAAGTGCGCTGACGGGCCCAAAGCAAAGACTGTGGAACTGTAACAGCTCGTAGCAGCGAACAGACAGTTTATGTGCTCTGTTACGTTTGATGCCTGTTTGCTGTTGGGAAATCCTTCAAGGCATGTCTTAGTTCTGCTTTGATTAGTTATTTTCTGGTTTGTGTTTTTGAAGGGCCTCTTGAACCCTTGACTCAACTCAGAAAATTCCCAACCATCTGTCATCAAGCGTCATCATCCGTTTTGCTCGACACAAATTTTAAGGTTCAGTGAAGTTTACAGCATGGCTTTGGACGTGACTATCTAGAAGTCATGCAGCTCCTGCCAAACTGTCAGAATTGTTCAACTTTTCACATTGCACTTAAATCTCAAGTCTCCTTTTTTTTCTTTTTTTTTTTTTACAGATATTGATGTTTTTAAAGAAAAATGAGCTCTTACTTTTGCGAGTGATCATGGTCGTGTCCTTCTCTGAGTCTCTGGATGATCCCTTGCACGTCTCACATGTCAGATTCCTTCGGCACTCCTTCATGTTAATGTCAGCAGTATGATATACAAGATCTGTAACAGATAAAATGGATTGGCTGTCCTTTGGATGAAGAATGTGAGAGTGGAAACACATCAAACCCTCCCATCAGAGAGCAGCCACACCACATAATACCCGCCTCAGACCTCCCACTCCATGATTTTAATCATTTATTTGAGGAAATATTGTAGCACTGCGAGCACTGCCGCTGCCAACGCATGGTCATGCCAGCTTTTATTTATACTTTCCCATCTGTCTTTAATTTTGCATGGTGTTCACTACATTTTTTTTCCACAAGAGGAGAAAAACATTGGTCCTGGGTCATACTCCCACAGCCAGGAAATTAAGGAGGAATGTGATTGGTCCATTTTTTCAGCCTGGTGAGTAAATGTGTTATTCTAAGTCGGGGTGCCAGAGAATCAAAAGGGCTATTTATTGGCCCATTCTCACCCTCTGTTGAATTATCTCAGCCCCAATTAATAGAGCGCCACTGGGTTGGAACCAGTAAGTGAGGAGCAGCCAGGTGTATAATCGTGTCTGTGTGTGCTGTCTCATAAGGATATGATTGTGTTTCTCTCAGGCCTGAATATGTCCAGACGGTAGAAACTGAGAAACTTCCTGGACTGTTAATATACTCTTGTACAAAATGCTTGTTGGTGTTGTGATTGTTTCTGCTGATGAGACACTCTTCTCTGTGTTGCAGAACTGGGCTGGGATGCGCTGTCCATACAAGCTGCTCCGCATGATCCTGGCGCTAGTTTGCAGTAAGTTGTCCGGATTTACTCTCTATTGTTTCTATATATGTTGAGTTTTAGACTTAAATCGATAGGGGATGTTAGTAATTTTTCATTTTCCACATATTTAATGACCGCACACCTGTTTATTCTTCAACAAAGTGTCTATCACCTGAGTGGGGGTTTATAAATCTCTTAAAGCTGAGCAACAAATTTGCTACTGAGTCTATAGTTAGTTTGTGAGAGGTTTCGTTATTGGACATATTGCTTTGTTTTCAGTCCTTTTTCTCCATACAAGTGCCGATTCGCTGTGACTTTCATTAGTGAGCAATATGTTCCCTCCATCTGTCCTGAGCCTGCCGCCCCTGGACTGAGAGAGCAGCCTGTCTGCTTGGATGTGATATTTCTCCACTGTATTTTACAAACAGGGAACATGCCATTTCAAACAAAAATATACAGTATTTATTCAGCTTTTGAAGAGCAACAACAAACAAAGGAAAATAACATTTGGAAGCATTTTTTAAAATAAAAATGGCTTTAAATCCTCCTGTGATCTTTCTTAGTCATTACTACAGTACACTGTATAGCTCATCTTTAAACATTGGTCCTAAACCTGCAGTCCTAGGCCCTGTACTTTATGAGTGGAAAAATTAGTCATAAAAATCCTGTTCTTACAAACATTTTATTTTAAATGAGAATATGTCAGCCAATCATATGAGTGCTCATCATGTTTTCAGCTCTACATTCTGGAGGAGGGTAAGATAGGGAGATTGATTCTATTTACTACTACTACATGTTAAATTTAAGGCATTGCTACATGTTAAATATAAGGCTACAGCCAGTAGCTGGTTACCCTAGTGCAAAGACTGGAAACTGATATCCTGGCCACTAAAGCTCAGATCATGTGTGTTTATTCTGTGCAAACACTTAAGTATCAAAGAGACAGTTTACTGTTTCTTGAAGACTTGTGTTCTGGACAATATCTTGGGCCTGAGCAGGCTGCTAGACAACCAGTGGAGATTCCATGGAGTTGCTGGTTCCCAGCCAAGAGATGGTCCATCATATAAGCCTCCGCAAAACATGAAATTGTTGCTTTTACATTTCAATGTTTGTATGAATTAAGCAAAAATCAACAGGTTAATTAGTGACATTTAGAGGTGCTGGTCGGTGTAATTTGTTATCTTTGGAGAGAATCACTCTAGCCATTATCTCCTGTTTCCAGTCTTTGTGCTAGCCTAAGCTAAGCCAACCAGCTGCTGGCATTTGCTTGTATATTTATCATAGAGACGGTTTTATCAATTTTCTTATCTAACTCTTGCCAGAAAGCAAATAAGCAAATCTCTCAAAAAGTGGAACAATTAATTTCCTCACATCTCCATTCATGAGCACATACTCAAGAGATTTCCCCTCGATGATTCTGTCCCTCCTCTGTCTGCCACAGTGAGTTCAGAGGTGGGGCGTGCAGTCTGGCTCCGCTTCTCACCACCGCTGCCCTCTTCTGGACCCCAGCCCAGCTTCATGGCACACCTGTCAGGGGCCGTGGTCGGCATCAGCATGGGGCTGCTGATTCTGCGCAGCTACGAGGAGAGTCTGCAGAAACAGTGCTCCTGGTGGGTCATCGTCTTCTCCTTCATCACTTTCCTCCTCTTTGCCATCTTCTGGAACATCTTTGCCTATGAGCTCCTGGGAGTGCAGATACCAGCTCCTCCCTGATGAAGGCCCCCCTCTTACCCCCACAGGCCCTCCTTACACATACACAGTGACTCCAGCCCTGATCCAAACAAAGGTTCCTCTTTGACCTTAGTTAACTTTCCCCTTTCCTCCCAGGTTAGATTGAAATTGAAATGATACAAAATCATTAAAAACTAAAACTCAACAAAGAATCTTTTTTTACAGATACTTTGCAAATCAAAGAAAATATGTCTCTTTTATTAAAGAGGGATTACAGTAGCAACAAGTACAGGTGATTGTTCCTCAGATCCATTTTGAGGAACATTATATCTTTTTATATACATGTTGAAATCTCATCTACATTACCAGCACTAACCTTTACATGAGCATTTAGTCATTGTGCTCTTTTTTTCTGAGTCTTTTTGAAAAGCTGTTTCTTTTAAGTGTATCTTTCACACATATAAAGACCTCAAGGAAGGAGAATCCGAGTTAATGTTGCATGCCTCTGGTAAATGGAATTAAAGGGGATGAAACAGTAGCATTGTGTACTCTGGCAGCAAAAATGCTGACAAAATGCTCAGAGAAATTTCCCGTCCTTCATCAAGTTCAAAGATCAGAATCTGATTCAGCGGCAGCCCTTAAACAAAGAGGGATTCTGTGTATTACTTAAAGGCAGCTGAGCAGAGTAAACACCTATAAGTCCTTTGGCTGTGCCTCATATCAGAGCTGCAGAAGATTTAAAGAAGCGTTTCAGGAAGATCTTGTTTTCGTCTGGGGGCTGAGATTGAAAACAAAACCCAGAGGCACAGATGAAACATGATTTTATTTTTTATTTCATAGCCCTGCTGTAACTCACAGGGGTCATTGTGGCTTTTTGCACATTGCAAAAAAAGAGGTACTCTCATTGACAAACAACAAACAGAATATTTTCGTCATATTAAGGTGCTAAGGAGCTGATTAGACATCAGTCAAAATCCTACACCACTGAGTGCTAATGAAATAAGAAACCCTATCCCAGAACAGGTACAGGAAGAATGGAGGAAAAAGATTTAAATGCAAGATTTAAGGCAGTTATTATGTGGATTCTGTCACCCTTAAAGAGTATTTTAAAGATTGAGTCATCGCTGTCATTTTAACCTAATGAAAAAAGACAGCATCAGTTTTTTTTTCTAGATCATTTCCATGACATTATACCTACACTGTGGATACAGAAACATAGTTCACACAACATGGACGCGATGTATAGATGGGAGACAAAAGTGACCATGTGACAGGAGAGGAAGAAGGGAAAGAGAAAATTCTGACGCTGAAGTTTCCTGGATGGTCGTCACTGAACAGAACTCCTGTTGCTTTGTCAAATGCTAACAACCAACTCGCTAGCTGCACCGTGTAAAATATGCCATGTCATGTAATGTGGCTCTCTGTGAGACAGGGACACAAACACACACACACACACACACACACACACACACACACACAACACATATATTTCTCCTCTTTGTCTTTGAGAGCAGCCACTGCCTGAGTCTGTAGGTCAACCTGGACAAACCGAAGAGAAGAAGACCACAAACACACACACACACACACACACACACACACACACACACTGGCCTCTGCCTGTTCTCACTCTGACAGACTGAACTGGGGAGGGCGCGGATGTGTCATCACCGGACCTCTGACCTTTGTGTCCCACAGGGCATTGAGGGTATCTCTGTCAGGCCCAGTCTATACCTCAGTTTCTTATTCTTAGGGACTGTATACTTTTGTAAAGGAATGTACCTATAAAGAAAAAAGTGTTATTAAGTTGTCCCTGTTTTTCATTTGATAGTGGATGTGTATATTGTATGTTCCTAACCAAGAGAATATTTATTTGTATTTTTCCCTCTTTGAATGGGAAAAGAGAAAAATTTCAAATGGTGCAAAATTAACGCGATGATTGTTGCTCTTCTGACAACTCCTGTCTGGCTTTGACCCTCCAAAACATTATTTATGAGGCAGAATCCCCCCCCGGTTTGTTTATGACCACTGATGACTCGAGCTCACTTGATTTTATAAATCTTTAGTGCTTTACAAAATAAGCCATAGGAAGAACTAATTTGGGAGGGCAAAAGAAGAGGAAAACATGTGTATGTTGGGTTGAAACCTGCTGATTCGTAGCTTCAATGAAACTTTATTTTTGTGTTTGTAATCAAACATCAATTCATTGTGAATATTCAGCATCTGAGGTGGAAGAAGACAAACTGTGCAAGTATAAGCTCCTGAGACAGATGGTTTGAATTACTGTCATGTAGCTAGACTCCTTTTTGTAGCTTGTTCACCAGCTTGTTTTCGGTGGGTGCAGCTTCATTTTCACAAGTGCTCACATCTCCAAACTGTCCCCTGCAGTGTGCAGACACATCACTGCAGCTCTGCTTTAGCAGACAACAAATTATGAACAGAGCGGTTCAAGCTTTTTGGAAAGCTCAGGCGAGAATACTCGTGCTACTTTCCATTTTTCCGTCTCTCAATCAATAATTCAGTTGAATGTCCACTAGCTGCCTGGGGGGGGGAAATTTATGCATTTGCCAATTTTGATAGTTGGTCATAAAGACAGTCCTTACTTCCATATGAAACTGTCCATAGTAACAGAAGATTCTGTGTTAAATGAGGGAATCTGCATGAAACAGCCAAAATCAGCCATTTTCAGATACATAAAGAAAAAGATGATCAGCCAATACTTGGTAATAATTAAACTTGATGGAAACACATTTGTATACTAGGAAATAAGTATTGTTTTGGATTGCAAAGATGCATTGATGAATAATGCATATATACCCTGTTAGCCTGTAATGAAGATAAAGAGGATGCCTGAGAGGAGGTTAATGTGCCTCTTTGACTGAAGATACACAGGAACCCAGAAGGGTTGTAAAAAGGGCTAGTAAATGGCTAGGTTTTTGTAGAACATATTAACTGTGAATACTAATCCTGCTGGCTGGACATGCAGGACTAAATATTAAGGCTTGTGAATTCTTGATGCCACTAAAGTCATCTCATACAAAGTCAAATCCAGTGTTTAATTTGATATTTATATCAGTCTCTTCTGAAAAACACAGACAAAGGCAAGACAAAGAGATGGATCTTAAACATTAAGGTGGATGAAAGTTTCCACAAGTAATTTACTTCTCTGTTAGCCAAATCTCCTGAGCCTGAGCCAAAACACAGCACCAACACACCTCCTAAAAAGTCATCTCCCTGTCTGATAAAGTCTCTCCTCAGACAGCAGCTACTCCTTAAGGAGCAGAGTGATGGAGGCCTGACTCACATCCTCCTGTTGGTAACAACAGACAGAGCTGACGCTCCTCACAAAACCTCAGCATGGCTGCAAAGCAGCAGCGTTCATGCTTCCTGTCATACTGTCGCTGTTGCGCTCATGTCACAACACCCTTGGTGTCAGGATGATGCACGGCGGTTGCGAGGATACACCAGAGCCTAAAGCTGGGTTGTAAACAGGATATCTTCCTTTAATAAGCGGATCCGACAGGCTGCATGATGTTAATTTAATTGCCGTTTTGGAGTATTTGTTTTCAACATTATACAGAAGGTGCAGATGAAGTTCGGCGTGACTATCAAGAGCATATTCTTCATACATGGACCCTACTTGTTGAAGTGACTGCACCCAAAATACTGTTGATTTCTGTACTTGTCTGATTTAAAAATGCAGCAGACTCGAGATTTCTCTGACTGCTCCTTTTTATTTCATGTATTTTGTCATAAGTGGGATTTTTTGCACTTGTTATTATGTGGTTAATTGACATGTTGGTGTGTGCCATATTCTCTACTGCCATAAACATTCTTTGATGCTTTCTTACCTCCCTATGCCAATCCATTGTACTGTTACGCCCAATGCCTTGTTATAGTATATAAGGCCAAGACTGAGCACCGGGCAGAGAGGCTGCTTTGCTCTTAGCTGTATGGTATATTCTACATGATCATGCACAGAATCCATCAGAGGAATAAGACGCAATGCAAACAACTGAAGTTGTTAAGATATCCAGTAGCTGCTCTGAATTGCTGCTTGCCAACAAGCCGGCCAGGTTGCCTTTTATGAGTGTTTGTTGTTTTTATGAGTGTAGATATATGATCTCACTGCAGGCCTGTGCAAGTAAAGCAGACTAGTGCAGCTCCATGAGATGAACCCTTACTTACAACAACCATAACTGGATGCTCACCAGTGCAAATATTTAAATTTGTAGTGTTTTACTGAAGATGTTGAAACCTGAATTGCTGGATTACAGGTTCTAGAGCTCCACAAGTACCAATGTTTGACTTTGGTTCTCAAATTGTCCTGGTTATTGAAGTGCTAAAACGTGTAAATCAAGGTCTAATTTTACTTTTGTGAATTAAATTTGTTTAAAAAAATCAGTACAGACGTAACATGCATCTTTGATTTTGCTTCTCAATTGTCATAGTTCAGCAATTTATTCATTTTGCTTAAAGAGGAAGTCTACAATTTTAAACTTTAAATGAGGAGCATACTGGTTTTCAGGTGTATTAGTGAACACTGACACAAGCATCAAAGAGTTTGTAACAGTATTCAGGCTTTCTCTCTGAATATGAGGGTATATTTTCTGGTTTGCAACAGAACATTGCTTAAATGTTGGTTTTATGTTTTGGTACAGATTATTTTCATCTTCTCAAATCCCACCTGAGCCACTCGAGATCATGCAAATATCACAGGTGGTTTCTTAATTTCACAGTTGGTTCCCTCCAATGGTTTAGAATTTAAAAAAAAAAAAATCATATCTGTGCTGCTGTAGTTTTTCCTGAGCTGCTTACTTGTATCAATAAAATGGTGCCAAGCTTACGAGGTTCAATCTCTCACACCAGACAAGAGGTTGAGCCAACAGCGTTTACAAAAAGAAAAAGCAGAGGAAGCTATTTTTTCTCTCGGTCATGAGGAAACTAAAGGAAAACTAAATTTACAAATGAATAATTTATATCAAAGTCCTCATTAATTATTTCACAATCTATTGTACTTTTGAAATGTTCTGAACGGAACCGTTTTATATTGTATATATATGAATATATTTTGTTTTATTTTGTACTGTTCATTGTACTTTGCTTTGATTTAGAAACAATATAAATAAAGAATACTGTGGCAACATCCTACTTCTTTGTTTTTGTGTGTTTAAGCACAAAATCATGACTGAGCTGCAATGAATAATTGATTAGTGACTGTTTAAGGTTTTTTTATCGCTACCGTCAGCCTCTCAAATGTAAATTTGTTATTTGTTGTCCTTTCAGATCGTAAAATGACTATTTTTGGAGCGTTGGTTGAACAGAATTGCTTGAAGATGTGACGTTAGGCTCTGAGTGTGATGGACACTTTTCATTGTTTGCTTATGTTTTATAGGCCATACAATTAACTGAGAAAATAATCAGTAGATTGGTTGATAATGATAATAGTTATTGGTTACAGCGGTGTCATTAGTTTGAAGTTCAGGCGAAGAAAAAATTTCAGGACTTTTCTCATATAACTGAAGTACATCAACTGTCACATGTAAAGCATATTTGTAACTCTCAACCCAAAAGTTTAAAAAAAAAAAACCAACTGTACTCTGTTTGATGTAAAGGCTTTAATATGTTTGGAAAAATACAAAAAATGATTAATATTAAAGGAAGTTTAATGTAAAAAAAAAAAAAATACTGTGCAATAATTTCTATTTTGTTTTAAGCTTCTTTGCTGGTCCCTGGTCAGTGTCAGAGCACCTCTCTGCCACACTGCTGCCCTTCACATCAACATCCTTTAGTAGTGAGAGCTGCTGCTGTTCGGTTATGGTCATCGCCCACAAACACAGCTCCAGCCTGTGGGGGGTCCAGTCCTGCTTTGGATCCACTGAGGACGAGAGGGGAGCTTTATTTATAACACTGACCGACACATAAGACCTTTTAAAGTCAAGGTGAAAATGACTAATACTAAGTGATCTATATTAATTAGACATTAACAGGTCTTTTTCTGTTAAGGATAATTAAAAGCAACATTTAATTTCCTTTGACTCAATGTCAATCGCTGTATATTGACATCTACAACACCAGTGCACAGGTAACCACCCTCCCCATCATTACCTCACCTTTGTTTAGTTTTTCAGTCCTCTCGACCATTTTCCCCAGGTAGAGACCATAATGCTTGGCTGTGTATTGGATGGGCTTCAGTCCCGGTATACTCTCCATGGCTTCATCAGACATGAATGCAGTGTGTTCTGGGGCTCCTGCTGCCAACACAGCTGGAGCAAAAAAGGAGCGTCAGCCTCAAGCCAAGTTGGATGTAGCCATTAAATTAATGCAAACTATTTAAACAGAGAGCAGAGGGTCCCAGCCGCTCAACTGTATGCACATATGTTTTGAGAGGATGAAAGAGGATTTTATCAGTGGGAATTCGTCTATGCTCTGATATTCTTGCCTAGATACCAATGCTGTACTAACCTGAAGCTGTGGCTGGGCCGACTCCTTTAAGAGAGCTGAGCTCTGCAATTGCTGCCTGCATATCAGGCAGGAGGCTGAAAGCCTTTCTGGAACATTTCTTCACAGCGTCCTCACTGTTGGAAGCCACCAGCTGCTGCAGCCTCGGTCTGAACTTCCCTCTCTGCAGAAAAACACACAGAGCCACTCAAGGACACGGCTGATGGACTGAGTGCTGTCAGTGCCTCTTCGTAGCTTTACTAGACAGTATGCTAGAAGGGACTATTTACTGGAGCAGTGCGACAACATCTCTTGTGCGGGTGTGTTAAAGTCGCTTGGGATTATTATGATTGGTGTCTAGACGCTACTTACAGTGAGCTTCCACTCCATCAGTTTTACCAGCTCTGACAGAGTGACGTGTTTGTCAGCTCGACTTGAAATGAGTGTGGGCAGGTCTTCTTGGTACCTGATCATAGATAGACAAGAATTATTATGATAAACATTACACTCAAAGTAAAGTTTGAATTGTCTCAGTTCATATAACACAATTTATATAATTAGTACAGCAATACACAGTTGGAAGCAAAATTATTCAACCCCCATTGTATATTGGGTTTATTGCCCAAATATACTATTTATCAGCCCTTTGCAATCACCAAATCATAGAAGAACAGTTTAAATAGCTCAGTGAAACAGATTTAACGTTTTTCTCTACATTCAACACAAAATGCGACTTTTACTGTCTACTGTAGTCTCAAAATTATTCAAACCCCTGAATGGCATCCATACATTAAGAGCACACATTTGCAAATCAGATGTTGTTAAAACAGTGTGCCTACAGTCATACCTGCTTTAGCAGTAGAGCCCCAAGGTCCCAAGACATACAACAAGAAAAGTCGGCTTCAGTTGCTCAAAACCGTCTAGATATGCCACAGACGTTTTGGAATGTGGGCCTATGGATTAGTAGTATGTCTGGAGGAGGAATGATTGTAGCATATGCTGAAAAGAACACCCTAAATATTACATATTTGTAACATCTAATGTATTGAGCTGTTTAAACTGTTCTCGTGTGATTTGATTATTGCAAACAGTTAATAGTATATTTTGCCAATAAACCTAATATACAATGGATATTGAATGATTTTGCTTCCAACTGTATGTACACATTTTTATATCTACACTCATAATACAGACAGGCTGTAAACATATTGTAAAGGTAGGTCTAAAGATTTGACAAAACAATCCTAATTGGTCCACTTACCAGTGTTATCTAGATCTTTCAACTTTATAATGTAATGTGATTTAATAAGTGTTAATTAATAAATCATGTGGCTACAGAGCTGCAACTTCAACAAACTGGAAAAACCCTCTTAGATGACACTATGATACAGCTGAAATCCCCTAATTTAAGCAACTAAGTGGACCTTGATTTGTGAATGTTTGGTGAAACTGCTATTTCCAAGCTCAAGAATTAGTTAGGTTTAAGGGACACCAAGACAAATCAATTCTATGACCTACTGGAAGCCAGCTGATTAATTAGATTTACAGCACAGTGTCAAGTGTTGCCGAGAACAAAATGGATTTACCACTTGTCAAGGTCCAGCAGCTTTCCAGATTTCTTGCCTTTGGCCTTGGCCTCCACTACATCCCAGTATTTCTCATACACACCCCTCCATGTTGCTGGGTCCTCACAGACAAACAGAGCACTCATAGCAGCAGAGAGCTCATACCATCACCTACAAACACAAAGTTTACAAAGCATATTTCACACGAATGGATTACAGCCATTAAACATGTTTTATCATTCATCGTTGCTATTTTCATTCTTCTGTTCCACAAATACCGCGCTCACCTTCGTTGAAAGGATACCTAAAAACAAAACAACAACACCAAATGCCCGATAATCTCCAATAAACTCTTGAATGGACTGAATTCGCGTGACGACACTTCCGTAATGCGATAAGGAATTCCCGCGA
Source organism: Chaunax sp. Z400 (assembly GCA_037577475.1). NCBI lineage: Eukaryota > Metazoa > Chordata > Actinopteri > Lophiiformes > Chaunacidae > Chaunax > Chaunax sp. Z400. The sequence continues at coordinate 12,042,903 of CM075203.1, forward strand.
TATGGCACGCCAACATACTACTTCCGGAAGTGCAGCAACAACAGCTGAGCAAGTCTCAGTAGGTTTGTTCCCTCAACTACTTTGTTATTGGCTTTGCATATAAACTGATAGCCAATAGGATACATTTTCTACAACTGTGTAATTGTTTGGGATATTTGTAAAACTCGTGTCGTGCACATTTCATGTTTGAAAGCTAGGGTAGCTAAGTTAGCCAGCTAGCATTAGCGTCACATTCCAGTCATGTTTTTGGTGCAAGTACTGAGAGTAATGCTAATTGTAGCCAGCACAGCAGCAGACTGGTGAACTCTTTTAAGAAACAAACTGGTTTACATAAATGCATTTCACCCTGTTTTGGGGAAAAGTGAACCACCACCAAAGCACGAAGTAGTGGAAGTCAATTTAATAGTGTTACTTGAATCAATAAGCTTTCTCAAGCTGTCACTATCGCTCGTTTCGTTTTCCACCATATCATTTATATCTTCACGTGAGCAGAACGCAACAATTACAAGCACGTAGGTAAAGACACGACGGATAGACGAAACAGACTAGACCTCTGACAGTATGAAAAACTTCAACGAATAATATATTTTAAATTGAAGAGTCACTCAGCCATAATAAATATATGCTATTTTGGGTCTGCTTCGAAAACGAGAGTATACATCTCAAGGGGATTTTCCTAACATAATTAATGTGACTATGTGCAGCTAAATATTTCCACCCTTGTGTTACATGCACATTTCCAGTTTTGTTCAGTAATAAAAAGAATAGTTTAGAATTTTTAGTTGCTTGGATTTAGGTTTGATCTTATTGTAAAAAGATCATCAATTGATGTTAATAACAAAGTTAAATTAAAGTGGTTATGTTCCAGGTCTATATGCAATGTAAGCATCAATCAGTTAGTGTCAGATTGAGTGCTTGGCAAAAGCCTATACAACAGACATTTTTCATTTGATATGTTTAATTTAGTTTCTAATATACACATCTGTCCCAACTATAAACACAGATTGTATGGCGTGTGTTGGTCACATGCCAACCTCTCACTAGCAAGTTGACTCTCATGGGAGCACATGTGGAGGAATCTGTGCTGCTGCAGACTTTGGTGGTAAGGAGTGTGGTTCACCACCAAGTAAGTACTTCAACTGTTTAATTGTTTAAAGTATTAAAATTAATTGTATATATTACTAAGCATTTTTTACACTGCCTCTCTTGCCTCCTGCACCAAGTTTAATTATAAATCTAACATCTTATTCTGCTTGAGTTCCACCTTGTGGCGGATTGTTGAACTCCCTTAAAATTATTATACATTTTGCTGAGGTGCCTTTACTGTATTCTCTGCTCTAAAAGTACTATATTAATTTGCATCTGGTGCATCTTGTCACTTTTGTTACTGAGCTCATGTAACATCACTGTTGTCTTTACCAGGAACATGGAGAAGATGTCACGTGTTACCACAGCCCTCAGCAGCAATGCTGTCAGTGGCCGAACTATGTTCTGCCACTTGGACGCTCCTGCCAATGCCATCAGCGTGTGCCGTGATGCCACGCAGGTGGTGGTAGCTGGCCGTAACATTTTTAAGATCTACACACTAGAAGAGGAGCGGTTTGTGGAGAAGCTGAATCTACGCGTCGGCCGCAAACCCTCTCTCAACTTCAGCTGTGCTGATGTTATGTGGCATCAGATGGAGGAGAACCTGCTGGCCACGGCTGCCACCAATGGAGCGGTTGTCACCTGGAACCTGGGAAAACCCTCTCGCAACAAACAGGACCAGCTGTTTACTGAGCACAAACGTACTGTCAACAAGGTGTGCTTCCACCCTACAGAGGTTAACATGCTGCTAAGTGGCTCACAAGATGGATTCATGAAGTGCTTCGACCTGCGCAAAAAAGAGTCTGTCAGCACTTTTTCAGGTAGAATTTATGTTGTAAGCATATGTTTATAATTATACATTTTCCAAAGGTGCAATACAGTATCTCAGTGTTTTGCATGACACAAACTACATCTTAATATGTCCTTACAGTGTAGTTTGAAATAAGGAAACAAACTATATATCTGTGGTCCTTATTGCGTAATTGATTTTTTTTTCCCCCGCTCCTTTTCTTCTAGGTCAGTCAGAGAGTGTAAGGGACGTCCAGTTCAGCATAAAGGATTATTTCACATTTGCTGCATCCTTTGAGAATGGTAACGTCCAGCTGTGGGACATCAGGCGACCGGACCGCTATGAGCGAATGTTCACCGCCCACACTGGTCCTGTGTTCTGCTGTGACTGGCATCCTGATGACAGGTAAAAGAAAATGACCTCATGATGTAAACTAACTGAGATGTTAGAGATTTTCCTTTCTATCAGTGAAATTATAAGGTGCAATTACAATTAGTAGTGTTTTAGTCATGGGTTTTTATTATTCTCATTCACTAATATCTTTCTCCCGTTATTTCAATGTTAGGGGATGGCTGGCTACTGGAGGCAGGGACAAGATGGTGAAAGTGTGGGACATGACCACTAACCGGGCCAAGGAGATCTATTGCGTCCAGACAATCGCCTCAGTGGCACGGGTCAAATGGCGGCCTGAGAGGAAGTATCATTTAGCCACCTGTTCCATGATGGTAGATCACAACATCTATGTGTGGGATGTCCGCAGACCTTTCATTCCCTTTGCCACCTTCGAGGAACACAAGGATGTGACCACTGGTATTGTGTGGCGCCACCAACACGACCCACATTTCCTCCTCTCTGGCTCTAAGGACAGCACACTCTACCAGCACATGTTCAAGGACGCCACTCGCCCCGTGGACAAGGCCAACCCCGAGGGGCTGTGCTTTGGACTCTTCGGTGACTTGGCATTTGCAGCCAAGGAGAGTCTGATCAGCAGTGACCCCAACAGAAAGCCTTACCCTGGAGGCGATCGGCGCAACCCCATCTTTTTCTTCAAGAAGCCTGACCCAACAGAACAGTTTGCAAATGTGTCCAGTGCTCTTAGTGTCTTTGAAACAAACTTGGACAGTAACCGTATGGACTGGTTTGTCAAGACAGCACAACTCTACCTCCTCAGTGGAAAGCCGTTTGCTGAGCTGTGTGATCACAATGCCAAGGTGGCGCGGGAGTTAAAAAGACCTCAGGTCAGACAGACAGTACAGGATCAAATCTCTACTCAGTGCTGAGTTTGTTTTTTTTCTTAATAATCCACCAAGGTTTTTATGTCAATTTACATATATCATTGACAGAATGTGATTTAAAATAATTGATACAGTGCATGACTGCAAAACAATAACATTTTTAGTTACTTTTTACTAGTTTAGTTAGTTTTTACAACTTTCTAGTTTTTAGTTTCGATTAATGCCTTAAAATATCTTGTTTTTTCAGATGAAAATGTCCAAAGTCTTAAGATATTCAGTGTTATAGAGCACAAAGCAAATCAGAAGACTTTCACATTAACTAATGGGTTTCTGTAATTTTTTTCAAATGATACATTGTAAAAAAAAAAAAAAAATTCTTTGTAGCAGAGTAATCAATTACAGTAATTGATTAATTGCGTCACCTTTAAAATGCTCGGTACATTTGCACTAGACCTTGTAATGATTTCACTTGGGTTATTTTCTTTAATTAAGTTCATAAACTTCCAGTAGTAATGTGTTCCCAAGTAATTCAGTGTTTGTTGTGCGTTATCAAAAACCCCTCTCTTTTTTATTTTTTTATTTAAAGGTTTCCACAACGTGGACCATGTTGAGAATCATGTTCTCAGACCCAGCAAACCTCACAACACCCGGTCCAAACCACAACCTCAGTAAACTGGGCACCTTGCCTTTAATGAACAGGTAAATTAGCGTTTTAATGTGCCATTACACAACAGGAAACCCAGTTGTTTAAATACAAACATCTAATGCTCTTCTACATTATCCTTTCAGTTTCAGCATGAAGGAATTGGGTTCAGGAATGGGCACAGAGAGCAGACTGGATCGCAGTAAAGGTGAGAGCAGGCAGGATATCATTCACCTGGACCCGGGGAACTCGCTCATCAGCAATAATAATGAAGGTGAGCGTGGCCATTAAAACTTGTAGAAACCAATCTGGTAGTCCACATGTTGTATGCTTGTATACATAAGCCATTCATTCAATTTAACTTCAGAAAATGAGGAGACAGAAGGCAGCGAGGGCCAGGCCGAGTATATGTTCGGTGATGCAGAGTTAGATGACGATGACCTCTACTCTATGGAGCATGACAACCAAACAGGTCAGTCACATTTCAATCTCTGTGGAAACTAAGAGTTGCTTACCTCAGTAACTGCTATTTATATGTGACTCCATGCTCAGCACATCTTAGTCTATTAATATCTCTGCTCCTTTTGTCATAACAGAAGAGCAGGAGTACACGCTGCCCCAAGAGGCCTTCCCGCTGCGCCACGAGATCATAGATAATCCGTCTGCTCCTGAGCACCTTCAGCAGGACAAGGCAGACTCCCCACACGTCAGCGGCAACGAGGCAGAAGTCACATGTCTGACGCCCATTGAGTCCTTCTCACTCATCTCCATTTCCCAGCCACTGTTCAACCCACATCTACCTGCCAGCTTCTTTTGCCCCATTGTGCAGGAGATGCTGAGCTACTATGCAGAGGAGGGCGACGTGCAGATGGCCGTGTCTGTGCTTATCGTCCTGGGAGACAGGATCCGTAAAGAGATCGATGATCTCACCCAGGTCAGATGGAACGAAACGCTCGTGTCTTGCTTGTTTAGTGTTGTGGAGACTGCGCTGAAATGTAGCAGTGTTGGACAAGAACTTGGCAGATGCAATAATGAGGACTCTTCGGGTTTTTATTTTTGAAAAACGTATGTTTTGCTCCAAATGCTCTGATATATATGGGAGGATAGTTCCATGAATATACATAAAACATTTTAAGGTATTTGCATAGACAAATTTATGATATGACCAAAAAAAAATCAAGCACATTTAAGGGATTCTTCAGGGCTTCTGTATGACTGTTAATTGTAAATTGCTTGCGTGGCCACAACTAAAATCCAATTGCAACTTTGCATTCTGGAAGACCTGAAACCAAATAGGAAACCTTGAATGAGTTGTGCTTCTATTTCAGGAGCACTGGTACATGTCCTACATAGACCTGCTGCAACGATTCGAGTTGTGGAACGTGTCGAATGAGGTCATAAAGTTAAGTACATGCAGTGCCATCACCTGCCTGAACCAAACGTCTACAACACTGCACATCAACTGCAGCAACTGCAAGCGGCCAATGAGCAACAAAGGCTGGATTTGTGACAGGTATGAACACTGCATCACCATTTAATTTTAGAGAGCTATGTGCATGTATTAATATAATTTGTGTACTGCTCCGGACAACGTCAAGTCTCCGCTGGCTGCCTTTTTCAATTGTAATTCCTGTTCTTACTGCTTCTTATGTTGTCTTAAATGCAATATTGTCACAGCACACTGAATATTGATTTAATCCTCACATGAACCGACCTCTGAGACATGCCCTGCGCCTCTCTAGGTGCCACCAGTGTGCCAGTGTATGTGCAGTGTGCCACCATGTGGTGAAGGGACTGTTTGTGTGGTGTCAGGGCTGCAGCCACGGTGGACACCTGGAGCACATTATGAACTGGCTCAAGAACAACGCCCACTGTCCCGCTGGCTGCGGTCACCTGTGTGAGTACACCTGAGCCCATCAGGACCACTGTTCATACGGCTGATGTTCTGCAAGAGTGGGAAACGGTCCAGAGACCAACCTGGATCACACAGCACAGACAAATGAGACGTATTCATTCCTCTACATGGGCCTGGAGTGTTTGGTTCGCTGTGGAACGAAGGGCAGTTCTGTGTGTCTGAGTCAAACGAGGAAGAGGTTCATATGAGCTCTAGTGCACAGCCAGTCAATAGCAAACACAATCGTGCAGATTCACATTTGATTTAAGAAGTTGAACCATTGTTGAATTTGTATTTAAGCAGATGTTAAGATAGTCAGAGAATATTTTTGTGAATTCACACTTTGCATTTTACATTGTTTTTAAACCCCTCAGTACAGACCTGAAGGCTGTGTAGGAACAATTGTCTGCTCACCTGTAATAAATTGTTCATGTTTGTGCTCAATGCCTAAAACCTATTTTTGAGGGACTGCAGATAATGTTGAATTAATTTATTTGAGAAACGGCTCTATTCAAGCAATACTGTACATATAAATGGACATTTGAAGTTGTCCTGGACCAGTGAAATATGTCTTATCAGCTACATTTTACATCCAAACCTTGTCTGATTGTAGACTCAATTAATTTGAACTCTCACTGAGCTTCATGTATTCATTCAGCTGCACATATTAAAGCCTGGCTGCTGCCCTGTACATCCAGCCTTCTACTCTTGTCTGCTGAGCAGTCAGCATAACAGGTCTTGCTTGAGGGAACCCTGGTTATTCCTTTTTTCTCCAAACAGCACTTTACTCTCATTGACCCAGAAATCCTAGATGGCAACCGGCCAACGTCTCCAGCCTTCAGTCCACCAGCTAGACATAATGTGTGCTGTTCAGAGTTTCCTGATCATAGTTTATATTGATCACTGCTGGTGAGATACATATCAGGTAAGTGTAGAAGCTAACAGGGACATTTGATTGTTACTATAAAAATCTGTCGCATCCTAGTACTGTATGTTGCTAGTCTTACTAGTAGTACATGGCATGGGTAAGAGAATATTTTTGTTGCGTAGCGCTGTTGCCTCACAACAAGAAGGTCCTGGGTTCAAATCCACCTTGGGACTTTTCTCTGTGGAGTGTGCATGTTCTCCCCGTGTCTGTGTGGGTTCCCTCCAGGTTCTCCGGCTTCCTCCCACCACCAAAAATAGGTGAATATAGGTGAATTGGTGACGCTGAATTGACCATATGAATGTGAGTGAGAATGGTTGTTTGTCTTTCTGTGTGGCCCTGTGATGAACTGGCGACTCGTCCAGGGTGAACCCCGCCTTCACCCAATGTCAGCTGGGATAGGCTCCAGCCCCTCTGCGACCCTACAGGATAAGCGGTTACAAAAAATGAATGAATGGAGAAATGAATGTGCAATCTGCCACACAAAATTTAACATATGCACTAGTCATCTCTGGAAGGTTTCTCCCCATTAACAAATCTACAGTTGTCCTGTCAATCATTAGGGCTGAGCAGCTCTGTGCTCGTTTAAAAACCTGCAGGCCTGAGGCTGGTGTTTGTGGATCAGCTGCAAAAGCCTCTTTAACTCAGCAATATCCACATCACACCAAGGTTGTAACAGACTCTTCACCTTTACTGGTACCTGTCATCATGACGGTGTGCTGCCAAGACAGCAGGGAACCCCTGATCCTGGGGTTTAGCACACACAGTAGTGTTGAAATTTAAATATTAACCACATCAGTACAGTCAGACTAATCTGAACAGAAAGTCACATTTGTTCAGTCATTGTGAACAAATGTTCTTCAAACCCACGTGGATTAGAGAAAGGCAGAGGTGGGCTTTAAAGAGTTCACCAAGAATGAATGATTCACCACCAGCCTAGGAAAAAATAAATAAGTCTGGACAGGACCTGGAGTGTCTGATAATCACACATTTAGTCCAAGAGTGAAGACAGGCAATATTGGGTGTTAGTTAAAGACGCAATAAAATGAAATTTTCACTATATTCCACATACCAGCAGCGCAAGTCTTTAAGAGGCTTTATTTTTTAAAAAGACACATCAACACCAAAGCCCCAACTAGTATATATATATAAACATTTCATTCTTTGTCATGATTTCATCTTACCACTAATTGGTACAAGTCATGAATAAAATTGTAGTTTTCTATAGCAAAATTCAACAGGATAGTAAGTCTTGGAGAAATGGTCCCTGATCACCTCTCTCTCTATATATATATATTCTACATTTTCAAACTACTTCATCTCTGAAATAATTTATACAGCCAGCCTTTCACCTGTCTCTGTAACAAATACGCATCTGTTGAACTTGAATACATTTGCAGATATTCTCTTCCAATTGTTTTTAAAGTAGTGTTTTTGTCACGTGATAATTTGTAGATGAACTGAAGCAACAAAAGTTGTCTCTCTTTCATTTTTGTCCTGCTTTAACATCTGATTAGAACATGAAATACTTAAGTCAGAACAAGATCACTTCCTGCCTAAAGAAGTACAATGATGACAGTGTTGAAGTATCCACCTTCAACCCTCAGTAAATAAGGTTTTAATTCTGGACAAAATACAACCAAGATTACCTGGGATTGTTTTGAAGATTTGGGAGGATTTTAGGGTAAAACAGACGACATTTAAGATGTTACACAGCAAATGACTAGATAGCACCACAAAATGAAATCTGAAACTGAACTGTGAAAAAGCTAAAAATGTGGGAAGTCTACATACGCTCACTTTAACTGACAGATTTAACACATTTCATCTTCATCTCTTTAAAATGCATTCAGCAGGATATTGTTTTTATTCTTGTATACAGCAGTATACTCATAAGATTTCATTCAAATAAAGTATACCTCTGAAGAACTTCTCTCAACTTTGTCTGGTGTCATGAACATAATTTAAACTAGTAAAGTACAGATTTTAAGAAGCATTTCACAGTATTGCAGCCTCTTATCTACGATAAGTCTCTCCTCTCTGAGCATTTTCACCACCCAACTACAGGAGTCCAGTGAACACCAGCTCAGGCGTTTGAAGGCCAGGTACCCTTCCTGCCTGTTTGTTGTTTCCTTGCAGTAGCTGTTGTTGCCCTTTGCCTTGTCCACATCTGGCGAGCTCTGGTCCGTCAGCCAATCCCAGAGGAGCAGGTCAGCTGCTTCAGTCCCCGAGCCACTCTGGTCCGGCAGGGCTGGCCTTGTCTTTGGCCTCCCATTTCAGTGGTGATAGTTCAGGGTGGTTAGATCACCCGCCGTCGAATACTGGCAAAAGCCTTTTCAAACACAAGAAACGAGAGTTATTTTCTCTTGTTCTACCAGCCATGGAGCTTTTCCAGCTCTTGCGTCTATCCAAAGACTATATGTTTGAAGTACTCGCCTGTGAAATGTTAAGGCCGTTCCCAGCTATCTGAGACTTTTTCAGGAGCACTTAGCCTCCTCAGACTCTGAAGCACAGTTTGCAGGTTCCCAGCTGTGATGAAACAACCAGACACCAGAATTAGACTCCACCGGCAAAACGAAACTACTTCAATGGCTGAGCATTACACCATCTTACCGAGTTCCTCTTCATGAGAATCCAACTTCTTTATAAGCTCTACTATACTGGAGTTTGTCAGGCCCTCCCTAGCTGCAAGGGGAAGTAAGAATTTGTTTTTAAATCACAAAATGTAAAAGGTAATATCCAGCATAGGACTCAACTCAACTTTAACACCAATATCACCTTCTGTTTTATCTGCCACTCCACAATAAAAGCTGTTGTTCTCATCAGTAGTGAAACAGGATAACAGTTTAGTGCGGCAGGCCCTGAACTCTGCCAGTGTGGCGCTCATGTCCTGAGCCAGCCGGTGGTTCTCCACCAGCTCAGCATGGACCCTCCTCCATGCCATCTTGTCCTCCATGAGACATCCCTCCATCACAGTGCGCAGTTCCTTCTCCTGAGACACCTGGCTCTGCAGGCTTGCCGCCTCCTCACAGCGCTACATAGGGAGAGTTACATGAATGTGGGCAAAGGTTTTCATTTCTGTAAGGCAGATGTGAAATATTCATATGGCCGGTGAGTTTTTTCTCTGTAGTTACCTTGTGCAGCTGGATGGCCATCTCCTGCATCTCAGCCTCAAGCTGGTCAGCGTAAGCCTGCTCCAGGGCATCGCTGGGTGGTCGAGCACTGCTGTGCCACCTTGCAATAGCCGAAGTCATCTTACGTTTGGGTCCAAACAATCTAGAGAGCAAGAAGTGATTCTGCATTTCATACCATTAGAAAATAAGAGCAGTATGTGCTGAGCTAAATGTGAAATCTGCCGAAATCTCTTACGTGATCCCTATTTCTTTGAGATCATTTTCAGTCAGAGTGAGGAATATCCGAAGGTCAATGTCTTGCTCCTCAAGTAAGGGGAGATACTTAGAGAAGCCAATTTGTTCCAGGAACTCTGCCAGATCCTGCAGGAACAGAAGATTTCAGGCAAGACAGTCCAGACAATACTGGCCATAAATGACACAGACAGAGGTCACATGTTGGATACGGGAAAAAAGGGGAGCAAACGTAGACATGCCTTTGGACCTGTGTAGGAGGTTGGAAGACCAGCATGTGACCGCATCACGCAGTTCACTGAACCACTGGAGTGGGCTGCTTCGTTGTTTCCATGACGACTCTTGCTTTTCGAGTGATGGCCCTTATTGACTCTGCGAGAGCTGCTCTTTTTGCACTGGTCAGAGTCCTGGTGGAGAAAGCTTCATTGTGTCACTAATAATATCAAAATCAAATCTGGTGTTTGACTCCAAAACAGTGGGAATTCTGCTCTTTTGCATTCACCTCATTACTCTCCACAGAGCCTTCCCAGTTGAGGCCAATCACATGAGGCAGGCCTTCACTGCTGCTACTGCTACTCTTCATGGTGGGCATGTCATTGTCAAAGAACGGACTGTCATCTGTGGCAGTGTCATGTGAAATTTATTTCGTTTTCAGATGTCAGAGGATATTACTTATATATGATCATGCCATGTGCTGAATATCTTATGACGCATTCCTTCCAAACACACATTTACACATTTCAGTCATGTATTTCACACGTCACAAGAAAACTCTGCTCATCGTGCGCTTCTCACCTCTGCTGCTGTTGCTCTGACCATCCAGCTCATTGATGGGTGAGGTGACATCACGGTAACAGATGCCCTCACTCTGTTCACCAATATCACGGTACGCCATGTAGCCTGGCGTTTCTGCAGGAGCCTCTGTAAGGAGAAAAGCAGTATTAACAAAACGTCTGCACAGCAGTTAATGGCAGATCGATGTGGTTGAATGCTTTTTTGTCGAATAAAGCAAATACAGTGTCTCACTGTCATTTTCTTTGCCACATTGTGTAATACTTAAATACTTAAAAATCTATTTCAGCACAGAGGGGAAAAACTTTCTAGTATATACAAAGTAGTGTGTCAATGAACCCCCGTAATGCACAAACTGATTATATTAACTTTTTTGTGTTGTCTCGTAACATCTGTAGCTACAACACTCCCAACATGCCACTGGTATGATTACAGGTTGACTGGATGCCTGAGGTGACACTACCAGACAGTTTGCTGATGCCTCCTACTCGGAACTTGGCGATTGCCTGGGGCCCATCATGGATGCTAATGCCTTTAGCTCTGTTTCGACTTGGCCTTATCCTTGGCGGTGCGCTGTCCGAGTCCTCGGAGGAGCTCAGGTCCTCAAAATGTCCTGACACGTCATGACACACAAAATACAAACAACAAGAAAAGAAAAGGGTATTTTATTAATGAACTTAAATGATTTTCTCTTTTTTGAAAGTAGCATAAGGGCCTAACAATGTGGTTTTTGTGATAAAATCTTGGGTTGAAGATGAAATTAATCTTAATTACATATTTGCCAACATAAACAATACGAGAAACTCAGCTGTTTTTAACAAGTACCTGGTTTGATCCTTGGAGAACGTGAGTCAATGAGGCTGACAATCTTGGTATAGCCGTACATCATAGCTAGGGCACGGGCAGTCTCTCCTTTAACGTTGCGGTCATCTACTTTAACTTTCTGTAAATGATTGAACCAGGTTAGATATGCATTACCTCTGTGTGAGCAGGACAATGAACTTATTCTTTGTTGATGTCATCACCCACTCTCAATGGCAAGCAAATTTTATGGTACCATAGCTCTGTGTTTGAGTTGCAGAGAGCATGTTCTGGGAGGGAGTAATCTACTCACATGGTCAAGCAGGTTCTGAACAATGATTTCATGTCCAGAAGCAGCAGCCTCCATCAGGGGAGTGAAACCAGACCCTGGTTCCCTGTCAATGAAAGAAAAAGTAATAAAGACTTCTGATTGGAGTGTTGCAGTACTTTTGGGATGAATGAAGACACTCACTTGACATTGGCATTGGCGTTGTTATCCAGCAGGAACTTGACCATTTGCTGGTGGCCTGTGCTTGTGCAGTGGAACAGGGCAGTCCAGCCTCGTGAGTCCTTCAGCTCCAAATCAGCACCTTGCTTTTGGGGTAAGAAAAACAAATATCCTTTAATACTCTAACAAAGTTCACTTTATCGAGGAAAATTACAAAAACTTCCTTCCATCTTTTAGAAAGAGCATCCCTTAAATCAAACTGATGCTTAAGATTGCTGATGCTGAAACATTGTCTGCTTTGTCCCTGTGAAGTGTGACCATGATGTATGGTGATTTTGTATTAAAAAATACATATCTTTCACACATTTTCTGCTTGCACCATAGCCTGGCGTAGACTGTCACTGTCTGAGCTGTTTCATACCTGAAGCAGGAAGTATGCAATGCTTTCATTCCCACAGCTTGCTGCCAGTATTAAGGGGGTTAATCCTTTGGGTGTGGTAGCATTAACATTCACACCAGCCTCCAACAGGAGATTTGCGATGTTGTCATGGCCGATGTAAGATGCATACATCAGAGGGGTCCATCCTCCAATGTTCTTGCCATCCAGGTCTACCTCACGTCTGAAAAGAAACAAGATCATAGTTATCAAAACAAATTGTGAAATGTATCACTAAGACTGTGGAAGAATGGAACACATGTGGTTAGATTGTTATTATGTAGGCACCCACTTTTTGATGCACTCTGCCACCACGTCGTACTGGCCGATGGAGCAGGCAGTGTGGAGGTCAAGGGGGACATTCAGCTCCTCAGGTCGCACCAGGGAGTCACCCAGCCACAGGGAGAGGCTGGCACCCAATTGCTCTGATTCACTGGCTTCATCACTGAGTTCAGACATTCTCTAAACCCGCACCTACACACACCTGAAAACAGAGGAGGCCCAGAAAGCACCGAATTTAACATGTGATGTTCAGGAGGACTACAAAACCCTATAGTCACACTTAAAATGCATGTTACCTGAACATCAGACAACAACAGCGGCAAAAGATGTGGTGATTAGCTTGTGGTAAACATACAAAATGTATAACACATAGAATACAAGGTACTGATTTGCAATTACTTTAAGAGTCGTGTTGGTGTGTATCTTTACTTTCCATAGCTCGCATCTTTGCTATTTCAGCTAGCCTAAAGTTAGCTTGGTGAGAAACTCCAGTATAAACTTTTCCTCACACGCACTACTAAGATTAACTATGAATAAAAAATAGTTCTCCAAACTGTCAAACGACAATCCAAACAAATATTTCACAATGTAGTCGACAATAAAGAGTAAAACGCTTACACTCAGAAGTTGAAGTTTGCGCTTCCTCTGCAGCTGAGACTTTTTGTTTTTTGTGTCACGCTCAACTGTGCTCGTGTGAAACCATGCCCCGCCCTTTCCTGTTAGAAATGTTCCGTTTAACTTTTCAACAAAAAACAAAACAAAACAAAACATACTGTCTGGGCAGTGTTATTTTAAGCTTAATTATATTATCTTGTAAGAAAATATTTGTTTTTACGTGCTAATGAAGTTTATTTTTTCGTTTTACTCTAAGGACCTGGTTCTCATCCTGGGGATAAGACCCCTCAAGATTCAAACCAGATCTGAGTTCTGGGCAGATAGGTGATATGTAAAATGAAAAAAATCTGCCACTTAGCTGCATTTCCTAAATCTATTTATCTCTCCACACGTATTTCTTCAGTTATTTTTTTAAAATTATGGATACTTAAATGCTTATCTTTCACTTCATCTCCCCTGCCTCTAAAAACACCAGAAATGAAACAAGCTGGGTGCCAATAAATTACCCTTTAATGAAAGTCCATGCCAAGACCTGCAAAGTAAGTTCACAAGTAGATGAAACGATTTGAGAGGACAGTTTACAAGACATATTATGGGGTGACATTATCAATTGCCGATATTTTAGCATATAGCAGTAGCAGACTGTCACTTATGAACTACACCTTTAGATAGGTAAAAGTTTAATGTATATTATCTAGGTCATGACTTAAATAATTACCAAGCAACCTTTTATAACCTCTTTGACGCCAACTCCAAAAACTATTAAACTATATAGGTATGGAACAATTCATTGGCAAAACTTTCACAAATTGTGCTTTTACTTCCAGTCATACTAAAAAATACAATGCAAACAAAATACAAAAAGTATTATTTGGACATGTCTTATATACAATATAGTCAGCAATTAAAGATTTTTAATATCTGAATAACAAAAAAATTAACATTTTGACAGTAAGTGTTGGTTTTTTCTCTCTCATAATCTCAAATGTAGCACCTTGATTCATGCGCTTTTTGTTGTTTCTATCACAACAAACATCTAACTCACAGATCACACCACATTGCCCAGGCACAATCCAGCCTATTGTGTGATAAATGTGTCTTAATTGTACAAATTAGAGAAAATTGAAGGAAAACTTCTCCTTGGATGGAGTAAAGACAAAAGCTGGTGTCGAGTCTGTATCTGGGGCTTCAGGTTTTTGCAGGTTCTCCTCTGTGTCTCTTGTCTCGGTTTTGACCCCAGCTCTCCGATGGAAAACACACTTCTTTGAAGACTCTGACACAACTTTAACTTGAGCTGATGCAATGTCTGTTGGGATTGGGGAAATATTTCAGTTAACTGCACTTCAATAACTCTTAAAACTTCTTTCACATGATGAATCTTTTTTACACATGAGCATCTTTTATTGTTCAGTCGACCTCTACTGCTACAATCCACTCACCATTCTGAATGAGTTTGTACTGTTTTCTCTTTTCTTCTTCCATTTTTTTCCTGTAGTCTCCAGTCATGGCTCTCATCACCTGCCTCTTCTTGACCAGAGGAGCTTTGGAGCTTCGTAGAGTCTTTAGGGCATGAGCGGCTTCCTCCTCTGTGGGGAGAAAATTTTAAATTATGTTCACATGAGGCTTCACATGAGCAAGAGTGGTAAAAAAAATCATATTTATATATTATATTTAAATCTGAACTTATTGCATTAAATATTATGTTATGGCCACGTGTAAACAGATGATTTCAAAGGTAAACAACATACTCTGTCTCGGTGTACCCTTCTGGGACTTCATTGCTAATTCCAGCTGCTCAATGCACCAGTCCAGCTGTCTGTTCAGCTGCTCCTCTGAACTCTGAAAGACATTCAGACATCAGTTAATGAACTGGAATCCAGCATGCTTACTTAATTAAAGGAAAACATTTAACACTGACCAGCTCAGCGCCCTCGCCTCCTTGAGTCCCCTCAGTTGAACATGGGTTCTGCTGTTGCTCAGAACAATCTGAGGGTTTTTTCTTTCCAGATTTCCTTTTCTTCCTCTTTTCTTTTGATTGCTCCAGTGGTTCAGGTGGAGAGTTAACCTCCTGTGGCGGAGAAGACTTTCCCTGTTGGATGCCGTCTTGGCTGCTCAGAGAACAGGTGCCTGGGATCTCTGTCGTCTCCATGGGTTCTTCAGGTGTAACAGGTGGAATTTGAAAGTTGAAGGCAAAAGCAGAGCCTTGTCCTGTAAAGGATATCTGGCTCCTTGTTGGTGTGGTCCCGTCTGATGATGGAGATGCCTCCTCAAGAAGTGCTGGAGAGTCGTCAGGGAGGAAGTTAAATCTGAAGGTGTTGTCACTGTGAGTCCGATTGGGTTTGTCAGCTCTGCTGTCGACAGGAGCAGAGCTGTTTGACTTGGGCTCAATATCTAGTGAATGAACATACAAACACCAGGATAACTTAATGCATTGCATTATATAATTATAACATCAATTAAAACAATTAAAACCACTAGAGAATCGAGTTAATTTCAGAAAATTCAAATTGAGGAATGCTTTAAGACAAACTTCAGACACCAATCTACAATATAAATCAAACTGTTTGTCCCCCAAAGGTGAACTGCAACAGACCACGCTCGTGTATGCGGCAAGGTTCGTAGGAAACACAAATTAACTTACGCTGCACAACACTTGTAAAAAAAATTAAATATACCTATAAACAGCAGCTTTTGCTCGGTCATGTTGATTCTTGCAGTGTTGCAGGTTTTCTAATGAGAGGCGCCAGTAAGGCTGAACAATGAAACTATTAATTCAACGCTGCAGGAATATACTAATAATCTGAGGAACAAACTTTAGTAAAAAATGTATAAACAAATAAAAACAGCAAACTAGAAATACTGATATTTTCTTGTTTCCTATGAATCGCGCTGCGCTGTAGCAAACTTACCAACGGTGTCACGTGAAAAAAGGGTCCGTCTGATAATAGTTCCCCCACGTCAGTCGTTCCACTTAGTGGTGCTTTAGTGACCCAGTTGGTTGAGATAATGATTGACACGCACATGACTTGGTTGGGTGCTCTCAGCTGAACCCTCCTCTTTTAACACAGACATAAAGGATCAGGATGTTTGTGTCCTTGGGCTGTTGCCTGCTTGGCCAAATCCCCGGACTGTCAGGGGCTTTCCTGAACAGTTGCTTTGCTAAGAAAGTAATGAACATTGTCAGTGTTGGCTATAACATTAACAAAATGACCCATCCAGGTTCTGTCAGGAGACACATCGTGATAAATTTGTTGGTGGTACTCTGCACTCATTCAGGCTTTATATGACAGCAAGAGTACTATACTTTATTAATGATCTTTGTTATATTTTCAAAATTATGGACAAATATAATATTGTTTACTCATAAAACAGCTGGTTTATGATTTAGGGTTTGTGTGCATCACAAACATAATATCCCCAATGTTATTATAAACTGTAATTCATAATCAACAGCCATCAACAAAGTTTTTTTCCATCCATCGCAACGAAACATATAATTTTTTAATAGGACAGCTTTGTCCCCTTCTGCTCCCTTTAATGAAAAGAAACAGATCTGAATCAGAATCTGTTTTATGAGTCAAGTATGAAAGCACACAAAGGACGCATCTTGGCATTTGCTCCACAAATACAATATGGAAAAATAAGCATTAGCACAGTGTAGCATACCAGTAAAAAGGAATAAATCTGAAAAATAAAATCTGGAATGCATTAATGGGCAGTTATGATACAGTGCTTTCGATATGTGATTTGGATACTGCATGGGTAAAGAAGTGAGATGTATGACATATAGAAGTGAGGAGTGCGATTGGTGAGCACCGTATTTTAAGAGATAATTTGATTCATGTTAAGGATGTAGAACTGGACTCATAAATGAATACAGGAACATGTCGATGTCTCATCGTAAAAGAGGGTACTTCTTTTTCCATTGTATTTCAAATCCGGAGGCAGTGATCCTCCTTTTTTTACTTCACTAATCACATTCCATCAGGAACTTTAGTCTGAACCAATCCTGTAGGCTCAGAGGCGGGACTTCAAGTACCGCTCCTTTCACCATATAAATACCATCTCCTACACTTAACGTCAGTACCATCAAGCGACCCCGACCGAGGAAGTGTCATCTACTTGTAAAATAAATACAAAAGGTAACATCATGAGAGCAGTAATAATCAGCTTTGTGTTTTTCTGTATTCGGTGTTGATAGTGTTCAACTGATTTCCAGATTGCTATCGGGTAAAAATGCGGCTGGACTAGTGTTAATGTAATTGTAAGGTAATTGACAACAAAACGGCGCGCTTTGTAGCTAGTTGGCTAAGTGTTAGCTACATTTAGGGTTCTTTATAAAAACTATCTACCAAAAACAGTGATGTTACATTTAAACGCAAAATTAAGTTTGACAATTGTATGGTTATGTATCAAATTGGCTTGAATGGCAACGATGTCGTAATGTTGATGTGAACTACTGTGGTGGCTAGCTGGCGCCATTTTGCAACCGTTCATGCTAGCTTTAAATAAGGTCGCTAACGAGAAAGAAACGTGTGTGTCCCATGTAGTTTAATGGTGGCCGGGCTTTGAATAGGCTTGTTTATTGAATTTAAGATACTGGTGTTTCGTTGTACCTTTACGTCATAAGAGAGAGTCCCACTGACAATTGAATTGCCGCTAATGGAACGTTTACTTTCTTTTCAGGCTAATGGTGACTTTGTATAGGAAAATTGTTTACGTTGTATTCTTTAGCGAGGACGGGAGTCGTTACTGAGTGTAAATGGTAAAACTGCTAAGTGTCGATAGGGGTGTACGTTAATTCGATGTATTGAAGATCATTCTGAATACAGTGCTTTATACACTATATTCATACATTGACTTTGTCTAACCTTTTGTTTGTGTTCAGACGTGCAGGTAAAGTATGGCTCGTACCAAGCAGACCGCTCGTAAATCCACCGGAGGAAAAGCGCCTAGGAAGCAGCTGGCCACCAAAGCTGCAAGGAAAAGCGCGCCATCAACCGGTGGAGTGAAGAAGCCCCACAGATATAGGTACAAATGTTCAGCAGTGATCAGTTTTCTCCAGTGGCACTAACAGAGTTATTACGATGCAAGTTTACTGTTACTACCACTCATGTCATAGCTGAGAGAAGCAGTAAATGCCTTCATATATGCATAATTTTAACAGTCAATTGTATTTTGTTGTAGGCCTGGCACTGTTGCTTTGCGTGAGATTCGTCGGTACCAGAAGTCCACTGAGCTGCTGATCAGGAAGCTGCCTTTCCAGCGTCTTGTCAGGGAGATTGCCCAGGATTTCAAGACTGACCTGCGTTTCCAGAGTGCAGCTATTGGAGCTCTGCAGGTATGGATGGCACTTGGATCACACTATTTACATGAATTTATTTAAAAAGCTGCATGTGTTTCAAAATAATTACTTTGACTTTCTTCTCCCCATGTAGGAAGCCAGTGAGGCATACTTAGTTGGACTGTTTGAGGACACCAACCTGTGTGCTATTCATGCAAAGAGGGTCACCATCATGCCCAAGGACATTCAGCTGGCCAGGCGAATTAGGGGAGAGCGTGCATAAATGGTTGAATTTTATCTTTTTAGTGGGGGGTGGGTGGGACTTTCAGGGGTTTTGTTTTGTAAATCTTGAACTATTACCAGCATGCGTGTCACCTTAGTTGTAATTTGTAGTTTGAGGTCTCTTTTTGTAATTCATTTGTCATTAACTTTCTCCACAGCTGTCTACATCAATTTAGTATAGACCTTCATATCTGTAAAAGCTGAATATCAAAATATTCCACTGCCTTCTCAGGTTTGTAACTTATATTTTAGCATCTGTCCTCTTCAATCCTATGTGTGCATGTCATAGGATTTATTGTCATGCTGTAAATAAACTTTCCGCTACCTCAAGTGTTTCCCTGTATAACTTTTCCTCCCAGTGTGCCTCTTATCTCTGTATGTATACATCTGTTTTGAACAAGATCAATAAGTGCTTAAAGGAGCAAACTAAGTTGTAAGGCCAGATTAAAGTGGGTAAAATTCCATAATAAGTTTGTAATTGAAGTGGAGATACGAGCAGCATCAAAGGTTTCTTGCATCCAATGAAACTGTCAAACTCGGCCCACCCTGGCTTGACAATGAATTTGCTGAGGTCAAAGGTAAGAACTAAATGAGTGGTGTAATTCAGATGAGATTCAAATCAAGGCATTTTAATCCATATGTACAGATGAGACAATGGTCAAAAAACTTTGCTGGGACAAAGTACTCAGCACTGGATGGCTCATTTTCTATGATGGAGCGATGCCTCCTGTTTGACACAGCCAAACAAGAGACATGTAACAATAAATAAAGCCAAATATATACATATACACAGTCTCACATTCATTTACTTGATATATTTTGGTCTTTCTCCTCTTCATCTAAAAGCAAGGCTGGGAAATGCGTGTATAGATGCTGGTCCAACTTTGCATCAATTTCAGTGTCCCCTCGTAATGCACACCACAGAAGGAAACTGATGGTTAACAGGCAGACTGGGAAGACCTTCCACCAGGGCCGCTGATGCTGACTCCCCATGGAGCCATTAACTTGCCAGATTCTGTGACTGGCTTTACTGGTAGAGAACTTGATGGGCTCAGAGTTCACTTCTTTCTCTTCATCTGTCGTCTTGGCTAACCTCGGGGGGGCCAGGGCCAGGGTCCGCACGCTGTTCAGTCTGCTGACAAAAAATCAAACATCAGTTAAAACTGACTACACTGAAAGTAACTTTACACTCTTGGATTACTTAAGTTAGAACTAGTAAAATTACTACTATGATATATTTAAAATGTTTTTTTTTGTATTTCGGAGATATTACATATTTACACTTCATATTTAGATACAAAACCTAAATTTCCTAAAGCTACTTACACAATTCACTATCCAATAATCCAATTATATGATCTGTAATAGTGTAGCATTTACAAGAACCCTCTGCATACAAAGTTCCTTTCAATTTGACAATTTAAATGTATTTTGCTGTTAATATATCTGTACATTCAGTGAAGTAAGATGTTAAATATACTTTCACTTGTATGAAGTAAGTATGATAGAGACTGATTTGGAATGAGAGTCAAAAGGTGTTTGCACAGCCTAAAAACAAATAATTACAAATAGTGCTATATAAGAAGCAATACTATATAGTGGCATTTGTGAACAGAACTTCCAATAAGCAATGAGAAATTTAAGCATGGAAAAAGGTCAGACAAATGTGACATATATTGGAAAGTGTCTCCACTTTACCACAATAGTGACATGTCAATCATTTAAGATAGAGACTTTATTAATCCCCATAGGGGAAATTCAGTTGTTACAGCAGCTCCAACAGGTTAAAAAAAAGGGTAAAACATATGTGGTGTGCGTTTATATAGATAATGCAACACGTTGTGGACTAAAAAACGGAAATGTCAATAATGGACCGACCACTAATAATTTTTCTGTCATTGTTCACCTCAGTTTTAGTTTTTGTCCCCTATAGTTGACTAAGGTGTAGATATGACAAAATTATGTCGCTCTCTGGAGACAAATCCTGCAGCTACTCCATGGACACTGAATTACAACACTGGCTGACTGACTCCATCTAAATACTTTGAAAACATGTTTTCTCAACATACTCCAGCTAATTAAAGTATGAAATCATCACAAAACTTGTAGGCTAATTGAAGCAAAGCACCATTACAGAGCCAACATGGTTTCTATTAGCTTAACATTAACAGTGATTTTGATGCTCACCTCACGGTCGAAATGGCGTCATGAGTTACTAGTCCTCGACGGAAGGCAACGCGTATCATACCGCTGGAAACTCGTCTTGCTGTTGTAGACATATTGGACAACTGGTCATCTTAGAAAACACGACTAAGGTCAAGAAACAGAGGGATTTCTTATCAAACGCACCTCGGCTGGGGTCATGTAACATCGTTGAGTAACCTTGAAATCCTTCCGGTGTCACCGTAGAACGCTGGTTTGGTTCATTTAAGGACAGTCTGAAACCACTTCACAAATGTGGTCGTGCTATTTAACTGAGAATATTTTTTGTCATGATTTTATACAGTTATTGTTAACATGAGGTGAGAAGTTTGCATTTTTATTCTTCTATCTATATTCTTATAAGCCTATATGAGGCATTGAAACAACTTTACCCAGGGGGTATAGTCACCCAATTTTTTTCGAGTTCTGGAGCCCTCGATTTTGAGTTTGGGGAAATGGAAATGTTAAATGTTATCTTTTCTATTTTCTCACAGTTACCAAATGGACCTTGAGGTGAAATTAATTTTTCAACGGCAGCTGACAAGGCAAAAACGATTTGTATAGTAATACTTTGGCATAATACTATAATATAGTAGTATTTGGTGTAATCACAAATACGTATTGTTCTACTATGTTCTTAAATTGTACGAGCGGCTTTGAAGCAGCCACAGACGTATACCAATCACAAAACAAAGAGCGATATCCGTCCAATCACGCTTCCCCGTAACTACATCACTTCCTGGTTGAGTTTCCATGCTTGTTTCTGCTGTCCATGGTTCTTCACGTTTTTCTCATAGTTCAAGTAAGTACTGTATGTAATATATATAAATAAATCAATTTTTTTTACAGAAGCACAGTGTAATAAAATAAATGTTTGGTCCGTTAGGCAGTTTTAATGTGTATAACATATTTATCTGACATCCGTAAACCATGGTGTTAAACATAACTTTTGAGCTGTGACAAGCTACTGTATTTACATTTGTCCATTGAAATAGAGCACATACCTTTAATCGTGTCCATGGGGTAGTTAGACCTTCTCCAATAGTAGGATAAAGTTGGGAATTAAGAGATTTCATTGCATTATGCGTGTGTTCCATTACTCATATTCAATATAACACGAGGTCAGTATGTTCTTCTTTTTTTTCCTATTTAAGTGTCATGAAATGTTTAATACATCAAAATTAAAGGGATAATCCATCCCGATCTCCAAGTGTCAGTCCATTTAATACAGCATAAATGTCTACAATATGTCTGTAAAAAAATACCCAATAGGTACGATTAGCAGCACACCAAAAATGTATTTGCAAGTATCTTCACTCAAGTTCACATTTTTCTATTGAGATTGTCTGTGTATCTGTTTTTTTTTAACATGCATGTGGTTTTGTTTGTAGGATTGAATTAACTCATGGCCAAAGACAAATCTTTGAAACTAGGCACAAATCTGTCTAAAAGGAAAAAGTTTGGCTCAATTGCCAGTGAGGTTAATGTGGAAGAAATGAAGGACACTAAAGTACAAAAGAAAAAGAAAAAGATGGAAGTTGAGGTGAGTAGTATTGTCCCTTGTGTCAGTTCCTGTTCTAGATGACACAGTCTGGAAATGCTACAATAATAATTATAGCAATAATAACAATAATCTACTACTACTACTAATAAAATGTTTATTCAATTCAGGAGGGTCCTGTGCCGGTTCCTCATGTGACAATGACAGCAGATGATAAAAAACAAACAAAGGAAAAGAAACGTAAAAAGAAACAAATGACAGCGCAAACACAGAAGGCGAAGCAAATGGAGGTAAGAAAATCTTAAATAACTTATTCAACATAAAAGTTTCCAAAACATTTGGAGTCCTTGCTTTTGGATTGTCCATTATTAATTACTATTTTTACACTCATAGTACAGACATGTTGTTATCTATTGTGAGACCTGTTGTATGCTGTTGATATTTATTTGAGGGGAGTGTAACAGTTTGTGGATGGATGTTAGACCTTAGGTTTGGGGACTGTCTTGGTCTGTTGCATGTTGCATGTATGCATGCATTTGCAGATGGTACATAGATGGATTTTCTGTAGGCTGACCTCTGCAGCAACACCCGTCTAGTCCTCTGATGGAGAAATAGTCTCAGTTTATCCTGAAATGTCTCACCCAGGAAGCTGTAGATGAGTGGGTTAAGGCAGCTGTTAGAAAAGGCTGCCAGCCTGACAGCATGGCCTGTCAGGGGGTAGTCCTGCCACAGTGTGCCACCATCTGTGTCACCTCTTAGAAGGTGAACACTTATGAACACATTCTCCGGGAGCCAGCAGAGGAAGAAGACTAACACAGCTGCTGAGATCATCCGCAAAGCTTTCTGTCTCTGAGGCCTCTGCTTTGGGCCACTCTCCTCCCTCTGGCTCTGCTGGAGCACTTGTGCTATTCTCCAGTAGCACAGACCCAAGATGCAGAAAGGCATCAAGAACCCCAGCATCACCTCCAGCCACTGAATCTGGGTCACATTTGCAAAGCAGAAGTGCAGTTCTCCAGCGTGCTGACTTTGAGCTATAGCAAAGGGAAGCACCGTGAACAAAGACGAGGATACCCAGATAAGGCAGCAGCTGAGGCGCGCGCGAGGCATACTGCGACCCATGAAGCCAGTCAGTGCGACAAACCGGTCAAAGCTCATCCAGGTTAAGAAGAAGACACTGCTGTACATGTTTGCTTGCTGGAAAAGGTTCATGAAGGTGCAGAGGCCGGCCATATCATAGTAGCCCTGTTTCAGGTTGAACACCTCGATCACAGAGTCAGCCACAAGGGTGAGGTCGGCTATAGCCAGGTTCACAAAGTAGAGGTCAGGAGCTGACAATCGGCCCCTGTGACCCAGGTTGACCACTAAGATGAGGATGTTCCCAATGAAGCCGACAGGGAACAGGAATATGGTATAGAGGCAGGAGAGGAAAAGGCTAATGATATAATGCTGATTCCTCTCTGAAGCCACCTGCAGAAAATCAGAGACAACAGCCATTTGTGTGTCATTTTGCTGAACAGTCGAGTTATACTCAGTGATGACCCTGTAGTCCACGTACATGGTCATGTCCAGTCCACTTTTGTGTTGATCTCGTATCAAGTTGCCATTGTTCATAGTTTTCCACGAACTTGGAGTCCCTGTGGAGTCTGTGCTGCCATCTGTTCCCTCTGGCCTTCTTGGATGTACTACATTGCATTTGATGGCCACTCTGCTCAAGAGAGAAAGAAGTGCAGCCAGTCAAAAATTTGTTTTCAGCCTCTCAAGACTTAGATTTAATGTGAAAGAATACTTTCTGAAGGAAAATTCTGCATACATAATCAGTGAATGAGAGCAGATCTTAAGCAGAATTTCTCCATGCCAATATTATTATACAAGATCAGTCACAAAACTATATATCATTAACTCATTGCTTTGCCGTAGCTGTTTGTATTGAAAATATTTTAGATTTCCTGCAGTTTTTAATTTAATTTCAGAGTGAAGATTAAGAAAGAACACTTTAAAATCAAGATGCGTCCTTGTAGTTCAATATGACGATGCGGAATTGTAATAATGGGCCACCCTGGTAATGGAAAGATTTAAGGCGTCAACATAAACGGCATTGTAGCTGGTTCGACTCTGATAGGGGACCTTTGTTGCACAGTTGTCTCATTTCCTCTCACTTTGTTTCTTGATGTCTCTCTACTGTCAACTAAGAAAGGCATAAAGGCAGAAAACGCTTTGGAAATCTTAATCGTTATGCTACATTTGCTTTGGAACAACTGTGGGTCAAATTATTGGTAAAATTGACACATACGGCGACTTTGATTTGAAAACGATAAGACACTAAAAGTCGTGAGCTGTGACAAATTGATTTCTGAGAGATACCGTGACAAATATAGCTTAAACTTACCTTAAACTTTAGTTTGGCAGCATTGCGTTGTGATCCTTCTAATCCTCCTTGTCCTGTTGGTGGTGACTATGAAATCAGGTGTCAGTAAATCTAGAGATGTGTTGTGGAGCCACCCACCACTTAACATCAGAAAACACACAATGCAGGCACAAACACACAACATACACACGCAAATCATATCTTTTTAGCCAAACTGTAGAACAGTGTTTTCATCATAGTCCCACTTCAGTTGATTAGCAATACAGTTAGTAGTCATATTGAACATCCATGTATTTTTACATAGAATTATTTTATTGCATGAATAATTATGCCAGGTTTGGACATGCATTCAACTTGTCAACACTGGCACTGAAGTATGAACATGACTATGATTGTAGAATGTTCAAATATATAAATATGGGAGTCAGGGTACTTCGTACGAAGACAGACTAACAGTATGTTTACACAAAACAAGATGAAGGGCAGGCAGGGATAATGTTTTTTCTGGTTTCAGAGTCCTTCTAACACACCACATCTTGCATTTCATGATTATGTGACATTTATGAAACAGGTTAATGTTTACCATTATGTCACATCACCTTTTCTTTTAACAACTCTCAGTAAGAGTTTGAGAAGAAGTTTTGAAAGTGGAATTCTGTCTCACTCCTGCTTGATATATAACTTCAGTTGCTCAACAGTCCGAGGTTTCCTATTGTCATATTTGGGGCTTCACAATGCTCCACACATTTCCAGTGGGCGACAGGTCTGGACTGCAGACAGGACAGTCTCGTACCTGAACTCTTCTACTCTGAAGCCAGGGACGTTATAAGCAGGGACGTCCCTGAAAAAGACGCCACCTGGAAGCATTTGTTGTTCCAAAACCTGTATGTACCTGTTGGCATTAATAATGTTCATGCCATGGGCACCAACACACCTCCACACCATCACAGTCTGGATGGTCCTTTTCCTCTTTAGCCCAGAGGATATGACGCTCAAGATTTCCAAAACCTATTTGAGATTTCTCCAGATTCTCAGAATCTTTTGATGATATTTTTGACTGTCGATGGTGAAATCCTCGAAGTTGTGACACTATTCTTAAACTGTTTGCCCACACAGTGGTGAACCTCGCCCCATATTTGCTTGTGCATCACTGAGTTTTTGGAGGATGCCCCTTTCATACTAAATCATGACACTTTTACGTGTGACCAATAAACCTCTTTTCCTGTGGAATGATCCAATCAGGTGTTTTTGAACATTTCACAACTTACCCAGTCTTTTGTTGCCCCTCCCACCTTTTTTGAGATGTATTGCTGCATAAAATTCACAATAAGCATATATTTGCAATAATCAATGAAGTTGATGAGGTACAACTTTAGATATTGTCTTTGTATTGTTTTAAAAAAAAAACAAGGATTAAGAAATGATCCCATTTAGTTTTATTGAAGTTTTACAGAGCATCCTAACTTTTTGATCAGGGCTGTATTACCGGTGTGATTTTACACTGTGTGGATGAGGTCTGGCATTTCACATGACGACAACGTTTTACGTAACCTGGCTCCTGCATTCATTTTCCCACTGGTTTTGTGCCACTCTGTCTGGGCACTGATGCAGTATGTGATCCATGCAGTTCAGTTATTCCTGGAACTGCTTACCATCAGCTTCTTGGAAGGAGCTGGAAAGAACACAGAGTTTCTCTCGTTTATAGCTTGTTTTAGTTCTTTTACACCTTTAAGTATTCTGATATGAAGAATGTTGACATTTTTGGATTAAACTCAATAACCCGACTGTTTTTCTTGACAGAAATTTTCCAATGTGACACTCTTGAAATTATGGAGCTTATTCCAGACATTTTGTCTCAAATGAACTTTTGGGGAAATCATGTTAATGGAAACGTTGTCTATTTCCAAAGAAAAGAGGTGTGTTTAAGAGCAGGTCCAAGACATACAATTGTCTTACTCATAGTATTTTATTTATAACAAATACATAGATATTATTGTAGTAACAATAAGGACTGTACCACCATGCTGCACTATTGTAAAGATGTACAGCAAAATACTTTTTTGTAAGATAAAAATATAGAAAATTCTTGTCCCTAGAGATACTACAAATAAGAATGCATGTATGTAAAAACAGACATTGTCACTTGAGAGTAAAATAAACAGCAAAAACATTTAAAAGGTCAGAGTAAATATATGTCTAATAAATCAGCTCTCCGAAGTCTGTGCAAGAGTTCTGTTGTCAAGTCCTCTATGACTCTATGTCCTGCAGGGTGTCTGTGATCTCGATGTGGGGAGCTATGATGTTTCTGTTGGGCTGCGTGCGCCCTGAACGTCGACAGCAGTCCCTCAGCTGCCTAAACACTCTGTGGAGACTGTCGCGACTCGGTCTGTGCATGAGCAGCACTAGCATCAGGCTTGTACTGCTCCCGGAAAACAGTACAAACTCGGCCACGCTCAGAAATGCTCGCTCACGATGGCTCAGCCCCTCCCTTTCTAGATTTGCTCCTCTCACCAGTGTGACGCTATAGAAGAGATGGCAGAAAAACATGACCATTGTAACTGTCAGGAACACAGGTCCTTCCTCAGAGCCGGAGAGGAAACGTCCTTTAGATTTCCACTGCCGGACACAGCCACCTATCAGAAGTCCCAGTTGGAGGATGTAGGGAATCAAAAAAGCCAGGCACAACCTAACAGCTGCATACGAAACACCAGCACTGACCAGATCCATAAAACAAACACCTTCTTCCTGCAGACCGTTACGGGGTCCACGAAGCCCTGCCAGCAGCAGGGAAATCAGGACAGAAGTCAGGATCACCAGCGGCCCACAGACCCTAGGCTTCCTCAGCAGGGCATGGGATGGAGGATCCAGAGTGAGGACATAAGCCATAAGCACTAAGATCAGCAGGCCACACAGAGAGGCTGTGTTAATAGTGAAGGAGAGAGTGGCACAGCCCAAACCTGTGGTCTGCAGGTAGTCAGGTCTGTACGCCACAGTGTGGAGAGAGAGGAGTAGCAGCAGCAGCTGGAAGCCACAAAAGGCCCAGAGCAGGCAGTCGAGCCAGGCTAACCGTCTTTGGGGTCTGTAGTTCTGGAAGAAGCTGTAGAGCAGGAAGCAGCCTGCGACGAAGCCCAGCCCAGCCAAGAAAATGTAGACATAGTTTGCTCTGGATGTGATGTCATTGGCTGCAATTATGTCTAACTCATAGGGAAAAGCAGTGGAGCTCTCCATGATGGTAGCACTGTCCAAAAATGGAGGTGTGGTGCTCCTCTCAGTGGGCAAGTAAAGGCTTTTATTAGACTGGAAAGAGAAAGCAACCACGGATGAGTTCATGTCCTCTTATGTATCTTAGTATCACCCTCCACAGTGTGCCAAGTGTTCCCTCCCATTAGTGGATGAAGTGAAACTGTTAGCAAAGATCACATAATTTGGGTGCAAGTATTTACCTGGTGTCTGTAAATCGTTAAGCGCACTGAAACAAGTTTAAACTCATTGTGTAGAGCAAACATTCTTTATGGGTTAAACTTATTCATCTTTTTGAATGCAGTGTAAACAGTGTTACTGTCGCTCAGCCTGTGAATCACTGAATACGTTTCTCACAGGAAGACACTCTTACATGCATTTCCTTCCTAAATTAACTCAGAGCTGAGCTAAAAGTTTTAACGTAACTGGGAGGTATCATTACAGCTTTATAAAAAGAAATGAATAGCGCTGAATAGATTTAATAAAAACATTTTCTTTGCAAAATATTTTCTACAACAACACATCCCCGTTGGCCACTCTTTGTCTGCCCCCCCCCTTTGAGAAGCTGTCTGCTCAGTAAAAACACATTTACACTCACCATGTTTTGCTTTCATCACCCTCTCGTCTTCTGTTTGTATTCACCGGCCCGATGCTGCAGATCAACTCAAAGCCCTGACTGAAAATGACACTTCACTGCATGGACATGATTGCTCACAATGAAGAGCTTCTATATTTCTGCCAGCATACTTGCAGAATGACTTTGTGGCCATGTGATTGAAATCTTTTCCTCCCCTCCTTCCTTTTTTTTTCAACACCGTGCAGACTGAGGTCCGTTAAATCAGAGAGCATACTGAATCCCTTGTTTAACTTCCCCTGAGAGTTAAATGCAGTCAGTAACTTGTGCTGTGGTTCCTGGCTAAAGCAGTGAAATGGCTTTAATTTGGTTCTCTTAAGAGTGAGTTTTTGTAAAGTATCAATTCTGCTGGAAAATGGGGAGATGTATACTCAACTTGACTTTTAGAAGATGAAAACGTTTAATTTTCTTTTTCTCTGTGGTAGCGTTGTCTCCCAGCGAACTTAATGTCATGAAAATTGAAATCCAATTTTTGTTTCATTTCAGAATTCACTGGCACAAAAAGACAACATACTGTGAATCAGCATCAAACACAGCGCTGAAGGGATGTTGCGAAATTCACAACAGAGTAAATGCGCATGATGCTAACCGCATAAGGCTATAGATGCAGTTGGCGTCCCTTGTAGCTGCACTGCAACAGGAAGTGATCCATACCCAAAAATGCATTTAGCTTTCATTTCTGTTCATGCTGTAGAACAACAAAATCATATTTATGCTTCAGTCAGCAGATATCAAATTCATATCAGGCACAAGAAAGATCAGCTCTGCTAGACAACTGTATGAACACAGAAAATGATAAGTTTTCACCAAAGGAGGATTTTTTTTTTTTTAACCTAGATAATTTCCATGGCTCTTTGTTTTGCTTTGGTTTGACAGATTTCAGATCCACCCTATCGCCCAGAGGGGGCACATGTGCCGGAGGGAGAAGAGGACTTGAGCCCCGAGGAGAGGCGGGTTATGGAGAGGAAGATGAAGAAGATCTTGAAAAAGGAGGAGAAAAAGAAGCTTAAAGAAGAGGGAAAGACTCTAGAGAAAGCGGAGGCCTCTGGACCCACTGCACCTCGGCAGGCCATAGATTACCTCACCTGGTAAGAGCTGCTCATCATAAATGACATGAATGTTTCACAAACCAGTCGTCTCAGGCCTGCCACTGATTTCATTGAAATTTTTATTTGTAAGTACGAATATACAGCAACACATGACTGGGAACACCCAAACAAACAAGCAGTATAATGTCATCTGTGGCTGTGAATGAGCTTTGTAAGGTCTGAGAAAACAAGAGGACAAACCATACAGGCAGGGTTTCATGATTATATCCCATTGCATCATGGGAAATGTTTAATATAGAATTTTTGAGATTGACACACTTTAGGCATTAAAACTCAGAATACCCCCAACCCTCTGCTGCTTTTTTTTCCTCTTCTGTCTCTCTATGAAAGTACAGCACTAGATCACTGAAATATCTATAATTAAATATAATTGTCCTGCTCCATGCGATGTACATGGAAGGACAAAATCCATTGAACACTATAAAGCTACCCAGTCGAATGCAGGCTATAAACTCTGCCATCAAAAATAAATTCTTTCTCAGGATTTCCACCCCTCCCGATATACATAGCATAGCAGTAACTTAACTTGTATAATATTGCAGCCCACACCCACAAACTTTCTGGTTTTGTCTTTACAGCTGGGCTGAAAACCGCACAGAGTGGAAGTTCCAGAAGACCAGGCAGACGTGGTTACTGCAGCACATGTTTGACTCAGAAAAGGTCAAATTAACTTGCATGTGATGATGGGGGTTTTTTTTTCTCTCTCTCAGCTGTGGCTTATAGTGAGAATAGAATAGAATGCTTTATTGTCATAACTGTACAACATAATTTCAATGCATCCTTTTCAGTGGAAGAAAAAGCAAGATAAGGTAAAAAAAAACGACACAACACATAATCACACAGAACAGTAATAAATAGGCAAGTAATACAAAAATGAAAGTTCAGTAACAAATAGTATAGTCCGTAAAAAAAAGTCTCCCTCTTTGATTAGTTTGAGTTACACTCACTCTAAACTCCATTCAGAGAGAATGACATGTCATTTAGGCTGATGTTTATGGCATGGTTGAGCTGTTTTTGTATGATAGAAAACTTTAAAAAGTTCATTTCAATATTTTATGCAACTTCACCTCCTTTCTGCAATTCTTGCAGAATCAGCCTTTATGAACTGCCCATACTTTATATTTAAAGATGCCCTCTTTTGCTGCCTTTTTAAAATTACATTGTTTTAGCAATGCCATATAATGTATATTTGTACCTAATAACTAACATGCTGCACATACTCTTTTATTAGACACAGGCAATTATTACTACTACGTAAACGAATGGGCAGATAACTGGATTCAAGCAACATCATCGTATAATATACTCATCCTCAGATTCTAGACGACAAGTTCCCGGTGCTACTGCAGTATCTGGAGGGGCTTCGTGGAGGAGCGCGAGACACCACAGTGCAGAAGGCCTTGGCCCTGGTTGAAGAGTCAGGACAAGCGCCAGAGGACAGAGTTGTCCAGCAGAGGGCGCACAGAGCCAGAGATGTTATTCAGCTGCTTTCCTGAACCCACCACCATCAGAGAGAGATGCCAGAAAAGACTGGAAATTGTTTATTAGTGACCAGTGGACTGGATTATTGCTCTGGTCCCAAGCAAGGACTAAAACATACTGTTTCATAAGTACTCTTTTTGGAGTCCTGGAGTGCAAAACTCACTTTTGATTAAATAAGCAGTATTGCTTATAATCTTTTTTTAATTTGAATGTATGTAGGTCATAATTTCCTTTGTTTTCTGAAATAATTAAATGGTTACCAAAAAGTAATCAGTCACCAAAACCATTTAATAAAATATGAAACTTTACATGTTATTTTTAATACAAATTACACTAGTACCCATGAGAACAATGGCTGATTTTAATGTTCTCCGACTCCAAATGTAAAGAATTCAGAGGGCAGAGTCCTCCACCTATCATGATATAGATAGGTGAGAGACTGGTGGAGTAAAAAGTCTCAGGAATGTTTGTAGTCGAGACATGTTTGTACCTGTCATAGCCCCATAATGGGAAGTCACTGATGAGTTACTTTTCTCATCCACTCAAGGTATAAGATTAATATAAAATTATTTTGATCTTACAACTGATCTATACTTCCAATTCTAATCTCATCTATGTCCAAAACAGATATACAGCAGTTACAGGACTAGCTGCCAGTTTGTGCTGCAGGATCAGGGATAATATAGGCTTCCTGAACTACAAAAGCATGTTTTGACTCTTAAATGTTTCAGGAAGAAACCGGTCTTTATATGTATGTAAAGACTGGTGACATCACTTCCTGGGTTTCTAAAAATACACTCAAATGCATTTCAACATGGAACTCATTGTGTCAAACCATAGGCATGAAAATAACACCATAAGTCTGTTGAGATGTTTTACATCACTTGCGTTATTTAATACAAATTTTAAACATTAATTAATATCCTTCCAAAACTGTTGGGAGACTGTAAAACATAAATGAAGCAGAATGTGACAATTTGCCAAATGTGTTTGAAATACACTCAATTGAAAACAGTACAAAGACAAAATATTTCAAGTTTTACTTCAACTTTTTTTTAATAAATATATGCTTATTCTGAATTTGATTGCAGCAACATGTCTCAGACATTTTTTTCAACAGATGCAACAAAAGACTGAAAAAGTTGTAGAAAAGAAAAAAAAATCCTCAAATGTTGAGACAGGACTACATTGAACCTTTTATCCCCTCTCAAAACTTTCCATGTTCTCTTCAAATCATTTTTACTTCTCAATATGTTGTGTATTTACAAAATGTGATTCATTGGCAAGACATTTCTGATGGAAGTCCTGGAGAGACCCAGCCTCATAACTCCTGTTATAACTTCTGTTAGTCATGAGATAGTAATCCAAACAGAGTTCAGAATTAACCTTTGGGGCATCCCTAATGACAGTATTACTGTCCAGCAAGTGTCTGTGTCAATACCCCAAAACCTTCAGATCCACTCAATCCACACACATGGCGAAGGTGACTGGGAGATTTTCACTGCAGATCAAAAAGGCCGTTGTCTCCCCTAAGGTGTTGATCCTTAACTGTCACACTCATTGCACTTTTAGGTTCTTCTATGACATATAGGAGAGATATTGCACATAAAAAATAAAGTTGTATAAAACTTCAATGAGGGGAGGCAGCCTAGTTGTGTTCACTTACTTTGCTTTGAATCAAAAGGAATATTGTGTTGAGTGAGGAGACCACGTAGTCTCTCAATCTCTTCTGTCTGTTTTTGGAAATCCTGCATGAAAGACATAATAAGAAAATATAAAGCTGCTGTCACATTTTAAGCAGCATTGTTATGATATTGTACGTTATTGTTTATGACATTATTTGGAAGAGAACAAAAATATATACACCTCTGTACATTCCTGTAAAGAGTTGTGTGTTTTTGATTCAGCTGCTGAATCTGGCAGCTTTATCTTCACTTTTTGGCTCTTCAGGAGACCAGCATCCTCAAATATCTCCCTTAGAAGTTTGTTGTATCCCTACAGAAAACACATTTTGTGTTAGTGGAAAACACTAAAGACCCTTAACCTTTAAAAACGGCTGTACTTTGAAATATAATTTGCCATATAATTCTAAATGCAAATGGTACAAAGGACAATAGTGCATTTCAATCACTCTGGGAACCCTGAGTACACATATAAATGTCAGTTTGCATGTATCCAGCCCGTTGTGCTGGTTCATCTGTCAGCCAAACTAGTTTTTACCTGCTCAGTAATAAGACCTTCATAGGAAGCCTGCTCAACTTCATCCCATTCCGTCTGCAGTTTCTCACTCAATGTTGGATACACTTAAAATGAGCATACAAATTTATTTTTTTTAAAAACATTACTATTAACACTGACTTAACCCACTGAATTGTATTACAGTATAAGATTTTGTCTTACCTAGAAGAGAATGTGGATGGCAAACAAGCGGAGTCTCAAAGGTGAGCGAGTAGGTACAAGTACTGGGCTCTGAGACTTGAGCAAGCTTGTTGTTTGCACGGCAGACAAGATTAATCTACGGAAACAAGACAGGAAACAAGTTACACTACAAAATTTCCAGTATTCATATTGCTGATTTAATTGCAATAATGATTTTGAATTGAATGTATTGATTGGATATGAACTATCTGATCTTTAGGTTTCATTCATCATTTCTTAGCATTTCTCCTAAACTGGTCTTATACTTCTGAACATACACAAAATGAAGCCAGTGTGAGCTCCTAAATACTGTTACATGACTACCAGAATGTTAAAACTTTTAGAATCAAACTCACCTTTGTTTCCCTGTTTTTGGCTCCACAGGCATCCCCATCTCTCATCCACATGCCTGTGAAAGTATTGTTTGCTATTTCCCACTCTTGCCAGATTCTGTTAGGAAAAACACAAAGGCTGTTCTTAAAACAAGCCCACACCTTACTGCATTCATATTACAAAGATAACTGCATGAAATATAAGGTAAGTGTGTTTTACCCCAGTATCCCACTGTAGGCATTCCATCTAAATGTCTGCTCATGTTGGGTGATGTTGTGAAATGGACAGAACTCATATTTATACCTGCAAATTGACCAGGTACACAAATATACCCTGTTAGGTATATTTCCATACACTCCGATGTAACATGCATGAATTCAATAATCTATACAACAACAGGTCGTTGTAGAGAGCCAATGCAAACAGGAGCCATCACACATCACGTCATATTGTTGTAAAATACTCACGTTGACTCCGTGTAAGTGAAACACCTTCCAGCAAGCCGATGAAGATGTGCGGGGCCTTGAGGAAGACATTAATTATAAGTAAATAAAGCGATTTACGACTGGAACAGAACATCTCCTATTAAGTTCCAGTCAACATCATCCGGTGGAACATTCTCCTTCGGAACATTTAACCACAAGATTACATTAAATTTGGGGATTTAATTTGTGCCTTTCTTTTTTCTTTTTACCAGACACTGGAGATGGGGTCACTTTGGGTTGCAGTCTGCTTCCCTGAGCTAGAAAGGGATTGTTCAACCTAAATACAAAATGAGAGAGAAAATCAGTCAGATTGGGGCTCATGACAACACTGTGCAGATGTTTTAGCTTGACGTACCCATACGTGTTGGGCTCCTCGACTATTTTCATTTTACCAGCGAGTCCATTGTTTACTATGTAAAAAAAAAAAGCTGAAATCAGACTCAACTAAATTAAAACACATCACCACAGTGTAATCTGGAGCAACCATATAAGCACTTACTGAAAACAAACACATAGACCATCCAAAGATAGATTCGCTTACACAAGCACCGCATTGCTGATGACTACTAACTACACTTCCTGTTTCAGGCACGTCAGGCGACATGTCACCTGACCAAAATAAGATATGATCATGCGCATTGCGCAGCTTACTCATTTACGTGCTTTTTACGACACGAAGTAGCCAAAGACAAGTAAACTGTCTTTTAAGTTAATTAAATAACAATATAGGGTAATTGGGGGGTCATAATAATTGTATTGTGACATTAGATTTTGGATTGTAATTTGTGTTCAAAAGTTTCCTTTTTGCGAGATGAGTTCTGCAGTCATGCTTGTGACAGTGGGATAGCTAACGCTAGCTAGCGAGTGTCAAAGGATATCACGTAAACAGATGCTGGGTAGTTTTAATGCAGGCTGTAATCTTAGCTAACTAGCTAACCACTGGTTGCAACATGGGACGAAAGAAACACAAGTTTATGCGCCTTGACAATAAGGGCAAAGACAAAAGGCATAAAATGAAGGGGAAATCCTTAGAAGCCTTTACAGAAGAAATGCACACTGCTTTTGAAGGTAATAATACATATACTATTCTTAATCCAATAATATGATTCAATCATTCAACTGCATCACACGTTGGCTGCAAGACCAAGATTTAACAAAGTGCAACACCTGTGTAAATTGCTAAAAT
This sequence comes from Chaunax sp. Z400, assembly GCA_037577475.1. Taxonomy (NCBI): domain Eukaryota; kingdom Metazoa; phylum Chordata; class Actinopteri; order Lophiiformes; family Chaunacidae; genus Chaunax; species Chaunax sp. Z400. Next base: position 12,078,736 of record CM075203.1, read on the forward strand.
AATTTTTCTAGAGAGGACACACTCTTATCTAAAGTATAGCTATAAGATTTATTTGAGATTCCAGTATTTTATTACAGGGCCATGAGACCTTGATGTAGGTATCTTTAGGTTATTTGATAGGTGAAATAATGTTGGCTGTCCATGTTCTTTCAATTGTCCTGAATTCAAATATGAAAGCACTGCAACTCTTAACTCATGCCAAAGTGACAAACGTGTGTGTATGTGTGTAAACAATAATTCATTTGTGTGAATCAATTTCAATGAGGAAAACATGCAGAGTTTTAATAATATGAAAACACTGAAGGTGTAAGTACCTTGTACTTGAGTTAGATTGTTGATACATCTTAATACTGTATGTACTTTTTGCTCTCTCATTGTGTTTTTCAGCAAGTCTTCACTTCGAGGAGGGAGCCGAGGCCCCTCAGGTGAAACTGCCATGTCCTCTTGCCATGTGGGAGTTGGGTCACTGTGATCCCAAACGTTGTACTGGCAGAAAGCTGGCACGCAAGGGCTTTGTACGCAACCTGCGCCTCAATCAGCGATTTAACGGACTCATACTTAGTCCAATGGGAACAAAATATGTGACACCAGGAGACAGGTGTGTCGAGTTATTTCCATACAACCACAGTGAAGTTGCTAACTTCCAGAGAATCTGTAAAATATTTATTATTTTCACATATAAGGATCATTCGATCGACAAAACATAAGCTGCCATAAACTAACAATTTACCCGATAAATAATTCAATCTATGTTTTTTTGTCTGATCAGGAGCAAAAGTTCATAATGAAATGAAACAAAAATGCCAAGCTAATTTCAGCATTTTTAAATCTATTGGTGAGCAAATGTAAAAAAAAAAAAAATTGATATAGCAAATTAAATGTTTAATTGATTATTAAACTATAATGCCATTTAACCCTAACAAATACTTTTTTGTTTGATTATTTTTTCATGAATCTGTAATTGTGAGCCAATGCTAAAATAGTTTGTTAAAGAAAACTTTTGGTGTGGACATTTATGCACAGAGAGATTGTGGCTCAAAGTGGAATAGCTGTGATTGACTGTTCCTGGGCCAAACTGGAGGAGACTCCCTTCAATAAGATGGTTGGAGCTCATCCCAGGTTACTGCCATACCTCGTAGCGGCAAACCCTGTCAACTATGGCAAACCTTGCAAATTGTCTTGTGTTGAAGCTTTTGCTGCCACCTTTTGCATTGTAGGTAAGGCTGTATCTTTAGTTATTCATGAATTATGCACTGGATTGTCCTTTTGATCTCTATTTTTAACCTTTTTAAAAAAAAGTGGGGGCACTGAACATACTATACTATAACTGATTTTGCAGGTTTTGAAGAACTAGCAGTGCTCTTGTTGAAGAAATTCAAGTGGGGGACAGTGTTCCTGGATCTCAATAAAGTTCTGCTGGACCGCTATGCTGGTTGTCAGTCAGAGGAGGAGCTACTCTCCGTAGAAAAGGATTTTCTCATGTCCAAACCAGAGGAGGAGGAGTTTGGTAAAAATGGGGTAGAAATTAACAGGGGTCCTATCTGGTGTCCTACCCTGCATATTTTTGTAGCAGGGGAGGATGGGGTCATTTGGGTTGTAGTCACACATATGTCTTTTAAGTCCTATCTTAGTGTTGATTTGGCTTCATTTACAATTTGAAACTAAAATAGATCATAGTTATTGAATGTCATTATGGGAAAGCTCTCCAGCAAAAATGACAGTTTTGGGAAACTAGACAAAAATTTAATAAGTTCATTATATTTCCAACATTTTACCTCTTACAATCTAAGGCTTGTAAGATTCAATATGATTAATCAAAAAAGGTCACTGTAAGCTGTGGTATCTGACACATAATTCAAGGCAGCTTTCTCCAAAACTTTTAACACAAATGTGAAGGTTCTTTGTGCTGTTCCCTATAATCAAATGGAATTGCATTTTCTTTTCTTTGTTAATTTGATTATTTGAATTGTTTCTGAGTGTTGACCTTAATGAAAGTGTCTAATTTCCAGATCCATTTGATGTGAACTCTGGAGTAGAATGTGGGAATCTCAACAGGCGTCAGTGGTAAGCAGTTTATAACTTGATGCACTGATTGAAAATATTGTAGTGTTTGTAAGTTAGTGTGTCAAGTAGTGCCATAATCGACACTTATTTATACTATGTATTTGCAACAGGAAGTGACCTACGAACAGCTAAAATTCAAAAACCATTAAGCCATTATTGCTTGAAAAATACCAAATATTCTTAGAACATGTCTGTTCTTTGCCAGTTTGTTTGCTATGGGTATGGTTACTACATTAATCAAATCATCATTTCTCTGTTTAGTGCACTTGAAGATGATTCCAGTGACGATACAGATGCCTCAGAGGATAACGAAGATGAAGCAGAAGATGTAAAAACAAAGAGCGACTCAAGTCAAAAACATAATGATGAAGAGGAAGAAACTAAATAAATGCCATCACAATAAAGCATATTTCAACTCTGGATTCTGTTACTACAAGAACTGGAGAGCTTTTTCAGCAGACATGAGTCATGCATAAACTGAAGGCCATTTTAGGCCATCCAGTATTGAACTTGTATCCAAAAAATGTTTTTAATGTTAACATACAAATTAAATCAATACTTGCAAACTTTTTGATCTAAAGTGTGTATTGGAATACAGGGTTTTCAGTTTCAGTTGTATACACCCAGGTTTTATTGATAAAGAGGTGGCAAATACATACTTGTCGACTGAATTCAAGCTGCTCCTACAGATAAAATGTGGTCAAGAATGTAGATGACCTTCGCTACAAAGCTTTATTAATCAATCTAAAACAGAGAATCGCAAAGGCACTTTGTAGGCCACGTTTACTGTGGTATTTGAATATCAATAACTGCTGCTATCTGACTCCATGCCTATCATTAAGATGAAGTTCAGTAGGTTGTAAATGTGGCGAGGGGGGCGGACACAGCGGGAGTCTCCTCTGCTGTCCTGCGGTAACATTGTTGTGGAACGACGTCACAGCTCGAAAATGAAGGCGCAGAGGCAGCCATTACTGGAGCTTCTCTAATTATTTTATTCCAAATAAATATTCACGGAAAACTCCCATGGCAAGAGCTACAAGTCAGCTGGTAAGTGTTGCAACTTTAACATGAACAACAATTCGAAGCCCGTGCTGGATATGTTTGGTGTGGTGGCTGTTTGTAGTTAAATAGTTACGTCGGGCCTTCATCTGAAGAGCGATGCTAGCCGCAAATATTGGTTAACATTACGACTCACTAGCAACGTTAGCCTGCTAGTGTTGGCTAACACAACATCTAATGTTTGCAACATTGAGGTTGTCCAATTTTTTATTTACTTATAATTAAAGTTTCGTCGAGTCATTATGTGGTGATTTGGCATTTAACAATGGCTCGTTTAGTTTATAGGATGTGACCATTTTCCCTAGGTTAGACGCGTTATCTGTTGGCTGACGTTAGCTAAACATGTTCGCGCTTTCGATCGATGTTACTGCTAGCTAACAAGCTAAGGTTAGCTTGATTGCGTTCCACCTTTAGTTAGAAGAAAGCTTTTTAAGGTTATTGCTGTGCAGGCTGCGTGTCAACCATGAACTTTCAATTTTCGATATTAATGTCGGGTCATTCACTTTGAACATGATTTAATAACGTTATTTTAAAAAGGCATAAGGTTTTGAAGTTACTTATGTTACCTGGGTTGCTAACGTTAGCTAATTGGCTGGTTGTTAGCGTCAAGTTTATGACTCGCTGTCAGTGATGGCCGGCATTATTTGATAAGGCAGCAGGAGCTAACATTAGCTTGCTAACAGGCTATAGTTAGCAAGGAAAGTTCGCACAGGCCTGTTGTTACCCAAGAACTCGGGGATTTGATGAATGTTAGCTGGCATTTTCTATCAACCATTACGCAGTTGACCAATAGTTATTGGTCAGCAGATAGTTATACGACCAGTTGTCAACCACACAGTTAGGTCTGGATAAAAGAGCTAAATGGCCACACCTTGGTTTTGAATGAGAAGAAGCTAATGTTAGGCCATCTGAACTAACTAACGTTTGCCAAGTTGATAGCTGAGCAAAATCAGCACTTCATACAAATTTAATGTGTTCAATATAGTTACGATAGTAAGTACAACTTTCACACGAAAGCAGTAACTTTGACATAGTTTTCTTAAACTTAAACACTGGATAGTGGGACCACCAGGCTCTGAAGCGGCTTCTTCAATAGTCGTATGCCCTTATCAACATTAGACTTTGCTCCTCAAGTGGTCTCACTTGAAATTAAGTTATGATATCCTACAACGAGTGTTGAAATCGGCGACCCTGAAAGGCCCAATATATAGGTCTGTTATATTTGATCCCGCATGCCCCATGTCCTTCAGTGATATACATACACGTTTAAGGAATTGGTTCTTGTGTTGTAGTACATTTTGTTTTCGAGATTCAGTCTCCTGCACCAGAAAACGAATTGTATTTTTTACATTGGTTCAGGAAATGTTTTTTTTTGTATGTTTTTTAATTTGATGCCTAACATTATATTGTCATCTTATTTAAGTTTTAGAAAATGTGAATTATGATGCACCATAACTAAACAATTGCTAAATCTTTTGGCTCACAGAATCATACAAAATCATTAAAAAAATCAAATCCTAGTTGAAATTTACATATGTAATTTGATACTGTACAAGAAAGAGCTCTCACCGTTTATGTATTCTATTTATTCTCAGCATTCAAATGCGTGCTTGGAATGCTTGGCAAGTAACATAGCATGGGTTAAGGAATGAGTCATGTATTTTCAGTGGTAGTTTTATAGTGCATTAAAAAGTGAATCTTTACAATTTAAATCAATATGCGAGGTGCTCCATGTTTATTTATTGTTATTATTTATTGTTCATTTATTGCTTAAATGAGGATACACTAGGTGGACATGGCATCCCCTTATTGCCTGACATATTCTCAATGGTCTTCTCTTCCAGTATGATGTTGTGCCCATTCAGCCCAGCGTTGTCATCTGTTCCTGCTCGCATCCATCAATGGTAAGAAACCACCCTGACTCCTGCTCGCCACTTGCTATCCCAGGCGCAAGCAGTAGCCACTGTCCCAGCATGGAGGGCTCAACCTCGCAGGCCCGTGCTGTTGGAGCATCTGCCAGCAGCCAGGGTTCAGACCTCCGCACGCAGCCGGCTGTCCAGGCCCCACAGCCACGGAAGAAGAAGCCAGAGGACTTCAGATTTGGCAAGATACTGGGAGAGGGCTCCTTCTCAACAGTATGTAACTTGCATTCCACTTTAAATTATACTTGGGTAGATGTTGCTACATGCTAGAATTCTTTTGATTGTTGGATGAGTCATCCTCAGTTTATTTGAGGTGATTTGACAAAACAGTCCTTAAGACTCACTAGATTTTCTCTTAAGTCTGAGTCAAGGATACCTTTTTGTTTTTGTTTTTTTACCATAAGGTTGTCTTGGCAAGAGAGCAGATAACAGGGAAAGAATATGCAAGTAAGTAATAATGCACCAACATTTGGTGACTTAAACGTTACTATCAAAATTGAAAAGTTGCTCATTGTGTTTTTACTATTACTGTATATCCTTAAATTTTATTCTCTATCCTCCAGTTAAGATTTTAGAGAAGCGCCATATTATGAAGGAGAACAAAGCCCAGTACGTGAAAAGAGAAAGGGATTTGATGTCAAATCTAGATCACCCATTCTTCGTGAAGCTCTACTTCACATTTCAAGATGATGAGAAGTTGTGTATCCTTTTTAGTACATTTTGTCTGCACATTATTGTTGTCCTAACGTCATTGTTGTTTTTGTGTGATAAGAAATCTTTGATGGTAGTAACTGTAGGTTACGTTGTAACCTTTCTTCTCGGAATGAAGAGACTCTCTCTCTACCCACCCCACTCCAATCATCCCTTGCCAACAGATGACATGGTGTTAACGTCATAATTTTGATTTTCTTAGATTTTGCAGCATTACATTCTGAGCAACTTCGAGGTGGAATTATAATCTCTTCACTGAGAAAACAATGGTTACAAAGTAACCCACAGTTCTCCATCGTATCAAGATTATCTCTCCACCCAGTTACATATTTCATATGTACAGGGATTTCTGTAAGACCCCTTGCAAAGAAGCAGAGCACTCACAGGACACAAGAACTATCACCAGTCTGTGCTACAATCAAACAACATTCAAATATATGACATCTACACACTCCTGAGCTGGCAGGATGGCCCTACGCTTGCAGCCTCCACTGTGTGCCGGATACGAGGTGCTACCCAGAGCCTCTCTGGTCCTGCAGACGCAGAGGCCAGTGACCATATGGGTGAAAGGGTCGCTCAGGCTAGCTTGCAAGACATCAGGCTAACTAACAGGTATAGAGGACTCCTGCTGCCGAGTAGCATGCAAAACCCGACTCCACGAAGAGAGCGAATGCTGCTGTATTCAGCCGGGTGGAGAGATGGTCTTGATACGATAGAGATAAATTCATTGTGAGTAATCAGTGATCCTTAACTAGCCCCTTAGATTTTGGCCTCAGCTACGCTAAGAATGGGGAGCTCTTGAAATACATTCGCAAAATTGGTTCATTTGATGAGACCTGTACTAGATTCTACTCAGCTGAAATAGTTTGTGCTCTAGAATACTTACACAATAAGGGGATAATACACAGGTAAGACTTTGTTTTATCTATACCGATTTTCTGATTTTTCTGTCCCCTTTTGTGTTTTCTTCATAAAATTTTCAAACCCTCTGAGGCTGTTGTTTTCCTCATTATGTTGCACCTTTTGTCAACATTTCAGAGATCTGAAACCAGAGAATATTCTTCTGAGTGAAGATATGCACATCCAAATAACAGATTTTGGGACAGCAAAACAATTATCATCAGACAGTAAACAAGGTATCATCACCATCCTGATTTTGCTTGTACTTCTCAGCTTGAATTAAAAAGTGTGTTTGTAACATGAATGTTACATTTTACTTTGTGTATTTTTACCATTTATCTGCATCATTTGGCAGCGAGAGCAAACTCCTTTGTTGGAACAGCACAGTATGTGTCTCCAGAGCTGCTAACAGAGAAATCAGCCTGCAAGAGGTAATGAAGTTTGTTCATTGTGCAACTGATATACTTCCTAATTATTATTGTTCTGTTTTTGAATTTGATATAAAAGTTGCATCACATCTGTAATGTTATTTTTCTCTTATCTTACTTTTTTAAGCTCGGACTTGTGGGCCTTGGGATGTATTATCTATCAGCTGGTGGCTGGTTTACCACCGTTCAGAGCTGGGTAAGTACTAAAGGGATGTTGTCACAGTCAATAAGTCAATCCTTATTAATTCATGCTTTAATAATGGATGATCATATTGCATTGCTATTTTCCCTGTTAACTATTAAGTTATTTCAAGTGCAACAAATGCAAGGTGTGAGAATAGCCTTGCCTCAGTAGCATTAATCTAGAATATAACATTTCACTTGTGGTTAAGACTGTCACAATTATTTCATAAGCACCTGATTAGGATTATTTGAACTAGCCACAATTATTTTCCATAATCTTAAGAATCACTTCCATTCATCTGTATTAAAATAGGTGGATGAAACAGAAATGTCATATTTCCATTACTATTTCCACATAGTTTTCCACTGTTTCATGTTTGACTGGTGCTTAAGACTGTCACCTGGTTGCTCTTATTCGGCTATGAGTGGAGAATTAAATTAGCCTTTAGTGCCACAGATAATTTTTCGAGGTGTTTAACTTTTCAATGAGCATCTGTTGATCTTAGCATCATGGATCATTTAATGCCAAATTCAAACACCACACCACAGCAATGGGCACTTTCTGGTTTTTAACCCAATTTAAAAAGAGCTCTAAATTGTGGAGGAGGCAAATTTGTAACATCAAAACCGCTAATACCACAAATCGAAAAACCCATCTACAGACCCACCACCACACCCAATCCACTGAATTTGGACAGACTTTCTCAGCAGCAGGTCCATCCAGGCAATTAACTGTTACTCAAGCTTTCAGATGAGAGTCTAAATTAATAGCTCTTCTTCTTCATAACGTGTATTTGTATTTATAAACTACACTTAGACTTAGACTTTAATGGTGAGATAAAATGAATAGAAGAGGACCGTTAGACATTAATCGCCATTATCTCTATTAAAATGCCATGATCTTGACTGCCATCCTTGTGGTGTACTTCCCTAACAGTCTTCTCTTTTTCTTTTCCTCTTGTGTTTCATATATTTTAGAAATGAGTACCTAATATTCCAGAAGATAATAAAGCTGGAGTATGAATTCCCCGAAAAATTCTTCCCCAAAGCCAAGGATCTTGTCAAACAGCTTTTGGTAGGTCATTATGTACCATGTCTCATATAGGTACGGTACAATGAAATGTTAATATCTTTGGGCACATTCATGTGCTACATTAGTTGTTTGTTCCAGAGTTGGTTATTTACAGGGCAGTACTTTTCTCCTGAATGAAAACATCTGTTTCTGTGTTTTGTATCAGTCACTGGACCCTTTGAAGCGGATTGGATGTGAAGAGATGGGAGGGTATGACCCTTTGAAGCGGCACCCCTTCTTCGACACCATCTCCTGGAGTGACCTACACATACAGACACCCCCCAAGCTCACCCCTTACCTGCCAGCCATGTCTGAAGATGATGAGGACTGCTACGGAAATGTAAGACATTCCATTAAGCTGAGAGCGCATCAAATGATGTCTACAGGTGCAGTGGCATCAAAAACCCCTTGGAAAAGCAACATGGTGTGCCTGTGTCATGGGGAAGCATACGCAAACGGACAAACAAATGCAATCAATGGAAAACTGCACCTTGAGCTTAAGAGTTGAAACTATTGTAACTTCTATCTGCTAGAAAAACAAAACAAGGAGTGCATGCGAGGCCTACTGTAGCATAGGATAACAATGGTTTTGCTGGCGATGCATTTCTGGCAATACGTCTATGTGATCGGCCCCTTGCGGCGCAGGTCATTCTCATTTTGTCCAGACTATGCTTATTCATTCAACATGTGTGTGATTGCCTTTTTGAATTATACAGATTACCCCTCAACTAATCATCTCTAAACCTTTTGTCCCCTGTCTCATTCCTAGTACGATGACCTCCTGAGCCAGTTCAGCAACATGCAGGTGGCCCAGTCCAGCTCGTCACACTCCCTGTCGCCACATGAATCTACACCACCGCAGAGATCCAGCAGCAACATTGAGCAGTACATACATGACCTAGATAATAACTCTTTTGAGCTGGACTTGCAGTTCACTGAAGAGGAGAAGCAGCTATTGCTGGACAAACAGACCACTGGAAACCCCTGGTAAAATGTTATAATCCTGTCAACATTCTAATCTGTGTGAAGCAGTGGGTTGTTTATTTAATTCAAATTTGAATCATTCATGGAACAAAGTCTTGTACATTTCTGAGAAATGTGTAACATAGTTGAATTATATCATTTTTTAAATTAGATAAATGAAATGGAGGGGATGTCAGTAATTTCTTGTTACTTATTTACACAGGCACCAGTTTGTGGAGAATAACCTGATTCTGAAAATGGGCCCAGTGGATAAACGAAAGGTGCTTGAATTTGATTTATTTGTTTGTTAACTTATCTTTATTGAATTGCTGTAAATTTCTATTTATTTATATATATATAGTTTTGTTTGTTTAATAAAAATTGTAATCTTTTTAATTGAAGACGTTTTATAAATTAAGAGCTTTCTGCCAACTAGTTGTGGGTTTTCAAGTCACTTCCCACTGTATAGCTGTAACTACTAGTATATAGGAAGAAAAGGGGAATTCCTTGCTGTGGTGAGGAAAGTCTGAATGGCCTCATAACCCCCTCTGTTGGTGAACTTATGTCTCAAGGATTGTGGTATTCCATTGCAGGGTCTGTTTGCACGACGGAGACAGCTGCTTCTCACTGAAGGACCACACCTGTACTACGTGGATCCTGTCAACAAGGTCCTAAAAGGGGAGATTCCTTGGTCCCTAGAGCTACGACCTGAGGCCAAGAACTTCAAAACCTTCTTTGTTCACACGGTACAAGACTGTTTATATTAAATATTTATATTTCTGTGCAACAGATTTTCCCCCAGAATGTTGATATTTTTGTTTATTTCTGTGCAACAGATTTTCCCCCAGAATGTTGATATTTTCCTAGAAAAACCTTGTTTCAGTTTTTCTTAAAATATATGTACATATATTTAAATTTCTCTGATGTTTGCAGCCTAACCGAACATACTATTTGATGGACCCCAGCGGAAATGCTGACAGATGGTGCAAGAAGATCCAGGAAGTGTGGAGAAAGATCTATCAAAGGCACCAAAACCCTGGCCTATAGGAGCACAATTCCTCGTCTGGCCACTCCTCTCTAGCTCTGAGGCCAATCACTGAGCAGAGTAACACCCTCTTTAGTGCCCTTCATCACCGCAATGTAAACAAACTCTTAGAGACGCTGGCATCTAGACCTTGTTTGTTTTCCTGAGTAGAACCATGGGAAAAGTACAACTTTGGATTCAGGGTTGCTTTGCTTGTTCTTTGTGCTCTCTGTGAGGCTTCTATTGCATTTCTCCATGTATGGATGAAGAGACTGCCACCATGCACATCTGCTTTTTGTACATTCTGCAGGGGGGGGGGAGGGCAAGCTTGTCCTGTAGAGTGACACAGGCTTGGGTAATGCTAGAACTATCTCAAGTGCAAGGACTGGTTTCCTGCTTCAATGATACAATGACACAAAATCAAGCTTTTATCAACCAGAGCCTATCCTGATATCTTAAACCACATCCTAATCCTGCATTGTATGTACAAGCTGTAGTCACATCCCACATCTAATACATTTACTCCATAGTTGTAACAGATACTGTAAGCTGATTCAGTCTCACACGTTTACCAAATTTAAGTCCTATATGTTTTTGTCAAAGCCCAAATGTTACCATGGTATTTGAGTTGTGTTTTTTTTTTTTTTTTACATCTCTTGGTACTTGCTTATTGCAGTCCAATTAAGGTCTTGATGTAACAAAGCTCAGTGCTGTTCTGCATTGAGACATGGGTCTGAATCAATCTCTGTATGAGTGTGAGCCTTCCATGCTGTTACTGAGGATGTATTGCTAACAGGGGTGGGTAAACATGCCACTAGCTTGTACTTCCTAATCATAGCTTTCTTATCTCCTGCATGGCCAGTTTTGTAGCTCAGCCGTGTCTGCTTCTCTCTCCTAGGGCACTGGAGATATAGTTTATTCAAGATTAATGGTGGGTATTTTCGACTGCATTGGCAACCATAGCAAATATTATTGGATAATTTGGCTGTTCTGTACCATTCACTGGCTATTTCTCTATGGTGTGAATTCTTCACTTTCCTTTTTGGTGGGAAGGTGGCTCATCTTCAGTACGTCATTGAAAACAAAATCGTATGTGCTGACCACCCCATGCTGAACAGAAAACCTTCAACAGATACAAACATACTATCATTCACAGAAGCAATCACAGTAACGCTGTTGTCCCATGACGAGATGGCAGAACTGCCTAAATGGGCTTATTAGCCCATGCATTTCTTTTCTTTCTGATATTTGGCCCAATAGAAATTAAATCGATTGATTTAAGTTGTGCCCTTGTTTTAGCAATATGTATTATCATAATACATTTAACTTTGACATATTCCCTTAAGGTCAATTCCAAAGGTCCTCTTCATTCAGCTGAGTCAGTGTGTGCAGTGTGTGACTGGAGTATAGGTGAAGAGGAACCTCTGGTCCTGTAGCCCAGGGCTCGATGTGGTTGGATGTCAGTTAAAGGATATCGTATCTGATCCAAATAACCGATGAAATTGCTGTATCTGTCTATTAAGTTGAGTAAACACTAGAGAAGTGTTTTCCTCTAGTTATAAAAATTGTTTGAATCAAGTCGATGGCAGTCAGTTACATTGTGTATGAAATACTCTACCTGGCTTGTAACTGACTAGAACTGTGATGTACAGATGATGTATTATTAAAATCTGAAGCAAGTAATGCAATGATATTAGGATACAGTTTTTGTATTTTTATTCTTGTATAAGGTTATTTGATGGCTATTGTTTAGCCTCTAGTTCATTCTGTGTTATTTAAATTCTAATATATGATCATATTTGGATTGAAGTCATGTTCAGGGGCCATGTTGTGTATGTATTGAGATGTAAAGCCTTTGAATGTGAATAATTATTGTAAACTATAATATTTTACAGCATTTTTCTTACTATATCATACATTTTCTATTTGCTCAGTGATTTAATCATATTCTGATAATTTAATGAATCTGTTCATTCTCTCTCTGATTATTTGTGCGCTAGGTCAGTAGATGTTGAATGATGAATTTTCCACTTAATGCTTGGTAGTCCAGTAATTAAAGCATGTAGGGATTTAGGCATACAAGTAAAGCCATGTGTCCTGTCTTCTGTTGACAACTCCAGTCATGACAGTGAAAGCGGCAGCATTCAGTGGCAATGGCATCTCATATTTTGCAGCATGTAAATAAAGTACCGGCCCATTATCTGCGTTTTTGTGTTGTGAAAATTACTTCTATGCAAACATCACAGGATGATCTTTGATACTGTAAAACCACATTTTGTGTCTCAACACAATGAAATGCTGTAAACAAAAATATGAATACAATATTCTCAACATACTGTATTTCTTTTCTATGTACTGTGACATTTTCAGGCTCTTGGGATCAAGAAATAATTGTTCCACATTGATGCGTCAGTAGATCAAAATGGGGAGGACCTCTTTTCTCTTAATTTATGCAAGTGTCTGTCAGTGTTGGTGGAGTGGGGTAGTAGGAGTGGCTGAGGCGCTGGCAGCCTACTTTACATGAATCGTGGACTCGTAAGTTAGTGGCTGCACTTCAGATATTTCCTGTCAGTCGTACAGAGCCGAGGGCGGAGGAGACGAGGAGAGGGATGGCAGACAACAGCTCCGAGACGAGCAGCTCCGTCCACCGGAGATGTTTGACCCATTCTCCGGCGGAGAGAAATAATTCAACTATCGGGGCATCGAAATGGATTCGACTAAACGTCGGAGGGACGTATTTTTTAACAACGAGACAGACGCTGTGTCGGGATCCCAAATCATTTCTGTACAGACTGAGCCAAGCTGACCCCGAGCTCGACTCCGACAAGGTAAATGCTAAGCTAGTCCAGCTAGTTAGCGCTGTAGTTGGGAGCGCAGTTGGATAACTCGTTTTAATTTGCGCAAAATTAACTTGTGCTTGCTCGTTGCATAGTTAAGCAATTTGGAATGCCAATGCCCGCGCTTACTTACTTGTTTACACATATTCCCAGATTTGTTTAAGTCAGTGTTTGTTCATACTACTTACTCCAAATTCAAATTTTTGTGGCTAGCTAGCATTAGCTCGCCAAGCTAGCTAGATTCCGACAGTCACCACATGACATACGATCTCGGTGCTAGCTTTTGAGTGTAGCTGACTCGTCTTCAACAAGATAGTTGCCCCGTCTGCTTTTAACTAAGTATGTTACTTAATATCTTAGTTATTAAAAACAGCTATTTGTTGTAATGGTCTATAAGGCTTTTTCAGTTGAAATTACAGGTCGACACAGTAGTAGTTGGAAACTTTCTCCATCTGAGTTACATATTAAGCTTCGAACCTATCAGTATACGTGGAGACCAATATTAAGTATGACTGAGTATACTGTAGTTCATAATTAATGTCATCCTATGTTTTACCTCACTCGGCATTATCAGACAGATAATTGGCTGTGACACAAAGAAATTTAGATTTTACATGGTATTGGTACGCAATTGACACACCATCCATGGCTCTTTTTTTGTCCATGATTGTAATGTCTGCAAGCATTTATCATATAATTAGCTTTCTAAATGTCCTACACAAAAGGACTTTATTGCTCCATCATTATGTGTTCTTTCTTCCCTCTCTTGAGGCTGGTATGTTACTTGGCTGTTTGCTCTTCAGTTATCAGCCTCTGCTGGTGGTGAGGCTTCCCTAATAAGCACATAAGTCATTGCCAAGTGGGGTGAGGTGATGCTGTCACAACTTAAAGCTGGTCACGCACTCTTTTCCCCGAATGGCCTCAACGCTCGAGATGCAGCCTTCTCTGTGTTTGTCCATCTGCCACTTTTAATAGCAGCGTTTGTGCTTTAAGATTCAAAACATTGTCAAACACAATGTATCAAGTGTTTTATATACATTGTGTAATGTGCTCTGCTTTTCATTGTTCTTTCTACTGCCCCATTATTCATTGTTATCATCAACTTGCACATTTTAATCCTCACCTCTGCCCCTCTTTATACTAAGCTGAGACCATGGCTCATCTCTTAGTTTCATGCAAATATCCTAATCTCTGAATAATCAGCTTGCTTTTTTGTCAGTTCATCCTCCCATGAGCAACGGATCAGTCCATTTCAATCCCCTGTCTTAAGTATGTATCAGACTCTCATGTCATTACTGTACCTCTCCTGCATGCAGTCTGGTTTAAGATCGCTCCCAGGAAATGATGGGTTATTAGATACATTACACTTGCCACTGAGTCCTAAGCTATATACGTGAACATAATTTAATCTTATTTGCAACTGAGCCAACAAGTTTGTCTTTTTGCAGCACACAATCCTGCATGTGATAGGAAGCCCAGCAGAGAAACAGTTAAGCAAAGAACTCTGTTTTGTGGCGAATGCAGTATTGTTTCCCAGCCAAGGAAATGAGTGGTTCATTTCTCAGTCACGCAGGCTGATGTGCTTCTGCAGGACTCTTGAGAAGGACTGCATTATTCATATTGTTGACTGGAGCCTGTTTTGCACATTGGGGTAGATCAGGGAGAAAGTGGTGGAAGTGCTGTGATGTGCACTGCCATAACAGCTAGTAATACACTGTACATATAGCTAGACCACAACACATAATTTTGCATTTATAAATATTCTTTTTAGATATTTTTAATCCAAAATTGTCCTCCCACCCATTGCTGTAATTTTCAAATGATACCTTTGTTACTGTACTTGGTTTGTTAGTCTTAATTGACTAATTCATGCTGCAAGATTATAAGTGGGTGCTGCTTTCAAAATGATCAGTTCAGTCAATGAGTTGAGATGCACATCAATGGGCATGTGTCCCTTTGACAGACTCCTGGTCTCAAACCACTTTGCTTTGGACCACTCAAGTAGAGACCCAGCTTTCTACCTTTGAGAGCTGTATAAATTTTTCAAGCACCCCATCACAAAGGATTCTTGTTCCCTAACATCTTTGTTCTTTTCATATTCATATCCATTCGGTGCCTAGAGAAGTTCTCTTTGTGGCATGTCTGAGAGACATTTGGCCACATTTAATGCCAGATTCAGGTTGTATGTTATATCTGAACACACTGTCAGAAGTAACCTAAATATTTAACAGTGATATCTCTTGTCTCCTCCTACTCCATCTTCTCGTAGTAAGTCCTCAAAAGGACACTGCAGGGTGCGATTGGAAAGTAAAACATGACTCAAGGCTAGTCCCATTGGTTTTATCAGGTTAAAGCAAAATTACTCACAAACTCAGATGCCTGCCTGTCCTGTGCAGCAGTACATTTAAAACGGCAGCAGGAATTTTATTCTGAGCTATACTCTGTCACCAGTGAGAACAATCTTCACTTCCAGCCTCTTTCTCTATTGTGGTAGACATTTTCCGTTCTTCATAGAGAGACCTCCAGGTTGCAGTTTGTTTTTCCTCCCCTGCCTTGCCAGCTTAGCCGTAGAGCTACTTAAACTGCCTTTCATCGTGTCAGCAATGCTTTTAGAGGACTTTTCAAAGGAGCCTTTCCTTAACTGCCTGAAGCACTCTTCCATCATAAATTGTTCTGCAAAATGCACTATTGGTGTTGCCTTGCTCAGTTGAAAATGGTAGAAAGGCGAGAGATTCCTCCCAGCCTTAGTGAAAGGTTAAACTCGTATTCAAATGACAGCTTTAAATGTCTTGAACTAGTTTCATATGATAAAGCTGTGATGCAATGTGTCTATTATTTAAAAGATGAAGGCTTTTTTTACTATGCCATTACTGCTTGTATTCCAGGGGGACTCCTGTCTGCTAATCTTCCAGGATCAGACTTCCACTTGGCTAAGTAGCTCCAGTCATGTGACTGGGAAGATCTACTGCAACATCTTCAAGTACTGTTTCTGCAGTACTCCAGCTTGGCTTTAGTTCAGGCTGAGAAATGTTTGACAAGGCTTTCATTCTTTTTATTCTTGGCCCAAAAGAATTTTAATTGCTTCACATTATGGTGTTACCTGTTTTAATTGTCTGTGGTTACAGTGTATTTCCTTGATAATTATAGGCAACCATCTGGTATTATTTGAAAGCCCATATGAAATTAAATAGTGAATATCCCCACACCTCTTTTGCTTGAATTAGTGAGGCGTTACATTCAGCGTTTCAGTGTGGACCCATTGTTGTACTCTGTAGCAAACTTGCAGCGGCTTGTTTATTTTGTGGAATTAAGAATTTACTTTCAGTGTTGCTGTTTCTGCTGAAAGCCTTATTGGACATCATGTGTTTGAAGGGTGGGTCACCGTGGTGTTTCCTGTGGGAGGATATGTTTGGTGGAGAAGAATTATAAGGTCAATAAAGCTACATACGCAGCTGCTATAAAGCCCACCTTTCTAATTATCCATTATTTAATTCTAAGCTGTCTTTATTGTAAATCCAGTCTTTTTAGACCTGCTTTGACTTTATCGTTAATGTACTGTATGCACAGTAGGTTTTGCATTCTCAATATTTTGCAAGGCTAAATCACAATGTAGCCATGTAGCATGCATGAGCTACACTGAACTATCCTATAGACTATTTAAGAAGACTTTATATTTCCTGTGATTCTCACTTCCAACTTGCCATCGCTGAGTTCAACAGCACATAAACATTACTGAGTGACAGTGGTAAGAGCAATATCATGCCAAACAAAACATTTGAAATCACGTTATTTGGACACCCTAGAGCCAATTGTGAAAGCGAGATAGCACGAGCAGATAAATTTAATCTGCAATACCGATGCCTGTGATGTCGAGACATGTCTGCAGACATGAGCGAGTGAACCAATATCACATATCAGGACATCCTAAAGTACTTGTAAGTCCGATTTTCTATATTTCATTAAATAAAGAATCAATTATACTAAAAATAAATGCATAGTTTTTGTGAAGTGATCCGAACAATTGTATGTTTGGACGGCGTGAAAGACTTCAATCTAAGATTAGCAATCCACTGTTTTTCAGACGGCTCCTTTGTTTGGTCTCCTTGAGTAGTGATCACTGAGGGTAAAGCATAAAAAGACTTCTTTTATCCTTAAATGACCGGTGTGTACAACCAAACACAACATGTGAATTAACCATTGCTAACAGTTATGGATAATCACTGTGGGATCACAGTCTATTGTTGTTTTTTGGTAAACACTTGGATTTAAAATCACTCGTATGTGGTGTTCTCACTGTCGGCACTGCTTTGTTCGCCCACATAGTTACCTCTAAGATGGCGGCTGTTGCATACGCCCCTCATATGTAATGTCACACTAAAAGGGTCTCTTTCTTGTGGTTATTGTGGGCAGTGTTGACACTTGTTAGTTTATTTATTTTTATCATCTGGTCTCTTCAGTTTAAATGTTTGGTTCAGGCAGGTGTTCATATTTAATGAAAATGTACTTTGCACAATTGAAAATTTGCGGTGTGTCAAGATGGGTTTTTTTTTGGGTGTCACAGTCCAGGTAGACCTGTTCTGTTACTCTTCACAACCTGAGTGATTGTTTTGTTTATCATTCCAATCACAGCATCACACAGAGATGGTTTTATATCTGGGCTCCAAGCTCTCAAATTTAAACATTTCTCCACTTTTACTTCTCCTTAATTTTACATTCCATCCAGTCAGGCCTACCCCATCATTCCCTCACTGTCCCTATCCCTCTGCTTGTTGCCCAGTCCTCCCCTGCTTGGGCCCCGAGAGACTCAGCCTTTTGTTTTTAAATAAAAACAATGTCCCCTTTGTGCATATGGGCCCTTATCAGAGCCCCCATAATCATCTCTCTCTGAACTAGGTCACTGTCACCGTAAGCCAGCCGTAGGTGCATGTGCACCAGAGGACCAGCAACAGGCTTAAAAGCATGATGGGTTACAGAGCAGGAAGCTTGCAGATGAACAGTTATTGTATTGTGGTTTTGGTTTCTAATTAGCAGGATGAGCACAGGTGTTAATACCATTAACAATAACAATAATACTAACAATAACATTGCCTCTGTTATTCAAATGTCCCACTGCAAGTGAGCCAGCATGCACATATCTAGAACCCTTAAAAACAAAGTAGCCAAATGAAGTTCAGTTGTGATTCATTTTATTTTCATTTGTGCTTTTTCCTACCGTGTCACCCCATCTCTGCTTTTCGCTGCTGTGAGTAGTGTAATAAGGAAACAATAGTGCTCTGTATGAGTGTGGTGGCCATTGATTTGTGCTGTACAGGATACTCCATGCGTGCCAGGCAATGACCGATCAGTGGTTTGTAAGGTTTCGGGTGATACTAAAAAAGTAGCACCAGGTAGTTTTTACCTAATGGAAACGCTAAAAAGGCGAGTAGAGTGGAGTCGGTACTAAGCATTGGAAATGGGGCTATATGCATAATAGAAGCAAGCCCACCTTTCTCTCAAGTTCGCTGTAAGGAGTTGAAAAACATGCATGTTCTTGTTTTTGATGATGTATATATGTAGTATAATTGTAGTTCTGGCATTTTTTTTGGTTTCTCTTAGTGTTCTTACAACTCATTAACAATGAAAAATTTAAAAAAGTGGGGAAGTAAAGATAATTGCTGAAAACTTGAAATACAGTAAAGATCTTGGCATCAACAATACCTCGTTGGCCCAACTATAAATTTTCGGTTGCACTCAAGACACTGCCATTAGTGATTTAGAGACTTTTCTATGAATGTTTGTGATGCCTAATTAATCTCCATGCTAGAAGTACTACTGAACATCAGTAATATCAGCGAGGTGAGGTACCTGCAGAGAGCCCAAAGGATGCTCAATCACAATATTCCCTCCAGGGCCATACTCTCTTTACCCTGCTGCCATCTGGCAAGCGATACAGAGTATTTGCTGCCTTACCATTAGAGCACAGGGCAGCATCTGTCCTCGGGCTGTGAGACCTCACGGTCATCCTCTGCACTCCACCATAAAAATTGTTTTATTTTTATGACCTCTTAATTATTCATGCATTTATTTTTGTTTGCAAGGAGGATAAAGGAACTACAACAAGCATTTTGTTACACAACAATGTTTTTGTACAATGGATGTTAATATATTTAAAAGAGAAAAAAAGAAAAATGACTGTACATTAAGGGTTTGCAATATTGCAAATATCTTATGATGTTATATGTAATTTTTATGTAAATATAATCATTACAACGCTGTATTTGTTCTGTGAATTGAATCAAAGGTTTTAAAATAATTAAACAGGCCTTCGTTGCATTTGATTATTGTCTTTTGTGTGGAACTTCCATACAAAGAAAAACAATGTTCATTTTCGATTTTCTAAATCCAAATCATGTCCACCCAACGCTTTTACTGTCCATGTTCTCTTGTCAATCTCTTCTGCTGTGGTTGGCAAACCAGCTCCGAGGTGCATTACCACCACAAACTGCCCCCATCACCTCGTGCTGCCAAACTGAAGTTCATTTTCTACATCACTCCCAGGGAACACATTTCTTCCATCACACTGTATATATTGTCTAGAGTAACCTAATCTAATCAATAATGAAAATAATAATTTTCAGGACCTCATACCTTCTTATCACCCAACTTGACTGGACTTTGGAAACAATTTGCATATGGGCAGAATCCACTTGGCATGACAGCTCATCCATTATGTACAGCTCGGTTGAATGTAGTGATTTACACAGCTTTGAGAATATCTGTTTGTAGGCCCACCTGTGCTTGTGCTCAAACTTCACTATGGAAATGTCAGAAACTGACACAGGGCAGTGAGACCAGAATAGAGCTCCATTGGGCTCTGATTAGTTATTTTTGCTTTGGAAAGGAGGTCAGCTAGCCGAAAGGGTTTAGAGATCCATTACTAAAGAAAATGCACAGGGACCTTTCCTCATTATTGGAAAGATTAATGGGTTTTTAGTTTAAACCATATATATAATTGTCACAATGATGCATCTATCAATGCGCATGTGCACTTTGGTATACACTTGGTATATTGGCTCTATGTGTTTTGCCTTAAGTGTATGACGTTGTTTTTATGTTCCACCAACGGGAATTGCTGCTAATTTGCAAAGATTGTCCCTGAAGCCAAAAACTGGAATAATACAAAGTTAAACATCCTGGAGCCTTTGAGGATTAGCACAGAATTTGCTTAAGGCCTTCCTCCATGCTGAGTGTAAATGTCAAGCAAGGTTGACTCACTATTCAGTCACATCATACTAAACAACTTTAAGCAGTAAACTGGTCTCCGCTGAAGTGGTTTTACAGCTGTTCAAACTGTCTTTCATGTCATTTGTCTGGAATACACTGACCAGACTACGTCAATTGTCCGCTGTAAGCCAAGGTGCTTTTTCCTGGTCTCCTCAGTGGATTCAGCCTTCCGTTTTAAATCATTTTCTGTTCTGCTCTAATTGTTTTAGCCTCCTTTTCCCCCATGAGACAAAGGCAGTCTAATCACAGTACTTACAGAAATAGGGGAATACCCAGCGGTTGTGAAGGAATCAGGATCAAACCCAAGGCCTTTGGGAATAGTAAAGTGATGTCCCAAAGCTGCTCTGTCTGCACATGTCCTTTCAACCCCTGTAGAGATTATTTGCACAGGAACTAACCTCGTAATTCTCGTCCCTAGAGTTTTATCCACTGATGCACAGTGATGTTTTTCCCCCACAGATTATGTTTCGATGAAGATATACGCCTGCTCGATGATTGTCTTTTGGGAAATACATTTTAATTTTACACAGGGTTGTCATCCTTGTCCTCTGCTTTTCAGGATGAAACTGGTGCCTATCTCATAGACAGAGACCCCACATACTTTGGGCCAGTCCTTAACTACTTGAGGCATGGCAAACTGGTGCTCAACAGGGATCTTGCAGAGGAAGGTAATGTGTCTGTGGAATAAATTTGCTTTCACACCTGTAGTTTGGTACATTGGTCCGCACTAAGGAAGAAAAACAAGTGTTTGGATTTAATTTTGGATCTGTTTTTTTTCCCCCTGCTCTTAGGAGTAGTAAACATTTAGCTATAAAGACTGACAGGTAACTTATTGATTAGGACATTTTTTTAGTCAGCTTGGATCATCAGTGCACCATCATCAGGATCCATGGAAGGAAATCAAATCCAAGTGACAAAATATTAGTTAATGCAGCATTTCAATGCTTCTGATGTGTATATTTATGCTCTGTGGTGGCACAAAGAGCTCACAAAGAAATGACTTCCTCTTAGTCTTATTGGTATTACTACTAGACTGCACATTCACTTTTTAATGGACTTACTGAACTGACAAAGTACACAAGATGGAAAACAACCATAGCTGTTTTAAATACAACCCCAATTCCAAAGAAGTGGGATGCTGTTTGAATTTTGACACAAAAAAAACCCAGAATGCTATCCTTGGAAGTAAACTGAGTTCACCAACAACAGTTTTATAAAATGTTCTCAAAGTGGTGAACCGCACCCTATCCTTTTTTTGTAAATAGCTGAGCCTTTCAGTGATGCCTCTTTCATACCCACTCATGATACTATCAGCTGTTAGCAATCAACCCATTTCCTTGTGGAATTAGATGTTTTTTGAGCATTCTTTAACTTTCTCAGTCTTTTGTTGTCCCATTCCCAAATTGTTTGAAATGTGTTGCTGCTGTCAAATTCAGAATCTGCATGGCTAATGAAGTTGATGAAATGAAACATTAAATGTGTTATCTTTTTTTTTTTATATATATATATAATTTACAAATGACAACAATCTGCTTTGTTTGTATAATGTCCCAACTTTTTTAAAATTGGAGTTGTAAGCTGTCTAAGCCTGGCAAATGGGACAGAGTTCCCTTTAACCAAACCAAAGAGGAGAGGTGTGAAAGCACCCTGAGATTAAATTAAAGAAATGTTTTCCAAATCAAACTCCAGTCGCCTACAACACATTAAACCAATTGTTAATCAACTCATTCGTATTTGTGTTTAATATTTCACTTCATTATTGTCAATTTGATTAACTTATCTAAAATATAAACTGAAGTAGATTCAATTATTATTTGGTACACGTAGCAGGACAAATCTGCCAATAAGATTATTTTTTGTTGTTGTTGTTTTTTACACTATTTAAGGTGTGCTAGAAGAAGCCGAGTTCTACAACATCACATCATTGATAAAACTCATCAAGGACAAAATCAGGGAACGCGACTGTAAAACATCACAGGTATATGAAGCTCTGTTAAATTAATTCTGTTAAATAACTGATTTCTTTAATATGACATGACTGTTATATTTTGAACTGTTCTCCCTTTCTTCCCTTCCATTCCTCTTTGTTTAATCCCTCCTCTCAGGTTCCAGTGAAGCATGTGTACCGGGTGCTGCAGTGCCAGGAGGAGGAGCTGACACAGATGGTATCTACCATGTCTGATGGCTGGAAGTTTGAACAGGTAAGTCTTCCCTGCAGGGCCACGGCAGCAATCCTCCTTTCATGTGCTGCACCCACCCGACTATGCTCACATTGACCCAGAGAGTCCAATTCTCAATATTGGAAATGGATATAAAAAGCCAAAACAACAAATCACATTTTTTCCAATGTCAGCATACATGATACGGGCATCCCTTATGTGCTTTCATTGGTTGTTGCAGCTTGTCAGTATAGGTTACGGGCGAGCCCACCAGTCAGAGTTTCTGCTGATTGTGTCAAGGGAGGTGAAGGGAGAGGAGTCTGCTTTGCCAAACAACAGTGGAGAGGTGTGTCCCACTAATTTCTGTCCACGGGCTGGTCACTGCATGGTCCCCATGTTGTCCATACACACCCTGTTGGCCATTGGTTTTCCAAGTAGAAACATAGCTCTTGGTCTTTTTTCTCTCTTTTTTTTTAATTTAATTGAATTACTTTAACTTTTCAGTGTACATTTGTCCTGCTTGCTCACCAGTCAGGCTAAGAGAATATGATTCATTTTTACTTGTCTGTGATTTTATTTCATATTACCCTTTCTTCATACAACATTCACAGTTTGTTAGCTTGTCAACGCCCTTCTTGGTTTTGCTTTGATGCAGCCATTTGACTTTTTTGGGGACTATGTTGTAATCTAGTGCCGGTTGATTAGAGGTAAAACTGATAAATATAGTATACAGTACCAGTCAAAAGTTTGGACACATCTACTCATTCATGGGCTTTTGTTTATTTTGACTCTTTTAAATCGTTGTAATACTGAAGACGTTAAAAGTATGAAATAACACATATGGCATTATGCACAAAACAAAAAAATGCAAAAATATGTATTTTATTTACATTTTACTCTTCAAAGCACTGTTTACCTTGACGACAGCTTTACACACTATTTGCATCATCTTAGCCCTGTCAAGAACTGCTCAACTCTCTAAAGAGAAATGATAGTCCATCATTACCTCAAGACATGAAGGTCAGTCATTCCGGAAACTTGCAAGAACTTTGAATTTATCTTCATATGCAATTGCAAAAACCTTCAAATACCTTGATGAAACAGGCTCTCATGAGGAACGTCACAGGAAAGGAAGACCAAGACTTACCTTTGCTTCAGAGGATAAGTTCATCAGAGTTACCAGATTCAGAAATCGCGACTAACAGCACCTCAGATTAGAGCCTACATGAATGCTTCACGGAGGTCCAGTAGCAGACACATCTCAAGATTAACTGTTCAGAGGAGACTGCTTGAATCAGGCCTTCACGGTCAAACTATTCCAAACAAACCACTATTGATGGAGGCCAGTAATAAGAGAATTGTTGGGCCAAGAAACACAAGGAATGGACAGTAGACCGTGGAAATCTGTACTTTGGTCGGATGAGTCTCAATTTGAGACTTTTGGCTCCAACCACCGTGTCTTTCTGAGACGCAGAAAAGGGGAATGGATGGTATCTTCATGTGTGGTTGCAATCATGAAGCACGGAGGAGGAGGTGTGATGTGGGTGTGCTTTGCTGGTGTGACACTGTTGGCGAATTGTTCAAAATTGAAGGCACAGTTAACCAATGTCGCTGCCGGATCATTCTGCAGTGACATGCCATCCCATCTGGTTTGTGCTCAGTGGGACAATGACCCCAAAACACACCTCCAGGCTATGTAAGGGCTATTTAAGCAAGACGGAGAGTGAAGGAGTGCTGCATCAGATGGCCTGGCCTTCACACCCACCCAACCTAAACCCAGTTGAGACGGTTTGTCGATGAGTCGGACCACAGACTGACAGAAAAGCATCCGACAAGTGCTCAACATGTATGGGAACCCATTCCAGGTGACGACCTCATGAAGCTGGTTGAGAGAATGCCAAGAGTGTGCAAAGCTGTCATCAAAGTTAAAGATGGCTACTCTGAAGAATCTAAAATACAAAACATTTTGCTCAGTTTACATTTTTAGTTTACTACATAATTCCATATGTGTTATTTCATAGCTGCCTTCATCACTGTTCTATAATGTAGAAAATAATTTAAAAAAAGAGAACTTTTAATTAGATTCAAATATTAAGACTGAATAATCTATGTTTACTTAAGAACTTGTGTTCAGGTGGAGCCGTCAGACATTTCTTTTCTAGTTGGAAACCATGTGTGTGTATTGTGTCAATGAATCTCTGAGGCGAGGGATCACTGGATTTCCCACTAGAGCTGATATCTCTCTCATCTCCTTGCACAAGTCAGATGGGAAACACTCCTTATGCAAAGCCTTAAACTTAGTCTTCAGCCCAGGAAAGTCTTTGGGGGAGATTTAATGATCTACTGCTGCCTTTAAGACTACAGTGAACACTGACAATTTTAAGTGCGTTTTACACTGAAAACCTGCTAAAAGGATTTGAGGCATGTTGAGTCGTTAGCAGTGTGACAAGTAGAATCCATGGGAGCGGTTTCTGATTATTTAACCTTTCCTTGTTTTTTTCTCCGGTGATGCCTAATGTAGGAGAGAACGCTTAACAACAAGTCTCTGGCAGTAGTAGCTAATGAGGCGATGCAGGTCTGAACTTGCACACCTGGGTACAGACAGCATACAAGTAGCCTGCAGTGTACACAAACCTAACAATCAGCAGTAAATGCGGTTATTCATGAACAGGAATTGCTCTTGTTTTTGTTTCTCATGTTTTTCAAGGTGTGCATGCAGTTTGTTTTTAAAGATGTCGTCCCTTTTTTGTCCTCCTGTCGTCCTTTTTTTTTTTAGGTTTTATTCAAACTGACATGACTGGGAACAGTACCATTTGAAAGTATCATGATTATTGTAAAATATGTTTATAAAGATCCCCTTTGGGGGATTTTCTAATATCAATTCTATTTAAATTTCTCTTCTTTTTTTTATCACTTCACATTAGTAACGTTATCATTTTCATTCCAGGCCTGAGCTTGATTAGAGTCAAAATGAAGAGAAAAAGAAATCTAATACACACATTCACCATAGGATACATTTTACACACGTGGACTGTTCCTAGCTTATTATTGCATACATACAAATCCACCATAGAGTGAATTGTATGAAGAAGGGCCTGTGGTGCTTTTTAGCCCTTTGTGATGTTTACATTTGTTTGAATTGGAGTTGTTTTTCCACTCAGGTTTCCTCCTCCTGTAAGCCATGCAGCATCTTAAAAGATGCAGCTCAACGGCCAATACTAGATGTTGATAGATGGTATTGATCTTTAGATTTGAATGTTAATTGTACCGTGACATAGACGATACAAATATGTTTCTCAAGCGTGTCAACTGCAATATCATCGATAGTCAGGTGTTGATTGTAGTTCGCTCCCTTATGTGCGTTGTAGGAAATACTGTAGTATTCAACACTTTAATTCAATTCCAACCATTCCATTAAAACAAGCCTGGTCCCATTTGTTCTCTTTGATCGGTTGTCTACTTCTATTAAATTACTTTGGATGTCTCTGTACCCGTTTTCCCACCATGAGTAACCCACTACTGCCCCTGTTTGCCCCACATCATTCTAAAGCCACTTCTTCCTCTGTGCTCTGCTTTTACGTTTCTCTAGCTGGTCAGCATAGGCTCCTCTTATAACTACGGAAACGAAGACCAAGCCGAGTTCCTGTGCGTAGTCTCCAAGGAGCTACACAATCAATCTTACGGGACAAACAGTGAGCCCAGTGAGAAGGCTAAGGTAAGTGTGCGAGTATGTGTGGAGAGGGGCCAGTTGAAAATCCATCCAGCATCCTAGCAAAGCTCTGAAAGTGATGACCTGTGTGGAATGTTTTAAATGCACTGCACTTATGAACATGCCACCAAGGGACTGAAAGTACCTCTGGTTTATTGATGAGAAAACTCTCTGAAGGCGAACATTGTGAATATTCAATCATTCAGTTAAAAACAGCCTGCCTCTCTAACCGCAAGCGATCAGAGAAAAAGATTAATTATGACATTTATCAACTTAACCAACCCAGCTTTTAGGCTCATGTTAGATTTGACCTGAAATAATAAAAACAGTCCAAACAGTATCATCTGTGTTTGAAGCCTTAAGAGAGCACACGTCTGCAGACTACTGTTGCAATTGGCAAGGTCTGTTGTTCTCTCAAGGGCTTTGTGAGCAAAGCAGGAGGCACCCAGAGGAATTCAAACTCTCAACATCTCTCTGTGGGCCCCACACACACACACACACACACACACACACACACACACTCCTTAAAGGCAACCACACGTGAAGAACACTCCATTAAACATACAGTATATTCATACTGCTGTTTATTTTGGCATGAAGATTAAACACTACCAGTGAATCTTTGAAACAAATGTAGAGAGAGATTATAGACTTTGTCGCTATTGTTTCCAGTGGCACCTTATCCAAACTGGGTCCTCAAAGACGACTAATTTGATGTTAATATTCAAGGAAGTGAAATCTAAAATTCTCTTCATTTTGTTGTTAGCATGTTTTATTTGTAATAAATGACCCAATTTGGAGCCAGTAGTAACAAGTGGTGGTAGGTAAGGTGGTAGAAAGGTACCCTTGGATAACATTTGTTCTTGTTGCCTTGAGTTTTTAATTTGAATCCCCTCTGAACGTAACCCATTAGTTGTATATTTCTCCTTTTCCAACGTATTTACACCTCCATTCATTTCTGTTGTTTTACACCATGCCTTTCTTGTCTTCTTCTGTGCCGTCTGCATGCTGCATGCTTCTCAGAGCGAGGATGAAGAGACAGATTATGAAATGAATGACTCTGATTAGGTGTGATGTTTGATGATGATATGACTCACTGGTGAGCCACAAGTGCTTGTAGTCCCCCCCCCACTACACCTCCCCAGTCCGTCCGTCCCCCCCGCCCTTTGCCTCCTTGATGTAGTTTGCTTTGCTGAAAACTTTGTTCACATTTGCTTTGTAAAACTGCTTGACCTGCTAATACACTTGGATTGAGTCACTTTACTCTGGTCTAAGTATTTTCCCTCTGAGACTGGTAAAGCCTTTCTTTGCAGGTGAAGATTTGAATTGGTTTCAGTCGTGTGAATAAAATTCTTGTAATTATTGTCATCCTCACAGTCTCGGTTAATGGAGGGCATGCTGAATCATCACTTGTTGCAGGTTGACTTATTAAGAGCCCTCCTTCAATCACATTCATATTAAAGTTAGGATTAATGTGCTTCCTTTGTTTATGTAGTTGAAAACGTAGCGGGAGCTGAAGTGTTGCTTAGACAGCATGGATGTTTTCAAAGTCCAATATCAATGATGTCAACTTTAATACATAGACTGCATAAAAGAAGTGGACTCTAATATGTGGATTACTGTTTTGAAGCCTCAAGTTTTCATAGCGGCTATCGCCATCTTTTTTATTTTGTTTGTTTGTTGCCGAACATGACCATATTTGGAAGAAAGGGTGGAGCTTGGGAGAGGTGGGTCTGACTGAGCGCTAAGGTTATTAATAAAGTAAAGATAGGGTAATTTTCTCATAATCTTACATAATCTGACTTCTTTTTGCTCCTGATGAAGGCGCTTACTCCTTAGAAAAACTGCAGGTTTAAGGGACTTTCACAATGGCTTCTCTTCTCGGGCCCGGAGGATATGTCCACTTCTTTTACAACGTTTATAGTTTAATCCTACGGACATGTGCATTTTCTAAACTGACTGCATTGATACGGTTAAAGGAAGGGATGTCAAACTATATTTGTCTTAATTATGAATAAAATTGGATTTGTTCCCAAAATGCAGGTTAAGATGACATTTGAGAAGAAATTAAACTAAATAAACAGCAAGGTTATGCTTTCTTAAATGCTTTTCTCAAATAGATTCTTATGCAATAAAACAGTCCAAGTCTTTTCATTTAAGAAAGAGTTGTTGATATTTTCGATTGAAACTAAAAGTTGAATCTCAAAATAATTTCTGCTTTAAACCTTGATAAGGGTCTCAACTTGAATTTTTCCCTTCTTCTCTTGGCCATTCATAATCCCTCTGGGAGCTGTGGGTAGGTTTCAGCAGCATGCCTTCCCAGTACCAAGGTTGATGCCACCTGACAAGAATTGGCTCTACATCCATGTACTGCATAGTCTCTGGCACTATGCTCTATTTTCCTCATTTCTGCAAGCATTCCCTTTCCTCTGCACCTTAGTTGGTTTGCTTTATTCATCCAGCATGTAGAGTAAATGTTAGAAATGCTCCTGGCTGGGAAATTATGCACTATAGCAGTAATGAGTTCCTCAGTAATTAACATATGAAGCCACTGCAACTAGTGAAATACAAGATTCTGTATCCAGTTGAGCACTGAATGGCTTTTGTCGCTAACGATGCGTTCATTTGTTCATTATATCTTTTTTTTTCTGGGTCTCTGCAGATTCTTCAGGAAAGAGGATCCCGGATGTGAAGAGGACTCAGTATTATGAGCTCCAGGTGTTATGATGCAAACATATCATCTTTGTGAAAGAGCGTTTGGCACAATGGAGATTTAAGGGGGGGGGGTGCATTTATTTTCTGTTTTCCCTCCATTTTTGTTTTTATTTCTTGATGTAAATAAGTCTGTTTACTGACACTTTGTGCCTGTACATTTGAACTGGACTTTTTTTTTTCAATTAGCCGCAATTTTATTTCTAATTGAAAGTAAGGAATTACAACCTACATATGTTTTATGCTATAAAATATGGCCGTCATCACATAAGGCCAATGATTCTCTCAGGGCCATCAATCAAGTAAATTCTTATATCCTCCTACTCAAGGTTCTGAAAGGGATCAGTGTGGTCTTTCCAGCTCAAAAGTATCAAACTCAAAATCATCCTTGTAGGGATGTTAAGAAGGGAATTGTGCATTTATTTGGTGTATCTCAAAACATTTCTGAAATATTTTCTCCAAACATTAGTTTTACTGAGATTTGTGATCATGAGGCTCCAAGCCACACAACAAGCATCTGTTGTGTTTGAAACATTGAATAGCTGCTGAAAACGTTTTTCAGTAAACTGTCAAAAAAGGAATAATCACTCTGACCAGAATGAAAACTAAAAAGTGTCAGTGATCTAATCGTGTTAGTAAAGGGGCGTTGGGTTGTTTCATCACTTTTTTAAAAGCCTCTATATGTGATTAGGAAGAAAAATGTAATGACAACAAATACGAACATCCCATTTTCATATAGACTAAGTAAGCTATCTTTAGAGATGCAGCATAAATATATGCTTAATATGACAGACACTTTATTATGTGTTTCCTTGGCTTGAGCGGTAAATGTGTTTGTGTAGCTGCTTGTGGCACCATCCACTCGATCTTCCAACCTTAGTAACACATTAACCCACAGATGCAAACATCGCATGCTCCGGGATTAAGTAATTATTTCATCTTCAGGAAGTTCACTTGCCTGTTTTTTTTTAAGGAAGAAAACAAAGTATTTGGGTGCACACGTTCAAAATATCTTTCAGAGTATGATTTTGACTGCGTCTGCAAACATGGACTTAAAGTAGTTCAAAGAAGTGAACTCGCTCTAAATGTGTTTGTAGTTAAATCTGTCATATATTTCTTAACTTTTAATTTAGTTTGAGACCTTGTCATAAGTCTAAAGTTAACTGCCAAAATAGTCAAAGATGTTTCAAATGTGAATTTTACAGTATCTTTTTAAACATCAGTCTCTTCCAACGGTTTCTTGTCAGGAAAGGCATCCACAAGACAGTGGAGTCTTTTTTTCATACGGACTTCTAATTTTTCTTTAACTGTTTCATTTTGTATGCTTTTTTGAGGGAACATCTTGTTTAAGATCTTTTTTTTTTCTTTTTTTTTGACTGGATGTTTTTATGGGTGTGGGGACTGTTTGGAGGTAGAGGTGAAGTACTGTTCATATCCAGAAGATTTAGTTTTCATGTAAATAATCCAAATTCAATATTAATATTTAAATCTTAAAAGAAACTGCACGTTTTGTACACTGTATAGAAAATACAACTTGGATGGAAGTTGTTTATACTGGATCTTTAAAAAATGAGAATCTTGACAATGTTAACTTGTGTTTTGCATTGTTTGTACGGGACTCCAGAGATTTGAGTTACGATCGAAACAGCTGATGCTGACCATGGTGTCTTTCACTGAGAACATGCCTGGAATATGTTTCGATAACCAATAACAAAGCTATACTTGGCTGGCTATGAAGTTGACTGTTACATTTAAAAACAAATGTATTTTTCCTGCATTGTGATAGATTCTTTAACCATTTTGTGTAGATTTCATACACAGCATTACAAGCCTGTAATGTTGTTAATGTAAATACTGCATTTTAGATCACTTTCTTTTTTTTTTATGGAACGTTTTTTTCGGGTTTGATGTGTGATTTTTGATAATTGGATATTTCAGTCACAAATAATCATTTAGTGTTGCCTTTTCCCAATGACCAAAATCCAATGTCTTATGTGTATTGTACACATTAATCTTAGTGTCAGGGATGAGTAAACTTTTCTTAATGCTGGCACACTTTGTACATACAGACTTGTTAACGACACACAAACCTCCATTTAATCAATGTACACATATACACTTGACTAAAACAATTTTTATAATGTCTGGGAAACAAGAATGGATGCATGTTTTTGATATAGATATACATATATACACAAACACATACACACAAGGGCTTTTAAAGTGCAAAATTTGACATCTGCAAAGAGGATCACTCAAAGTAGACTGGATTTCCTGCCAGCGTGAGGCCATGTTTACATTTGCTATAGTATTCTGAAGCCTTCCACTTATGTACTGTCTTGCACTCCCTCACTTACTAACATTTGTCTGACTTGTGTAACTGCACCAATGGAAACTAACACTCCCCACTCCACATGAACTGATATTCGCAGACATGTTGACTAACGATAGTCCGTACATTTCTGACAGCCTATGCTTGAGCGTTGCAGACAATCTTGATTTCCGCCCTCAGATGGCATGGTCACATTTAATGAGATGAACTTTACCTGTGTTGGCTCAGAGCAAAGGATTATTTGAGTTTTAGACTTACTTACTTTAGACTTAAGTTTTCTCATTTATCTTTTGGCATTGATAATCATTTCATGTGATGGACAAACTTATATAATCTGTAGCTTAATACATATAAGTGCCCAGTTTGTTTTCCATTCAAGACACAGACCACTGTAATGCATGAATGAAAATGATCACACTAGTAATCGGAGTGAAGGAATTTGCAATCTCCACCCCAATCAGTCAATTACACCAACGAATAAGGTTCTCATATCACAACATGGATCACTTCCATATGATCTTATGCAATGTTTAAAATAGACTAAGTATGAGGTTAAGGGGATAGCTTTGTGTGGTCTTGCATAAGATGAACTCAATAAAAATGTTGTCATTAATGTGTGTGGACTTTTTTTGGAGGGGGGGGGCGTGTTTACGTCATAGCTCTAGCATAGTGTAAATTAACTTAAATCTTCCACTACTGTTTTTATACGCAACAGATTAGCTTTTTCTAATGATCAGTAATCATAGTTACATGTATCACTATACACCTGTAGAGACAGAAGCAGTAAATGATTTAGCCGTCACAACAAATCCAAATTTTTATTAAATAGCGACCCCTTGTGGCACTCAAAACACGCTGATATGGCATAGTTGCCTTTAAAAATGCCTGTTTATAAACATGCACTTATTATTTTTTTATTGGTTTATGTAAACGGGAGAATAAAACCGTGTTCAAATGTGTGAGCCAAAAATGTCACTCTTTTCGTAATTGTATACATTATATTATCTGTGTTGTCAAACGTAATAATTTGGGTTAACGGTCTTTGATCTGGGCAAAGATAGTATATTAGAGAAGATAGAAATCCTTTGCATTTGCCAGAGTTTGGCGTCTCACGCTTCGGCATTCATGATGTATGAAATAGGGAAAATTTATTTCATATAGCCATAAACGATTAAACAAACAGAAAGGAGACAGCAGAATACTAATGATAAACTTATGCGTCTTTCGCACATTTTCTAAATGCTTACTTAATTTTCTAACCTGTCGTACCAGCGCCTGAGCTGAGAATAGCAACAAACGCAAAGCAAAGATGATCCCTAATAACTTAAAGACGCTTGTGTGCAACCAGCAGAGGCGTTGAAACTCGTAAAGTTATCAACAAATTAGCCGTAAGTATCTTTCGACGGAATCACTGGCTCTTAAAATACACTCAAAACGCAAACAGTTTAAGGATATACGCGAAGCCTGGTATTTAAGCAAAGACGGAAGTACATGTCAGATGAGTGTTTCGTTTCAACATTTATGTGTCGAGCTTGGGTCGGAGCGAGTGGTTTTTCAGGAGGGAAACTTTGCAAGGTTTAACAGGATTTGAGCACGATTAATACATTCGCCCGTTTACCAGAACCAGAACAGCCATACTGAAAGGTAACACGTCGTTATTAAGGAAAATTCTGATTTTGTCGTGTATTACGATATTTTACCCGCTTCGGTTTGCGCCATTTTCGCTAGTTTGGTAATACACATTGTGCGCCTTTTAGCTCTGGCGTTCTTTGTCCCTATTCTTTAATGGATTGTGATATTTTTTTCTTATAGAATATTTGAAAAGCCGTTTCTCATGCCAGAGTGGATACCATTGAGCGCTAAAAGAAACGTATTGAGTACTGTTCTCATATCCAAAATTGTTTCCAAATCAAGTGCAATTGCGCATTTTTGTACTGCATCAGGCCGTGTCAGACGCTAACAGCGCCTGTTAGGATTTAGCACGATTCTGGCGCACATGAGTTAGCTTATCAAGCTAACCGGCTAGCTTGCTAATGAAATGCCTTTGATCGTCTGTTTGTGTACATTTACGACAACAAGTTTACAGTCACGACAAACGAACGTGAAACAAAGTAAATGTTAAGCGTTTCATTTCAATGATCTACTAAGAACACGCCAGGCGTAACTGCGAGGGTAGGTGAAGCGTTTTTTGTAGAAATGTATCACCACCAGCTAACGTTAACTTAGCTAGCCCACTAGGCGTATCAGACATGTCGGTTGAAAGGATACCTTTAATAAACACAATAAGTTACTATGCAGCTAATGGAAGCAGGCTATCATCACGTCTTACGATGGCTTTATAATATAAAGCACAACACCACTGTTGTAAAGTTAGTAATTGCTGCGTGTGTTTTTGGATTGTAGCTACTGCTTTGACTCAGTGTCATTATCCTCAAGGATCGTTGCTATAGAGATCATAAATACCATTGAGAGCCAAAATTAGAGCTCTTAATTAGCTTTGAAGCGGACTACCAACATCATGGTGTAAACTCACCTCTGCAAAAAGATAAGCCAATGAAAGTGAGCACAGTCACATAATCTTTCATGATATAACATGAATATCTTGAGTAATAAATACCCATATTTTGTACCTTCATCTACAGAAGAGGGACTAATTTATTTTCTTGTGTACATCATTAAAATGTATGTAGGAAGTCCTTCACTATGTATTTAAGCATCTTTAGCTGATCATTGGCGCTCACTACATGGATAATGTGAGGTTTTTAACTTCTAATACTGTGATGTTACTGTTTTAGATTACAGATCATATGGACTTACCTGTCACTGTTAAAACAATAGAACTACATAGAAAGAGCCAAACCCATTCTGTTAGAAAAAACATGCCACAACTCAAATGTTTTTGTTTCTCTCTAACATGACAGAATGCATCTTGTAATGCGTTAAGATAATTGTTTTGACAATTTCACAGAATCTTGCAGGTTAATATCTTATTGTGCTTCGAGTCACATGGTTTGCCAAAACCTCTTATGAATGGTTGCAACAACTGTTTGTACTTGTTGTCAATTAATTTGATTTTTCCTCTCCATTAGTAATTTGACTGTGCGCCTGGAAATAGAGAAAAATGCCCATCTTGAAGCCCAAGATGCCATTTTTAAATTGTTTGTTCTGTCCGACTAACAGTCCAAAACCAATAGAGTTTTCATTTACAACGATATAAAGTCATTACATCCTTCCAGGCTTTTTCCCGACATAAGTGACTTATCATTTGAGCTCTAACAACAATGTGTGATTATTACAAGGCCACTTCAGCTTTCAAGGCAGACCTCCACAAAGTCTGTAACTTGAAGAATCAAATCTGACCTAACTTTGCATCACGTTGGACATGTTTTCATGTAATTGACTTGACATTCTGTCATTGCAGGAGTCTGCAAATCATGTCAGGCATTGCATTGAGCCGGCTTACTCAGGAGCGCAAGGCATGGCGGAAGGACCATCCTTTTGTAAGTATCGTCTTTTGAGAAACACCTGTGCTTGCTTCAATGTGAGCTTTCATGGACTTTGTCTTAACTGTAACTGTTTGTTATCTTATTCACATTTTCAGGGATTTGTTGCAGTACCAACAAAGAATCCAGATGGAACCATGAATCTCATGAACTGGGAATGTGCTATCCCTGGCAAAAAAGGGGTAATGTTGCATTTAGTGTTGTTTGCATGTAATGCATATTTTCTTTATATGGCAATCACTGCTATATTGAACACTGAGCTTTAAAAGATGATGACATTTCTCAGATGCAAAAACATAGGTATGGTTTTAATTGATCATATAATTCAACTGTAATGTCTCGCATTACCTATGCTTCCAACATTGGTTAGAGTTAATACCGAAAGGAGTGGTGAACCAAATTTTGAGATTCCACAAAGGGTGTAAAAACCTGACCATTCTTACTAGCAGCTTGAACAGTGATCATTCTTAAACCAAGTTTTAAAGAGTCATTTTTGGTTGAAATGTGTGTGTGAATATGGCATGACTTTTTGTTATGAACCTGATCTAATGGTTGTCTCCTCAGACTCCATGGGAAGGAGGTCTGTTCAAACTGCGCATGTTGTTCAAGGATGACTATCCTTCTTCACCTCCAAAATGTGAGTTACCGTGACTGTCCCGTGGTCAGTGCAAACACAACTGTTATGCTGTAACTGGTGCATGTAAAAATCTTTATTATCCAGTCAGTAGATGAACTTAAAAAACAGGAGACAGAAAAGCACTTCATCTGGAATGCAAACCATTTTGCCTTGTAGTACAATATTTACCTACCCTATTTGGTGAATGTAAGGGCACTGTTATCGACAAGGTTTCTAATATCCAGTAACAGGGGTGGTACTGTTAAATGTCACATTTAAATAACATTATGTCATTGCTTTGGTGAGCAGCCGAAGCAGCTGCTTGCGGAGCTGTTCAGTCAGTGTACTCTGAAAAGCCTACAGTGACACTGTGGAATTTGTTCATCTTGTCTGACATTTGTAAATATGTGAAACACAAGTGCCCTTATATGTATGTTTCAGGTAAATTTGAGCCTCCACTCTTTCATCCAAATGTGTATCCATCAGGCACAGTATGCCTATCTATTCTAGAGGAGGACAAGGACTGGAGACCAGCCATCACAATAAAGCAGGTTTGGATTGTCAAGCACGCCTCTTTGACATTACATAGCTTATTGTTTCTCCTTTTTCTTTCTTTGGTTTCATCCTGTATCTTAAGCCACATTTTCACTGCGTAGTACCGGCTCTATTCTACTCAACTCTGCTTGGTATCAGGCACCTTTCTGCAGGTCGTTTTCCACTACAAGGTAGTACGTCCTCACCTCTCGTCCACCTGGTGATCCTCTCATCAGCTTTCAAAGACAGGAACGTCTGCACCTCCTCAATATAGCAGCCACAATAAATTTTAAAAAAAAGTTATGGTCGCTCAAGTAGGTTGGCTGTTTGAGTGTGGTGGCCGTTGATTTGTGCTGTGCAGGATACTCCATGCATGCCGGGCATCGACCAATCAATGGTCTGTAATGTTTCATGTGACCTTGTAGTACATGCTTGGCTTGCGTGGAACAGCAACAAAAGTGGTACTAAAACGTAGTACAAGGTACTTTTTCCCTAATGGAAAACCCAAAAAAGTAATGAAGTCGAGTGGAGCCGGTACTATGCAGTGGATATAGGGCTTTGTATCTCTAAAGTAGCTATGGTAATGTGGGTACTTTCAGTTGGCTTAGTTATTTAAAACTTAAAAGAAAACATTGGGTCTGATATAAAAAAAAAAAATTCTTAAGTGTGTTTAATGATATTCCGCATGAAATAAATAAAATGAAATTTATATTTTTAAAATTTGGTCAGCTAATCTATTAATTTTTTACTCCGCTGAAAATGATCCAAGATCTAACACAAATAAGAATTCAGAGTTCGTGCTACTGTAAAACATTTGTAGCAAATTAGCCAAGGATGAAGTGCTGATTTGAAATGGGGTTGTCTCATTGGTTTATTTATCCTGCAGATCCTATTAGGTATCCAGGAACTCCTAAATGAACCAAATATCCAGGATCCAGCCCAAGCAGAGGCTTACACAATCTACTGGTGAGTAAGACCATCAAACAGCTTTTCATTTCATCTGACATGATGCTGAAATGTAAAATTAGTAGAAGTGACGTGGTTGTCTGAAAAAGTCAAATGTAATGAGAGGTAAGTTATTGATCTCTTATGAACATTGCAAAAAGCCTTTTCTATGTTGAAACTGAGTTATGTGATACTTGCATTGTAATACCATAGACATTTACAGGCACGATATTAATATAGGAGAAAATTAGGGATTTTTTATTATTCTCTTGATGACGGCACCAATATCGTCAACTCTGCTTAATAATAAAGTCGGCTCATTATAAATAAGT
This sequence comes from Chaunax sp. Z400, assembly GCA_037577475.1. Classification (NCBI taxonomy): domain Eukaryota; kingdom Metazoa; phylum Chordata; class Actinopteri; order Lophiiformes; family Chaunacidae; genus Chaunax; species Chaunax sp. Z400. The sequence goes on from CM075203.1 coordinate 12,116,004, forward strand.
GGTCATTATAGTGCAAGGCAGAGGTTAGAGATCTTGATGTAGAAATTGTTCTGTTGTGTCAGCCCTGAAAAAACTTGTCCACGTGTTTCTGAATGGATTTTTGTTTTTGCATGCTTTGATTTTTATGATACTGGGCCCTAAGTAACTCCATATGGTCCAACCAGGGTACTAATAACTTAGTTTTTCTTCATTTTATTATTAGTTTTGCCAGTGAAGTACAGTAGACGTTTTATTAGATGCTGAAAGAGTTTTGCCTGTTTGATTTTAACATTGCATTGCGAACCGGTTCTGTTGGCAAAGCAACTAATGACTGATGTGTGTACACATTGACAAATGTGACTATGAGACCATGATTAATATGACAAGCTTCTTAAATATGCACTTGAAGAGTCCTGAAGTATAAACCGTCGTGGTTAGGGTAGAGGTATGTTTGTGTCAGACGGAGACAATTCTGAAGATCATTGTTTTAAAAATGTGTGATAATTCGTTTGTACAAGATTAAAATAATGTTTCTGTGGATTGCAAACCTATCTTAAAAAGGTGTCCAGCTTTACAACCATAATAATAAATCTGACAGAAGAAAGATCCAAGACGATTCCTGTATCATCAAAATATGATTATTAATTTTTTGTTGTTGTTTTTGTCCTACCTCTTGTTCTAAGTTGAATTCATAATCAGGGCACCATGCTAACTGTTTTTTTTTCTTTCTCCATTCTAGCCAAAACAGAGTAGAATATGAAAAAAGAGTTCGAGCACAAGCCAAAAAATTCTCCCCCTCGTAAGGGTGAAGACTCGCTCTCCTGCGGCCGAAGGAATGGGTTTAACAAGAATCACCTCCCCCGCTCAGTCTCTCAATGAATGTGCTCCTCTCACATCAGGACTTAAAGACTTATATTTAAACTCCCCACATTCTGTGCCATTCGTTCTCCTCTGACCTATCATTTTTTTTTTTTTTTGCTCTTAATTGCCAGTTGGCGCATAATGCTGGCAGGGGATGGGTGCTTCAGCACCCTGGTCATTTCGTTTTAAACATTGTCTTATGTGATGCAAGGGATACAGCTCTGTACCAGTTTCATCAACTCCATGCAAGCTGGCTGTCATCAATGTTCAAGGAAGAAAATGTCTTTGTTTTACTTTGCTCTTTCACAGGGTCTATTCCTTTTCGTTCCCCCCTTTATTTTCCACAAATTTAATGTAAAATTAGCTTACTTCATTGTCAGTATTTCAAACGCTGTATAATGAATGGCACTTTTATACTGTTGTATCTCACTAGTGTCTCTAGATGGCTCTGTCTAATTCTTTCCCAGGTTTTCTATTCAGCATGCTGTAATATATGATAGAATCTGCTGCCTTGGCTGTCTTTCTGTTATTCAAAGTGTTTGCTATGGAATACATAGAAATGGCCATGATGACTGAGGCAGGTAGGCTTACTTCTGTATCAGACTTTAAGGTTATATGGTGCTTTGTTCATGTATGTGTTGGCGTAAATAAAACTTTCTACAAAACGTTTGCATTTATTTATTAAATGAGTACACAATTTGCTCTTCAGTAATTTTGCACAATAAGCATAATGCTGTGGAAAATGTGCCATTTTCCCTGTCTGGTTACTGCATAAAAACACATCTTATATTTCAGTGACAGAATCCCCGCTGATCATCCCAGTTGGGCCAAACCTTGTCTATCTTGCGTGGTGCGGTGCTTTGACTAGATTAGTCTGCGGGACGGTGCTCAGGGTGCAGTACTCATTGTAGTAAAAGGGAGGGGTCCTTTCTTGGGATGTGTGGCTGCAAAGCCAACACCCAGAGTCTCCCTCAACAGGACTCGCTGGCTGTGAGCTGAGAGTCAGACTCTTGATTGAGCTCCCTGGAGTTAATTGTGGAGCCATGATGCTCACTGCATATGGGATGCCCAGAAGAGAGGTGTCACAGCCTGGATCCGTTAGATTTCTGTATGTGCTCTCCATTAACTGGTGTTGAAACTGAGGCTGACTCTCTTCCTGGATATCTGCACACTGAATGACTCTGTCGATTCGGAGTGTTTCTTCTCCCTTCAGCATGTCTCCCATTTTATCTTGTGTAATCACCCAGCTCTGCAAACAGTCATATTTATGAGCATTTCCATTAGATAGTTGCCATTTTATGTGACAGGCTAAACTTACTTTGAAATCTCCCTGGCAGTCACTGTACAGGGTGTTGAAATAGGGTGCTGGAGTTGGGATGATGGCACATTGTCTCCATCTGGAAGTGTGAGGGGCATAAAGATATTAAGGTTGTTGGACATTATGTTTGCTATACTGTAGTTTAATTGGCATTTCCTGAGGAGTAAAAATAGATCCTTACTTTTTAACCAGAGCATAACACAGAAGTAAGATGAATGGCGTTATCACACATAGGATGACCAACACCTCCTCCTGTCCAGAAACAAATGGATTTGATAGGAGATCTGTCTGGGCATGCATATGAACACACAGGATAAAAGAGGTGGGGGTTAAGTTTGGAAAACATGTTAGGAAAGTGTATCTGCTTTCTAAAGCTGACTGAACAATAAACTGGACTGGACAGACAACACCACCGCACTTTACAGGAAAGGCCAGAGCAGACTCTATCTGCTCAGGAGACTGAGGTCCTTTGGAGTGCGCGGAGCACTCCTCAAGACTTTTTATGACACCGTGGTGGCATCAGCCATTTTTTATGGTGTGGTCTGCTGGGGCAGCGGCATCTCAGTGTCGGACAGGAAAAGACTCGACAAACTGATAAGGAAGGCCAGCTCTGTCCTGGGATGCCCCCTGGACCCAGTGGAGGTGGTGGGAGGAAGGAGGATGACAACTAAGCTGTCATCCATAATGGACAATCACTCCCACCCGATGCGGGACCGAGTAACAGCACTGGAGAGCTCCTTCAGCGACAGGTTGCTTCACCCAAAGTGCGTGAAGGAGCGCTTTCGCAAGTCTTTCCTTCGTGCAGCTGTAAGACTGCACAATCAGCACTGCTCCCAGTAGACCAAACAATTTGTAGTACTTGTGTGAAATACTGAGACACTTTTTGTAATAGTATTGTGAAATATTTTTGAGACACTTTACCCCCCTCCTTTATTGTATTGTATTTTTAAAATATTATTTCCCCTCTTCCTGCTGTGTTTTTTTGTACACTGTGCTGCTGCAATAATGTAAATTTCCCCACTGTGGGACTTATAAAGGGATATCTTATCTTATCTTATCTTATCTTATCTTATCTTACTTTGGCAGACTTGCTTTTCACAGCTGACCCCATCCTCCAGTGAACCTCACCAGACCAGTCACTCCACTGTCCTTTGTAAAAAGCCTGATTAGGACTGGACCGCACTCTGGCAGCGTACTCGGTGTCTGGAGTAAATATTTCATCATCCACAGAATAATTCATATTTTCGGTGTTAATTTCACGTGGAATCACCTGAAAGAAAGAAATGACGTCATTAGAAACAAATTAGAGAAATATTACGTATGGAAACCAATATTTGCTCAATCACCACATTGATTTATATCTTCCACCAAGGAGATTATGTTTTTGCAGGCATTTGTTTATGTGTTTGACTGTTAGCAGGATCACTCAATGTATTGATTTAGATTATTTTTGTGGAGAGGACGGGTATGGCCCAACAAACAATCCATTAGATTTTGGTGATGATCTGGATCATTACTGGCCCACAATGCATTGTTCATGAATTGAAAGGTGTGCATCATGGAGATGTGGTAAAAAGACTGCAGCTACCAGGAGGGGGACCAGGCTCCTGTGGAGGAGAGCTCCATTACAGAGTTGTTTAGAAAAGGGAGGTGTGCCAAAGGGAATTTGAAGTGTGGCCAAATTTGCATGAAGAAATGAGCTTCACAGGGGAAGGTATGCAAATTATTTCATCTAAAATGACAGGACAATTATTCAATGAGGTAGAGCAACAGATTAAATCAACATTTTGATAAGAATGAAGAAAATAATGTTCAAAATCTAGTTTGATGGTGTTGAGGCATGTTTAGTGGGGACATAACAGGAGACTTTAACCCCGTAACAGGTTAATCCAGCCATACTTACTGGGGCACAGGAGTGGAACAGAGCCATGATTGTGTTCTCAGTTAAACAGGTCTTTTTCATGTTATTACAAGTCCTAATGACAAGACCTATGGTTTAAATGAAGTCAGACTGTCATCACATTGGCAGCTACAAAGGAAAATGGTGAATTACTGACAGCAGTTTGGGTCAAATCCCCTTGTGCAGTGGCAAACATAAATAAAGGTCAACAAATCAGAGAAGAATATCATTGTTTTTGTGTCATTAATTCAGTCATTGTTTTCCAATCAAATGTTTTCATCAATCTTTCCCATCTAATAAGCAATCAAGAACGCTTCAGTGGTGGAGGGAAGAGAATAAAACATGCTTTTCTTTTTTTTACAGCCCAGTTTGAGGTCTGTTTGGGACAGTTAAAATCTATTTGCTAATCAATCCTGTATTAAATGATAACAGAGAAATTTAATAATTTCAACATTACATTATGTTTGTCTCCTCTTTCAAAGTACTGGAGCTGATACTTGAGGTTTTTTGTCAGGCCGGTGAAAGGACCATAATCCTTGGTACCTTCCCAGGTGAAGTGGTGCTGACTTGAGTTGTGGTTTACTATGAGGCCGCATGGTGGATTTGGTTTAACTGAAAAGAGAACACATTAAAGATAGGTTTTTAATGAAGCAGATATGTATTTTATATGAATATACATAAAAAATGTTTTGTTCTGTTATGAGAACAGAGCATTATGTTCCTTACTGTTTGTGAAAGGCATGTAATTTCCATGCAGCAGCTCACAGATTTCAGACCCATCATGTTGGTTGTGGCACAGTGAGATTTTAAAAATGTTGGTATCCGAAAAGGTGATTGCGTAATATTCGTCATCTTCTGGCGTTAGATCGCTTTTTTTTAAAGAGCAGAAGTAATCGCCATTGGTGTTTGTCAGCATACACACAAACGTCTCTCTGTACAACGAGGAGCACAGATGAAACACACTATTAATCATTTAAGGTCATGCATGATTAATATATGCCAATAAAAATGTGCCTCACAGTTCATTGATTTCTGTGAAAACGAGCCTGTAGGAGCTGCTGCTGTCTGAGGGGTTTTCTGATGGTACGATGCTCAGGGAGCAGTTGATGGTGAACAGGTAATCGTCCACACAGTGAAGATTGTGGTCCACACCTGAGAAAATATACAAGAGTCAGAACAAAAGTGTGATGTTACATTTCAAATTGCATGCAACTAAAAAAAGACTTAAAGTCTAGGTTCACATTTTAAAAATTATATTTATTTAAAAAAATCACATCCATATATACATTGAGTATAGTTAAAAGTCACTGTAATTGCTTCTCCTATCCATGTTGGCCACAAGGAGATTCTCTTTTAAAGCAAATTCACAACTTTCATTTTCAGCAAAAATGTGGGCACGTTCCAAACTAACAGTATTTTTACTCACTGATAAGACTTGACTTTTTGAAGGCGCCCACTTGTTGAAGCCTCACATTAGCTTAACTTAACCACACAAGCCATTTTAAGCACAATAAGCAGAATATCACCTGAAGTTTGTCCCCTATCTCTTTCGTTAAAATGAGCTGAAGAGGGGGTCTCTTTGTTGCCAGTAGGGAAAGGAACCTTTTTTCACGGGCATGTGAGGATTGTTTCAGGATAGACTTTGAAAATTGTGAACTTATTCTTTAGTTATAAAGTGACTCATGACTCACTGCATAATTAGTACCATTCACTTGTATGGGAAATGTGTGGATATTATGTATATCTATATTGGTTTATTGTAAAATAAAAAACAAACTAATCTTAATTAATACATTGTAGGTTTTTCTAGGTTTTCCACACCTAATTTTATAATAAGCAATAGATCTAGCCAGTAGTGAAAAAAAACATTGATAAAAGGTTCCCCCCTTTCTATAGGGATGCTTAGCAGACCTTTCACAGAAGGTCAAATGTTTGTCCTCAGCAACAAGTTAGGTAAAATCCAAACAATGTTGATTTGCATTTTTTAAATTTTTTTTTCTTCCTGTGGACAGACTATGATATTCTATCACATTTGTTTAAAAATGAAAACACTGGCAGAGACATAACCTGTGACAGGATTCCCATGCAGGCAGACATTGTTGGCAGGCAGGAGAAACCAGATCAGCAGCTTCAGCCTTGGCAGAGACCAATCCATCACAACACATGGTCCAGACATCAGCTCAGCCCAGGGACGTCTCACGTTCTGGTGGCCTGAAGCTCTTATGAAAACTGCTTTTGAGGTTGACTGAGAGAGAGGGAGGTTCCAGACATCTTTTCATACTGATCACCATCACTCACACGCTACAAGTGGGAGAGGATGTGCTTTCTTAAGAGAGAAGTTGTACGTAGAAAGTAAGTCTCATGTCTCAACAACAAAATCTATCATAATTTTGTTAATTTCTTCTCATGATGAAACTCTCTTGCTTTAGAATTAAATAAAATACAAAATCTGAAATGTTCTTAGTCTGTTAATGTTTATGCTTCAGAGTGAACAGAAATAAATTCTTTCAATGCCCCTCAGACGTCTTCACCCATGGTAACCAACTGAACAGCTAAAAAGCTTGAAGACACCCCTTTGTCAGGATCTACCCCAAAATTCAATGTTTCCTTCTTTGGCACATGCCCCACCCTTCCACCAAGTTTCATAGTAATCAATCAAGTAGTTTAGGTGTTTACGTTTCTGGATCCACTGAATAAATGATGTGGGTTCTTCCCTGTCACGTGCACAATCGTCCCATCCAGTATCGTGGACGTTAGTTTGGTATTTTTGTGTGTAATCCTGCCAACAAACTAAATACTGCACAAAATTATCTCTCAAACTCTACACATTAAAATACTGACTCCCACCCTTGTCTCCTTTATCCAGTAGATTTGAAATCCCATTCAACCAAGTATTCAGTCACAATTGTACATCTGATAGGATGATGATTTTACCTTATGTCTTGATTTACATGAAATGGAATATTACTCACAAAACATATCCATTTCTACAGACATTGGTGACTTACCTGAATATGATTGTGCACATAGAAATATTTGAGATCGGCTTGAATTATTCTTGTTCTTCACTCCAGTTATTTTGGATTTTGTTCATGTTGAAAATAAATCATGTTTTGACTATATTTCCTTCTACAGAAAATCACATTTGTGAGCCCTACATATGTGCAGTAAACTAATTCAAATAGATCATATATTGCTTGTAACAGAAATAAATATTTCCCTTTATTTTTTCCCCGCGTGGATATCCATCTTAACTGATCCGAGTGGAACTTGACAATAAACATCTTATATTCTTCTTATATTCCATCTTTTATATAACTGAAGAACATTTGAACAGGACACATAAAAACATGTTTCCACACAGATAGCCATTTCAATGTCATGACAGAGGTTTCAGATGAATTTGAGGGTTTTTTTTGCTATCAAAAATATCCATGCACTTACTGATAACCTTACTTTACCACAGAGCATTTAATCGTTGAGACCTAGATGGCTTTCTGCCCGCTCATATGAAGAAGTGTGAGCTTGTGTTGAAAACACGCTTGAGATAACCAATGAATCTTTGGTGAGACAGGAAATTCTTTGAAGGCTGCATATTGTGCAATAGCAGAAACCCTCATACGGTCGGCTCGATCTGAATCTGTTTTCAGTTCAACAACATCTGATATGAGGGTGGTTTTTTTAGTTTTTTTATATACTTTGATAAAAAATGTTTCCTTCTTTTCGATGAAGACTGCTGATGATAGCAAACAACTAGATCAGACCGGTGAAGATGTGAAGGGATGATTGCAGAAACACAACCAGTCACGTCAAATTTTATGAAAAATCTACTGTTTAAGATGAATATTGAATATAAATGTAGACACTGAAGAGCATGCAAGCATAGTACCATGTATCTGTTTAAACTGAAAACACTCACAGACGTGCAAATCTTGTATTATTGTCTTTTAATATTTCACTGGTGGTGTTTACACAGTTGACCTCAATATTTAACAGCATGAGCCAGAATTTAATAGCATGTCTGACAAACATAAAAAGAAAGATCATCTAGCTTAAATAACTTTGCTTCCACTGGAATATAAAATCAGTGGTAAATTATTACCAGACTTTTAAAACAAGTCTAAGTTACAATGGACCAGGATACAAAAAACAAGAAAATTGATCCTGTGGAAAATTATGAGTATTGTTTTTTTAACCTAAACTTTAATTTTCTGTCTAGGTCAGGGATCTAGTTAAGCATTTGAGGCACACCAGCATGGGTCACTCACAGGCCAGTTTGCCATCAAAGGAAGACAGGGTGATGGCAAAGGCTTGCAGGGCACACATGGGGAAACTGTAATCCATGGAGAAGACGTCCTCTGCTACGCGGCCAAACTGCATCGCTATGTAATCCTCTGGAAAAGACATCAGTAGACAAAGCAAAAGGTGTGAAGGATGACAGCGATGTTATAACATGAGACATTTCCTCTTTGTTTGTTAATAGAAGAATAGGATAGACAACATGTCAGTCTACCGTTATCAGGGTGGATAATCTGGAAATTCTTGACAGAGGCCTGTGTGACACGCCCATGGAAGTTGAGCACATATGATTGAGTCTGTTCGTTCCAGCTCGGGGATTTGTTCATCAGGGTCACCAGTTTGTCTGTGTTGCCGTTTGCATGGCGAACCAGTAGAGTCTCAAGTTCCTGTAATTAAGGCAAAAACGTGAGAAATATTTCACACTTGATCAACATCGTCATAGGGTTTAAGATTATTTCTTAAACGTACATTTTTTGGACGAATGGACACTCTTTCATCGTTTTCCAACATGCCAGGAATGATCACAGTCATTTTCCGAGGACCCTTAAACCCAAGCACATTTGTCTCCTGGAACACAAGAAACAATTTTATAACATTTTTTTAATCACTTGCATTTGCTGTGTTAAGAGGACGCTGGCTTTAGAGAGTCAGTTTGGACTTACATAGCAAATTGCAGCCAGCTCTTGCCGCAGTGACTCACATTCTTTGACGAAAGGCTTTTTCTCAGGGTTTTCACCTCCATCGTAGACCGTGAACTTTGTACCCAGAACATTAGACCTGAAAGATGAGAGTCCTATCAGATGCATGATATGAAAACAATTACCCTATGGGGGAAGAAAGTGTCAAGTTTGCAACAATTAAGAAAAAACAATCAATGATAACCCAAAATGAAAAATAAAAACATGGTTTCAATTTATTTGGAGCACATTGGAGCCATAACCGTCCTTGTTCTTTTTTTTCCTCCTTATATTTGCCATTAATTTCCTTTACCATGAAGTGCATCCCGCAGTACAATTGTAGGTGCAGCACAAACACTTGTGAATCCTCTGCTGTCATTGTCACTGAGTGTTGTCTGCCACATTATGGACAGATGGAAGAAAAAATTGTGACCCCCAAATCAATTTAATTGTTTTGATTACAGTATCACATTCTTTTGTTGACCAGTTTTTTACCATATTTTGCTTGCCATAAGCACTTCAGGTCCATTGGGTTCAAATCAATTTTAGATGGGTTTAATCAATTAAAGATGTCAGAAAATTCACTGAAGAATCCATTAAAAATCCAATGTGTCAGATTTAGTGTGATTATATTTTGCATCCCACTGAACATCCCTGGTTCCTTACGGTCCCTTAGTAGGACAAGTGTTTGTTATTTCTGTTCTTACTGTAGAAAGATGGTGATGCAACCTAGACTCTGTGGAATAAGAGCTGTAGTCTCTGTAGTTGTAAAAGCCTCATATTAAGGAACGATTCTCACTTTCAGGTACACTGAAGGAAACAGAATTATGAATGAAATGTATGAAATTTACAAGTAAATTATCACTAATTCAATCAGACCAGAATGATTTGGGTTTGATATTCTTCAAAAAGGTGGAAATAAAAGAGAGATATACCTTAGTTTTCCTATATAGCAGTTTGTGTCTCTGGACAGATTTGTAGGATCGGTGGAGATGAGATAGTTGGATGTTTTGCACTTCTTCCTTTTCCTGCCTGCCATTAGAAACACCTTGGAGATGGCACAATTAAAAAATAAATCTCACAATAGACAGAGATAAAATAGAGCTAGAATCAATATGCACAATGAAAATTCTGCAGATGTACCAACCCGCTTGCCATCCTCCTTCTCCATGTGGAGGTAGTAAGTTGGGTAAATGCCTTTCTCCATGCCTCTCCTGTCTCTGGTGACCCTACACTGGATTGTCACATCTCTGGGGGCCGGACGCAGAGCAAACTTCTCAAGATCCTCCACTGACAGCGGAGATGTTGGCTAAATGGAGAAAAATGATTTCATCACCAGTCATCGAAATGAGTTTGCTTTTGATAATACGCTGTGGTGATGTCTCACTCTTTCGTTAGATTCCGTGTCAGAAGATGAACCCTCCTTGTAGTTGGAGTTAAGGGAAGCCAGACTTGGCGTCATTTTCTCTGCCTTGTGTCTCTTTTTTTCCTTCATCTCCTTTTCCTGGATTTCCTCGTCTCTGCCCTCTTCACTTATTTGGCACCTGGCTGTGGGGATGACATGTGCAGTATTATTCTTTCAAACAACTCAATGGTTCTTGTTGATCATAAAACATGCTGGACCATTTTGTCGCTCACATGTGTCGAGTTTTTTTTTCCTCTTAGGCGTTTGAGGAACAGGTTTCTGGGACTTGTCCTCTGCTTCATCGTCACTTTCATCACGTTTTTTGTTCTTTGGACTTGCCACCTCCACCGCCGACTCTTTCTCCGTGATCGAAACGTCTAAGTTCTTTTCTGTAAAACAGGAGATACTTGCTGTGATGCTTTAAAAGTTCTGACATCTCATTTAAGTGTGTGTGGTACTTATGGAACCAACAGCTGGATTAATCTTAAAGTATAAAATTGAACATTGTGAGTCATGAATATATTTTTTTCCCTCCATATATAAACATACATAGAATACTGTGCAGAAAATATTGTTAATGTTAATGACACTCTGAACGTTGATGTTACTTTTACGCTCTTGTTTGGTTGTCATGTCTGTCTTCTGTGGATCCTCAGACTTTTTCACTTTGTCTTTCTTTTTATTTATTTTCTCCTTTCTCTCTGTTTCTTTTTCCTTGTCCGTCTCCTTTTCATCATTCTGTTCCACCGCTGAAAAGACAGTGAGTTGCTTATGAATCATTTATGAAAGGAAAGTGCTTCTTAGTGTATGCTTGAAAACACAGAACACAAACACGAGACGGAGACATTTCACGTTGAAATTCATTTACAGTAAAGTGAAACATTCTGTTCGGCATATTCTCACGTTTAGCTTTCTCTTTTTTCACTTCTCTCTTCTTTGGCTTTTGTCCCTCCACCTGAGCGTCACTCTCCACTCTGCAATCCCCATCAGACTCCTCGTCAATCTCCAAGTTCATTGTTTTGTGACGGACAGGCTTCCCTGAAGGCATCTCATCTAACATCATGCTTGCTGTCATGTCGCATTCACCCAGTGTAATCACATCCACTGGGTTATCATGGGCATATTCAACTTGATCTCCATGAAAAACAAACAAAAATAATTTGTATTTAATATGATAAATGTAACAGAATAATTGCACCATGCATTGAATTAGATTTTCAATAAAAATAAATAGTCGGCACGTCTTCTGCTACATAAAATAATTATTTAAATACTAACCACTGAGGGAAATGTTGCTCAGGGATTGGCTGATCAACAGAGGTGTCTCATCAGAGTGCGTAGCTTTGGGCTTTCGGTTTTTCGCCCTTTGGCGAGCATCCCGATTGGCTACCACCATTTGAGAATCCGCCCTCTTCTTTTGCTGCTTTTTCATTAAAAGGGTTCGCTGTGGGACAACTGAGTATTAAACTTTCAATTCAAACTGTCCATGTTCATGTACATCAACACACAATTTTCATACATGGGAATATAACTATGGAACATAGTTCCAGATTAATGATTCATGATTCATGATTAACTTTATTGTCCCAGAGTGGGAATTTGTCTCGGGCTCTCCACCCATGCTGCAGCCATATAAAAATGAAATTACATGCAGAACGTATGCATAATAAATAAATTACAGTTCTAAAAGCACATAAAATACACTTGACATTCAAAAACAACAACAACAAAAACAGGGAGTTAATAAATAGCAAAGGCATCAAATTTAAAATTTAAATTTAAAATTGCCTCGGATAAAAGATCACCCTGTGTCTAGTCTAGCACACTGATACATTTAATTATTCTTCCTTTCAACATATTTCACAAAAAAGGACTCTGAAAGTTAAATTTTCTTCTTTCCACTCTCAGTGCTTTGTTTTATTCAAAGGTTGTTTACAATACATATTGTTGTTTAGGTGGCAAGTGGCATATGAGTGTTGACAGAGCTTTACATTTGAAGGCACTCCTTCTATTTTAATCGATATGATGACAGCTAATCTCAACTGACTATACAGTAAACCCCATGGGAATTATGAGCCATTATTATCACATTATATTATAACATTATATTGTATTATTTGACTTTAAATGCAGGTTCCCATTCTTCATTGTTACTGGTAGTGCTATTAGTGTCAGTTTAGGATTTGTTCTATTCTACAATTGATTATGTGCAGATATCATTATGTTGATCTTAGTGGTGTAAGATATTCTTCTGGATACAAGCTAGTAGCTCATATACTGCACTAAGCCTGTGACTTAAAGTTGAGCAGTGGCTCCAAACAGCAGGTGGTTCTGACACAGGTGGCCATGAGCTAATGAGACCCAAGAAAGCTTTATTTCTTTTCAAAGCTTATCCTCATTTTTAACCATTTGTTATCCAGTTAAACAAGGAAAGCACAACAGTATTGCTCCTATCATCCTATATGTTTTAAAAAACATTAACACAAGATAAAAAATCAACTGTGAAGTGCATTATAATTATTGTACCAGTTTGAAATAAAATAAAACATATCTGATTCATGAGTAAATGGTGTCAAATACTAATAATAATCCTTGTTTCTTTACCTGGTTGTCCAGCTTTTGTTGTCTTATATCAGGGTCCTCCATGTCTAAAAAAATACACTGCTAATTACGAAGTAGGCAGCAGATAATTGAAGATACTTGAAAACAAAATAGGAAATCCAGCATCCAGGTTTAATGTTAGAGATGGCTAAGTCTCCAGAATAAAAGAGCATTTAAAATATGGAACAGCGGTGTTTGATTGTGTCACTCTGCTCCATCTGACAATGTGTCCACCTGCATGTAGCAGAAGGCAAAGTGGATTAAAAGGGGATAATGTTCTTTAGACTGCACTGCACAGCTCAGTCAGTGTGGACAGGAAGTCTCAGGGGCAAGGCGAGTCTTCCACGACTTCTTTATGTTGATGCCTAATGTTACTGCTGAAACACGAGACAAGATAAACAGGAAGGTGATGCCCGGCTCCTGTCCTGTCATATTTACCACGAGTCAGCAGTCTGCGTCTCTTCCCCAGACGTCAACATGCACACATGGAGGTAACAACAGTCACCACAACTTAGCCTAAATCTTACCCAAGGTGCCTCACAGGGCGGTATCGGCAGGGCATATTATCTTTAACATGACCAATACGTCCGGGAAAACGTAAACAAAGACAGGCGGCGGCGCTCAAGTGCGTTTATCTCTCGTTGCCATGGGTACAGCTCCCATGCTGCAGCAATGGAGGACAGACGTGAAATTCTAAATTCTTAAACTAGAACATAACACCGTTCTTATATTTGATATTACTTCATTTATGACATATAGCTTGTCGCTTGTAGCGCTCATACTATTTTCATAACGTTTTGGTACAGTTTTTTAATTTAATTTAATTTAATTATTTTATTAAAACTGGATTGGTTGCATCAGGCTCTATAGTTTATTATCATCATTATTAGCCCACATTAATGAACGCATCATTAGGAGCTTGCTCTTAGTATTTGTACATGTACATGTATTTTCATGTCTTTATGTGTATTGAGATTTTTGCCCTACAAAGACATTTCAGCCGACTTAACTTTTGTGCTTTGGCTATTAATTAATTAATTGTAGTATATTAGCATGTTTTAGGTCGCCAGTAGATGTATCGTAGCTTAGCTGCAGACTAGTCTGTTCATTGTAATACTTGTACTGGTATTAGTCTAAATAGCAGTGAAAGTAGTGGTGTAATTTGCCAGCTGACTTAAAAAAGACAATCTTCAGCTTCCATATGAAATGTGTTTTTTCAGCAGACATTTCAAAATCTTTAAAAAAAAAATCAAAATCGTACATAGGTCTATATTGATGTATGTGTTTATATATTTATGTAGGTTGTATCTATAAATTTATTGTTTCATTTTTAAACTTCATATAGGTATTTATTATATAATAATAATAATAATTTTTATTATTATTCATTTTTATAGTGTCCATTAGCTTACGTCATTCTGCACCGCACGATAAACCGGAAGAAGAAAAAAAGTATACTGTTGCTAGGATATATCGCGGCGGTCAAACAGGAAATGGTCCAGTTTTCTTTTAAGCCTGTTTTGATGAAGCGACATTTTCCACTTTCACATGGTAAAAATAGAACATCAACTTGTGATTGTTAACTTTTTTTAAACTGCTAAGTCTGTTTTTGATAAGTGCCTTATGTCTGTTTTTTTACGACAAAATCAAATCAATTGAAATTCTGTTTTTCCGCTGTTAACTTGTGCATTTGACTTAATTCGGATAAAGAAATTTTAATGGATACAAAAATAAAGGTATGTTCTACAAGTTAAATTTGATTTGAAATAGATAGTTAGATGTTGGGCTCATTTTACTGCCTGCTTGTTTAAATTGTTTGGGTTTCTAATCATTTACTTAAAATATGGGTTCATAGTAGCTCACACTCTACAACTATCCTGTTCAGTAATGACTTGTAATGTTTTGGTCTGTAGGTACCACAGGTGCTGAAAGCTAAAGTGATGCTATGGTGAGGGTTGTGTCTACAATTCAGATTATATGCTCATTTCTATTTGCTTGCATGACTAAATCATGTCTAAACCGGATTCCATTCCCGGCATGTTTTAGGACAGATGTAAGCTACCACGACATGGAGATGATCAACAAAATGCAGTCCGTTCGTGAACTGGAGAGGTTTCCGTCCCTGACCAGAAATGCATCCATCTATTTATACACAATCACATATTTTTGTGTCACACTTATCTTCTCTGACAGTGCTTTATGCAGCGTGTTTGGAGTCAACCTCCCTGAACCAAAAAGAGGAGTTCTGCTGGAGCTGTATGTCCAGGCTGTCCTTTTTTGCAGAGATCGCAGCTTCAAAGAGGAACAAACTTCTGCTCTCTTGTCCATCATTAAGGCCATCCATGAGACTAACATAGGTAAGTGAAGTCACCGTATTATCAGTATTATTAGTGATATTATCATTATCATCACTGTGTAGTCTGCAGTTTGAGATGGAAGACGCTTTCAACAAGGATGATGTGAAAAATTAAAGCATGAGCTACCTTTGCAGCTAACACAGCCATACTGTTTGTCAAGTCCAAGACCAATTCAATATTTAGATAGTAAGACAAAAGTTGTATGCTGACAAATATTATTCATTTGTTAAGATAATTCAATTGTGTGTTTGAAACTCCTTTCTTGCAGAAACTCCACTCAACAACATAGAACAGTGTTTCAAATACTGCAAGGAATTACTTCTTTGTCACTCAGTCAGGGTTTGTGAAACAATTTGAAGCTTTACATACAATATCATTTCAACACGCGTACATTTTCATGACTGTAATGTTTGTCTGTGTTTGTTCTCTGAAGCGACCTCCCTTCAGCATCAACCTCTTCAGCTCTGAGGAGGTGAACTCTATCTTACAGTACATCCATGACAGCTACGTGAGACACTACAAACTCTACAAATATATTTTCACTCCACAGGTATGGGCTGGAAATGAGTTATTCTGCCCAAATTGATTCAAGAATTATTTGCTTATCATCTTTATTATATTCATTGATATTTGATTTGATTTGGTCCAGTTAAAATACATTTGGGTAGAATAATGAGTTACTAAATATTACAGGTAAAGCTTGATTTGTCTTTGACTTACTCTGGGATCTCAGACCACGATGAACATACCAAGGAGGATTCTTCTTCTCCAGGTAAAAATTACAGGGTATTATCTGCAGTTTTAGAAGCACCAATTGTCTAAATAGCATGGGAAATAATTATCACGCAACTGGAACTGAATAAGAGCAATTTAAAATTTTAAGAAAGAAGCCAACAAAATACTAAGAGTAAGAAAGGGCAAGACAGTAAATGTAAAGAAATTAAACCTTTAATTTAATTTAAAAACAAGCTTGGTATTCATATAATGCAAATGCCTAAAAGTTAAGAACATATTGTTTTTGAAGACCCACAAAGATACAAATAACTCAAAGCTCCTTGCATTTAACAAATGTGTTTAATCGTATGTTGTGTTACATTGAGAAAATGATATTTTGTGATATTTTAGGGGACTTCGGACAAGATTTATTTATACCTTCAATTCCTTTATTATTTTTTTTTGCCCCAGATGCTGAAAATGTGATGGAAAGAGAAGCAGAAACAGTACCAAAGACAGACGGCTCTCCTCAAGCACAAGAGGCATCCATCACAGACCCAGAGGGATCCACACTTGGTAGGATCACAAATTAGAAAAGGAATGTAGAAATAAGTCAAAATGTGTGTGCTTGTGCTGTAACCACATCATCTTCTCACTTTCAGGTTCAAAATCAGAAGTGAAGGCAATGATCGAGAAAGAGATCAGCGAGCAGATGATGCTTGTGTCTGGCCGACTAGATCAGCAAATGAAACAAATTATAGATCAGCAAACCAGAGCACTGGAATCTCCACAGCTCAAACACAAGAACAAAAAATGATTCTGAAAAAGCACGCACACAAACTAAGTCAGTTCAAACGCAAAGATCACTTTTATTAGAACCTCTTCTTCTTCATATACAGTACAATGTATGTTTGAATCTCTACAATCTCTACCAATCTCTACTGTACATTTCTCAAGCAGGCACTTTAAAGAAAAGTACCACATGTTAAAATGAAGAATGAACTGACTAAGGAACGATGTAGGTTTGTTTAAACAGGAAATACAGTCACAGATGGTCTTCACAGTTAGTGTAAATGAGTTTCCTACTGAGAAATGTGTGCATGCATAACAGCTACAAGATCCTCTACCAAAAATGGTCCGGTGCTGATTTGTAACTCCATAATATCTGTAAATCTGAGCCTCTTTAAAATGTATAACTATCTACAATAATCAATCACAGTGTTTTATGTTCACTTCAGCCACACAGTGTTTAGAAACACCACCTCTCTTCAGTTATAACTGCTGATCAACAAGTAAAATCTTAAATATACATTATGTACTTATGTAATGTGTTTTCTTCTTAAAACTGGTAATGCAAACAGATGACCTGACAAAAAAAAGTTCCAAACAACCACAGACATGGATCTGGGCAGAAAGGGAACATCAACATGTGTATGCTTAAATTTAACTAGCGGAACCACGGTGTGCATTAATAAGGCACACAAGCATCCCCGTCCCTGCAGTCATCATTTTAAAATTAAACACAGCAGTGTGACAAGACAAATACTGACATGGCACCACATGCAAATGTTTAAATAATAATCAACGTAGGAATGAGTTTGACCTTTCATGCTTCAAAGTCCTCCAGGTCCAGCAGCATGATCTTAGCTGTGTTCTGAAAGAGGGCGGCTCGGTTCTGCTGCTCCCCTTTCTTCACCCAGTGCCCGTAGATGCGGAAGGCACAGCCGTCTATGAGTTTGCGGACACCGCGAAGGGAGTAGGGATCACGGGCCAGCACCTCCCGAGTCAGTGGCCGGGCCCTGCGGTAACGGCTGTACATCCTGATGCAGGCCAGCACACTGACTATCAGCACCTGAGGAGGCAAGACAGGACGGCAAAAATGAGAATGTGGACATTTTTTTTTCAAGGCTTAAATCATATATCAGCTGCACTAATGAAAGAAAATCAATACTGTGACTCCCTGGGACTTTTCTGTGTGGAGTTTGCATGTTCTCCCCGTGTCTGCGTGGGTTCCCTCCGGGTTCTCTGGCTTCCTCCCACCACCAAAAAACATGCAGTAGAGGTGAATTGGTGACTCTAAATTGACCATAGATGTGAATGTGAGTGAGAATGATTGTTTGTCTTTCTATGTGTTGGCCCTGCGATGAACTGTTCCAGGGTCTATCTCGCCTCACGCCCAAAGTCAGCTGGGATAGACTCCAGCACCCCCGCGACCCTACGCAGGATAAGCAGTTACAGAAAATGAATAAATGAATACTGTGACTCACCCTAAATGTCTTTCTGGGGCTGAAGAGCCGTACGTCCTCCTTCTGGTACAGCCTGAAGAAGGGATGTGCTAAGGCTTGCTCTGCAGTGAGACGGGCAACGGGGTCCACCACCAGCAGCCTGCATATCTGCACAGCAAAACGATTACCCTGATGGTTTGACCTGATGATTTTATCTTAAAAATCACATATTCTGTTTACGGTGAAGAACTGATGCATCTCACTTCATAGCTTGTTGAAACTATTATTCACATCGAACCGTAAGGTTTGTCAGTCTTACCAGGTCTTTCACAGTGTCAGACCTGTCATCCCACTCTGGGGAGCTAAACTGATAGCGACCCTCCATGATCATCCTCAGCATCAGCATCTGTTTGCGATGCCAGAACGGTGGTGACCCGGCCAGTAAGGTGAAAAGGATCACTCCACATGCCCAGCTTTTAGACACATTTATTGAAAAAGGGGAGCAAAATTTAAGAAAAAAAAAATTAAGAATCCGTCTTTGTAAATGTATACTGATATAAATTTTACATACAAAAGGAGAGACTTACAGATCGACCTCTTTTCCATATCCTGAGTGCATTTCATCCATCGAACATTTCAGTATTTCAGGGGCCAAATAACCAGGTGTCCCACAAAGCTCTAATTAGAACAAAGAGAAATGACAGAATATTATCACCTCGGTCAATATTTACATATCTAAACAGATCATTAAAACTGACCTTTTTTCATTTTATATTACAGTACCTCTAAGTTTCTCTCCAGGCTGCAGCTGCACTGAGAAACCAAAGTCAGATAGTTTGATGTGTCCTTGATCATCCAGGAGAATATTCTCAGGTTTTAAGTCCCGGTGGATGATGTGGAGGGAGTGGAGGTACTCAACGGCCTCTAGCAGAGCTCGCATCATGCTCCTGCAGTGGAAGGATTTTACAAAATGCACTGGTTTTATACATGGTGTCATTTCACACAGACATTTGTTAAAGTTATTTTCAGAACCATGAAAAGATCAACTTGCAGAGACATGGAATGGACTGTGTGAATACGAGTCGGATAATCATCATAGTGCATAGTTTTTGTCAAAGCTTTAAAAAAAATATTATTATTGTTTAAGTCCTCTAGGGTGGTGCATCCATTAGCTGTTTTAGTCTCTGCATTGGCCACGCAGAGATGTTCAAAAGATAACTTTCAAGACGACCTTTGTCTGTGTCGTGCTTGAAGCTTGTTTCGAGAACATTAGTTTTCCTTGAACAAAAGTAAATGGAGAGTAAGATCAGCTGGAAAAACACATTGATTGCACCATAAAATCAGAGGGGGAAGTGTTCAAAAACAAATGTAAACATATAATTTGGAAAACGATTGGTGGCTGACACATGCAGAAACACAGTTGTCAATGTTTAATAAGGCCCATGAGTTGTATTGTGTTACAGAGGGGGACACCGGATTAAACCAGATTAAATTGGCTAATGGGGTGAGTTTATGAATGTGCTCACCTGGTTTCTTTTTCACTCAGAGTAACTTTTTCTGTGAGGTAGTCGAACAGCTCTCCTCTTCTCATGCTGTAAATGAAATTAAGAGATTGATACCATCCTACATTGATTGAAAGAACATCAACACACACACTTATGGAGAAATGATTAAGACCACTACATTGTAGATGTTTGCTGTAATACTCACAGGTCAAACACCAAAAATATGAAGGTTGCAGACTCATAGGAATCAATGAGCGTAACTAAAGGGACAAAAACATAACACGGTTTTGAACACTTTCAGAACGGATGTGAAATTTGAGGTCCAAAAGAGATGAAAGTCAAACATACTGATAGAAGGCTGTCCCTTCACCATGTTGAGGACTTGTATCTCCTTCAGCGTAGATGTTTTCACTTCCTCCAGCTGTTGAGCTGTCATCTTCTCTGCTGTGATCTCAATTATCTTCACCGCCAGCTCCTGACCAGTGTGTCTGTGCACACACCTGCGCACTACACTGCTCACACCCCTGGGAAACCATTGGAGAAGAATATGAGCATAGGATTTTCATCATCTCAACAGAAAACCGAGATTACATTTAAGGTTAATTTGTTGCTCCCACCTGCCAATCACCTCCTTGGGATCATATTTCTGGTAGAACTCCTTGGCCCCCACCCAGTCTGGCAATTCATCTCCAACAACGATGTCTTTGGTCATGGTCACACCATATGGATCTATAATAACCACAGTCAAATATCTCGTTTTGAGTGTACATGCTGTATGATTTATCATACGAACAACTGAGCTAACTCCTGACAAGGAAGTGTTATGTATTGATTTGACATAAGATTAATTCAAGTTAGCAGGACATTCTTAAGATTCGCTCGCCACACACACATTTCTCTTCTTTCTACTGTAATTTGTAAAAATATGCCTTTGGTCCATCATGACAGATAGCTAGCTGTGTCCTCGGATTTGGCCTTACTGCAGAATCAAGTTCACTGACCGTTCAGGAAGCTAACTTACTCACCAAGTATGCAAATCAAATAAGAGGGAGAAGGAAACGGTGAAAATGGAATCAGTGTCACAACACCATTTCAGATGGAGGAATCTATCTGGAAGCCATATCTTTGTGCGATTAAGAGGCGACAATATCAAAGTTAGCAACAGAAACTGTTAACATCCGGTAGCTAGCATCTGAACACTGTTTACATTCTAGTCACATTCCTCGAGACTGCTTGTAGCCTGTTATGACATAATATAGCATTATCGCCCCCGTGAGTCCGGATCGAAGAATGCAGCATGGTATTTAAAAAAAATCTTTTAATATTTAATGGCTTTTTCGATTATTTAAAATTAAGTTCAAGTAGTGATATTTTGAGATAATATCACTCAACAATAAATTTAATCTGATTTTTATGTTTTTTTAAAAATAATTTCTTTGTTAAACTATTGTTTACTTTGCGGAAGTATGTGATCGTCATTTCCTGTAGCCTCTCTGATGCACTGAGCTTCATTTTTAATCGTTCCTTTTGAAGGTTTGTAACTTCAGTATTTGACAGAAAACTGTTTAAACACGCATATGCTTGTAGAAGTTCACGAGATCATTTCTTATACATGTAAAGATCGTCAGTGAGTAAAAATGCCGAACATCAGTCATTAAATACGCCGGACAAAAAGCGCATTTTAGATTTTCAGGACTCGTAGAATAAACGTTAGCATTAGCATAGCAAGCGTTAGCAAGCATGTAATGTTTGTTAGTTTTAGAGGAAATGGCAAATAAAAATGTCGATAGCTTTTCATGCAGTAACATAACCGTTCAGGAACATAGACTTTCACATGAATACCAGAAGACCAGTATTATGAGCTAGTTAAAATCAGTGGCCTTGTGTTTCTAATATAAGGCTAAGCTAATTGACATCAAATGAATGAGTTGTCCATTAACAAATTCGTAGTTTTCCAAAGCAATCGCAGTTACTTCATGTCATGTGTGATCTCTTGCAGGGGAAGGAAAGATGTCAGGTGCTGGGGGAGGAAAACGTCCCCCGGGAGGGGACAGCCCCCCTGGCCCACCTGAGAAGAAAAGCAAGAAAGAGGAGAAGACCACCACCACCCTCATTGAGCCCATACGCATAGCTGGAGTCTCCTCTACGGTAAGTCATTTGGTGTTTACTCCCATCATTTGTACCCATTTACTGCCACTTCTACCAAGATGACATTGTACACCAATATGACATTTAAGTGTTTTATTGCCAAAACGCATTCAGACTCTTTGACGTTCCTCACCACTGTGGTGCGTCTGTTTGTTATGTGTAGGAGGAGATGGACATGAAGGTCCTGCAGTTCAAGAATAAGAAGCTGTGTGAGCGCTTGGAGCAGAGACAGGCAATGGAGGATGAGTTACGAGAGAAAATTGAGAAATTGGAGAAGAGACAAGCCACTGATGACACCACCCTGCTGATTGTCAACCGCTACTGGTCACAGGTAGTTCTACATGCTTTTAAACTAATTGTACCCCATTGAACCTTGAGTTCAAAAGTTTTCATGTAAATGAAAGATTGGCGGGGGTGTGTGTGGGATGGTGGTGGGTCCAGTTGTGTCAGAGCCAACAAGCATTTGCCGTAATGCACAGCAATATGCATTTCTTTTTGTCTGCATGTCATATTAGAGTTTTGCACTTTGCTAACTCATGCAAATTCCTTTTTTCAGGGGATTAACACTTCTGTCAATCCTTTTATTTCTAATTTGCAGTTGGAAGAGACTGTGCACATTCTACGCAAACGTATCGAGCCAGACGCTCCAGTGACGTCAACACCTGCGCCACCCTCGGCCCCTCTCCCTGACCCTACATCAATGAAGGAAGATGGTGTCAATATGGCCTCGCCAACGTCTGCTGTGCCCCCACCTCCACTCCCAGAGGCCCAGAACGAGGGGGAGCAGGCAGAGCCGCAGCTGCAGCAGGAAGAGTGCCAGGCAGAACGCCAGGAGGAGCAGCCGCAGCAGCAGCCTCCACCTCCCACAGGGTCAGAAGAGTTGCAGACACCCACAGAGCCACCACAGGACTCAACAACAGGTAAGCAGAGTTTGTCTTGACCAAGCTACTGTCTTACTTACTGCATTTATGGACTGCTGTAAATTACCCATGTAATCTGTAATCTAACTTTATCATAATTGAATTTGGATGAAAATTGTTTGCATGGGTATGACTCCATATCTGATCATTGTAATGCTTATACATAAGGGTAGGTGTAAATGAAACAGTCTGCATTTGCTGTGAAATACCAATAAGACGTGAGAATTGCAATTTAATAAAGGCAATTAGATTTTTATTTAGTCTAAATTGCAGAAAAGGCAGAGAGCAGGAACAATATTACTTAATCTATGAGTGAATCTGTAAGTACTGTTAAAGAATATTGACATGCTGCGGTTGTGAACAATGGCTCCCTTTTAAGTTTTGGTTGTAAAAGTTTGTAGAATTTCAGGCTATCATAAAACAATTCTTGTCTCCCTTTATCAGTATTATTTGCCACATCAACTGGTACATGTTTCTAATTGCCATGAGAACATGATAAATGTTGAATGTCTGCAATCTAAACTGTCAGTCAGTGACTGTAACAATTCAGTCATATCTTTTTATATATAAGTTTTAATGAGGGCATGCATAGGTAACATTTTTCTATCATAAGTTTGAGGTGTAATGTTTTGATCATATTATTACCTGTCACCTAATCTTAACTAACCTCACACATACCACCTCCTAGTATGTTCAGATACATCGCCACCCCCTCCTCCCTTAAGTGAGAATGCCAAAGGTTTTCTGGTAACATTGGAGCACAGCAGTGAGGAGGAGCTCACCCTGCACCTCCAAGATCGCATGCAGTTCAGCAAGGAAGCCATCGCCTGCTTGGTCTGTGTCTTTGACAGGCTGCACAGCCGCATCGACAAAATGTGCAAGCAAGTCCAGGCTGCAGGTAACTACGGAAACATGCTTGTTATGATCATATTCATACATGATGAGCCATTGATGCACACAAATACAAATTATGAAGAAAACACCTGCAGCACTTTTTTTTTTTTTACCTTACATTAAAACTAATTACCTGCTACTAAGTGGCTTTCATAAGTCAATATCAAGTTTTTGGTTTGCAAAATTTGAGTAGGTTGTTTTTCGGCACTTGTTAGCGCCACTCTTATTTGGCTGAACTATGTTGATGTTCATTGGCAGCATGTGAGGACGATAGTCAGTCTGACGTCATCAGTGTGAATCACACTCTGCTGGAGGAGAACATTCGACTGCGAGACCTGGCCACTCTCCTGCAGGGCAGACAGCACAAGATGTCCATGGAGGTATAATGTCCTTGGCAATGCTTGTGGATGTTAGTGTGCATGATTAATGTTTGTGCTGGTGTATCTGCATGAGTGTGTATGTTAGGAATGTAGTATGTTAATGAGAAAATGAGAAAATATTTATGTGTGTATGTAGCAATTTTGTTTTCATGTCTTTTCCTTGATTGCAGTACAATGAGTTAGTGGACAAGGTCACCAGCTCTGAGACCAAGGTGTCTGAGATGGAGACAACAGTGGAGGACCTGCAGTGGGACATTGAGAAACTCCGCACTAGGGAACAAAAGCTCAACAAACATCTGGCAGAGGCCATGGAGCAGGTACATTAGCATAGAATGGTCTGTGTGCAGCTTGTGTATCTGTGCCTCTTTCTTCAGTTTGTGTGGCGTGGGCTCATTCTGTTGATTCTCTCCTCAACATGAGTTGACAGTGACTCCAAGCAGCAATGCATGTCGAGCCAGCTGCAGTTTTTAGGTCATTATTTGCATCAGCTATGGGAACATGAAGAAAATTTGCATTTTCATAGTGATGTCATGTCATAGGATGTGTGTAGGTGTGCTGTGTGTTTTCATATTGTTTTTCTGTCATGTTTGTTCTTTTTTATGCCCCTTCCAAAGAGAGAATATAGGGTTTCCCTTGTCCGTCCATTTATACGTAACTGGGAATAGTCTATCCACATCTCAAAAAACAATGGACAGAATTCAATTAAACTTTGCACATGATTTTTAGGGACCCTAAAGGTGTGCATTTGTTTTCTTCATTTTGCTTATTTTCCAAGTTTAAGACACATTTGAGCTCATTTCATTTTGCTCACATTTATCTATGATAGTTATGTTCTCTCCCCATTAGCACAAATTGAGTTTTTCCCAGTAGACGTCTCCTTGGACACGAGTTTTTCATCTTTGCTCTACATTTGCTGTCTGCAGCTCAAGTCTGGATACAGCAGCACCGGGAGCTCAGGTGGACTACCCGGAGGCCAGATCACGCTAAACATTCAGAAGGTGAGCATTCACAGCAAACAACCCTTTGGAATTCATTTTGCTTGACGTATGTCTATTTCTTGCCCAAATTAGCATCTGCATATCTCAGATGCTACTTTGTATTAGCATAGTGTTGTTGTTTTTTTAACCATGCACATTTCTCCTATCTATAACATGTTTGCTTTTATCTTAGTTTGAGAGTCTAAATGCAGAGTTGGAGCACAACCAGGAGTTGGCCAATAGCCGAATGGCGGAGTTGGAGAAACTGCAGGTGGAGCTCCAGGAGGCTGTGAGGGAGAGCGAGAAACTCAAGGTAAAGATATCATCCTTACCCATTTCATTTTGGGAAGAGAATTGTTTTTTTTAGTTGTTTTTTTTAAATCGGTGTCTTCACTTTCCTCCCCTTTTTTCAGATGGACTTGAGGAATATTCCAGAAGAGGTTGTGAAGGAGACTCTAGAGTACAAATGTCTGCAGTCCCAATTCTCCCTGCTGTACAACGAGTCTCTTGGGGTAAAAACCCAGTTGGATGAGGCACGGGCCCTCCTGCTTACTGCCAAGAATGCCCACCTCCGACAGATTGAGCACATGGAGGTAAATGTTATAGAACAAAGTTGATACCATGAGAAAAAAAAACCTGTTAATCGTCAGTTAAAATGCAACTTCCCTGATATCTTTCACCCTTTCATATTTACTGTTAGCCTAATGCTGTCTTTCCAACTACCTGGCATTATTGTCTTTCGTCCCAGCAACATTGTTACTACTGTTTGGCAATGTGGCCAACAATTTCTTACTGTTTTCAACTGTTCAGAGTGATGAGCTGTCGCTTCAGAAGAAGCTGCGGACTGAGGTCATCCAGCTGGAGGACACACTGGCCCAGGTGCGCAAAGAGTATGAGATGCTGCGTATCGAGTTTGAACAGAACCTGGCAGCCAACGAGCAAGCAGGTACTTTTCAAAACACACCCTCACTGTGTATCAACAACAGAGAAGGGAAATCATGCCATGTTGTGGCCCATTAGAATATATTTCATTTGTTAATATTTGCAAATCTATGCTTGTATTTAGTGAGAAAACATTGATACACATGAGTACTGCAGTATCATGTTTTGTGAAACTGTGATACAGAAACTCTGCACTGATTTTTTTACTAATAGTTTACGCTCAAATATTTGCGGCTGGGGTTCATTTTGTAAACTAAAGTAAACTTTTTACTCAGATTTTTCAAATATGGTGGTGTTTTTTTTTATTATACTATTGCAGTTTTCCAAAAACTATACCTTAAAAATCACAATATATTGCTTTGCTTACAGTATTGTAATATCTTGCAATATATTAAATTGTAATCCCTTTATTGTGATTTGTATTATATTGTCTGACTCTTACCATAAACAGCCCTAATATTTCGAGACGGATTTTGTTTGATGTATTGATATATTGAAGTTTCAAGAATTGTTATTGGTAACTCATGATTGATACTATTTGATAATGATAATGCTGTTTTTTATTTTTAAAGATCTTTTTGTTGGTTTTAGCCTTTAATGGACAGGGAAGGCGAAAAGGTGACAGGAAATGTGAGAGAGAGAATGGGTGGAAGACATGCAGCAAAGGGCTGCGGGTGGAATCAAACCTGCGCCGGCCGGCAGAGGACCGTATCCTCAGTATGGGGCGCTCGCTCTACCAACTGAGCTTAACGCGCCCCGTGGATAATGCTATTAACATTGATTAATAATACCATGAATATTAAGCAACATTTTGATCAACAAAGTCGAGATCTTTTTATGTATCATGATGTCACTCCTGTGCACCGTGCAGCTCATCATTTACAGCAACAGATAATGTTCAGTCACTCAAAACCAAACCAAACACTGACGACGCCCTGAGTCCGTATCTCATCTTTTGTCTCTGCTCTCTCAGGACCAATCAACAGGGAGATGCGACACCTAATCAGCAGCCTCCAAAACCACAACCTGCAGTTGAAAGGTGACGTGCAGCGCTACAAGAGGAAGTTGAGAGAAACCCAGATGGAGATCAACAAGGTAAATGACACGCTTCACAGATGAGTGTTTGCTTCACTGAGATTCAGAGAATTATTCCAAGCAAAATGGAACTGTCTTTTATCGACAGTTGCGTTGCCAAAGTGGGGACACGGGGGTCTTGATTCTAGAGGAGTCAACAAGCGACAGCATTGACGTCAAGAAAGAGGAGGATGAAGACCTGGAGGAAGAGGAGGAGAGGAGGAAGGAACTGGAGAGACAGCGGGCCCGTGACAGAGAGAGGGAGAGGGAGGCCGAGCGAGAACGAGAGAGGGAGCGTGAGAGAGAGAGACAACGCAGCGACGAGCTGAAGAGGAAAGACTCGGACACACTGAAGATGCTCAGAATAGAACTCAAGTACATCCTCCTGCAACTCAAGTCCACTATCATGTATAACAACAAAATGTTTGGCCAAAATCTCAAATGTGTTGTGAAATACCAACATTGTCAATTTTAATCCACAGAAAAGCCCAGGAGTCCCAGAAAGAGATGAAGCTCTTGCTGGACATGTATAAGTCTGCTCCAAAGGAGCAGAGGGACAAAGTGCAGCTTATGGCGGCTGAGCGTAAATCTAAAGCTGAGGTCTGTTCTTTGGTGTGTTATCCTTCTGACATCCTCTTCCACATTTCTTTTTTTTGCATGCAACAAAGAAAACGATTTTCTCATTAGCTGCCAACAATCAAATATTGAAACAGAAGTTAAATGACAATGCCAAACCACCATCTTGACTCGGCCAGGTCGATGAGTTGAGGATGCGAGTGCGAGAGCTGGAGGAGAGGGAGAGGAAGGAGAGCAAGAAGCTGGCGGATGAAGATGCCCTCAGGAAGATCCGCGTGGCAGAAGAGACCATTGAGCATCTACAGAAGAAACTGGCTGCCACAAAACAGGTATCTGTGTATTTTTTGTTTACATATTTTATCAAACAAATCGGGAGGATGTGAATGGAGTGACAACTCAGACAGGGGGAAAGAGTCAACAACTTCATGTTTCATTTTCCAGCCATGTGTATCCATCAAAGAATTGTCAGCTTTTACACAAACGTTTTTAAATGCACTCTACACACATATTGTGAAATTCTTACAATTGGTCATAGCAGTACAAAAAGTGGCTAAAAATCTCAGGATCATCCCGTTGATAAGCCTGTAAGAATTTCTGATTAGCAAGAAGTGAGACATGAATCATCACCACTGTTTGGAGAAATGTCCGCTTTAAACCTTTAGGATTAGGTTCAGAATGAAAGTAGTGCAATGAGTAGCACGTTTGCCTAATGTTGGAACTGAAAGTTGACACATGCCTGGAGTTAAAATCTGTTCAGCTGGTCAGTTTCTTATTGTTTTTTTTTTTTGTTTTTCAATAAGTAAATTGAAGAGTTTTTTTAAAAATTGTTTTTCATTTGTTTGGGTTTTTCCCTGCAGTTTCTATCCGAAATGTCAGTTATCCATCTCTCAACACTCAAATGCTGAAAGTATGGCAGTAGTGTCTTTAGAGTGAAAAAGAAAACCTACCTGATTTCACTCTTGTTTGTCCTAAAAAAAAAGAAAAAAAGACCAATTTTCTCAACCTTTTTAACACAAGAATAAACTGTAATCACATTCTAGCAAGTGTTTCATGTATTGATGTAAGGTTCACTTATTAGAGTAGTGAAATTTTATGTTCATAGAAGCAGCTTCAACATTTTATTATCTGGCATAAATTAATTTACACTGCTGTCTGAATCTGCTGCTTGAGAGGAGGGATGTGGCATTTAAGGGGGGGAAAAAAAGTAACTGCAAATCTTTTTAGATGAGTCACCCTGATAAATTCTTCGTGTGAAACACTTTCACGTCTGAGCTCACTCACTTGGCTTTGCTGTGTTGTAAATGTTGATAAGCTCCTTGGAATTACATTAATGCCTCAGAAACCTATGGGAATGCCAGAGAAGAGGACAACACCAGGCGAATATCCCCTCCCGAGTGCACACAGTTTGCAAACTGTGATGTAAAGCAAATAATTGCACCACCTAAACAATGCAGGACTCTTTTCAATAGCACTGAGACTGGAATGAAATACAGAAATTACACAGAAATGTAAAGGTGTTATTATGACCGTATTTTAAGTTAAACATAATTTATATCATTTTATGAACTCCAAGCAGACTTGATTGATTGATTGCATTTATTTGGAAGAAATGTATAGAACATACAAATATAAATGGAAACTGAGGATAACACGTAAAAGTATAACATACTTATTTCCAATGCGGTCCTCCGTCGTAACTAATACGTAATAATCAGGCAACACATAATAAATATTCAAAATTTAAAGACACTGGACATAAAATATTTAAAACATTTAAAACAATGAAAACTCGTTCTGCAACCTACACCATAACAACTTTTTAACTTGCTTTTTAAAAACATTTTTGGATCGGCTTTGTCTGACTGGTGGGCGGAGACTGTTCCATGCATGGATACCAGTATAAATAAAAGAAGTCTGTCCAAAGCCTTTTACTCTTGGTCCATATCTGTGTTGATCATGAACCATTTTAACATCACATCTAAGGTAGTCTGGAGCAATACCGTTGACAACGATGAGCATGTGACCAAGTTTAAGTTGCTCAACTCGGAGTACAACAGGAAGTAAGTCAACGGGCACTAAACTCTTATTTTGTGTATTTTGCCAATATATGTTCTTCGGGGGGCATTTACAAACACATGTTGAGGTCTGAACACCTGCTGCTCCTTGTGTTTTGGGAGGTCTTGCAAAACATACTTAAAAGAAGGTAAAACACAGTTTTAACTAATACTGGTTCATTTGCCTCTATTTCTGCCCTCTTATGTGGTATGAAGTTGAAATACAGCAACTAAACTCAGATGGGTTTGATTTGTTTTCCTCCGTTCCAGCTGTGCTGGATGCTCGGTTGCCAACACTATCCAATAAACAAACTACTTGTGAGTTCATGAGTTTTGTTTATAGGTCCCAGTTGTCTTGTAAATAGGCAACATGAACAAAAAGGAATCAAACGCAGCACGTTTGCATTTTTATCTACATTTGTAGCACAGGAACCAACCCAGGTGTAATTGCACCTTACAATGCAGAGCCATAAATGGGCTAATGAAAGGTGTAATGTAACTAACAAAACGCTCTCATGACATTACACTGAATTTAAACAATCTGTGGTTCCTCATGTTAATAGATACCATACAACAAGTTTGCACTGTGTCACAGATTCCAGTCAAATAGGAAGAGTAGATGCTTGTGAACCCTTTTTACCTCCGCCACAGAGATTTTTGAGGATGTTATGTGATCAGCCATGCTTGTGTGGTTGTCTGTTTATAAGTAAGAAATCTCAAAAAGCTGTCAAAGGATTTTGATGAAATTTTGTGTCTGGGTGGATTTGGGCAAAGGGACAGTTCTTAAAATTTTGAGGCAACAAGATGGGGCCTTTTTTTCCAACATGCTGTCAATATAGTTAAAAATAATCACAGGCCAATCAAATGATATTACCCAGACATGGACAGCTCGTGACGTTGGATCTTGCACCACAGTACATTAACAGAGAAGGGTATGTACTCTAGTTGAAACTGTGAAAAAGGAAATAAATGGAAACATGCAGATATTTCTATTCCATGCACATAGATTGTTTTTAATTATTCTCAGAAGAAGCATGGTACTACTGGGGTAATATGAAGAAAAACTTCCCAAACTGTGTTGCACACCCCAACACATACTTTATATGAATGACTCCAAATGGTGAAGTTAGACCCCTCCTATTTTAAACACAAGTCCAGAAACATCCTTTTTGATCTCTGACACCTGTATCTCTTGAGGAGGAAGAGGCCTTACTGAGTGAGATGGATGTAACCGGTCAGGCCTTCGAAGACATGCAGGAGCAGAACAGCCGACTGCTGCAGCAGTTACGGGAGAAGGACGATGCCAATTTCAAGCTGATGAGTGAGCGAATAAAATCCAACCAGATCTACAAACTACTGAAAGAAGAGAAGGAGGAGTTGGCTGACCAAGTTCTCACATTCAAAACCCAGGTGACGTATGACCTGTAAAATGCACCATTGATTGCTTCCATGGTGTCAGTGCTCTGATGTATTAACTGTTGGCGTTGCTGTCCCTCTCCAGGTGGATGCCCAGCTGTTAGTTGTGCAGAAGCTTGAAGAAAAAGAGGGCGTCCTCCAGAGCACACTTGCCGCTCTGGAAAAAGAGCTGTCTGTCCGGACACAAGCACTAGAACTCAACAAGAGGAAGGTGAGAAGAGACGTGCAATCACACATGTCATCTGTTAAGACGTGCAAATGACTGATTTGATTGCTGCCAGATGTTTTCAAAAATAAACGCTGAGCTGCAAAAGCATCTGGACAATGGCTGGTGCCAAAAGTCACACTTGTGCATGTTATCATTTTTGTTGTGTTCAGGTGCTTGCAAAAAATTTCTGACATCCAATATTTGTGGTGTCACTGACACGAAACATTGCATTAATGAGATGCATGTAAATTAAACCTAAATACTGTTTAATACTGCAAATGCATGAATGAATCTACTTGGGTAGTTCTTATGTCTTATGCTATATTTACATTACATATATAATATATCATTTGAAATCTTTTTGATTTAAAAAACAAAGCATTTGATATTAATTTCCCAAGTGGGAACAGCCATAAATAAATAAGAGGAAACACACAAGTAGCGGCTCACTTTAACTGAAATCAGACGTAGCCTGGAAGCTATGCGGAGGATCTAAAAATGTGGTATGGTTTGGAAAACCTGCACAGAGATGGAAAACATGCACAGTCTGCAGTAAACAGGATAAAACATCCCACACCAATTGTCTCACTTTTTAAGTTGGTGCAGAGCTGAAACACAAAGAACAGACTCAAGATTTCAAGTCAAGCACCACCACCACATGACAGCACGGCAGTCTCATAATGCACCTAGAAAGGAACTGATTTCCACGACACTTGTGGAAATAGGCATGGGCCAGACAAAGAACTCAGTAAAGTTTGGTGCGGATCCTGGAAGAGGGGTGGATCTAGGAATTTCTCTGTTTCTCAGAGTTCCCCAGGAAATAATCCAAAAATCATGATGTAAGAAAATCGCACATAATTATGGTTTTGACATCTAATTGTGTTTGTAGTAAGGTGCAGATCCAGATAATAATCTGGTTCTGCTGAAGCCTGTATTTGTCAGGAACGATCTTGAGTTAACTGCTGCAGTAAGTGCTGGATCGACATGAGTACGATCGTTTGGCCTTGGTGGAGGTATGCGCTCTACTGAGTGCCAGTCTAATCAGGTTTTTTTTTTAATTGAGTGCATCCGGTTCCTTCTCTGCTGCAGGCTGTGGAGGCCGCCCAGCTGGCAGAGGACCTGAAAGTGCAGCTGGAGCACACACAGACCAAGCTTAAGGAGATCCAGGTCTCTGTAGCTGAGAACCGCACAGCCCGGGAGAGGGAGAGCAGCAACCTGAAACGAGCGCAGGTATGTTGTATTTCTGATCGGGGGATGTCTGTCCAAACTCACACGCATTACTCCTGGAGCTGGAAGAGCACGTGGGGAATCTCCCTTATTCGATCCTTTTTCCCCTGGTGCCTTGTAGGAGGACCTATCCAGGCTGAGACGGAAGCTGGAGAAACAGAAGAA
The DNA here is from genome assembly GCA_037577475.1 of Chaunax sp. Z400. Lineage (NCBI taxonomy): Eukaryota > Metazoa > Chordata > Actinopteri > Lophiiformes > Chaunacidae > Chaunax > Chaunax sp. Z400. The sequence goes on from CM075203.1 coordinate 12,148,826, forward strand.
GGTAGAGGTGTACTCGGATGCTGATGAGATCCTGCAGGAGGAGATCAACCAGTACAAGGTGAGAAAGAGAGGACTTAGCTCTTCTGCTGAGAAATTTATGAGTAATCAACATCTGTTAGTGGTGAAGGAGTCATAAAAATACCAACGCTTTACTGGCAACATCTGCAGTAGACTGTTATGGACAGAGGTCAGTCTTGTGAAAAAGAAAGGAGAAAAAAAAAAGTCGTAATGCAGTCTACTACTATGGCATTTTTTGTTCTTGAGATGGGGCCAGATAGTAAGCTCAAACCTCCACTTAGTGCGTTGGGAATATCCAGAATCATCCTTGTTACATCATCATGTTAACTGGGCTACCGTACAATGGATAGAGAGGAAGCAACAGTGCATTTAGGATTTAGCATTTGTCCCATATTGAATGTATTTATCTGTGTCCAGGCCAAGCTGCGCTGCCCCTGCTGCAACACAAGAGACAAGGAGACTGTGCTCACAAAGTGTTTCCACGTATTCTGTTACGAGTGTCTGAAGATGCGTTATGACACCCGACAGAGGAAGTGCCCCAAGTGCAACTGTGCCTTCGGAGCCAATGACTTTCACCGCATCTACATCACCTAATTCACCGAGAGACGGAGGAGTGAAGAGAATACACTAGATGGAACCGAAGGAGGGAAAAAGAATAGTGGAAAGACAAAGGAACTGGAGATTTATTTAAAGAGGCAGACATTCTGGGATATCAAATGTGTTTGTCTCCTGGTTTTAATCACTCTTTGGAAAGATTTGTCATACCACATTGTCATTCCCAGTCAGCGATTTAATTTGGTGACCAAAACAGATAGTGGCTCTGACTGAGAGTGTTGTGCTGTAGTTAATAAACACACATGTTTGTGCAGACAGTGGTGTTCTTGAATGTTGAGATGCTTCACGCTGTTTTCCTGTCCTTTTTGTTTTTGCCATGTTAAAACATCCTCTCTTTTTACAACCTGGGCCTGTTACTCTATATTTCTTTTGCTTTGTCAAATGTATTGAAAACGTGTAAAAAAAACAAACAACTGCAGTGGTACATAGTCGATCATCCTGAAAAGCATTTTCTTTGAATTCTCTTGTCCTGCTGGATATCCTGTAAAAATCTGTGAAGCTGAAGTTTAAACTTCAAAATGCAAAGAAGTCATCCTTTACCGAACTAAATATGTTTTTAATACATAACGTACAACAGCCGGGATTGTCTTACATTTTTTGTTAGGCTATAGTATTTACAATCCCTGAGAAACATCAGCTAGTTTGGCATCCATTCAGCACATACAGGAGTGCTTGGATCACCTTGGGCAAGGTCCTGTGTGTGTGTGTTCATCCTGTTGCCATGGTTCCTATTGGAGAGTTTGACACAACATCTGCAGCTTATAGTGCCTCATTACTGATGAAATCACTGCAGTGGAAACTCAGCTCATATGGGTGTCCTTAGTGGGCTGCACTGCTCCAGGTCCTCTTAGACCGCTTTCCAAAAGGTTAGCCGTGACAGTCGAGTATTAAAACACATGTTTAACAACATGCTTCTAGGTTAATTGAGTCACATCCTCTATGCTGATGATGTGAACTATTTATTGGGAGGTTTGTTAACGTCTGTTTGACGTTAGCGCTGGTGGGAAAGACAGTTTGCACCATGCGGTGTGCATATAAAAAGTTCCACGCTCCGGAGAAAAAGAGTGAATGTGTGAAAAAAAAAAAAAGTTCATCAGGCATTTGGGAAAAGTTAAGTAAGACTGCTGGCAAAATTTATATGAATTTGTTTGGTATTGACAAACAGGCAGTGCTTTTTAAAAAAAAAAAAAACTCATGTCAATGTGCATAACCTGTCATAAATAAACGAGTAGTTTTCACATAAGTGCTGAATGATCATTTGTGTGCCACGCAGCACAGATGTTTCTATAGGAACTGGTGGTTTTCATTAATAAATTAGACAATCTTGTGACATAGTGCTAACCTGATAGCCTCCAGGCATGCGTCCATGGCTTTGTTATTGCATATTTGTGCTCCAGCAGCAGGCTACACCCAACCCAAGACACTAATAACACCACCCTGCGGCAAGGACACTCACTATCCAAATGTCAGTTTCCCAAGGAACATCGGTTTGTATATGTACAAGTGGACAAAGATATCTAACTTTGACCAGACTTCTCAAAAGGCTTAAACAGCAGATTTGTTTAGAGAATGTCATCTGTTTTAGCCTCTGCTCCTCTCTCTCTGTATATGGGACCCTCGCCCGTGCCAGAGACTTGTGTTTCTTGGCAGGGAGCAGGGAATGACGTCGCCAGGCGTGGTAATAACAATGAGAACAGTATTAAGTTCAAACTACACAGACTCTGGTGGAAGAAAAATGTCGGGATAATCCTGCAGGGTCTCGCCAATAATACTATATGAAATACATGTATTGAAACTCTTAAACCTGATATGGTCGAATTGAAACTCACTTGAAGAGCAACAAATGAAACCACATACTATGATAGAGGAGTTTCCTGTGAGTCGGGGAGTGCGCACAAGAGAATCCTAGCAGTACAGTACATAGGAAATGAGTCATAGGAGCTGAACTGTTAGCGTGGGTGTGTGCACTATTAAAACAAGGCGCAGACTCCTCCGGGTGACTCACTCTGATGCTCGCTTTTCCATGCTGAATCCCAGCACGGACTGTTAATCAGATGAACTTTCGGGAATTGTGTAGCCGACAGCGAGCAGCTCTTTCCCCGCAGACATCATGGCTTCAAACGCTCTCTGCGCGCTGTGCGGACTTATGATAGCGGCCGTGACCAACTTCTATGGTGTGAGCGCTCAAAAAGGTGAGTAAAATAAGATTTATTTATTTATTTCTAAAAACAATTCAGGCTTTTCGTACAAGTGTTTTTTTTTTGTTTGTTTTTTTACTCGATTGAGTGACTACATTGCTTTTCCCTTCTCATTCCTATCTTTTGATTCATGCGCAATTGTTGCTTATCCTTGTCTTTGAGAACATGTATCACAGTCTGGTGGTCTGGCCTCCCAATAATGGAGGCAGATAGTGAGTCTGCTTACAAAGCCGCTTCCTTTAACAGCTGCATATCTCACCGGTTCCGCATTCCGATCGCCTTATTTCACCCCATCCATCCGTGCCCCAGGGTGAGAAGGACTGGCCACATGGAAAGGGTGCACTGCCTGTGTCCGTTTTGCACAAAGATACACTTTTTTTTCTGTCGGCCACAAACTCCAAGAGAAAAGAGCTTTTCACTTCATGCAGTCTTTGGAAGTTTGGACCGCATCCCTGTGGGGAACACTAGACTCAGTTTACACTGAAAACACAAAATCTTGAATAATTACATGGGTTTGGACCATTGCCTCAGACATTAAAGTTGCCAAATGCATTTTAACATGCTAAACTCGAAACATGCTCGATCTAGATTCTCTCCCATGTGAAATCATCTACATCTGGACATCAGCTGCTAGATCCACCCCCTTCCATCTCATGACAAAACACAGCACCCCACACCCAAAAAACAACATTTGTCAGGCAAGGTGCTGAGATTTGCCAAGGTCTAATGGTCAGGAACACACAAAAAAATGTTCTCAACTTGTTCTTGTTCCTAGATTTTAGATGCAGGACCAAGTGAAATTTCTGTGGTAGTCAAATGATTATCCCTTCTTACTACTAAAATACAAGAATGGCACTTAGAGCTCAGGCCAAGGACCAACAGTCCACTTTAACTCAATCAAACTTAATTCAAAATCAGACTTGTAGCCCTGTAACCATAATTTAAGGTTACTGGATTTGTAACAGTCTATCCTTGAAATCTGGTGGATCTTTTTATTTGGAACCGATAGCTACCAACCCCCTTAGATATGCCTGATTTTTTTTCATCAAGATCCATACATTATTACCAGATGAATAAAATAAAAGACTGATTAATACTTTTTTTTTTGCAATATTAAAGACAGTGTAAAAAAAAAAATTCCTGGATCCGTCCCTTTATCTAGATTATATTTAATGTCAATTCTGACACATCCTCCCACCAAGTTACATGAAAACCTGTCAAGTGGTCTTCGTGTAATCCTGGCGAAAACGCCCACAAATCATACAAACGGACACGGGTGAAAACAATACCTCCTTGGCGGAGATAATAATGATGACTGATGGGAGTTTTGCCGGTCATGAATGTGTAAAAAGGATTAGTAACCCATTTGAAACACCACAGAACATAATAGTTTCTTTCTTAAACTTAAAGGTAAGGTCAAGCTCAGAAACTAGGTTATCAGTACAAACAGCAGTTTCAGGTTGTTTGTCAAAAATCAGATTGGTGTCTGATTTGAGCAACATAAGTTCCACTCATATTTAGTTCGGTTCATCCAGCAGTCATAGTTCAAGTCCTCCCACTGACCTTTTGAATCCAGCTGGGCCTGCCGGATGATGTAGGGCTGAAATCATCATGTGAAATGCTCACAAGGATTTACAAATTGTTACTGTGACCATGACTATAAAATGAGTCAGACCAGCGCTGTCGGCGGGCTGGCTGTGGATGACGGAAAGTCTCTGTGGGCCTGAGCATGTGGCTGCAACAAAACCAGAGTGAGAGGTCAAAATGCCTCAAACATGACTTTTTGAGCAGGTGCCTTTTTGCTGCAGCTGGTTTAATAATTACCTGTGCAATGTGACCAGCAAAAGACCCATAAGTACGTCCTCCTCAGCAACTCAAGAGACCGACTTTCAAAAAACAAAAGTAAAAATCAAACCAACAGAGCATGATATCCTGAGTTTTAGCCATAAACTACAAAAACACTGGATCCTGTGTTTCCCATAATGCAATTTAATGTCTTCTTTAAACCCTCATTGCCTCATAAATGACAGTTTCTTTCAAACCCCATACCTCAAGGGTGTAACATGAGCTTTCTGCTGAAAAGTGTTGAGCTCAAAGCAAAGATAACCCCAGTGACATCACTATGACATCATCAGCTTCCCCAGACTCTGTCTTACTGTACCAGAGCCAGAGGGGACGATATTCAGCTGTGGTCACAGACTGAGCAGCGATCCAAACATGTCCAACATGAAGCAGCTTTAACTTTTCACTGAGATTTTCTGCTTTCCTCTCAGACAGAACCTCATTATAGATGAAACACTGAGCTTTAGGACATTTAACCATTCCCTGATGTTTTTTAGGCTGAATGATTAATTGTGAAAAACAAACAAACAGCTGATGAAAAAAATAATGACAATTCACATTTTAGTGGTAGCCATAATTGTAAATCCACCAGTAACTACAGTAAGTACATTTACTTGTGGTTATGTACTCCTTACTACATATCAGAAGTAAATACTCTACTTTTCACCTCAATACTTTTAATGTTACAGCTATAATTACTAGTTACTTTTTAGTTTTAGCTAAAAATAATCATATAATTAGTTGCCCCCCAGTCCTCTTCAAGTTTGTTAGCTCCTCATCTTGGTGTATTCATTACCTGTTGATGTCATTGAAGCAGCCACAGTTTCACGTTCATTTCATTACTTTTGGTTGACATCAAACTGGCCTTCTGCTAATGCCACTTGAAATGATGTAACATGCAAATGCACATGTGATGCTGAGAAGGAAGAAGGATTTTTATCATTGCAGGCATCCAGTTGTACACCATTTCCTTGTTCCACTATCTGCAGGATAGTTTTGATATGTCTCACATTGTTACAACCATCTTTTATAGGTTGTGATGTTCTGTAGAGATGTTGTTCCAGCCTGATGTCACAATATTCAGCTACTTCATGCATAACCTTTGGGATATTAATACCTCATTTTAATCAAAGCCAGGATGCGGAGAGAAAAACATGCTATTAAAACACTGAAATAGTCTCAACACTCTTGCTATCTGTGCTAACTGTGTCACATCTTTAGGCTTATTCCTTCCTTATCATCTGGGAAGTGCACAGTTTTAATTGTTCAGCTGTCTGGCTGCCATAAAAAGAGATGAAGCCCTCCATTGTTTCCACAGAGGTAGACATTTTCTCCTCCAGGCTAAAACCGCCATTGGCTTCTTTCTCACAGACGCGTTCGTTCATTCTCTGGAAGTCGCACATGTAAACAGAGGAAAAACAATTCAACGGAAGGACTCTGTTAACCGAGGCAGCTCTTCACACGCTGTCTGCCTGTCTGTGCACCACAAGTTTCAGAGTAATTCTCTCTCATGCAGGGAAGTTGCATCAGTGATCTTACCCAGTGGGATTTCCCAGTTTCAATTTATGAGAACAAGACAGACAGAAAGTTCCTCACATGTTCTGTTCATTTACTGTATTAGCTGGTTCCTGCCAGATTTCTCCTGCAAGCCTGACTGATTTTCTTATTTCACTCTAGAGTTAAAGGAACTCTGATTGGTTTCTGAAACATTTGCATCCGTCTCTAAATATTACCTCAACATCAAAATATTCAATAGAACTAAGCATGTTGAATACATCATGAAAAATGTCTTATATAAACCTTCCACTTCCCAGCTTTGTCTCACTTCTCTAACGTTTGATTAAAGAAGTGAAACTGACACAACTCACAGATGGTCTCTGATGTTTTTCTGTTTCCAGGTCAGTGTGGTAAATCAGAGTTTTGGAACTCAGATTTGGATGTTTGTGTGCCGTGTGCATCATGCAAGCAGTATCCAAAGACGCCATCATGCAACACATGTAAGTGAATCGGGCTCTGAAAATGTAAATAACATTCTGCTGTGATGAAGTCATACAGTGGTATCCTTGGTAATATTCAGTGTGGCATCTTCTTTCAGTTTAAGGTAATTTTTTTTTTTAATAATCAATAGGTAAATCCGTGGAGGAGACACCTGATGTGTGGAAACTGGCAGCCATCACCAGTTTCTCTGTGCTGGCTGTCGTGCTGGTCGGCGCTGCATTGATTATCGGGGTCATGGTGCATCGACACAAGTCACACAAGCGGCCTCTACGTGGTGAGATTCTTTAAACTCGAAATCTAAAATAATTCATAGATTTTTATGCCTTTTACAAGTCGATATATTTTTTTTTATGTGAAACTAGTTTCTCAGAGCCTGACTCACAAATAACAGCTGCGACTGAAAAGAGTGTTCCATGGTTGCAAACTGAGACTGTAGCCTGTCTCTGTTCTGCAAATTAAATACAATGATAAATTAGGTCTTAAAGGGATTTGTCATTTTCTACTAGATTCTTACACAACATGCTCTGGAATCCCATAAAAGAAAGAGTTTCCTCATTATTTTACAAGTGGTTTGAAGTGCTTTTGCCTTTGGAGTAGAACCCTTATTTGTGTGACAGAAAGATTTCTTTGTGGTTGAGTAATTCTTTAATAATCATGTCACGTCGCTGGTGCAAGGCGATTCTCGGTAGACCTAAATATGAGCAAGCTGTGTTCAGTTCGCTTTTTTTTTGGGTCCAAAGGCTCTGCAGCTGTGTCACAATCAAAGAATGGCACAGCACATAACTTTTACCAGTTCACTTCAAGTGACACACCACAGGGCTTTTTTCTTCTTTTTTTTCTCCTTTTTTTTACGAAGCAATTTGAACATGTCACAGTGCAGAAAGCACAGGTGCAAACAATTTAGTTAATGAGCAAGCTGCCTTAGCTGTTTCAGTTTCATGGCCTTATTAATGTGCATGCTGGCCAGCTATCGTGGATTACTGGGACACTTAAACTGAACAGAGCCAATGTTAATGTTATTGTTAATGCTTTTCATCGCATCACAAGTCAGACCGTTTGCTATGAAAAAGGCCTTTAACCAAAATGCTGTTTTATGTCTTTGTCACAGAACCCATTGAAGAAACTGCAGGTCCACTTTATCAAGCTTAAACATTTCAGTAAGTGTAGTTTTCACTTTGTCATAACAAAGGTTAGGCCAACGTATGAATAGTAAAATATAAAGTCAGTACTAAGTACTATTAAGTACTAAGTGTCCAGTATGTAAGAATTACATTAATGTGTGGGTCAAAAAATGTTTTAGAGAATTGCTGACACTACATAAGTACACCTTCAAAGTAAAATCTATGTAGTTTTTAAATGGAACAAATTTGGCATGCAACAATTAAAGTAATCGTATGCCAAATGTGTTCTACTTCTGGTGTATTCACACTAAAAAATACTGGATGAAAACTGACCTAATATGTGCTATATATCAGTATAGCACCATCATGACAGATTTTACTCAGTGGGTGGCATTTTGAAGTATTGTTCAGCCTCATTCTACACTGTTTGTGTTTTTCTTCTTCTTTTTTTTTTTTGTGTCAAGACCTGCTGAGGGACTCATAAAAAACAGATGCAAATTACCTCGAAGCTATAATCTGGCACAGTGCATCAAATGGAAAACATTTATGTTTGAACTGTACGTTGTCCCTTTTTAAATAAGATAAATAATTACATAAATATCAATGGGTATAGAACTACCAAACAGAGGGGCTGTCTTAATCTAATAACAAGTAAACAATAATGTAGAAATAACACTGACACTGGGTCAAACACCCTATTGGTACTGGTTAAAGTTAAACCAGTAGTCTGTGCTATATTGACTCCAGTGGGTCAGTTTTTAACCCAGTATTCTTTAGTGTTGCATCAAAAGAAGACCTATGAAAATAAGGATATCAGAGTCACCAACACTGCATACTTTTTTTTTAGTTCTTTCATAATTGATTTACATAAGATTTGAATGCAAACCAGTAAATACCAGCACCAGATATCAGCAGCTTCAATCCAGAAATATCAGTTTTATTCCACAGTGGCCAGCCCCTAATTATATCATACATTATGTTGTATATTATATTTGACATAATGGGAAAATAAAGAGAACTGAATGGTTGTCCTGGTCTCCACAGCCTCATCTTCCTCTGGAAACAGATGTGACAGAACCAAGGAGTGACGGGTTCAGACTTGGACTGGGGAACCTCTGGAGAATGAACTGTATACTATGACAGCAGGGTTATCTCTCAACCAGAATTGTACCATTTTAATTTATAAGACTGTTGATTGAAGAGATGTGCTCAGTTCTCATGCTCAGTGTAGGTCCAACAGTGAGCACATGACTTGCGACGACCGACACACACCTCTGTAGGGATAGTAGCAGCATTACGTTAGTGGTGTCATTCTTCAAGTGCCTTCATTTCCCACTTCAGTCATATTTTTGATGTTGGACACCTTTGCGGGTTTGCAGATGTTTCATTCAGAAGAAAGATAAAACTACAGGCCTTCCTTCAAAGAGATGGATGCTGTCCAAACTCTGACTCCCATGAATGTAAGACGGTTACTGCTACCTACTGGGCAGCAGTTTGATTTCCTGCTCTTCAGCGAGGTTAGATCAGGTCTATGTGCTGGTCATTAACCACGACAGTCTCTTTGAGATAAATCATCATGTGAGTAAGTCATGCTGTCAGGCACATTAAGGCCATTTGAATGTAGCTACTTTTACAGGTGAAATGTATTATAGCCTCTGAACCTGCCAGTACCTCCATGTACCTATTTCTTTTTATTTCCTCATGCATTAACAATGTTGATTAGAGGGGCAAACTGTACTCGTTCACTGTTAACGGGTCTCCTGAGACCAACACAGACCCTGTATTGCAGGTCATTACATTATTGTCTGTTTAATGTTATAGTTTTAGAGCTGTTAGTGGATTTTTCTCTATCGCAACCCCATAATTCACTCAATAGTGTCCCAGCACTTGTAGCACAGTACATTTGAAACACTAGACATACAACCCCAAACCGCTAACACGTGGGAATGTGGCAAGGAATGTACCGCAGTGAAGAAAATGGCACTTGGAGTGTTTTAGGTGGAGCTACCCATCACTATGCTTACTAACTCTTGACCTATTGTTTAAGATCTGCAATAAGGTAAAAAAAAAAAAAATACATGTCTAGATGTGTTTGTAATTTTGTAGTGATTAAAACCAGTGAGATCCATATTGGGGAGGGTTGTTGTTTTCCAACAGTTTTATCGTTCTGTTTTTGTTAACATTCAATCATGCAGTACGTGGTTACTGTCATTTAATGTGACTTACAATGTTTCAGGTCATATTTCCGATCTGTCTGCTTGCAGGTAAACTACCTGCCCTCTGGCAGAGAAATCACTTCAAATACAGATACTTTCTTTTTTTTAAAAAAAAAGATTTTTGTATTATTTATTTTTAAGTATCTTGCAATGTTGTTTTACATCAACTGCAAGTGACAAGCACAGTTTTAAAGGGACACCAGTGAAGATTTGTGTTAAACTTCCACCAGGCCAGCCAACTATTTTACTGAGCAATAACATAATATTTTCTGCTAAACTTTTCCTGCTTTCTCCTTCTAATTGTATATACTGTACATGCACTGGCTTCTTGTACTTACTGCAATCTTATTAACTGCTTTGTGTAACAAATGTATTTTCACAATAAAACTGACAATTTCCAATAATAATCCAAAGCTTGTTGATATGCGGAAAACAAAAAATGTCGTCCTCTCCGGCACCTCAATATGTAAAAAAAAATATACAACTTAGACTCAGTGTCATTTGGAGGAATATGAACAAGAAACCAACATTATTTTCCAAGTCTTTTAATTGTGTTTTCAATAATTTGCTTATATTCTAAACTAAGTTCTAACAGGTAATTAAAAATCAACATTTCAGAGTGACAAAATAGTTATATAAATATGACTTAAATAGTGAGCCAACATTTTTGAGCACTGAATATACAATATGTCAGAACATGTGGTCTATGCTTTTTTTTTTTAAAATTCCACAACAGCTAATCTCACACTGTTCCTCTGATGAAGAAACTCTTGCCGTGAACGTAAAGAAATCCAAATGGTGGTTTTGCTCTAATATTTACAGAGTTCTGAGATTTAACCCATCACATACCAGGCTGAGACTGTGATCAATGACAGAGGAGAGAACGTGTTAAGTGCCACTAGGGGGTAAGAGGGAGAATATTGTTATGAATAAAAACTCAAATGTGCATATAATCCAATTAATACACAGAAGACTTTAAACAATTCAACAAAATGGCAGTTATGATGGTCTTTCAAGGCTAGTGTCAGTGGATACTGAATCTGATGCATCTGCACTCGATGTGATGGACTGAAACTATACTTTGAGCATATTGCTTAAATATCCCAACCCGCAAACTAGCTGAGGTGAGCTATTGAACAGCATGTCAACACGCAGACAACTGACAACAGGTTGGGCGTATTACTATAGACCTCCTGTCCTTCGTAGGCTATAAGTTTCTAATCTACAAATATAAATCTAAAAACAACAAACTGCAGAGGAACAACCATGTCACGGAGAAAGCAGCCTCTGCAAACTGCTCCATCCATTCTAATTGTCGCACGATTGAGAACGATCCGAGTTTCTGTGATTACAGTGTATTCTCTACATTTAAGCTGCATGAGGCGTCAAGTAGCAGTTGCAAGGCAGGGCTTTTAATGAGGTATTTCGTACTTGTGACCAGTGTCAAACATACTCGAACATGAAACGTGTAAGGCAGAAAGAAAAATCGAATTCTGGATTGTTATAAAACAAAACAGAGGCTGTGTTGCTACATGATTTGCGAAAAGAAACTATTTCAAAAACAACAGGCACATTTAAGAACTTGGCAAAAGAATAACCAGAGACTCAGGGTTGCAAATATCACAGAACATAAGTGGTTCATGAACTTGTTTGTCCTTGTGAATCCATAAAGCTCTGGTATGTTTATAGTAATATTTGTGCTTGTCAGAAATGAGGCATTTATTTTGTCTGAAAATACAGTCGTTCTATTTGATTTCACGCAAAGCATTTGTGTGGAAAGAAAAGTCATGGAGTCGGAGACAAAAAGGAACCGCTTTCACCTCACTGTTACATTTAAACTGTCTGTGGGTGAGGAGATTCACAAACCAGGAGAGAAATTAAGAAGAAATAATTATGACAATATAAAATCAATATTGTGGTTTACAGTATTACAAGTACAGTGAGAGGAGGTGACTTCATATTAAACTGCTAGAGTTGACTCGCACTTTTGGCACTGGCACCTCAATGTAACTGATGCTTCCTCAAGGAGTCAAGATGGATTATAATTTAACACAGTGCCCTACAAGTGGAGATGCAGCTAAATGTCGGTGTGACAACCGGTACACGAGTTAAATTCTGGGTGTGGACATGGCACTAGTGTGAAAGTAAATGCTATGGTCAGTTCTGAAACTGATTATCTACAATATCGTACACATCAGGTTCCATTTGAAGGTTTCCCCCTGAGTGCTGCAAATAATGTTTGGCTAATTCATTCCTGCCTGTCGTACGGAGAAGTCAATAAAAAAATCTACTGGGGAAGTTCTGTAAAGGCTACAAGAGTTTTAGAAGACTTTTTCTTTTCTTTTTTTTTTTAGATTAACAAGAAGTTTTCCTTATAAAATATGCACAGAAAATAACAAGAATAAATTAATAAATACATAGGTTTTAGCATACAATGTCACTCAACGTGAATGTTATTAGCAGTACGACTATTTACTTGATGATTTCAGTAAATCACTTTGCCACTGACCTTTGGACACACTCAGGGGTATTTGACTTAACAGCCTTGCCCTACGTAAAACCTCAAAGGAAAGTGAGCAGTCCTTCGACAATGACAGCAAAGCTAACATTAAAGATTCAGAGATAAATATAGTTTGTATTTTTGTTTCCTAAGGAGCGAACAGAGGCACTGAACACTATTATACAGGAGCAAGAGAGGAGAGGGGAGATCACCGACAGCACGGTCTCACACAAACAAGTGTTAATGTTCTTACATGAACCTGGGCTGCACTATTCTGTTCACTTTGGTTGTTTGGTTTGTCATTGAGGAGTGACCTGTATTCTGGGATCCCGTGTAATCATGTAAAAACATTCAGGCCTTGCTAGAAGCTGACCGATAAACCCTCTGGAGATCATTCAGTGATTTCACCATCTGTTGCGGAGGTAGGACTGGAAGTCCGTAATGAAATGTGCATGTCTCCAAAAGGAGCTTCCATCAGGAGCAAGGAGCACTTTCTGGAAAAAAATACTGTTTTACAATTATTGATAGAGGGATAAATATGAGACTAGTGAAAGGACCGCCTGGTCTCTTCTATTGTCAACTCTGGAATCTTACTTCAAAGGAAAGATCCCATGTCCAAGTCCATGAACGCGTTAGCATCCATGCTGAAAGAGGAGTCGTAGGTCTGGGTGTTCTGGTGCATCTTCTGATGGTGACGCAGGTTGGACTTGCTGGAAAAGCTCTTGTCGCACAGCAGGCAGGCGAAGGGCTTCTCTTTGGTGTGTATTCGTCTGTGACATATGAGCTGAGTGGACACGCGGAACGCCTTTCCGCACTCTAAACACTGGTAGCGCTTGGGTTCCGTATGAATGCGCCGATGGTTCTTCAGCGCCATCAGGTTGGTGAACTCCTTCTGGCAGACAGAGCAGAAGAAGGAGCCCGTCTTGTGGCTGTTCTTGTGGTTGAGGAGGGAGCCGGCGTGACGGTAAGTTCGGCCACAGTGCTCGCAGACGTGGCTCTTCTCTTCTGTGCCTGCATTATTCTGTGAATTAGCAATGCTCTCTGGAATGTGAGACAAAGGTGGTGGCACCTGCTTGTGTATCCCGTCCATCACCATGGTCTGATTTATTTCAGAGTCCCAGCACATGCTGGTATTAACAGGTTGATCCACACCTTGTTGATAGGGGTCCTGATCCCTGTGGTGCATGTCCTGGTGCTGCTGGTAGCTGGCTGTGTTGGGAAAGCTCTGCTGGCACAGGCTGCAGACCACAGACCGTTCCTTCGAGTGCACATCCATGTGGCTCTGCAAGTGTGCCACCAGACAAAAGGTCTTACCGCACTCAGGGCAACAGTGACGCCTCATCTGGGAGTGTATCTGTAGGGTCACAGGATCAGGAAATGTCTGAAGACACAAGGTACAGTGGTGGAGGTTCTCGGAGTGTGTCTTTTTATGGTTGAGGAGAGAGCCAGCGTGGCGGTAAGAGCGCCCACACAGGTCACACCTGCAGCAGGGATATGTTCATATTCAATATTACACTTAAGCAGGAATTATTTGACCCAAGAGTGAATTATTTATAACTTGCAAATGACTTAATTTTTACTAGTAAATTAATAAAACAGTTTGATCAGCACTGGATGTTTAAGGTGAAACTAATTCATTCAAAGTTCAATAACAGTTGACATATTTTTTGGGATTCGAGGATTCTTTAACATTTTACAGGAGAAACAAACTTGTCAGTGCTTCTCTCAAACTTGTATTTGGCAGTTCCATACAGCATCTTCTGGTAGCTGATGCAGACATATCAGCAATAAGTTCATTTTGGATATGTAAATACTTTCATCCTCAATTGAAACTAAGACAGAAACTCACATGAAGCACTTGTCTCCCCTTTCCGATGGCTGGACTCCAGCTCTCATGGAGTTCTCCTGACCTCGGTGGCAGCGGTGCCTCTTTAGACCAGACCTGCCCTGGAAGCCTTTTCCACATGCAGGACAGTTAAAGTGACTCGTCCTCCGGTTGTGGACCCTCTGATGGTTGTGCAGGATGCTGGCGAGGCGGAAGGCCTTCCCGCATGTGATACACACATACTTTTTCTTCTGTGTGTGAATGCGTGTGTGATTGCGTAAAGCCATGGGGTTGGTGAAGGGCTTAGAGCAGAAGGTGCAACTGAAGTGTCCTGTCTTGTGTGTGTTTTTGTGGTTCAGGAGTGAGCCTGCATGGCGGTAACTGCGACCACATATGTTGCATGTAAAAGGTCGCTCCTCTTTATTTGAGCATAGAATCGTTTGTGCATCACTGCTGCCTGCAGGTCCGTCACAGACGTGGGATGTCAGCTGATCAACAGAGAGAAAGACCTGCTGACATTCCTTACACTTAAAGGATCTAGATTTTAAGCCCCTCCTGCCTCTGGCCGCATCCTTTCTCAGGTCTGGACAAACATGGGCTAATAGCTGCTTCTTTCCCCTAAAGCCTTTTCCACATTTTTGGCAAGAGTGCTTTTTATATGCAAAGTGG
Source organism: Chaunax sp. Z400 (assembly GCA_037577475.1). Classification (NCBI taxonomy): domain Eukaryota; kingdom Metazoa; phylum Chordata; class Actinopteri; order Lophiiformes; family Chaunacidae; genus Chaunax; species Chaunax sp. Z400. The sequence continues at coordinate 12,163,828 of CM075203.1, forward strand.
GTGCGCAAGTGGTTCTTCATTGCTAGCTGATTGGAGTATGTGTTTGTACAAATGGAACAGCAATATTCACCCGTTTTATGGGAGTTTCTGTGGTTCACCAGACTTCCTGCATGGCGATATGTGCGCCCACACTGGTCGCAGGCGAAAGGCCGTTTGTCGCCTGCGTCCTCAGATTTGACTGAGGCCTGAGACTTCTGTCCCGTACTCCGTTCAGGGAGCTGCTTGCAGCGTCGAGAAGAGGTTGAACCTTGATTGGCATTTACAGGCTGCATTCCTCCATCTGATCTGGTCCCATTCATCTGCATGAGGGCCTGGATCTGGTTGTTGAGTTCCTGGATTTTGGCCTGGTTCTCTTTATGCCTTCTCAGGTGGTTCAATAGCTGTTTCTGAATTTTGAAGGCTTTCCCACACTCATGGCAAGAATGCCTAGGGGAGGAGACAAAGGCATATGGTGAACTCTTGGTTTACCAAACAGGAAAGAGAGGACACATGAAATTTCAACAAGCATCAAAAGTTTAAGATGAGTGAAAAATGTAATAATTTCACATGCATTAATAATGTGCAATCTTGTTTTTTTGAACAAACCTCTTAATATCAAAGTGTGACCTCTGATGGTTTTTAAGGGCCAACAGGTTGTAGAAGCGTTTCTGGCAGACAAGGCATCTGAATACACCGGTTTTGTGGGACTTTTTGTGGTTAAGGAGGGATCCAGCATGTCTGTATGACCGGCCACACTGATCACACTTGTACTGGCGATGTTTGGTATCAACAGTTTCTTTGACACAGCTTGTATCTTCATGCTGGATAACATCATTTGCTTTCATTTCCTCTTTAACTTGTGTTGATTCATCTTTCCTGTCAGCTGTGCAGCTGTGATTCTCAAGATGAAGGTAGCTGGCGCAGAAGATGCCACAGGTACCACAGATGATGCTCTGTGCTTCCTCCTTGCATTCAGATACATCATTGTTGTTCATATGTGAAAGAATAATGTTGTCTTCCTGATCCGTTTTGTGTAGAAGCTGATGACTTATCAAGTCCTGCCTGTTGACAAAACTTTCCCCACATGTGCTACAGATCATCATCTCTCCAGGATCCTCATCTTTCACTTCTTCATGAGAGGACATGGAAGAAGGCCCTGAGCTTGCAGGAGTGCTATGGGACTGTGTGTGCCCTCGGAGATGGCTCCTGAGAGCCCTCATGCTGGTGTAGCTGTTTCCACATAAAGAGCACTGATAAAGATCTCCATCATCCTCCTCCTCTTCAGCACCTTCGCCTTCTCTTCCGCCATTCAGTTGATCACTGCTCATGTCGTCGTGGAAATTATGTTCAAAGTAATTCTGGTCATGGGTATCATTCAGACCATTAAACTCCACATCACACCCTGGCTTTTCAATGGCACAGTGACTGTTACTATCCTGGAAATTTACATTCCCGTCATAGTCACTGCTAGTAATGTCATGTTGCTGCTGCAGCAGTGGGCAACAGTGAGACTTGATCCCTGCAATATCTGCAAAGGTCTCGCCGCAGTCTGCACACATGTGCCTCTGCATCAGGTGTTCATTGTGAGGTAGATTGACAGTCATATCCTGGGAAAAGTCCTGATTAAACTGCTCATGGTATAAAGCCCCATTGCTGTGGTCAGTTCTGTTCTCCTGATCCATACCATGCACACTATGAGCACCATCATCCTCCTCCTCCTCCTCTTCATCTTGAGAGGAGAAACAGCCCTGTTGGTTGTCCAGAGTCAGGGGCTCTGAGGAGAGCCAGTCTCCCTCAGTGATGAGGCTAAAAGATGACGACTGACCTTTGTGGAGACGAAGATGACTTTTGAGGGCGGCCAAGTGAGGATAACTCTTTCTGCAGATGGAACACTGGTAAATCCCAACCTGATGTGACCTCTTGTGGTTGATGAGGCTCCCAGAGTGCCGATAGCTTTTACTGCAGATTTGACACTTGAAGGGACGCTCATCAGAATCTACAGTTGAAGTCTCTTCCATTTCAGTTGCATTGTTAGTAGTTTGTGTCTGAGCAGGATTGAGAATACTTCCGTCTATGATTGGGGGTTCTCCCTGAGTGCTAATGCAAGATGGTGTTTGATTAATGGAGCAGTCAGCGTATAAATGACTGTTGCTTTTAATCTGCTCCTGTGGCTGATCAAAACCTCCATAATTGTCTATTGATGATACTGTAGGAACGCTATTTATAGGCGATGCATAATAATTCGTCTCAGGTGAGGCAACACTGTTGTTATATGATATATCGTGGTTTTCTGACAAGGTATCTTGAACTCCAAATGACTGAGATGAAGAGTTATGCATTTGGATGTGTTCCTGGAATTCCTTATCATTGGGGAATAGAACCTGACATAAATGGCAAAAATTTACTTGAGCATCCTGGCTCTGAGTTGAAAACTCGTCCAGTGGTGTGCATGTGCCACCCACTGAACCGGGGTCTGTCCCACTTCTTCCCTTGTGAGTTCTCTGGTGGCTGTAGAGGGCAGCCATGTTACTGAATAGTTTAAAGCACACTGTACACTCAAACATCCCCACTTGGTGAGTCTTTTTATGATTGGTCAGGCTTCGATGGTGTATGTATGATTTGTCACATAAATCACATCTGAAAGGCCGATTTTCTGCATCACCAGAGGTCTCAGATTGTGGATCATAAACGTCTGTCTTGTAGTCAGCAGGGCTAGTTTTGGTGGAAAGTCTGACAGTAGACGACTGCTCACTGACATGATGGTCGTGGTCATTTTCAATTTCGGGTGTGGGATAATCCGTATCTACTTTTCTAAACGACTGCTCCTTTACATGCCTCGCAAGATGAACCCTCTCATGTGTAGCCAACTGTGTTGCCAGACGAAAACTTTTCCCACATTCTGCACAGGAGTACTTTTTCTGTGAAGTGTGGCTCCGGAGATGACTCTTGAGGGCCAAAGCGTTAGAGTTTTCTTTACCACATATGTTACATTGAAAAGAACCCAATTCGTGAGTCTTTTTGTGGTTCGCCAGGCTTCCAGCGTGCCTATAACCACGTCCACATTCATCACATTTAAATTTGCGTTCTTCCTCCAGCTGAATGTGTGTGTCCATGTGCTCAAGCAGACTGGGCATATTGGGACATACAGTGCCACATTGTTTGCAAGGAAAACCTGTTGTCCTGCTAGGGTCTTGCAGTGCCATTACAAGATAATGATTGAATTAAGTGCACCAGACACAAAGTGTAAGAATATGCAGGAGGTAAATGCATTAGATGCCTTTGCTGTCTGCATAAAATGAAAATTGTTCTTTACAATAAGGTCCAAGGAGTGTCCAGGGAGGTAAGAAAAGCAGAGGATAGTGTGAGCCGGGTCCACAAAATTAGAAGAGCGACTTTAGTTTGGCTGGCAAATTGAGCTGTTGAGGCCAGAAGAGAAGCCAGTTAGAGTTAATAAAATGAACAATATATATATAATAATATACAGTATATGTAATAAGGCATGCAAACATAATCGGTAGAAATAACCTATTTTTCCGAAAGACATTAGTTTTTTCCTCAAATTATCTTTCTACAATGCAATTAACAACTTAGCCAGGACAACATACTCGTGTCTGTTCTATAACAACTATGAACCTTGCATAATTTTATGCTTCACGTGTTGACCGCGGATTCAAGTCCGTCAAAGTCGGTAAGTCCTCGTGACAGAACAGTCCCGGTAGGTTAGGTTAGGTTTAAATGCGTCTCCGGTGGAATGTAAACCTCATCATGCAAGGTGCAGACTTATCATTTGAATGGAGTTAGCTGGAAACAGCACCCAACCTGCTGTTTGCAACGCATCTCTACCAGCAGGCTAAATTAGCTATGTCAATAAACCGGCTAGACCAACGCCTCTCTCTACATGCTTATTGCCATTAAATATACCCACATTATTCGACTTCACAAATAAAAACAAAGCGAAAGTACGTGTCATCGTCAAGTTATAATGAAAAGCGGACCAGTTAACTAATATTAAATTTGTATGACTGGACCATGAGCTAACGTTAGCACTATAGCACCAGCTATCTAGCATCATCGTGGCTAGCTAAACAAACATTGCACCAAAAAGCCAATAAGTCTGTTTCAACGCGGAGTCACAACGTCACAAAAGCTTCAGATTCAATACCTGCAGCAGTAATTATTCAATACAAGCCTCCGAAGATATATTTTCATTCATTGTTTTAAAAGCGTTGTGTATATCTAAAGGGCAACCCCCATTTTTTATAGATACCTTTTTTCTCCCATCTCTACTTCCACATTGCCCTTGTTGCTAGGAAACAGGAAATGTGCACCAGAGAAATGCTTCCCTCATTAAGTAACAAAGATAGGTCGGTATAAAGTTGAAACAAGCTAAAGCGAGCTCAGCGTTAAGATAATCACAAATATTAAACGCAAATAAATGAAATATGTTAAACGTTCATCTCACTGTTTTACTGCTGGTATTCGTAAAACTCTTAAAGCACACATAAGCTGCTTCAGAGAGCTAACTAAGTTAGCAACATGCAGCTAACGCTGTCATTGACTTATGGACATTATCAATTATCTTCATATCTTGCCCGACAAGCGTGTTACCATTGTGACGCCTGCTAATTACTGAGGTATTTTCATACATTAGGTATATATCTTGCATTTGTATTTTTTTTTTTTTGCGATCAAACGCATTGCATGTTGCTCACTTGGAGCTGTCGTCATCATGGTCCTAGAGCCGCCCCTCATCCTGAGCCAGTCAACAGCATTCATCGTGTCTCAGTAAATGCTTTCGTGTACCTAAACCTTTTTTCTAAGCATTATCGACCAACTATTAATGTCCTGAGTCAGGTAAGATAGTCTGATCTTGGTTTTCTAATGCACACAAAAGGCAAAAAAGCTAATGTTAGCTAAATCTATCCCGTATAATCACGGGTATGATGATGATACACTGTCGAGTGAATTTGGTGCAGCCAGCGGTCCTAAAGCCAGCCATTTTGAGTTTGTGAATTTGTAGCAAAAAGCTAGCATTTATGAATACGTACATATCGTAGCCGGTTGTGGTCACCATTGACTCACGATCTTTGATCCTCGTCTCCGGTCGGGCACAGGCCTGTCATTCACACCCAGCGATCTATGTCATTACATTTTCAACTTCCTCTGGCATCACAGCGGCTAGCTTATTGTCCCTTAGGTCCTAATGCCAGCCATTTTGAGATTTAATGCACACCACATATTTCTGTTGTCATCTTACATTTTCTTCTCAGGTTCAATGTCACTGACGATCTGCTCTGCTAATTCATATCTGTCACATGACTTATCCTGATGTCTGTGAAATAAGCTTCCAGTCTAGTATCACTATGCACTCTTTTTTTTTTTTTTTTTACACCATTACCATAAAGGATCTTTTTATATAATCTCTTTGCAGATATAAAAAAAATGGCCTCTCCTCAGCCTGGCAGCCCACCTCTTGCAGAACAATACACCCCTCCTGCAAAGGATGAACAAAGCCCACAAGAGGAAGAGTTGATAAGGGAACAGCCCTCTAAAAAACGTGGCAGAGGCAGGCCCCCGAAAGCCAAACCTTCCTTCAAATGCTCTGCATGCACAGAGGCTTTCAGGAGTCTGTCAGCTCTGCGGAGCCACAAGCTTTCAGCACACGTAAAAGACCATCAGCAGCAATATCCGTGTTCTCAGTGTGATAAAAAATTCTCGAGTAAGGCTCAACTGTCAAAGCATGAGCGCACTCACTCGGCCCAACGTCCTTTCCAGTGTCCTGACTGTCACAAGGCTTACAAGACCCCCACAGAGCTACGCAACCATAGCCGCTCTCATACTGGGGAGAAACCTTTCGTATGCACAGAGTGTGGTAAGGCCTTTATGCAAGCTATATGCCTGAGGATCCATATGACGCAGCACAGTGGAGAGCGTCCCTACTCTTGTCGTCAGTGCTCTAAGAGCTACCCCACCCTATCTAAACTGAAGGTGCACATGCGCTCTCACACGGGAGAGAAGCCATACTTCTGCATTGAGTGCGGTAAGAGTTTTGCCGATCCGTCGGTGTTCCGAAAACACAGGAGGAACCATCAGGGCCATCGGCCGTATGCTTGCGATGAGTGCGGGAAAACGTACACAGAGCTGAAGGACCTGAAAAACCATGAGCGCTCCCACACCGGAGAAAAACCATACCTGTGCTCTGACTGTGGAAAGGCCTTCTCCCGCTCCTCCTCCCTGGCCTGCCATCAGCGCATTCACTCCCAGAACAAACCCTATCAGTGTGAGCAGTGTGGCAAGGGCTTCACCCAGCTGTCCTCCTACCAGTCTCATCTTCGCACTCACTCTGGTGAGAAGCCGTTCCTCTGCCCGCAGTGCGGCAAGATGTTTTCGGACCCATCCAGCTTCCGTCGCCACCAGCGAGCCCACTTGGGTTTCAAGCCATACCCCTGCGATAAGTGCTCCAAGAGGTTCCGGCAGCCAGCGGATCTGGCTGTGCATGAACGAGTTCACTCCGGAGAGCGGCCTTACAAATGCCAGAGCTGTGACAAGGCCTTCGTTGCATCCTGGGATCTGCGGCGCCACATGCTTGTCCACACAGGTCTCAGGCCCTTTTCGTGCACCGAGTGCGACAAGTCGTTTGCCGAGCGCTCTAGCCTCAATAAGCACCGCCGTGTGCACTCTGGAGAGAGGCCTTTCAAATGTGAGGAGTGCTTGAAATCATTTGTGGTTTCCTCAAGCCTGCGCAAACACGAGAGAACTCACCTAGCTGAGCACTCTGAGCAGCAGCAACAGCAACAGCAACAGCAGCAGGATAAAGAGGCTGGATCAGCTTCTGGCTTTACCGCCCACACAACTCTACCTCAGTTCTCTTGTACTCACTGTGATGCTACATTTGGAAGCTGGGATGAAGTTCAGGCACATGAAAATCTTCACTCCATCGACTCCGCGCCTCAGACAGTTGCCAAAATCCTACCGGTGGGCTCGCATGTCTGTGAAACCTGCCAGACAGAGTTTTCACAGCTGGCGGACTTGCAGGCGCATGAGAAGCAGCATCCCAAGCCGAGGCCTCACGTCTGCAACAGCTGCGGCAAAGGCTTCGTCAACAAATCTGGACTGCGTAAACACCAGAAGATCCACTCCACCAGTAAACCTCACAGCTGTCCCCACTGTGGCAAAGCTTTTCTGTTCGCCGCTTACCTTCGGAAGCACTTGCGGACTCATGCAGATGTTCCCCCAGCCGCCCAACAACTCAGTGACATAAACATTATTCACACTGACCCGCTTCCCTCTCCCCCACCTCCCAGTGAGGTTTCCCCCTCCACTGTTGAGCCCAGCACCATATCCCTTACAGTCCCAGTGACTGTACCTGTGACTGCTTTTCAGACTCTCCCAGAGTACCTAGTCAAAGAAGAGGGACTTTAAGCTATGTATTTTTTACTGTTTTGGGATTTTGATTCCACCAACATTTAGCCATTGGCCTTAAATCTTTTTAGATGATGGGTCTGATTTTGACATAAGTGTTATTTTTAATGAAAACCACCTTGAAAAAGTTCAACATAGTTTCCGTCATGTAAGTTCTTAGCGCTTTGTGTCATGATGTTTGAAATATGTTGTGTATAATTATGTATACTGTGCTATACATTACCTAGTACGACGTTGTTTTAATGTCTTCATGTAAATGTGTAGCAAACATTTATGCTGATCACTTTAGAATCTCACTTAAAATGATGTGATTACAGATAAACAGGTTTTTATAATGGTTTTTTTTTAACTACAGCTTGTCGTAAATTCTTTGCATTCTTTGAATTTACATGTTGGTGGAATGAATTACTTGTAACTGTTTTACTGTGTATTCGTATAATCAAATTATTATGTAAATTGTTGAGTAAAGAAAATCGGCGACATTCCAATATATTAACTCAAAAGAATTGAATTTTTATACCAATAAATAATATGTAAAAAGCGTGAATGTTTGAGCGTATTTTGTTTCCTTATGTGCAAAAGCAAACCTGTGTTCTGTGCAGCATTTCTGAGCTATGGAAATTTAAATGTTGAAGAGGAAGCCGCACAGCGATGCTTCGATGAAGCGAGGCCAAGTCAGCACATCTTTTGGTGAGAAACTAACACATATATTGATGACATATCTCACATCCATAAAAGACTGCATGTGGCGTGAGAGTGACAGTGTTCTATTAGTCAGCTGCAACTTTTAAAGGGGAGCGTTCTTCTCTCCTACACTTAACTCTAAGAATCACTTCATTCGCAACAAGCTTTGCCGTGTATATGTACCATGATGGTGAATGTCTAAATGAACAGTTTCAATGTCCCAACATGTTCCTGCTTCCTTAAATTGCATCAGACTTGAGTTGTTAGAATTTTGCTGCACAGGTATTTGTAGTCCTACAGCTTGATTTCATGCAAACCTATGAGGTTCGTCTCATTTATAGGTGAAAAAAAATCCTTTATTGGGAAAATGATGAAAATGATTTTGACCCAGAATCTTGATTAGATTCTGTTCCGTCTCTCCTAATTGTCTGACATTTTGTTGATTTTATACTCCGGTCCTGAAGGAACAAGAATAGATTTTAACTGTACAGTTAAATGAAAAACTCAAACTGAAAACTTAAAGTAAAAACCCAGCCACTCATGCAAAAGAGTTACCATGATATAAAAGCATGAATTGAAAGTAAAGTGATCTGTCATAAATATGTAATTACACTTTTGGCTGTAGTGTTTGTTCAACTTCGCCACTGCTGAGATTCCCAATGAAAGATTGGACTGACAACGGCAACCATAGTAACAGGCCTCATCCTCACCACCACCTACAGCGCTGCTCCCTGTGGTTTGGCTTCCTGCGCATCCGCCTGGTGATTCCCTGCCTCGCTGAGCGGCTGTTCACCAAACTTGACTCTGATTTCAGATTGAACAGCACGAGTAGCAGCATTTGCACCAAAGCCTGCTTCAATAGAAGCTTCCACAAAGCCTATGATGGTTGTTCGGAAGAGGATCTCTCTGGAGAAGACTGATGAGGAGCTGGTGGCTCGGGGAGAGGACGACAAATCTGCATAAATCCCCAGAGAGACAGAAGCACAGTTGGCTTCTACCTGCTCAGCATCAGTCTGCATATTCTGGTTGAAGCCTTTTTTGTGCACATTCTGCTTTCTTGGAACCTGCCAGCACTGAACAATGGGCCAAACAAACAGATACTTGCTCAGAGTTTCATTTTAAGGTTGTGAGGGCTGCCCGGAGAAACATATGTCCATTTACGCTTTGGCTTCCGTCTCAGGTATGATTATTATAATGAATGAAGTGAGGAGGGGGATGTAAGTAAGGGCTCCATACATCCATCTGTCCACAGGTCACACTACGATGCCAGACCATAACTCAAATAATCTTTAATGTCTTTTCACAAAACTTTCTACACACAACAACCAAAAACTGAAGTGGTGTCTTTTACTATTTAGAAACTTTTATCATTTGAATTTTCTTTAATTTCCATGATTAAATGTTGATTTTAGGCTCATTCTGTGGGTGGGATTTGTGTCAGATGATGGTTTCTTGAGTATAACCCAAAAACTGTTCAGTATTTATGCACAAAACATTATGCACACATCTCCCATGTACTTGATAGGTGCCTTTTGATATTTTGGGAATTTAAAAAATTGACGTTTTCCACAGATAAGCAATTAACAGAATTGTAATTAACAGGAACAGTTTAAAAAAAAATTCTTTCTAACAGTCTGTCTTTGATGAAATGCACCCGTTTATGCATGTTAAGTCTTATTCTGCATGTACTCCATTGCTCACTACCATTGCAATTTTTAAATAATGACATTTTTTCATAGTATTCTGATTTAAAATACATGAATTGTATGACCACATATTTGCTGTGTTTATGTTGATGAATATTACAATTATGTGCGTATAGGTTAATTTTTTAATGTAAGTAAATCATGCTTAAATTTTCTGCTGCCTCATCAAGTTTGGTGCAAACAAGTGACAGATGAAAACACAATGACATAATCGTAATTTGACCTATATTTACCGTTGTGTCGGACGTTTATATATGTTGGGTGATGTTTTTTTCTGACACTAAAGGTGTCAGAATGATGGAAGCTGTGTGATGGTGTTTCTGAGTCAGTCTTTTCTTGTACGTGTTGCTCAGACACACCCATATACGCTGAATATGTCATCAATTTCAGTATGTAAAGCTGAAAGGAATCATTCAAAGTCGTACTCTGAGAAATGAGTTTCTTTATAATACAGATGGTCATGTGTTACATGTATGTTAATATGCTACCATTCATTATTTAGGATGTAAAACATGTGAAGAATATTTATTCAGCCAGAAAACTCTCTCATTCATTACTCGAGTTGCTTCCAATGAGGTTTAAGATAGAGCCTGAAAAGCTGCCTGGAGTTTATGTTTATTCTTGCATGACATGGACTTCCTGTTGCTGTGTTTCATAGTGTAGAGAAGTGCTGCACCAGCGTCTGTTAGTGACTGATGGGTGGAGAAGAAAGGCGGGTTCAGAAGTCAAGCAAAGCATTCTAGTACTAAGCAGCATGATTTCTAAGGATATGACATGATTTACCTGTGAGTCTGAAACAACAGATTGTCTCTGGAAAAAACACACACATGAGTAAAGTGTTTAATTTTAGTGTTTGTAACAACGTGAAGCACTGAAACTGATAAAGAATAATGTAAAAACTCACCCTTGTTAACTGGTGTATGCAGTTGTATATTGGTTCCATGGTTTCAATCCAGTCTTGGTATGTCTGTTTGTCCTCTGCACTGCGATTATGTTCCCTGGAAACAGAGACACACATCTCCTCTAGAACAGTATCTGTCTGGCTTAAGAAAGGCTCTACATCTACACACTCGCATTTTGCTGATAATATTAAGCTGAAAAAAAAAACCCTAGAAAAAAAACTTAAACCCAAAACTATCATTTTTGAATGAACCATGAAATGATTTTTTTAAAGCCTCAGGATTACTTATGAATATCTGAATTTGAAAAACTGTTAATCAGCTTGATATAAAATAACAACAGTCCTAAAAACATAAAGAAAATCAACAATTTGCTAGACAGTTCTTCCTATATCATATCACTTTTAAATTTCTGTAATCTAATGCAGCAATTCTATCATCTAAATTAAAGCTTTTAATGCTAAATGGTCTTTAACTTGTTTAATATAACCTGCACAATTAATGGCATTAGACTTAATTCCTGCAGATTTTTATCTTTTATTCTAAGTGTTGAATGTCGGCCTACGTAGAATCAGCACTCTTTAGATGCCTTTGTCAGAACTCAACATAAAGTACATGCATCTCTCATTCTACATATTTCCCACACACTAATATCAGTAAGAGTTTCCTCCATCCCTCTTGTTACTCACATTGCTCTCTCGATCAGCTTCCTCTGCAGCTCGCCTTCCCTCCTGGCATCGAGGAAGCGGCCCCTCACAGCCAGAGCAGCGCTGGCCTGCGACGAGTTGAGCTGAATGATGGCCAGAGATAGAGAGGACAGGGCCGCCGAGCTGAAAAGGAGGGTAACAATTTTATCATAAGAGTGCTTCTCAGCATTTAGCCTTGCTTATTGTATTGTGGTGCAAACACACATTGGGGCCACAGACAATGAATTGCAGGGCATTCATGCAGTATATAGTTGAGAGGTTCATTTACTGTGTAAATGTTAGAATGGATGAGAAATGCAATTTACACGATGTAATCATTTCTGCATGATGCAAAGGCTCTGGTATCTCAGCAACGGCCAGTCTCCTTGGATTTTCATAACTGCATTAAAGGTTCACTAAGATTGGTATAAAATACTACATCTAATGAATTGTTGTCCTCAGGGTGAGAGCACCTCGTTTATTAAAGATGTCACAAGATAATGAATGACTTGTTTAAGCCCACAAGGAGGCCACACGCATGCAACCAGCACAGTACAGCAGTGGTGAATGAGTGAGTGTGCGTGAGACAATCTCAAAACACTGTTATAATGGAAACACAGTTTTTCACCTGTCATTGGTAACTTCTCGGTCTGAAGTGATCACTCTGAGCATATTCTGTCCGTTCCTCACCCTGTACCTGACCTGCAGCTGGATGGACACATGGCTACCAGAAGCTGGTGTTGACACTGAAAGAGTACAAACATGATGGAAGTCTAATTCAATGTATTCGGAACACAGAGGAAGACCATGATGCTTTTTTTGACTTCGCTAAATATGGTGTCACAACCTGGTTTGGTGTATGGATTGAGCTGCTGAAATTTAGCAAATACAAGTGGTGTAATGGTGAAATAAGTCAAACAGTACTGTGGCCTGTATGAGGAGTCGGTGAACATACTGGCTCAGATGAACCACCACTGACCCATCTGATGCCCTCTGCTCACGATACAGGCTGCTTCCTGCAGGCAAGTGTTCAATGAACCAAAGTCCAGGTTGGACTGCTGTAGAATTAATTTGTCTATTGAGTGTATGTATTGAAATATAGAGTCAACATGCATCTGCAAGGCTGTACCAAACATGCTTGGGCTGCATTTAGCCACAGTAGTGCTTTCGCTAACTAATACACTGAGATGATATTGATGATATATGAGTATTCATTATCTTAGCTTGCTTAGTGTGCTGGCATGCCAACTTTTGCTAATTAATGTTGCAGTGTTCAGCTAATGTGAATACTTGTTGCAGGTATTTACAAATAAATGAAAGTATTGGACAAATTAAGGGTTTGACTTTATAATGCTCAAGGAAAAGTTAAGGGATCAGTAAAATCATAAGAATTTATCTTCTCATAGTTGTCAGGATACTTCACTGAAAACCCAAAAATGTCAGCCTCATGGTGGCAGTAGTGAAACAGTCCAAGAATCACCAAAGTCGTCACGATTCCCCGTCTGGGCACCAAAAATGTCCACACAAAATGTCATGTCAATCAATCCAATAGTTGTTGAGATATTTTAGTCCAAACCAAAGCGGTGGATGTCTGACGAATAGACTAACCAACACTGGGGCTGAGTTGCTAGAGCAGCGGAAAAGCTAATTTGATCTGAAAGCTATTTCTTATTGACAGACCAGTAATTCTTTGTTTAACACGAATCATTTCTGCTCTAGGTTTGGCTTCTTTTTCAGATATAACAGATATTAATGTGACATGCATTCAGATGGACATGTTCAACTTCTGTTGTTGCCCCGCAATTTATTTTTACCAGATCTATTTTTGAAATTCTCCTCAATCCCGTTGTTTTTAGATTCAATGTGTGCTTCTCTTCAATCAAATTGAAGAGTTTGAGGGATTAAGGATTTCTTGGTTGGCAACAAGAGAATTGCAACAAAGTTGTCCTGAGCATCTTGGAATGCTCAACACAACCTGGCATCACACGTCCTGTGATATTCCTGAGAAAGACAGCAGAACAGGCAACTGGCAAGAGTGCTTTTGGTTTCTGGAATAGTGAACCTCTCTTTCCGTTAGCCCTCAAACGGCCTCTTGATGAAACTGGTCACTTGAATTTAGCTCCAAAATTAGGAAGTGATTGAGAAGCACACAAAATACGGCTATGCTCAGGAGTGTTTGTCATTCTGAAGCATTGACAGTCAGTAGTTCACTATTGGCATGCAAGTTTTTACTAACCTTCTGTATCCAGTTCATTGTCTCCAAACTGGAAGGTGATCTCTGTGTCTGGGCCCACGTTCCCCACCTCTCTGGTCCCTTTGTGTCCTGCCTCCCTCTCACCTCTCATACGCCTAGACCAAAGGAGATCAACGCTTTTAGTCAATGCTTTGTCATTTATGTAATTTAAGATGCGTTCACGTTCCAGCAAGACAATTTGAGGAAGACTTTTGAAATATTGACGAGTAGATCGTACAGTGATTTGGGCAGCAGTAACGTGACTGTGCAATGTGTAGCTATGGTTGTGTTCTCAATGATCTGTTCAAACTCAGAGTGCAACATTTTGGGACTCGCTATCACCACCTAGAAGACAACACACACAGACAATAAGACCTGATTAGTGATAAACATAATTTAAAAAAACAACTGTGCATTAATGTGACAGTCTGACAGCACACTTTCAAATCGTCTCTTACTTTCCCCCCAGTGCGATCAGCCAGTCTTCCCAGCTCATCCAACCTACAGTCTGTTCCCTCTATGGACAGCACAGACACTGTCACACTAAGGAAAGGAGAGCATTTCAGTATGAACTTCATCATTAGCATTAATATTAGCATCAGTCTTATGTAGTCATTTATGTTAGTGGAGCAACAGTCGTTCAAGCGTGTAAATGTATGTGCAGTTTGTAATGCAGCAAAATAATCTAATGTTTGTTCCATTCATGACATTTATGAAGGGGTGTTGACCAACCCGTTATTGGCAGCATATTCCCCAAGATCCTCGTAGAAGATCGTGGATGAGAGGAGGGTGTGAGCATCATTATCTTCTACCTCAAGATTCCCCAACTCTGTGTTAGCCTTCCCATCTGTACAGATAATCACCTTTGAGATCGGCAGGGATAGCACATCAGGATTGTATTCGCTTTGTGTTTAGAGAATAGAAAAATGAAAAAGTGACATATGATTGTTTGAGGACCACGCCAAGTGATTTCCATGTTTGTGACTTTTTATTACAACTCATTCAAACTTTATGTCACAGCTCATGTTTTGAAAACTGCTCAGTGCCACACAAAAATGATGTAACTTTGGCTCAAAACAAAACAAGCAAATAAACAAACAAACAAAAAGACAATCATGAAGTTTTCCCAACTATAATTTAAGTGCTAACACAGGCAGATGTAGGAGGACTACAGTGTTTAGTCTGTCAACAGAGAAGGAGCCACGAATACTGATGAACAACAGATGAAAATTTGTATTCTGGTCATTTTTATGCGTCCACACATCTGTCATAAACACATTCCTGATGTGCATGAACTTTGCTGAATCTATCCAACTATGCAGCACAGTGAAATGATCATTTTCTACCGGTCATGCATATTCATGTGAACTATACATTTGCTAAAACATACAAATACACTGGTGTGGTCTTATAAGTGAAACTATATCTAAGACCAAGCCTACCTTGGAGCCGGGATGTCTGGAGGCTGTTGCAATTGCCAGGAGAGCAGCTGGGCCCAGAGCTGTGGTCCCACATTCAGTTAGACTTTCACCAAGAGGGAAAGGAGCATTATGATCATGTACTAAAAGACAACACCATTTTAAAGTTAACCAATCGCTGCTTTTTCTCTTACCCCAAAACCTGTTCCTTTAAGTAGTCCTTGGTTTGTGAGAGAGGAGGTGGAGTAGGGAAACTGGCTCCAGCCTCTTTCAGATGGATGCTGTCTGTCAATTCAGTACCACTCAGGCAAAATGATGCGCAATTGTGAAATCCATGCACTGTCACCTGGCAACAAAAACATTAGAGGATGAAGAAAAGCATTACGCACTTGCATTTCTATATGAGAATCTGAAAAACAAATCAAATATGAGTCAGAGATTCAAAAGACAGAAATAAGTAAGTAAGAAAAATGAGGAGAATCATGGAGAAAATGTAAAATGCACATGCTGAACAGGTATTTTGAGATCAGCCCTGTGGCAGTGGTGTGTATACCTGATAGTTGAAGGTGATGAGTCCCACTTGGATGTCAGGATGCTGGATGCTTAGCCTCTGGACACACTGCAACACGGCTTCCTGAACAAACTGGTTTCAATACAAACACTTTAACGACCATTTTTAAAAATCTTGATAGCATCTTTGGACAGCTGTTACTTTATGTTGTTTTTTCATCTTATCAGTGCTGATTTTCAATACAACTTAACATTGTGTTACTTGCAGAGTTTGCCCTTTAACTCTAATTGGACTTGCAACATGTTAAGAGTTACGCTAAGTTTAAAGGACACTTGAAAAATAAGAAAAAACTTACATAAAGACGCGATCTGTGCACAACGTGCTCTCCCTCTGTCACCTTAAAACAACAGAGACATTTGAAACACCATAGCTTGGATTTGAGAACATCATCCATCACAAATACTAAACGGATGTGTGTTAGTCAAAAGTGGGTTTCACCTGTGAGGTGATGCTCATGGAGCCTGAGATGTCGATGCAGAAGATCAGCAGAGAGTCAGCCACGCACTGCTTTTCATGAGGCCAGAGCCAAAAGAGGCCATCCTGGTAACCAGTTGGGTGTTGCTGTGGTATACTGGGAGCATTGGTCAACACCCCAGAGTGACAAAAGTAACACACGTGAACCTGTGGCACAGCAGGAGGAGAGAACACTAAGGGAGAGCAACCACTGACAAAACCAGCCTGCAGTCAGCATCAATCAAACCTAAACCAGTTATCCATTGTTTAATTATCTAATGATCAATAACATGTACGCTTGCCTGCTTCTAAGAGTGTCACACTCTTTATTTTTCAATAGTGATTACACAGAGATTTACAGTCATTGCTCAGATCTGAGATCAGTGGCTCCTAATTGTGTTATGACTTAAACATTTTAGAATAAAGATCAAATGAAAAAACTGTATGCAATTACCACATTGTCATAGGAGGTGTCCAGCACAGAGCCACACTGGGAGCAGGAGTTGGGTTCTCCTTGTATGGTATGCACTGAGAATTTACAAACATGATCATCATTACTAGCCAGTAAGACTGAAGGTCAGTCTCGATGATAGGGAATGTTTTATGGTGATGATAAACGTTTCCTGACCTCTGTCCTCTGAGAGTAATTTTCCTAAACTGACGAGGACCACATTAGGATTCCCTTGCAGAGGCCCTTTATCTGCTGATCCTGAGTCAGAAACAACAAGATTGTTGAATTATAAAGCATTTGATGGTATAAAATAAAATCAGAATGACTGTTACAACTACCTTTATAAGTAGGTGTTTGGAAAAGTGACGGAGCTGAAAGTGGTCTCTGACGAGACGAGCGGGACGAGGGTAACACAGTCAAGTATTCTGGTACTACCCTCATGAATGAGGGTCTCGGAGGAAGGGGAGGGGCTGAGGTTTGAGAGCAGAGCAGAATAAACTGGGATGATCTGTCTAATCCGTACAAATATCTGGACACATCTGCATGCAGTGTGCTGTGTGAAATAATAGAAACAAAGAGTCATCTGTTTACGTGAAATCTTGCTCGACACACTGCTAGTGTCGACTGGGAACTTCTGCTGGGCCCCTGTGCCTTCTGGTGTGGTGTATGAGTAGTTTGGGTCACAGCGTTGCAAGTTCAAATCTGGCTCATTTTCAGGAAGGTCATAAGTAAATATCTGACTGTTGGTGTTGGGCGAAGGTGCCGGCTGGGTTGCAGCAAGTTTCATGTTCGGTGGAAGAAGAGCTGTTTGTGGTAGAGAGGAATAATGTGTTAAAGACATGATTAATCTGGCTGTAGATCAATGACGTACCGATAAGCAATGGATCACCAAACACACAGCTTCTCAACCAAACTAGAGACGTAAAGGGCTAATTCACTCAAACTCTGAACAGACATATTTTCTCTCTCTGGAATGCACCAATCCAATTTGCCGACTGGGTATCGGCGCTGATGTCAGCAACGATGTGATCTCAGTCTTTGCTAAAGTCCTGTTACCACATGTTTTGGTGCACAAGCAAATAGAATATAACATTTTTTGCATCAGAAAATGAAGTAGAGTTGGCCTGAAGGTTTGCGATGAAACTAAGGAGAGACAACTTTTTCTGATTGAATAAAGTTTTCTAAATGCCGTCTAACTTTCCCGTGTGGGGAAGTGACCTGAAATTTTGGGGTGAAATACTCCTTTAGGATATTTTAGACAGTATATTAATCTAAATTTGCTCGATCATGCATTTACATTAGCACTGCCACATTCACAGCACCTGTTTTTCGAGTAGGTGTCATCTGCTGAGGAGTTATAGAAGTAGCTGCCTCTGGTTTATTGTGAAATGCTGCATTTTCATATATTGGCTGTGCAACCTTCACAGCCTCTGTGCTCTGTTCCAACAGTTCAACAATCTTGGGTGGAAACGGGAAGGGTTTCTCTGATTTGTCGTCTGCAGAGCTTGTTGGAGGTGGAGGAGGGGGAGGAGTGCGAGGACGGACACGATTAACAGGAGGGAGAAGGGCTGCAAAGAATTTAAAAAAAAACATTAACACAGACAGAAACAATTGGCGCAATGATGCATGGAAGAAACTGTGACTCAGGAGGCAGTTGGCTACGAGGAAGCAAAATATCAAAATAAAGTATTATCTCCTCCTCTCAAAAACATAGATTGTGTGTGTCATGGATTGCATAATACATGATGGTACTTGACAAACCAGTCAGCCCAAATGCTCTGATGAATAGAAAAAATCCCTCTGCAGATACTTTTCATCAATCTTTGACGCTCAAAACAAGCTAGCAATCAAGTTGTGATTAAGTATTCAAATATAATATATTTGAATATAAATAAACCAATGATTTTCTACATATCCCACAATGCCTTTTGACTTCCTCTGGAGAATAGACCTAACAGCAGGTTGACAGCAGAGTGAACGTTTGGTGTCTCTTTCTTTGAGCTCTTAAAACTGGTGAGTCAACAAATGAAAGTCTAAATCTGACACTAGAATCTGTTCTTTTATAGATTTGAAATTCTTTCAGGCGTCAAACTGCAATGAAGCAGCATTGAATATATCTGTGTATCTGACAATTTGTCTGTGGAAATGAAAAACCTACAAGCTAACAGGAAAGTGGACCCAGGAATGTCTCATCTGTCTTTTTAAACCAGCGGGAGTGTTACAAATTTTAATCATTTAATTTGATGTCATGTGTGGGAGAGTTTGAAAGAAATCCCACCTGAGCGTTTAACGACATTGGCGCTGAATCGTTGGCCATCCTTCTGACTCACTGGTGGCACGTAAACAAACCCACAGGCAAATTCCATTGAGTCTACGTGCTTGTGAGAGAAAGGAATCATTTTACACCCACTAACACATAATAGAGAATACATTTAACAAGCGCTCGGTTGAGACAAACTTAATCCAAAGAATGTACAGTTAAAATGAACAAATCCTCTAAAAAATATGAATATCTAAGACATACTTACTCATGCAGGGTGCCTTGAATATTGGCCATAGAGTACATACGCAGCAAAACCCTCCCAGGTCTGTGGGACGTTGTCACTACTGTATGTGTGTCACAGACATCTTGTACAACAGGTTTTTTTTTTCTCAAGAGTCCTCTATGATAGAAAAAAAGTGTGGTGTGTGAACAAAGCCACTGTTTGTAAGGTTAGTCAGAGATTTACAACATATTGCTTAACTCTAGTTAAACATTTCATGAATGTAAATAAAATGGGTGGGAGCACAGAACCAGGGTAGGAAAACGTCAAAGGTCAAGATGTTTCATATTCTTTTAAAAAGAATATTGACTGTCCTGTAAAGTGCTTTCATGCACATTACACAGATAAATAAATGTATAGTTCTATATATCATAGTGTTACGTTCATATCCATATACATTGTGTACATTGGAAAAAATATAAGTTTCTTTAAACAGTCCTGTCTGCAATGTAATTGTTGTTTTGTGAATGTCCATTCAATATAAAGAGGGAGTGAGGAATAAACACCTTAGCTAAAAGCATAATAAACCAAAATACTTTGTTGTCATTTTAATTTATAAAGTATTTTGCATGGCCTATATTTCATTTGTGCAGTTAAATTGATCTAAATGGGAATGAATCCCCTGGTTAAAAACATTCAATAAAAAAACAAACAACAAAAAACAAACAAAAAACATTCAATAAAATATAAATATTTCTATCAATCTATATCTTAATTTGTTCCTTTGTCTTTTGTGTTCAGTGACAACAAGAGTCTGCAGCCATGCTTGTCAGCTCTCTGAGGCTGTACATGTCACAACTGAGCTTTGGGTTAAATGCTAATGTTTAGCAGGTATAATGTTTACCATGTTTGCATTACAGTCTAGCGTGTTAGCATGCTAACATGTGACAATTAGCATAAGACCCGAAGAACAGCTGAGGCTGATGTGATATTAGCTCGGTCATAAATCAAAGTAATGGAAAGATTGATTTGATTTGATTTAGAAGATTTGACCTGCTGTTGTCAGTAGGTGAAAAGTTAATAAATCACCACAGTGATTAGGCTATCATTCATCCTGGAACATAAAGGTTTACGGCAGCAATCACAGCTAACCATTATTTGAGACATTTCATCAATATTACAAATGTTCTTTGACTCAGGGTTGTGCTAAAGGAAAGTTCAGGTGATACCTACAGTTCATCCTCAGTGGGCCATGAATGTCCGTTGCCAATCAGTGTTGTAGATGTTGAGATATTTCCCTAAATATATGGAAACTATTCACTCAGGAGGTCACTATCATTCATTATGGTCCATCCTCAGGGATCAGGGAAGTCTTTATGAGATCATTTGGTAATCCCTGTACAACACATTCATCAGTATATGACATATCCTCCATTCCTCTATAATGTATGTTTTAGAGATGTGCTATGGAGCAGATGACCAACCTTTAGATTCACCTTAAAATCATATTTCCATGGAAAAGATTTGTAGAAAAATGAAAATATCAAAGGGAACAACGACATATTATGGTTAATTTATGTGTAGAGTTTGGTGAAGCTGCTATGCAAACTTTGCAGGATATGTCACAGACAAAATAACCACCCTTACGACTAACCTTAAAAATCATGTTTCCGTGGAGACAACAAAAATTAAATTTGTTGAAAATTCAAACTATCAAAAGGCACAACTACCTATCATGGTTAATATAAGTGTAAGGTTTGGTGAATTTGGTGACAGACAGAAATACTGACGACTATATCCTTCATACTTTTTATGTCGTGGGGATAAAAATAAAGACAGATGATGGATGGGTAAAACAATTCCACTTTTATTTGGGAAATCCATTCCCTCAGTCAAACCTACATCTGTGTGCTTCCACATAATACTTTTTAAGTAAACATTAACTTTGTGTGCATGCATCATTGTAAACCTGTGCCTGGGTAAACCTCGTGTTTACCCTGCTGTCTTCATTACCTAATCACCTAATGACTCACACATTATGACTTTAAATAAATATCTTGTTCTCTCGTTTCTTTTTAAAATGCTCTCATGCATGCAAATGCACATACACATTTAGACACATATAGCTACTGCATAACTTTTATAAGTTAATTCATATTTCAGAAACACTCAAACTCAAACAAAGTACTGATCTAGGTTAGAAAATTAAGGCCTTAATTTTACATTTCAAAAATGGCTACAACAGATTTTATCTGACACTGATTCAAAAATCAGTGTTAAAACATAATAATGATTGTTATTTTTAATATATTTGAAAACTAACTCTTCAGGAGAAATAAGGTTAGCATGTTAGACAGTGTGAGGTGGCTCGACAACTTCAACATAATTTGCTGGGTAGAAGCCCTCCTTTCCTCCACTAAGGAGTCCTCGACACCATCCCTGGTCGTCTTCCTCCTCCACCTTCAGGAACACCTCACCTGGAAATAAGAGATCAAATGAGGATATAAAAAATCCTGTTTTAATAAAGAGTAAGTTATGTGTGTCATGATATGCAGAGAATTCACGTTTAATACTACCAAACAACTTTGTGGGAGTTTCTTAAATGACCACCTTACTCGTTCTTTGACATTTTGACTACAGTCAAACTGGAATAACCAGTAGAAGCTCAGAATCAGATTTAGAATCAGAATCAGAATCACAAAGTACCTTTTCTAAATAAAAGCACAATATCTTTTCTAAAATATAAAGAATGTAGTACAGCATAGTAAATAGTTGTTTCCTCAAATGCACATAGATGAGTTGTCTGACAGGAGCCTTGCAAATGATACTTCAGGTTGCTGTACTCTAAATAAATGTACTTTCAAAATATCTCTCTTCAGGCCCTCTTTGTGTGTAGCTTTTTGTCTTTTTGTCAGGATCTGAATGATGTAGCTAGAATACTAAAGTTTCGTTCTGTTGAATTGTGCTGCCTATACTTCTCTTTATAAGTAAAACATCTGTTTTCACACTTTCATGATATGTCTGTCTTCCCACTCAGATTCACACTGAGGTATATACCTTATATACTTTGCATAAAAATCCTATTGTAGCTTTAACAATGACAATGTGTCACCTGCTTTAAAAGACAGCTCATCACCCTCCTCTCCTACATAGTCGTACAGGGCTCGCACCTTCACACCCCCGATCATCACACTAACGAGAAAAGAAAATGGATGTTGAAACAGTGAGAAACATGAATATGACTCAATGTGAATATGAAATGTACATTATACATTTAAATTAACTCTACATTGAAATCACTACACTAGATAACTTACGGTCGGCCCTCTTTTCTCTTCTGCTCTCTCTTCTTTCTATTTAGCTTTTTTACTGGTGGGACCCAGTCCTGATGGAAGAGATAAAAGGTTGGGTTTCAAATTTATCAATAATTTAATCAAGAAAAATAGCTCCAACTAGACACCACTCAGAGAGCGCAAACCTCCGCCAAGACTACTCAGTTTCCCCATTATGTCACTGCACATTAAAGCAATAAGCCCCTCTGGCCGTCATAATATGACCTCTTGACTATGAAAACTTACCCTTAGAATTTGGAATTACATTTGTTATAATTATTGAATTGCCCATCTTTTTTCCCAGATCCATTCCAAAATTTGATGATTTCATCCATGGCACATGCCCCTCTCTTTCACCCAGTAGTTTATGTGCAATTGACAAAAAACGTCCAAAATACCCCATCTTGCAACATTCAAAAAAGTAGAAAGAATTTCTGGACTCCGCCCCTTCATCCAGATCCACTCCAAAATGTAATGGTTTCATCTTTGCTACATGCCCGACCCTTTTACCACGTTTCATAAGAAATCCGTCAGATAGTTTATGTAAAAAGGCCTGTCTCACAATGTTAGAGAAGAGTGAAACATTCTTTTTGCATCGGCACCTTTTTCCCTATTCATTCCAAAATTTTAATGGGCTCTTCCATGTCATATGCCCAACCCTCCCACCAAGTTGAATGAAAACCCTTCAAGTAGTTCTTATGTAATGCTGCAACAAACAGTCAAACGGACAAACCAATGGAGGAGGTAAATAAATGTATTGCAAGACTGTGCAAGGATTCATACAACTTCAGGTTATTTTGAGGCTGAGTGGAAACATTTTTATGCCAAAATATCTAGAAATGTTGGTATAAATGGTTAAAAAAAACCCACATAATCTCCAAAATGTTAACTTTTGATGGAACAAGTCCTTTTTCTATGGCTTTTAAACAATGTGGGGATTTGAGATAAACTAATATAAGATCGATATAATACAACGCTAATAGGACAGAGTTTGCACACAAAAACAACAATATTCATTTTAGATGATACTGATATCACCTTAAGTTCAGAACGTTTCTAATGTAAGAAATTAATAAAGTATTACGCATCATTCCATCCATGTTTTTGTGTGTTATTTCAATTTGGTTGTCCTGAGAGTAGATGTATTTTAAATAGGTATTAGAGTGAGACTTTCTAACGCACCTCGATCCTTGGCCAATCGGTGGACATGCCAGGACCGCGGTTGTTCTTCCACCATTTTAGATCATCTTGCTCATCAATGGCCATCAGAGTTTGGTGGAGCTCACTGTACACCACCTTCACACTGACACGAGGACACAGAGCTGGGTTGTCATTACACAATAAATACACAAAAACACACACACAAACTATACTCACACCCTGTCATGTGACTGCTGCTCACCTCTCATTGTTGGTGATGTCAAGATGTCTGTGGATGGAGAGGAAGGCCTGCTTCAGGAAGCTGATCCTCTTCCTCTCCTCCTCCTGCGACTGTTCAAAAATGGCCTCCATCTCCTCCATGTAGCGAGGTGTGTAGGACGTCACGTCCTCCAGCATTTTCTCGTAGTGTTCTCTAAGCTGCACGCAAACAGTTTCATGATGAGAAGTTACCATAGAAAAAAAGAAAAAAACATCTTTGTTTCTTTAACAGAGGATGATCTAAAATGTATAAATCATGTGATGCTCTTCACTTTTCCCATGCAGAGCTCTATAAACACTGAGCAGTGTTAACAATAACACATATCCATACAAGGGAAATGTTTGGAACAGCAATGAAAGGCTGAGGCCCGTGTTTAGAGCTGAATAAGTATCACCACATGCAGCAGGCCTGCAAAGCTTTATTCGAGTGCAAGTCAGAGGTATGAATTAGGAATTATGAAACTAAAAGAAGCTCTTATGCAGCAAACATGACTTACTGAGAGTGAAGTTTTGAAGTGTGTTCACATCCCTCCTCACCTTTTCTTTCTCCTCTGTGGCCTTTTCTCTGGCACCTGTGATCTTTTGCTTTTTCTCTGGACTCAACTCCGGGTTATCATTTGCTTGTCTCTCTTTGTCGATGGCTGTTTGCTCCCTCTGACAGGACTTGTGATACGCAACTCGGACCTTCTCCAGCTGTTGAATACACATTCACACATACAGTATACCCATTATATACTTGAGGGAAAAGTTTAACATTTTGAGAGATATGATTATTAGCTTTCTTGCAAATAGTTTGATAAAAAAAAAAAATCAATACCAATTTTATAATTTGTCCAGTAAATACGAAGCTACATCCAGGAGATGAT
This sequence comes from Chaunax sp. Z400, assembly GCA_037577475.1. Taxonomy (NCBI): domain Eukaryota; kingdom Metazoa; phylum Chordata; class Actinopteri; order Lophiiformes; family Chaunacidae; genus Chaunax; species Chaunax sp. Z400. The sequence continues at coordinate 12,188,430 of CM075203.1, forward strand.
TAGCTTAGATTAGCACAGACACTGTAAACAGGGGGAAACATCTAGCACAAGTCAGTCGAAAGTTCTATCCATTTTCTATAACCGCTTATCCTTTGCAGGACCGTGGCCATGCTCACGTCCACACCTACAGACAATTTAGAGTCACTAGTTTGTTTTAATTGTCTATTTTTAGGCTATTTTTTGGGCAGTGTTTGCCTTTATATGGCTGGGACAGCCGAAGAACTTTGTGACAGGAAATGGGGAGAGAGAGTGAGGGGGTAGACATGCGGCAAAGGGATGCGAGCGGGAATCGAGCCCACGGCCGCCGCAGGAGGACTGCAGCCTCTGTATGTGGGGCGCATGCCTAGACCACTGCACTGTCTGTGCCCCAAGTTTGTTTTAATTGTCTAAGATGTATTTCTGTGGCTACACTTTTTAGTCCCTCACAGATGAGCTTTTTAAAGTTTGGATTCATTGTCACTGAAGTTACAAGGAGTACTTTAAATACTATATTTCCATTGTGTAGAATTTAAGAGGATCTATTGGCACCAATGGAATATAATGTTAACAGTTGTGTTTTCTTTGGTGCATAATCAACTGGAACAGAGAATCTTTGTATTTTCATTGCTTTAGAATGAACCATTTATAACAACAGAAGGACGAGGTCCTCCTCCATGGAGTCCATCATGTTGCACCTCCATGTTTCTACAGGTGTTCAGTTGACTACGCCTCTAGATGCCACTAAATCTTCATCACGGACCTTGAAATAACTATAGAAATCCTACGCAAAACTAAGCAATAGCAAAAGTCTTTCGAGAAATAAATTATTCGCTCTCTTTGACAAGAGTTTTAAACAGAAGATTGGTAGCACTGAGTTTTTGGAGTATAAATTTTCCAAAAAGTCGAGCTGTTCCTTTACAGCATGCTAATAAGCTTCCTTTGCTGTACATGACATTTCATCCTTGAACTTTATAAATCATAAATTGACCGAAAACAAGAAAGAAATCTGCACTTCAAGGTTCACTTACTGGCCGTTTTCAACTACATCTCACGACATTCATCAGTTGCCAACTGATGGGAGTTCGCAAACTCCACAGACAAAGTGGAAAAAAGCTTGCAAGTGGACCTTCAGTAAAGATTGTGTGTGTGACTACTCTTACAAGCCTGCAAACATACACACACACACACACACACACACACACACACATGGACACACACTGATGAATCTAAATGACAAATTGCTGGACCTTCATCAACTTTTTTGACCAGGGTTTCTGCGCACGTGAAAAACTTGTGTTGTTGTCATGGCTTTCCCTGAATCCGCAGAAGAGTTTCTTCGGAAAGGTCTCCTTCTGCCAGGTCTTCACCCGGTCCCCTTCCTCTGCGACGAGCGACTGGGAGATGGAGGAGTGGAGGCCAGAGAGACGCTCGGCGGAGGTGAAGAAACATTGCCACGCCCTCATGAGGGAGCCATAAAGTGGCCCTGGGGAAGGAGAAATAAAACAGACTGAGGAATGACATAGCAGAGCACAGAGGTGAGTCATGGAACCAAGAGGGAAATAATGACCTCCATTTGTCTATTGGAAGGTTTCACACAAACACAAATGAAGCCATTTAATAAGAATGAGGTGGGTATTTAAAGTTGATCATAATGTAAATTGATTGATTGAGACACTGAAGCGTCACACAGTTTCTCACACTTACGTGAATCCACTATGGACTTCCACTTGCTGCTCCACTGGCTTAGCTGCTGGGCGTACTGTTTTTCTACTTTTGCTCTCTCCACAAAGCAGGCCACGATGTCGTTGCAGGCCTGGAAGGACTGTTCAGTGCGGTGCACTGTACGCACATAATTCCCTGGCTGGGAGGAAGAAAAGAAAATGGTATCAATATGTACAACTAAAAGGCTTGAATTGTACAGTACATTCACAGATCATGAGTACAATCCTCACCATCCAGAAGCTCTGTTTCTTGGGATCCTCAGGCGGCTCTTTAGGAAGGCTCGCCATTTTTGGGAACGTTTCTGTCTCAGAAGGAGAGAGATAGCTGTTTGTGTTATGCAAGAGAGCTGCTCGACTGGTTGCAATGCATATTAGGGAAGGATAGAAAGCTTTAGCCTGCAGACAGACGATACTGACAATCATGCAACAGGCTGGATGTCTATATGGTGTAAGGTGCAGATACAACAGGCTGAATTCCTCATGAGCAGAGCTGTTCCCACTGTATGACAGGCATCTCTGATTGGGGAAAATTGGCAACTGGAGTCTTGAGTGTGTGCGCATGTGTGTGTATGTTGCTCATCTTATTGCCATAACAACTTAGATGATCCTGATGATGTATTATTTATACTCTAGTTATGAGTGCTTGGATACATCCAAACACCCTGCGTGAGTAAGGGGAGCGTCGTCGCAGTGGCAGACTGGAATTCACAGGGGTGGGATCTGCCTGCAGGAATAGAACAGCTGCTCCGGCATTCTTCCTGTTGCCTTCCCAAAATAAACAGCAAGGAAAGGTCATCTTTCCCTTTGCTCTGACAAATACGAGGCCCATAAGAACTGAGCGTCTTCCACTCCGGCTGCTCCTGCCATTCCATTCAGAGATCACAACCTCAAGAATGCAACCGGGGCAGATTCTGAGTCGACTAACACTTTGTAATGCAGCGTATAAAGAGAATGAACTCGTAAAAAGGACAAGTGGCAGATACATCAGAGGGAAATTTAACAAAAGAAGGGAAATTCATACGCAAACATGCGAAGCACACTGTCCCATTAGGGCCTATGAGTGATATGAAAATGACTAACCACACCTCATCACAACACTGAGCATGACAGTTGGGCTCAAGGACTTTTTTCCCCTCAGCTAGCTGGTCGTCATACTTTATTACATCATTTCATAATTTCGTTACTCCAGTGGAAACATGGTAGAGTTAATTTCACTTTTATACTTCACCCTCTGTCTGATTCTGTTGTAGTCCTTGCAGAGGAAAAGACGAGGTTTGAAACAGGACTCATTTTGACTCATCCTCTCCTTTTGTCACACAGAAGCACTCATATCAAATGATATTAATGCCAAGGAACTCCATCCACAAGCCGATAATAAAGCCAAAGGTGACAGCAGAGCAGCCATGCCTGGGAGAAAACTTACATTTCTCTCTGAATCACCAGTGATTACTCAAGTGACCACTTGTTACTGTAGTTCAAGGGCTTGCTGAAGATTTCCATCCATTTCTCTGTCCGTCTCCCCCTCTCTTAGTGTGCCTTTCCTCCTCTAGACACATGCTTCCCTCTCTCCTCTCTCTCTGACCCAATTTTCCCTTGATACTTAAAGTTACACACACAGAAACACACACACACACACACACACACACACACACACACACACGCTGTAGTTCAGAAAGTGGGCGTGAGACACAGAGACAATGCAAGCACGATTAAAGAAAAAAAAATTAAACAAACTAGTGCATTTCCATGGTAATCACTCCACTGCTAATTGGCTTCAGGGCAAACAAAGAGGGAGGAAGAAACTCACCTTGCTGACTCTCCTCCCCTGCCAGTTTGTTTTCTAGTTCACAGTCATACCAGGATGAACTCTTCCTACTCTTTCTCTTCTGTTCCCTACTTTAACCCCATCCCTTTCTTCTTTTACTCACTGGCTTCCTCCCTATCAGCCTGTATATCTCTTCTTTGACTATCCCCCTCTCACTTACTTTCCACTCTGCTATTAGAAAAAATACAGTTGGAAGAACCCCCCCCCCCCCCCCCCCCCCCCCCCTCCTCCCTCTCTCTCCCTGTCTGTCCCTCCCTCTGCCTCTCCCAGTAAGGTGCTAATGAGATGCCAAACCTTAATTTTGACCGTCCACTGGTCACATAATTGTGTCAGTGAGGCACAGAGTCATGTGAGCGTATTAGTGAGTGTGTGTGACAGCGGGATGGGCCGGGGGGTTTCCTTGAACTGCCACATTAACCGTGTGCCCCCTTGTAACCTACCTTTCTCTCCTCTGGTGTAGAAGGAACATGTTTGCCCACACACTGTTGACTGTGGGATTTACTTTTCTGGATATTAGGCCGGACATTAAATGTAAACCACACTGTCATCCCAGTGCAACAACTTAGACAAGTTCCATTCGAGAGCTAGTTTCTTACTTCATGTTGCAAAGGTTTGATATCAACATGGGTATGTATATTTTTAGGTTTTATGATGGTAGGCTTTGACATATGAGCATGTTCAAAAGAGGCACAAAAAAAAAAGAGAGAGGTCTGCACACTGTTCAGCTCCCAGGAATAGCTTTTAATCTCTCTTGCAACAAAAGCTACGTTTCGATCTGGTAGATCTTCTTCAGGCTTCAGGCTTCAGATCAAACTTCTCCTGATAAAGGCAGTAATCAGTTCAATCATTATCACCTGTTGCTGAACAGGCAGCAGGAGGAAACGCCACAAGATGGCAATCTTAAAGGAGCAGTAATATAAAAATACAAAACACATTTTATCACAGTTAGTAATTAATTAGGAAAAATATGCACTCAAAAATGGCAAAGGCTGTTATAAAACAGCGTGATAAAACTTTTATGCAACATGTACCTAAGAACAATAATATACATATATTATTATATGTGTATATTTTATATAATATTATATATATATATTCCCTATTTTTGAATGCATATTTTCCCTAATTAATCACTAAATGTGATAAAGTGTGTTTTGTATTTGTTGTATATTACTGCCCCTTTCAGATTACCATCTTGTGGTGTTTCTTCCTGCTGCCTGTCTTACAACAGGTGACAGTGAATGAACTGATTACTGCCTTTATCAGGAGAAGTTTGTTCTCTCCGATACCAGCCTGAAGAAGATCTACCAGATCGAAACGTTGCTTTTGTTGTAAGAGAGATTAAAACTATTTCTGGGAGCTTCAATATAAATGTGAAATGGTGACTCTAAATTGACTCATGAATGTGAGTGAGAATGGTTGTTTGTCTTTCTGAATGTCCCTGTGATGAACTGGCGACTCGTCCAGGGTGAACCCGTCTCCCACGCAAAGTCAGCTGGGATAGGCTCCAGCCCCAGTGCGACCTTTCACAGGATAAGTGGTTACAGAAAATGAATGAATGAATTTACTATTTTCTACCCTGAACCTTAAACTCACCACCATGCTAGCAAACAATGTTACATTTATCTACTTTCAAGTTTTTTTTCCCCCATTGTTTTTAATTCCTTGCAGATTTTCTTTTGGTTTTCTGCATGGATGCAACCACTGCTTGCTTTGAATTAAACCATTTCATCTTCTCTCTCCCTGTGAACTCTACTCTTTTGTCTCACTAGCTCGCCGAGCCACACGGGGAAATTACCCTGAAAACAATGCTGTGTTAAACCAGCACAGGTTGAGACAAGCTGCTGCCTTGTGACACAATTCAAACACAACATTTCAAACAGGATCATTTTGTGAATCTGTCTGAGGAGGGAATTCAAGAAGTTACATGAATCATGACAGGGACATTTTTTTAAAATTTATTTTAGCATTTATTTCAACACCTTAGTTGTACCTCTATCATATTGTTTATCAGTACATACTGTATTTTATTTAAAGCAAAAAATTATATATATCTTTATATATATACCTTTTTATCTCTGCATACTTCTGCTCATATTGTATATAGTCATATTCATTATGCATTTCACTAGACCTAAAATGCTTTTTTAAATCAAAGTATGTAATGCTTTCTACCCTACAGCTCAGTCCTTTCGCTTCTCAGAATAGTCCATCATGAGATAGCATTGAGGCAACTCAGCATGAGAATACAGAGTCATAACTTTAAACTCACATAGAGAGAAGATGCATTAACTAACGTACGTCAGCTTCACTGGGGTCACCACAGGGTGAGCAGAATAGAAAGCATTTACAGAAAACTCAAAATGAAACATAAAACAACGCTTCAGAGAATTTGTCCACACTATATGGAAGACAGAGATTCTTAAAAATGTTTACATACTTAATATTATCATTTTTATTATACTATATTTTTATGTTATCAGTCATCATCATCATCATTACATACAGATCTATAAAGGATGTGTTTTTTGCCTTACAGTTGAATTCACTCCAGGGAATGGCTAAGTTGTTATGTGACATATACAGAATTCACTTTAAATTTATCATTCTGAAAAAGACTTTTGGAATGTGGGTCAGAATATTTCTTTTCTTTTCGATTTGGCTGAATTGTGGAACAGAGAACAATTGGGATTGTCAACTAGTGAGAAAAAACTGTTTTGTGACCACTATAATTATGTTTTGGAAAAGGCATTACAAAGAGAAGGGTATAGTGCCAGGGAAAGCATTTAGCCACCAATGCAGGCTGACGAACACTCACACGCATAAAATCATACACACAGATTCACAGAGGCTGAAGGCTGAGGAGGTCAAGCAGACAGAGAAGCAGGAAAAGCCCTTTTTGATCACTGCACCTGCTGTGTGAGAGAGGGCGGTCAGCATTATGGCATCAAACAGGACCGATCCATCCCTTGACCTGTGCTATGGCCATAAACATCAATACATTTAAGAAAAGATGTTTTGCAGTTTCAAATGACACGCAAACCGTTTTCGATTTCTCCCCAGTACTTCTTTGCCTTTCTATAGAATAAACAGGGAAAATAACAAAAGGTCATTTCACAACAATAATTTGTCAGTATTTGTATGTTCTCATTATGCACTACTTGAATTCAACAGTTAGAAATACCCTGAAAAGTTGGAAATGAATGATTGTGATCAGCACTTAGTACAAAACAAATGGTTCTACTAATAATGAAAGCCGTAAGATATATTAAGTGCTTGCAAAGTACGCACATACAAAGATTATTGGGGTATCCTTTAGGGGGAATATGGCAAATATATATATATGTATATATATATATATAAAAATACTATTGTCTAGCAGTTTCTTCTATTATTATTTTCAAACAAAACCCTTTCTCTCAGACGCTGACTTTGGCTCCACTGTTCACAGCCTATGATACTCTGATCTTCTTAAAGCTACAAAACTGATGTGACTCTTATCTTTTTGTTTACAACAGAGTTTCTGTCTCACCCACAACCAGTAATATTTTATTGGGGTTTACCCTTTAAGCGGCAGATGGTATAAGAATCCAACTGTCAATGTGTGTGAGAATAAGTGTGTATGTGCACAAATATGCATGTAAATCAAATGTCTGTCCATTAAAAGTATATTCTTAAAGAGTGTCATTTTCATATGATATTCTTAATTTCTTCAAACTCTTTCTTTCTTGACCATAACAAAATTCATGAACAGAATTCTTTACAAGTGTAGCAGATTTGCAAGAAAACACTTTCCCCCACGCATCCAGCCCTTGTTTCAACACAACCTGTTGATGTCCACTGTTCTTGTCTTGCACATCTTCTGCTATTGTTCATCTTTGTCAATTTATCTGTCCCCCTTTCTTTCATCTTTGAATCACCCCTTCATTCTTTCAGTCTGTGTCTTGGGGAGAAGTTGTGACATGCAAAGGAGAGGAGAGCCGCCTAGGGAGAGAGGGAGGGCAAATAAAAGAATAAGAAAGGCTGGATATGAAATAAAGACATGCAAACAAATGGGGTTGGTAAAATAGGTTAATAAGGAGAAAAGGATGGTTGGAAAAAATGAGATAACTTATCAAATTATAATCATCTAATAAACAAAAACAGGATGATCTGGCTAACTTGTACAGAAGGAATAAGACACTGACTTTCCTTCCCCATGTGGTGCTTCCTTTTCGACCGTTTGACCCCGTTGCTTCTACATGTTCCAGAGTCTATTAGTCCTCCCTCACCTGTCAGTAAGTTTCTTCAGCGCCCTCTCGATATTCATTCGGTGTCCCACACGTGTCACTCCGAGGTCCAAGAAGTCATCCTTGGTGAGCGAAGGCAGATGTGACCCATCTATCTCATTGTCTATAAAACGCTCTATGTGTTCACCCAGGTTTAGGTAAGCCAGCCAATCTGCCACGTCGTACTTGGTCCAGAAGGGCAGAGGTTTGACGGCAAAGGGTTTGGCTGGTGGAGGAGGGGTGAGATGGGGATAATTGAGGCAGGATGGGCTTGGGGGCAAGTGTATGGGTGAGGATGCACCAGAGAGAAAATGGGTGGGGGAGAGAGAGCGGGAGACAAGTAGGGGGTTTGGACTTGACACACCAGATGGGGAGAACAGTGGAGGAGTTGAAGCCTTATAGGGATCTCCTAGAGGAAGCCCAGGTGAAGGAGGAGTGAGGGGCCCAGGAAAGTCAAAAGGGTTGTTATAGACAGGTGTACTAGGAAGGATGGGAAGGGAGGAAGGTCTGGGAGGGGAAGGGTTTGGTTGTTCAGTGCTATAGATGAGAGGGCTGGGAGCCCGGTGCCGAGAGACTGAAGACCGCATCTCTTTAGTGGGACTACATTGAAAATCAAAAGTCTGTCTGCGCATTTTGGACCGATGCTTTGGCGAAGTTGGGTATGGGCAGTAGGTCGGGGAATGGGGTGGATGTGAATGAACTGGGGAGGAAGGCATCTGTGGAGATGGGGAGCGGGTCCAGTTACGCTGAGCTGGGACATGACGAGAAGGAGAGACAGAAGGAGTAGCTGACAGATTTGGTGTCAGGATCTGACGATGCTGTGGGGAGGAGGTAGGTAATGGTGACGTGGAGCGGCCAGAAGGGGGGCTGTGAAATGCATCAGTGAAATCAGCCGAATACCTGAAAGACACACAAAATGAACCCATGTACTAAGTTAAAATAAGCAGACATGCAAACTCTCATTTCAATATCAAGGGCTGATTGATGAAATCAAACAAACCTATGCATGGTGGGAGACTTTGGAGTGTGGCTCCAGTCATCCATGCTCTTCATGCTACTCATCTGTTGCAGTTTAGAGCTTAGCTCATTGATCATGCTTGCCTTCACACCTGAAAGTGGAGAATGAAGTCTGCGGCCCTCCAAAATCATACTGTCTCTCTGAATTCGGCCCCCAACTAGCTTATGGTCTCCGACCTCAACCCAGCCCACTGACCGAGTGTCCATGGGTCTCTCTAAGCAGGCAGTCAGAGCAGAGGTAAAGCCATCCTCAATTTTAGATTGACTCTGCTTGCACCTCCTTTCATCTGCAAGAACACCATCTAACCTGTCATCTTCTGGGTTGCTTTGTCTGTGCAACTGCAAAGGAGCAGGGTTGGTGCTGTTCTGCCTACGAAGTGCTATAGGCGGGCCCCTCCCTCCCCCCTCCTTGTAATGAGTCATCTTTGGAAACCCAGGGTTTGCCAGTTTGGTGCTGTGCACCTCAAATGTTTGCCCACCTGAGTAGGTTGTGCATGTATCCTGATATTCACCTCGTCTGTCTTCCTCTCCTCCATGGCCTTCTCCTCCAAATGCTACCCTTTCTCCTCTCGCCCCACTCAATCCTAGCATTTCTAAATGGTGGTCACTACTGCTGTGACTGTCCAGCTCCTCAATGCCAGAATCCACCACAGCATCTTGCCAGTCTCCACTCTTGGCAATAATAGTAGGGGGATGAGTTTGGTCTGAAGCTTTATCCCCTGTGCTGAGGCTTGCCTTGGGTCCAGCCATGGTCATGCTGTAGTCAGAGGATGACAGTGAGGTTGTGGTGGTGGAGGCTGCAGCAGAAGCTGTTATGGTTGGTGTAGCATAGGTCATGATGGCAGTGAGTGCAGCTGTGCCACCTACTGAGGATTCGTATGAGCTGCTGTAATAAGGGTGAGAATGGGACATGGGCTGAGGTCTGTGTAGTGATGTGGCAGGTAAAGCTGCAGTAGTGGTGGTGGCAGAGGAAGGGGGAAATATCTGTGGAGATGGATAAGACGGAGAGAGAGCTGACTGTGTAAGGTTGGCCACCTCACTGTCGTAGGAGGTGAGGCTGGAGGCAGCAGAGTCACCACCCTGTGGGGAGGGTTGGGTTGCATTTGAGGATTTTGTAGATGGAAGAGGGGGTGGAGGTGGGGGACCAGCATCAGTAGAGTTTTGACTCGGGTGTTGATACGGCCGAGTAAACTCCTGGATTCTCTCGTTCTTACCATTAGCAAACTGTAAAGGAGGGGGCAAGGGATCCTCAAAGACAAATTCATCTTCTGCATCTATTGAGGGAGCTGGTGGAGGGAGAACCATCAGTCCTAGACCTCCCCCCGCCACTGCTCTTGCTTCTTCTATAGCTTCATGGTTCTGTGCTGGGGCTGTTGGGACAGTGTACTGAGGGATGTAGCTGTTGTGGGGAGTGCTTTCCATCTGTAGAAAGGAAGGTCTGCGGGGTGCAGGTTGAGTTGGCAGTGGAGGAGGCTGTATGGGTGGAGCAGATCTGCTGTCATACGCCACTTTGTCTCTCTCTCTCTCCCTGTGGCTCTGTGGGTAATTCTGGGTTGAATATTGATTTGTTTTGTCCTCTGAGAAACGAACTCTGAGACCCTCCCTGGGTCCTCCTTCCTTTTCTCTTTCCATCCTCTCTCCACCTCCTCCTCCCAAACGCAATATCCTTGGTGACTGTGGTCGACTTGAAGATGCAGGTGAGGTGGTTGCAGTGGGGGAGCTTAGGTGGAGGGACACTGGAGAAGTGTAGGCTGATTGTGTAGGGGTTGCAAAAAGGGAAGAAGTTGGGGTCTGAACAGGGGTAGGGAATGCTCCTACTGTGGATAGCTGCCGACCAAAGTGTCTTTCCTCTCTGCGTGTCCTACGATCATCTTTTAAGGCCCTCTCTCTTGCAGCTAGGGCTAAGCCAAGTGGAGACGAGGGGTCCAGAACTTTACCTGTAAGTGGGTGGATGAAAGTAGTAGTAGGCTGAGTGCCATACATTGAGGGAGCTGACTTAGGCTGGCCATCCTGACTGAGGACAGGGGAAGAATACTCAGGCAGGCCAAAGGCTGGGGGCATGCTGCTGGAATAGTTGACATAGCTGTCTCCAGAAAACATTCCTTCATCTATAGACTTGGAGGGCCTTAGACGAGGGGTGGGCATGTCCATTTGTGAGCCCTGTAAAGGCTGAATTTTTGCCCCTAGTGCCCCTCCTCCATCCGCTGCTCCTCCTCCTGCCTCCCCTTGGATGTCCTCTTCAGATGAGAGAAAAAAAGAAGCACTCTTTCTCCTCATATCTCGGAAACGCTCCCTTTCCCTGCGCGCCCCTCCTCCTCCAAAGGTCATACCAAATGACGATGTGTAATCCAAGTTTTCCAGGTTTTGCTGTGAGGAGACAGAAGGAGCAACAGTTGATGAAGGAAATGAAGTAGACGTAGGGGGCTGAGGTGGTGAGGGATTGAGGGGTGAGGGTAGACTGGCATTGGGGCTGTCTGAGCTTGCATCTGCTGAGGTGTGGTCTTCTGCATCGTGGGAGGGCTCAGCTTCCATGCTGCTCCCCTGACTGCTTCTGCCACTGCTGCTGGTGGAGGGTGCTTTGACAATGATGGTGGGGATTGGGATGGAGCTCTTCTCCTTGGCTGCACCTCCTTTTCCTCTGTGCTGTCTCAGCCCATCTTCCACTTTTGATTGCTTCATGAGAGCTCCTCGACCACCTCTCCTGGCTGCCCCCTTGGCAATCCCTCCACCCTGATCCCGGTTGGCCATATGTGGATGTTGTTGTGATGCTTGTTGAGTCTTAGGCTTTGCACTTGTTGGTGGTGTAGCGCTGCTGTAGCCTCTCCTTAACCCTCCCATCTTGCCACCACCTCTCCTTGGCACCTCTGGGTCTCTGACAAACGGTCCTTCAGATTGTCTGCGGAGGGTGGGGACCATGACCTGCTGGTTCATCCCACTAGGTCCTCCCCTTTCCCAGCCTGTTTGAGTAGGATGACCTGGCTGGGAGTGGAGTTGGTAGTGGGCTTGAGATACTGGGGGCATGGGTATATTAGCCCCTCTCCCAGGATGAGGGCCTGAAGATAAAGGAGGTTCTGGAGCAGATGTGTTAGGGGGTGGGGGAATTTCCTCCGGTCCCGGTACTGACAGGCTGCGAGCCAGTTTCATAGCAGGTGGGTGAAGATATTGCCTTTCCTCCTCTGTGACACCTGAGAACAAGGACACAAGTGGTTATAATCAAACACTGAGAAAGGAGCTACAAAATGTAACAAGCAGAAATCAAATGCCATTACCAATAGATTTCTGACGCATCATGACTGCATGCTGACCATGGCCTGGTTGAAAATGAGCTTGGTTGTAGCCAAAACCTGGTCCATGCTGCACCAAACTCACTGATGACTGCTGTTCATAGGGTTGCTTCAGGGGTCAAAACACATTTTGAAAAGAGAGTAGAAAAAAAATGTTTGAAAGGAAGGAGGGAGTAAAGAGAGGAGGCAATCATTCTGATATAATCAAGTCAAACTAGTACAAGCTGTTCAGCTAATATTGTTTTAATATAAAGTATAATAGAAAACAGAAGAACCAGTCCTTCCAAGTATTAGTGTATCAGGCAACAGAGCATAGTTGAATGGACACAACATGACTCACACTTGAATAAATGTTTTGGTGTGGGAGGTCCATCATCAGTCATTTTCTGTATAGTGCAGTGAGGGCAGGAGAATACAAGCTAAAATAAAAAAAAAGCTAAAGACGAAGCTGATATATAGATAGGAATATTTTTTTGCAACTATTAGTCACTTCCATGACTAAATATATAATAGCTTCTTAGACAATGGAGAAGCTCTGTTGTATATGTGAATCTGACATGGCAGTGCTATCAGACAGGTTTATAAGTATTCAGTATCTGTTAATATTTTGTAGATATGGAAATTATGTCTAAAAAGCCTGCAGGATCATAAGTTATTGTAATGATGTTTCAATTCCCAATTGTACCTCATTGGATACGTTGGGAACAATGCTCCTGCTCCGGTCCCTCTTGCCTCCCTGACCCCTCTGGCCCTGGTTGTCTGATGTAATGGTGTGTTGGGCAGCAGCCAAGATTTCATCCAGTTTGTCTAAAACACAGATAGAGCATGGGAAGGGCAGAAGAGAAATGTAAAGAGGTAGTGACAAAGAAGCAGAAAATAAAAGCAGAAACATTAAAAGGAGAACTTCAGCGAGACCCTTCCTGTCCCCTCTTATAAACACCCTTTTACAGAATGACAAGAGCGTTGTCTTACTTAGTGCCATCTGATAGACTGTCCTCTTCTTATCAGGACCCTGAGAGGAGTCGTATTCTGAAAAAAGAGAAGAAAAAAAGAGCATCAAACAGGCGTTTTTTTATTTAAAGCTTTGGGGCTGATGGGGGTAACGATAAAGGATCATATTCACCTGCTTTCTTTTTCCATGGAGAGGCAGCTGTAGCATGCATAATTCGGGAAACAGAAATTAAGTGTGACTAGAACTGCTGTTTTTGTCATGTGTAATAAGCAGATGAAAGGATGAAGTACATACTCAGACATATGTGATGGTGTGAACACTCATGTGATGAGAGGGATGGTGATAAGGACTGAAATGATAATGAGAACACACAAATCCATGATTCTCCCACCTTTGTCCACTATATGCAGCAGCACATTTTAATCAGAAGAAAAAAAAAACAAAGAGCAGTTTGTTACAGAAAAGCATCATTTCACAACATGCAACTGCTTTATCTTGAGTATTTAATTATCACCTTTCCTATGCACAAGGAATATTAAACGTGTAAGTGAATCAAGATGCTTCTTCTCCATCAAACTATTGCTAATGAAAGCAGATGACATGACACCTACTGTATACTGAACACTTTCTTGGCTTTCTGCATCATCTCATTTAAAAGTTAATGCTGATTTTCCATAATACTGCCACAGTAGTGAACCATCACACTGCAGAGAAACTGCAAATCATCCTAAAAAGCTATTTCTAATGTGAACCCCCAGATAAAAACTGTGGAGGACTCAACTCTAATTTCTTTTTTACTTCTTTCCAGACACCCACCCTCTACCCCCTCTTTATTCTCTGCATTAAGTCGTTTGTCCCCTCTGTCATCTTACCCATGTCTTCCAGCTCTGATGTCATTGACTTGGAGCGCAGGGCAATGGCAGGAGGAGTCAGTCTTTTAGTCTGCTGCGGGGCTGCCAATGGAAGCCAGCCAAATGCAGACTTAATGTTTAGTATTCATGTATAAATATGCAGTCGCCAATGACAACCACATTGCAGGCTTTCAGAGTGAAGTAAACATGCAATAAGCTTTCTTGTCACATCAAAAACATAGGATGGAAATGACAAATGAGGAAAATTTGACTCTTACCTCTCTTCCGAGCGGTGTCCTCCAGTTCAGGGTTTCGAGCAACCATCACAACTTTGACCATGAGGCTGTTGCCGCCCTGTCGGATCATATTGACCACCTGCCGGTGGCCAACCTTCACCACATTCTGGCTGTTCACCTGACAGACATGAACACACAGAGGGACTGAATGAGCTGATGTGTTGAATGAAACAATTAGCAAAGTAAGTCACAAGTCTTGCTAAAGGGAGTGAACACATGAGTTAAGGAGGATCTACTTGTGACAACTGGTCATGATTAATTTTCAAACATACTGCCAATACTTTTGTAGTGTTTTGGATGAGTGCACCAGCAATTCAGGCAGCAACAACAGTAAGTCAAAAAGGCTTAGTCAGCTACATATGTCACTCATAATAGGTTGAATGCTAATTATTACAAGTCAGCTTAAAAAAGGTCTTTAATAAAGAGGTCTGACAGCCGACATTTCTATAACTTGAGTTCTCAAGGCAAAATTTAAAGGAACAAAATCGCAAGAAATTTGCTGAGCTGCTGGTAGTACGTCAATGATGAACACCAGTCAAAAGTGCAGCATCTCACCAACTCTTACTAAAAATACTACATCAAAGATACATACTTAGAAAAACTATAGCCAGAATAATAGCCAAAGAAATGGATCAAAACCTTAATGTTAAAAAAACATACACTATGGTTGAGAATTAATAAGGCTTTTGCATCTGATTTCCAGGCAGAGATGTCACGCGGTTTGCTCACAACATGTGCAGTACTTATCAAGCAAATGCACCAGTCAGGAATTGCAGTATGCGTGCACATAACAGGAGGAGACGTCAGGAGACAGTTGTTGATTATGTATTCCAGTGGATTTACTGAGGTCACGGCATTTGTAACCGTCTGTTTTGCAGGGAGGCATAAACAGCACACATGGTTGGAATTCACAACAGCATGGCAACGGTTGTTGTGGGAAAACAAACATGCATAAGATTTCACATAATTAAAAACTGACAATCAGAAAAAGTAGAGAGAAAAAAAGAAAAAGGTGAAGAAATTAGTCCATTATCAATGAATGCAGTGTCTGATTATTGTTATCTGTGTGTAACACTAACAATTAATGGATGGATGTTGAGGTTTGTGTTCATTAAACATGAATTTAAATTTTAATTTGACCCTAAATTAACTGTAAAATCACTCCAGGCTGTAAATGAACTTTTCTTTGTTTTGTGTAGATATGTGTGTTTGGCTGTAACTAAGTCTATAACTAAGTCTATAACTATATCTAAATCAGTACAATCTTCACCTTCTAATACACAAGTTTATTTTTGTTTACCATGAATTTATATATTGCAGCCTAATGCATTAACAATAAAATAGATGTTAGAGATTATAATCTGAGATTATTATTATTATTATTATTATGAGAGAATATGAGTAATATTTCAAATACAATTTTTCCAAGGTGCAGTTGGCCGAAGTAAATACTTTCCAATCAAGATCACTATGTGATCATTTCTTCTCTGAGTTTAGTGATCTCATAGAAATCCCACCTCTGAACTGCCCTTCTGAGCTCTCCTTCACTCACAGGGTCTGTGTGGAGCTTCAGTACCAGGAGCTGACTGCATAATGAGCTGCTGTCTTAGTTAATCAGGCACTCAATACACATAGATTGCAGCTACGAAACTCAATGAAAAGCGCAGGAGACATTGGCGCAATGCCACTGTCTTAGCAAATGTAGCCCAATGTGTTTTATTAAATTGGTATTTACTGCCAGGCTGTTTTGTATTGTAATTTGTCCCTGTTGTCTAGATATCATTGATCTGTGATGTTTGTTTCAGACCATCCTTCAAGTTCCTTCGTTATGAAGTGGTGTATATATTCACTTTACACTCTTCTTCACACTTTACACACTATGTGTTCTTCTTTCATTTCCCAAAATGTGACAAGAGTGACACTCTTGTGGGAAAAGAATTGTAACATTTAAATCCCTCACTGAAAAAAAATGTTGGATTTTTTGTAAAAAAAGTGTCTGATTAATTCTGGAGTTCTTTCTGCATGTTTTTGAACTGTCTTAACTCTAAATGGAAGCTGTTGTTTGGACCCAGACATTTGAGGTGAATCAATAATGGTGATTTATTGATTTGTGGCTTCTGGATTACAACGTGCTGTGCTTTACCCTCAAACGCATCTTGTCCTTACCTCAATGAGGAAATCCCCCATCCTCAGGCCCGCCCTCCAGGCCACGCCCCCCTCATCGACAGACTCCAGGTACTGCAGCGCGGGGAACGCTGGCGTCGGAGTGAACTCCTCTATGGGAGTCTGAGCTGCAGTGGACAAGACAAGACAGATGAACATGAGTGGATAGCAAGAACAGAGGAGTGAAAGTGAGGGAGGGGATAGACAGATAAAATGAGAAATACAGCATGTGAGACTCAGAAATCTGTAGAGGCAGAAAAATATGAGGTGAACTTTAGAGAAGAGATTCACCTTTGGCTCCCCTGAGCACAAAGCCAAAGCCCTCATTGTCTTTCTTCTGTAGGAGCACTGTCTTCTCCTTAATGATGTAGTCACTTAAAGAGAGGAGAGGGAGCAAAGGGGAGGGAGAGAGAGATGGGGGAAAAAGTGAGAGAGTTGGGGAGGAAGAGCGCCATATAACTTCTATAGCAATAGAAAGGCCTAATTGTCATGCAAATAAAGTATTTTCTGAATGTGGAAAACAGCTATACTGCATCACATTATGAAATCATACTGCAGCAAATGATAGGTTGACTTGAGAATGTCATACAAAAGAACGGTGCACTAAAGGGTTGATGGAAGGGATGCAGTTAGTGTCCCAATGGTGGGGAGTGTATATGAGATGACATGTCATACTATGGACTAATCCAGCTAGAGCTGACAAGCATTGGTCCAGGGGGAACGACACTAGAAAAATGTCCACATACACTTCACTGATAATGGAAACTAATAATGCACCTTAACAGCTCCATTATCTTTAACCTGGCAGCTTTTGCAAGGATCCTGCTTTACCAAATCCAGCGCACCACTACCAGTCATACATGACACTTGATATGAGATGGAAGTTGGACAGGCATCTAATCTCCCTCCTACAACAGCTCCTCTTGCTCAAAGACTACAGCCTGAGAGGGCAAAAACACAGACATTGTTGATGCATTGTTTTTTTGGAGAATGTTGGACTAGTGTAACTTGGCCAAGCTGCTTTACAACCCTTTCTCTAATATAGGACTGCTTAAATGCATTCTACGCTGCCACACACAGACCAAGTCTCATGACTCATTTCTTGACTTGACTTTCCAACATCCTGGTTCTGTTTGAGCGCCCGCAGCTTGAGCAGAGCTGTAGTATTTAAGAGGAATTTCGGATATTTCTTTCCGAGGCATCTCTTCATTTGTTGTCGAACTGGCCCTTCACGAATCAAAATGTTTTATTAAGGGCTGAACTATGTGTGCACAGAACCAGTACCCTGCTTGAAGAATTGTCTCAATTTAAGTGATAGCTTGTAATGTAATGCTGTGAAAAAGGCTCTGGGTATAATTTCCAAAGGGGATACAGTTCTTTGTCTCTCCCCCCACTTAAATGAGAAATTTTAAATTGAGAAGCAGCCAATAGATTTGATATTTTTCTGGCCCTGAGTTAAAACTTTCAGGCACTGTTTACTGTCAGGTTGCATGCAATTTCTGCCTCCTTCACTTGAGTCAGCAGCCCAAAAACCCCAAACTTTGGCACCAGCCTTAACTATCTGAAACCCAAACACAACCCTTTGAAATGAGTGCCTGTCAGTATGGTCTGCAGTCAGGCATTCATCAGGGTAACTTGGCAGTGTCACTACTTAAAAAAGAAAATGAATGTTTCATTTAGAAATGGCAGCATTTTAACATACTTTAAAGTGTTGGTCAGCAGGCTTGAATTTTTTACGTCTTGCAGGGGAGCCCATCACTCCAACTCCATTCTGCCTCTGCCACTTCTGGCTCGTAGGTCTGAAGATCCAGACTTCAACACCAAGCCATAACTTTAGCACTGAACAGACGACTGCTAGTTTCCCCAACCGAGGTCCATCCCTTGTGTGTTCTGTATCAAAGTTACTGTTTCGCCAACGCACAGCCGCCTTCCAACCATCTGCTCCTCACACCTCATTCCTTTTTCTCTCACCCTGTCCTCCATCATGCTTTCCCTCTCTGAGGATCAAAGTAACATGGAGTGGGTAGACGGACGCTTGATTCATCCACTTCTTCAAGCGGAGAAAACATGGTCCTGGTCCTGCAGGTGGAGTTCTGCTGCAGGCTGGCTTGCTGTAAAACACCTGATTCCTTTTTACACACTTAAAGCTTTTTTTTATCTTGTCACCACACTGACCACTCCTGCCTGATCTTTTAGAGCCAATAAAGGCACAAACATCCCCGGATAATCTCTGTTGGCTAGTACGATACGCTCCCTCTGAACTAGCTGCAAGGAAACTGGAAGCCTATGAGACACCAGAGTTATTATGTACCCTCCTGAGTCATCCTATCTTCTATCCACAATTACTGACAAATAGGCAGTTTTTTAACTATTGAGCTGAATGAACATGCAGATCGGCTGGCTATGAGGGGACAATACCCACAGCACTTGAATGATGTTAGTGACACACACACACACTGTGGATGGAGATGTGGTATGTATATGAACACACATATAAATATATGTACCGGAGAGATACTCCCACAGCACTGAAGCACTATGACGTACGCACTTATGTGTGAAAACCACTTACATTTTATTCAGTATATGTATATATATATATATATAGTCACATGCACACACACACACACACACACACAAACACAAATGCATGCAAACACACAGACATGCACAGAAACGACCGGTATCCCCAATTAGAGCTCGAGAGGAACTGATAAACCTTGACTTATTCACTTTCAGCCGTCTGGAGGGTCAAAATGCCTCACATTTTGAACGATAAAATGGGACACATAAATAACTAGAAGTGACTGAACATACCACAATAAAGGAAGATGAATAAATGATACGTCTGGATGAATGACTTCTATCTGCTTAAAGAAACCGTGACGTGTAGAGAATGAAATACACCCACACTGTCTGACTGAAATGCATCAATATGTGCTCCCTTTCATGCACTGACACACACGCACACGGCGTTCAGAGACACACGGGAGGTGGACACGGAAATAAACATGCTGCAGAGTCTCCATTCAATAGCCACTTTCCTCTCATAGATATCCACATGCATAGGAAAAATACAAATCTAAGACGCACGCACACTCAGAGACACACAAGCACGCACAGAGTACATAGCTTATTAGTCTGTCTTTGAAAAGGCACGGCCTCTCAATAGCATCATCTACCTCTCCCCTCTCTCCATTGTCCTCTCCTCACATCCATAGCCAGCCAATGAATGAGGAAACAGCCGCTACCTGTAAATGAACCACACGCTCCTGTTTCTGGGGCCCAGTGATGGCCACGAAGAAGAGAGGGAGAGAGAGAAATCTCTCTCTCCGCATCCCCCCATTGCCATGTGCCCCCCTCCTCTCTCGCGCGCGCTCTCTACCACCTCCTCCTCCTCCTCCTCCTCCTCCTCCCCTCCTCCTCCTCCAGCGAGAGCTCAGCCGGAGAGAGCCGCGAGAGTGGAAGAGAGAGAGAGAGCGAGATGGGTGAGGACTGACAGAGTGTCGGTCTGCACCCCGCATACTTCAAACCGGAGAAAGACAATGTGAAGGAAAGAGAATACCAGCGATTATCACAACAGGGAGAGAGTAAATGGTGTGTGTGCGCTGGTACATGGCAGGATGAGGGCTTTGATGCAGAATCGGGAGGATGGTGAGCTGGACTGTTGAGGTGGAGATGCGGGGGATGGGTATAAATATAAGGCGACTGAGCGAGACTGTACTTGCACATCCAGCGACTGTTGTATCACAGATGTACCAACAGAGACTCTCACCCTGGATTTACTGACACACATTTGCAAACTTCCCCCCCTCACCCCCTCCCTCCTCTCGAGCTGTCATCACCACACAGGCTGACAAACACTCTTCCGCTCTTTCTCTGAAATAGTAATTGACATTCTCCCTGCAGTGAGGGAACATGCGCCGGATCACCTTGCTCTTAATTGAGCACCACTTCACCACGGTGCTGCAATTACGCTTAACCAACTTAGCATAGGTAATGTAACCCCGGTGACTGCTATTTCCATTTAGAAGACAAGCTCAGCTGCATTAATCTGAATACATTTTTTCTGAATGATAGTGAGAGCTGCTCAGCACAAGGGCAATGTCAGCCACAATGTGTAAGAGGCTGTAAAATCCCCGGAATGGGGACTGGTAAGTTCTTCTCTGAAGCCTGGGGGCCTAACCAAGGCTTGATGTTTCAGCCTCCACATGACTCATCGGCAGGATGATGTATATACACGCAAAGACACACACAGGCATATCCACATGCACACAAATAAAAAAATAAATAATAAAAAACATACATAGCTTCATAATACACAATTGCTGCTGCACAGGGCTGAGTTACAGCTTCAGGAGAAGCAACCCCTCCCCATTTTTCATTATGGCATTATTGTGTTCAGTGTGAACAAACAGCAAGAGAGGAGAGAGAGAGGCCTGTGGATGGAGGCATCAAAACGACAAGTGCATTTGTCTGGTGGAGCTAAAAAGGGGCTGAGCTGAAAATGACATGGCTGCTCTTTGTGTTTTCAGCGCTGACGTGTTCATGCAGCAAAACAAAAGGATCAGCAGAAAACAGGTACATGCAGCACACAGGAGGGTATGAGATACAATAGGTGAGACGACTAAGCATGTCTGCACACAGGAGACTCCTGTTATTTAGGAAAAGTATGTCAACTGTTTCAATCACCTTTACTGGCCTCACAGACAGCAGACGGCTCATCTGCTGCCCACACCTCAAACTATACCAGACCCTAAAACCAGTCAGGCCTATTTCAGTTTTATTAGTCCATCTATTTTCTAAACTGGTATCTTGCTCAGATTTGCAAGCGGATGGGCCCTGAACCAGCATGCACTGGTAAAGATGTTAGAGACGGTTCGACACACATTCACCCTCACAATTATACTTTCCAGCAATTTCAACTTTCTACTTAACGTTTTTCTTAAAGGCGGTACACTTGGTTTACAGGTCCAAAGATGACAGATTCCTGTTTCTACCCCAAGCATAACTTATCAACCAATCGCTGGTTAGTAAGGGTCACTTTTCTTACCTGGGGCCATCGGTGCCATCATAGGCTCCGACAGTGACGTTACGGAAAAGCTTCCGCTTGGCTTTCTCACTGCGCGTCTCTGCAAGCGACACGCAGAGAAAATATATGCTTAATTGAAATTTTTATGCTCTGTCAAAACACCTTTTCGGTCTTTTTGAAGAAGCTTTTGTTTTTTTGTTTTTTTGCTGTGCACAGAACAAAATTTAGGAATAAAATAGTGCACTGGCTTTGTCTTATACCTGATCGGTTGTCTTTGCTGAGACCTGCCACCTCTTCCACGCAGTCTGAAGGAAACCAGCCAGTGCGACCTTTCACTGTTCCTTCCCAGTATCCCCCCTCTCCTACGCTTAACACTGAGACAGATGGAAAAAGACAGAGATAGATGGATAGAATTTAATTTGGGCAGTTAATCCACTGTCATAAACAATATATCTCTTAATGTAGGTATTTTTTTTATAATAACATTGTACATGTTATTTCAGATACCACATCATCTAATTTTATTGCAGCTGCTCGAGGTATCTCAGCATTACAATAATAACCAATAATCTATCAAACATTTTTCCAGTGTGGGCCAATTTTTGTATTATTCTCACATTTTAACATTGGTGAATTTAGGCTCTATCTCACCTTTAACTTTGTCCCCTTTACTAAGTGAGAGCTCTCTCTCTCCATTAGCAGAGTGGCCACGAATGGCCAGATAAACCCGCCCTGGCACTGCACTGTACATGCGCTTCATCTGATCTCCCCCACTGCCCGCCGAGGTCGCACTACAGAGTGAGAAAGAGAGTGAGATGGACAGTTTCTTATAAAACCGAGAAATAAGACTGTGTCGCACACTGTGGAAAAAACGTGTGAGACAAAGTGAGATGAGAGCTTATCAGATTACATCAGAGACAGAATTGAGTCATACTAATCACTAAAGAATGCATAATGCAATCCTGTATTTACAACAGTGTCGCACATTCAGTGATATGTTAAGTATGTAGATTCTGCCAACTATGCTAACAAAGAAAGTGTGCCTCAATTCTGTGTAATATAGCGGTCTAAAGTACAGAAATAGAATAAATTAATGTAGGGTAGAAATGTAATGTAATTTAGTATTCCATTACTTATTGTAATGAGCATCAAAATAATATATTTCAGAATTTAAAACATCACAAACAGTGAGTACCATACATTTGTTTTACCAATGATTTCTTAGCCACATGGCAGATGGCAACGATGGCATTCAAACATTTTGATCCAGACTGAACTAGAATGACACTCAGTAAAGAACATACCTCCAAAATTCAACATTTTCTAGTATGATTAAAAAAATACCTGCAAAACTGTACTTTGTGTTTGTTGCAAATTGTCAAATGTTCATATACCAACCTAAAACTAAGATGGTAAACACCAGCCTGTAAAAAAAATGTTGTTGTAAGGGTTTTAAATGCTGATGTTATCATTTAGCTCCACTAAACAGCCCCAGTGAGCTGCTAGCATGGCTGTAAAGTCTTATAAAATCATATTTTATATGTTTATTTTCATTTATTTCCAAGTTGTCGCTGGAGCTACTGTACAACTGTATGATTATTAAAAACATTCCAGGCCATGACTACCTCCTGCATTTTTGTGACTTTGCATGCCAACAATATCCATCCACACCACAATAAAACAGGCCTATGTGACATTCTATCATTAAAAATAGCACACGGTATGCAATTGAGACATAAATAGTAATTTTCCAGCAAACAGCTGATAGTAACTGGAATGACCCCTGTTAGTAGATGGCCTTAATGGAGACTCCACTCTCCCTCTCCTCTTGTACAAAGATTCCTTACCCCTGTCTGCCTCTTGGCTGTCGGTGCCTCTCCTCTGTATCACTTTGGCCTCCTCCTCTCCCTCTGGATGGGGAGCGAGTACGGGTTCTGGGGCTGCTGGAGCTTCTCATGCCTACAGAAGCCCTGCGCTGGCCCTGCAGAAACACACCAAGTCTCATATAGACGTATACAGAAGTGTGTCAAAGTTGGTCCAACTTCCTATAATTAAAAATCTGAGAAAGCAATGCAACATCAGCAACACATATCTAATATCACAGAGATCAGCAGATGAGCATCCACTTAATGGTCCTGAGTACCTGGGCTGGGTTGGGATTAGTTGCAGCCTTGTTGTGCAGGGCCAGAGGGTCAGACTGGGACATGGTGTTATCACTATTTGCACGCAGTAGTGGGTGGGCATGAAGTGAGGGGAGAGGCAGAGTGTGGGTGCTCTCTTTTCGCTTGGGAACATACTTTGGTGATTCCAAAAAGGGCACTGAAGATGGGAGGGTGAGGTGTCAGAGGTGGTGAAAGAGAAGGAGGAAAAGAGAGGGAGGGCAGTGGGGTTTCATGTGACGGGATGACAGTGAGGGAGAAATCGTGTAGATTGTTAGGGAAGAGGAAGGGAGACTGTAGGGCAAAATACATGATAGAGTCAGGAGGGTACAAAGAAAAGCAGACGTTGGGAACTGATCATAACACATTTGAGCCTCTCACTAGAGACAGCTTGTTATGAAAGCTTACCTATGTCAGAATCTTTGTGGTTTTTGATGATTTCCCCGAGTTCAAAGTGACCAGACATGATAGCTAACTGCAAAGATGAAAAACAATAAGAGATGTTAATTGTTGTAATTATTGCCAACTATCGTTTTATTGTATTGTTTCCTTTTTCAGTTTGTGACAAAACTGTCGGTCAAAGCTTCTCTACAAATGCACTGTAACATTGAAAACATGATAAAAATGCATACAGTATCAACAGACGGTTAAATTACTTGCCTGAAAAGGAGTCTGGCCATGCTTGTTCTTTGCCTCCTTATTTGCTCCCCTGTAGAGAAGAACGCGGACGCAGCTTTCCTGATCAGTCAGAGAGGAAAAAGTGACACCAGCAGCATAAAAATTAAGGCAATGACAGTTTCATACAAGGCATCTGTTTTCATACTTGCCTTGTTGTACAGGGCAGAAATGTGTAGTGCAGTATTCCCTGAGGCATTTTGAGAAGAGGTGTCTGCCCCATAAAACAGCAGATGCTCCAAGTGCTGGGCAAAGCCATTCTGGCACGCCTTTCAACGTCAGGAGAGACATAGAAATGTCCACAAATTGTAAGACGATTTAAAATGAACAGGGTGATTTCATACAGGACTGTATCAGTACAAGAGAATCGGGCAGAGAATGGGGAAAGGATGAAAGCTATTGTTAAAGAGATACAAAGAGATAGAAGGGGAAATAATATGTCTTACGTCCATATTTAAATCCATAATTGCTCATAATTACATTGCACCATGTTGGAAAAGAAAGGGAACAAAACACAGTAAAACAACAGAAATTAGCCTTCGGCAGCCTGTGAGGTTTCCTCATATTTTCTGTAGAGACTAAAATAACACAAGATAAATACAAAATAAATAAAGAAAACAAAGAGCATCGCAAATCCAAAATAAAATACCATGACAACGGGCATGCAGCACAAACACAAGTTTACTAGAATGTCACAGAAACATAATGTAGGCAATGCACCCATATCTACAGTAAGAACGAGATAATATCCAATGCTCTTTCTGAACTGGACTCATCATAAGATGACTTTTTTTTTTTTTATCGTATCACAATTCTGAGCACCTTTGCTTCTGAAAGGCTGGTGGGTGTGATGAGATGGGAGGATGAAGGGTACCTTATGTATTTCTTCCATTCCAAACTCCTCTTCATCCCCAGGCTATGGAGAGAAAGACGGAGGAGAGGAAGGAGAGAAAATGGAGAGATGAGCGAGGAAGGCACGGAGGGGATGGGAGGGTGAGAAGACGTTGAGACTAACTAAGGATGATGGGACATGACATCAACCACAGAGATAAGACAGAGAAATGTTGGTGCATTGCTTCAGTGTGTGTGAAGAGAGACAAAGACCAGGGATGATTAACATGAAAATATACCAGGAAACCTTTGGGTGAGTTCATCATGAATCTAAGATATTAAACTGCTCTCTGGTACCTGATGGGACTCGTCCCAGCCATTCTCATTTCTTGTTCCCAGCCTCGCCCTGTAGTACAGCAAGGTCTCGCAGCAGGAAGTGTCGCCCCCTGTCAGCACAGTGTGGTACAGCGGGCTCAGGCCACAACTGTCTCTGTAGTTTGGAGACGCTCCGAGGGACAAGAGAACCTGGCAAGACAAAAAAAAAAAGAAGTTTTTTGATATGTGTGGGTGAACAAAGTGTGTCTGGATAGAAGGATAAAATGTCACTGTGATACATGTTACCATGCTTAAATCAAGTATATTCTATAAATATAACCATATAGTCTGATTATTTAACATGTAATCTACAGTATATACAGCAAGGATAGACAAAATACTATTAGTATTTTCAAAATATATTTCCTGCTTCCCATTTCAGGAACATTGTTTAAATGAAAGGAACAGGAGTCGTAACATGAAACTAACTCATAGTGTTATGACTACAGTATTTAGGGCACTATTCGTCACATTTAAATATCATGACCACCCATGTTTGATGCAGCATCTGCAATTGCCATTTATTCATTATTTATTATTATATATGTAACATAAGATGCTGAAGTGACTATGTTTCGTATGGATTGAGTGAGTCTGTGATCTGCATGCCTGCTTCCTTACCAGCAGTCCAGCGTGATTTTGAGCCCTGACAGCTTGGTGCACCGGTGTCAAGCCGTCTCTGTTTCTAAAATCCATATGAGCGCCACCCTGAACCAGCACCCTGATGCCCTCCACCAGGAGGCCAGACTGCACAGCCAATGAGAGCGGGGTTTCTGACCCGTAGAAGGGGTCGAGGTCAGGGAGGATGGCCGGTAGAAAAGGTGAAAATGAAAGTTCAGATGCTCTTACAGGATGTCATATCACTCAATACCACTTCAAAGAATGAAATCATGTAATTCTTCCATAATGAAATTTCAACGGTGGGAATACACACAGGGGTGTGGCAAACTCACCTCCACTGTCAGGGTCATGAAAATTTGGATCAAGGCCTTTATCAAGGACTTTGGCCATTTTGTCTATCGTTCCAGTCTGAATGTGATCCATGAACTTATTCAGACTAGCCTGAGTGGGAGGAGAGGGAGATGTCACAGATGTCACTGGGTGGATATGAATTGTGTTCACCAGCAAAGTTCCACAGACATGAGAAGAAGTACCTTTGTGCTGAGTTTGCAGAGAGCCTTTTCATCCAGATTCGTCAGTTTATAAACTCTGGTTTTGTACCTAAACTGAGGACCAGAAAAAGATATGTGTGAAAAGTGTGACTCATCACTGCAACACAGCTCAGTTTATTAATGATGATATACATACAGGAAATTAAAAGAAATATTTGTTTGTGCTATAATTCAGTACTTTGGATGGTGTTTTACACTATGAACAATTTTTTAAAACAGAGAAACACAACAGAGAATCAAAATTGAATTAAAAATGTATTTCTTTCACTTTTTGAGCAAATAATTGAATTTAGATAATTTGAGCTTTGCAGCTTTAAAACTGAAAAAGCACCAATCTCTCACGGTTTCCAGCAATTACTCGGTTGATTTTAATGGAGGCCTCTTCCTGATCGGAGCAAAAAACTGTGCATTTGTTTATACTCAAAAAATATAAATGCAACACTTGTTTTTTGCTCCCATGTTTAATGAGGTGAATTAAAAGATCTAAGACTTTGTCTATGCATACAAGCTTATTCCCCTCAAATTTTGTTCACAAACAAGTTTTTTCCTGTAAATGTTAAGGCGTCAGCATTTTTCAGGGTGTTCTTACATGTTTCAAATCCTTCACTATAAGTGAAATAAAAGAAATGTTGGACTATGATATGCACTGAATTATTACTCAAAGTCCCGCTGACTCATAAGAATAAAATCACTCCAAAGATGAGTACTGAGGTCAGGTGGGAGTGGGTGTGCCGTCTCACAATCAGTTGTGTATTGCGAGCAAACCGTGCATTTGAAAATGAGTTTCAATAGTCTTATTTAAACAGTAAAGTCATTAAGACAAGATATGATAAGATAAGATAACTAGATAAGATACGATAAAATAAGATAAGATAAGATACACTAAGATAAGAAGTCATCGTGTTTCATCAAGTGCAATGTATGTATTACAAGTGTGCAATGTACAGGCCCTGAGATGTAGATAAATAGATTCAAATGGCATGAGTCATGTTATAAATACATGCAATCATTCAGAGAATGTAGTTACGAGGCCTCAACAGTGCACAGACATGTCCTCATCTGGAACCTTGCCACACGTGTAAACAAGCCCATCTTTGAGTGCTGGGTTCTCTCTCAGCCCCACCCAGCTCATCAACGTTCACAGCAGCTGCTCCACCAGAGGGCACTGTGAGATAACAGTTTATCAGCATGACAAACGCTTATGGACGTCAGCTTAATGGCAGCCCACTGCCTAAAAAGTGAAGTGTAATTTCATTTGTAGGTTGCATAATGAAGAGAAAGGGATTAAATTCTTGAGGTGGATGTTACTTTAGTCATTATTTCTTTACAGTTCATTTACTGTATTTAACGTGGCAATAAAAAGCAGTCTTTGAGAAATGTATTGTAAAAGCCCCATAAGGAATGTAGGGTCTTAATGTAACAGAGAGGTACATACGCTGCAAGAGATGCTGTAGTTGAAGTTTTCTGATTGGTGGCATTTTGGTGATGACAACAAAGCTGTAGATTCTTTAAGAGAATATCTAATGAATTACTCAATAACTTCAAAAATAAACAACAATGGCCACCTGTACATATGCAAGAAATATCTGTAGCTACCACTAAGCAAACTGAGGACATGTCATCTGTTATAATTAACTGTAACAACAAAACATTTAAAAACCCAAATCTTCATCTTGAGCATCTGGTCAAAATTTTCTGGGGGTGCATCATTTCTACCTCCATACCTCCAGGTAAGGCACCCCTTTCTCAAAGGACTGTGAGTGGTCTCGCAGAGCACGCTCCTCCTCCAGGAACTTGGCGTCCCGTCCCTCTCCAGCCGGCTGGAAGAGGCCGTAGTTGTACACGTCCCACAGCGACTCACTGAGGGAGCAGATGATCTGCTGCTTGGCGCTCCACACCGTGCAATCCAGGTCAAACTGGAGACACCTCTGACAGACACACAGAGGTCAAGATGTGATTTGATTTCACTGTAGAAATGATCAGTGGAAGAAGAAGTGTTCAGATTCTTTACTTAAGTTAAAGTACTATTAGCACATTCAAAACTGTACCTAAGTATGCAAATATTAACAAAATTTACTTAAAGAATCAAAAGTAAAAGTTTATCCTTCAGAAAAGTGGTTCCTGTCAGTGTTTCATTATTACTGGTGATGTTTTGTCACTTTACTGCTTTGTTGTTTAAAGTTTTGCTAATTTTAACTACATTATATACTGTAGGGTTGTTTGATCTACAGCAATGCATTCTATTCCACACTGTAAGATCATCATGTTTGTAGCATCACTGTCCAGTGAGAACCAGATAATTAAATAAAACACTTTGTGACATCTTTCAGCTGATGCAGTGTGTTAGGGTATAGCTATCACTCTCTCCCTCTGTCTGTCCGTAAACATTTTTTTGTGTGGGTCATAACTCAAAAAAACGTGCAACATTTTTTCGGGCTATTTTGAGTGTGTTTTATTTTTTGAGTTTCCATGGTAACAACTTCAACCTGTTCTTAAAAAAAAGTGAGGGTCATTTTTGAAGCACATCTTGTTCCAGATTTCAATAGCATGAGTTTGATATATATTTATAGGCGACCGATAAACTGAAATCTATCTGACATCTTCTGATGGCTTGTTGGAAGGCTTTAGAGGTTTAAGAATCACCCAATCAAGGAGCTCTTATATCTTTTAGTATATCAGGAAAAATCCAAGTCAAAATCATCAAATTTAAAATTTAATTTAAAAGTTTAATTAAAGCTACTAGACAGATGTATTGGAGTAAAACATAATATTTGTCTGGAATTTGATAAATGTACTTGGTGATATCTCACCACTGGAAATTATATGATGACTGTGTAATAATGGGAAGGCACATCTCAAAATTAAAGGTTTGTTCACCCCATGAAGGAAAAACAAAAAACAAAATAAAACCGTGCTGTAAACTAAACATTCACAACATGCAGCTGTTACTGATGGATTTTTCAAGAAATGTTTGGAGGCTTTGATCAACAGAAATATTTAATCCACCTTCAAATTGGGGCTCTGAAAGAAAATCAAAAATGTACAGTACTTTGTCAGATATCGCTACAGATTCAAGGTACAGGTACCTTTGGAACTTAAAGAACAAGGCAATGTGGAGTTGGAGGCCATCGCAGCTTCAAACCAGCTTCAACATTAAAAAGCTGCTGACATGTACAGTACAGTAAGTGCACTGTTAAGAGTTCAGTCGGTACAGTATTAAACCAGTCATAACCAGTATGATAATATACAGTATCTCTAACAGATTCCATTGTGCATGAGTTAATGGACAACTTTTTTTTTCATTGAGTGTTTTTGGATTGTGATTATGTTACTTCTACTCAAGGATTTTGTCTGAATACTTCCAAGTGCTTCACCATCATAGAAGCTAAAACCTTTCTTAATCTTGATTTTTTTCCCCCATTGCTTCTCTGATCTTAGCCGTCTTGCGTTTTCCTTTCAAGTGTTAAAATGTCTCTGAGGAAAGTCTTATATCATCAACACATATACTGATTTCATGGTAGCACATTTGCATGCTGTGTTTTATGACTCTTTTGCATGAAAACTTGAGCATGCACTGAATTACTGTATATGAACACACAATTTCAGCTACTTTTAGCTTGGTTATTGTTAAATATCTGGCCAACGGAATTTCATTATCATGGATCAGTAACGTTGCATGATGGTTTCGTCATCAGTTGGTCAATGATGAGTGCATGAGAATGTGGTGTCTGCAGAATATGAATGCATTACTTTTAAATAATTAATCATCTGCCACAGTCATGGAAATAAGATGACTACTGTCCTTACTGCCAGTGCTCTTAACATATCAGCTCAGGTCTTGCTTGGCCAGCTCTCATTTATTTTCGCTCTTTCGTTCTGTTAAAGGCAGTAAAGATTCTATATGGGGATATTTCCCATATCTTCCTTCCTTCCTTGATCTCTGCATGCATAATGTCAGATTTGCACCACCATCCAGAAGAGAAAGAACAAACAAGCCTTTGCCTCCTACTGTATCTGTGTAATACATCAGTAGCTCACGGGCCACGATGAAAAAATAGCTCAAATGTATATGCCTAACCAGATTTCATAGTCATTTGCACTCCCCATTCCCCCAAATTATCCCATATTCTTGGATTTCCAGGACAGCCATGATTTTCTTTCTTTGAGTCAGAGGATGGAGCTGACTGTGGAGAGGCAGAGAGGTCTGAACGGGACGCATGCGTCCATGGCATTGTTGCATTTCAGAGAACTGTCAGTAAAATAGCACAGCTCAGAACATTTCCATGTCCCCCCCACCCCACCCATCACAGCCACCCCCTACTAGGTTCCACTATGTGAAAGTGTAGCCAACTCTATTGGCATGGCAACCAGTTCATTAGTGAAGGCAGGCATACGTTGCCGTAGCAATGTCTTGGGGGTCCTGGGGAGGTAAACCACATGATGAGGATGTGTGTGTGTGCTTGTGTGAGTATATGTATGCGTTTTAAGTGAGTTGTACAGTATATATGTGAGTCAGTTGTGTTCTTCTGAGTATGTGTGTGTGACAGAGAGAGAGAGACCAAGTGAGTAAGTGTGATATAATATATACTGTATATTACAGTAACACTTGTATCTCCATCATTCTGTTTTATCCAATCAAAGATTTTCTGAGGTCTTTGTTGCATTTCACTGTGTCGAATGTGGTTCTTGTAATGCATATATCTTCTTTGCTTATTTATTCTCCATCTCCTTTTTCATAAAAGTAATTTTCTCCCTGGCTGTCTTTTACTAGCTCCTAAAATTCCAGCTGCAAGGTTTGGGGGTGTGTTTGTGGTGTGCAGAGATTAATATGATGCCTGTGGCTGAGACCTATAGGCTCAACAATGATGCATTGCACAGATCACTTTCTTTTCATTGTCACTCACACCCCCAGCTCTCCCCAAACTCATTAAAAACCTATTAGATAATTAGCAATTACTGTTATATTGAGGGCAGATTAGCTGACATGCATAACAATCGCCATGTTCAGGGAGTTGAAAATGGAGTAAGGAAGATGGGGGAGGGCTTGCAATGGGACACCCATTTTCACCTGATATCGCGTGTGTGGGCTGACCAATTCTCACCTGCCGCCACTGCTATAGGTGTGAAATGATACTAACTTCAGTTTTAGAAAGCAGATATAAACATAGCCAATCCCAGGCAGATGCTTTTACACGGTGTTGTTGACTGAACATGGCTGCCCTTGCAGGTGGCTCCACATGAGTCAAGCTCTGTATTTTTTCCTACTTCCCTTTGGGACTCATCCCTGGGCTTGTGAGATTACTGGAATAAAAATGCTTTGAAATAAGAGACGTTTGTACAGTTGTGTGCACTACTTCACTGATGTAAAAAAATGCATCACGGACCAGCAGGTTCTTTAGAGCGACTGATTTAAAACAGATGTAGAGTCAACATCGGAGCAAAATTCCGGTTTCAGTTGGTGATGGAAAACGGCTATTGTTAGGAAGATAAAGGAAACAATTTTGAACCCTTTCAGCTTCCATCAGAAAAGTCAGAGCAAGCTAAAGAACAAAGAGAAAGCACAATAGAAAAAAGATAAAAGAACATAAAAGAGCACCATAATAGAGGATGAACACAGCAGATAAACTTATTGAGAGGCTTCTCTTTGGAAAAGTGAGGACCAGAACCATCTTGTGGTTGTTTTCTCTCCAAATCATCGTAACGACATCATCATTATCACTATTATTATTACAATTACTATTATCATCATCATTATGTGGAATAATAGCATCCTAACAAGAGAAAGACGTCACACTCCCTCTGTGTGTTGTGTGTGTCGTGTTGTCGTGCATCCATTTTCAACATGGCTCTCATCTCATATTACAGCGACACGGTAACAAGAGTGTTGATTCACATTTGAACCGCACCGCCTAACTTTAAAGTTGGATCTGAGCTTTGTGAGCAATGTGTGCTCAGATGCTGCTGTCTTTGATTTCCTCCATTACTTTATGGAGGAAATGACATGCATATTTGTTTTGGCCCGTGATACTGGTGCTGTAGTGCAAAATGTTGTGGCAGTGAAAGTGATATATTCACCTTTAAATTCAAATATGAGTGACTGACCTATGTGATATATTATTTTCTCATCTGCCTTCACTTTAATTTATTTATCTTTTGATTTTGCTTTTGTAGATGTAAATCAGTTTCAAATGAGGGGTCAAGAAGAAACCTTGGATTGGATGCGTATGTGTTTGTGTTCCATGATGTTTTGCCGTAGTGTTTTTGATGAGAACATGCACCTACTGTTTGTTTGATGTCTGGAATTCCAACACGGAACACCATCATGGTCAGGAATGCGTCTTCCAGTGGAGCCACTGTTGTCATGCTGCGCTCCATGAGAGCTCGTCTCTTCTGCAGCGCATTCAGGCCTGGGTGATGAGGCTGGTGATTGACTGTGATGAGATGATGAAGTCGCTTATTGGTCAGTACATGATCTAACGTAGCTTGATTGGTCATGTATGTGACACCCCGGTTGCCCAGGTTACCTGGCCTCGGTGGTCGGTCTGCTCTCTGTCTACCAACCACAATGGCTGCTGGTTTCATCACCTCGCCACCTTTCGCTTCCCAAGATTGTCGTCTTCCCGTCATCGCCCTCTCCTCCAGACCCTCTAACCCTCCATTCTCTGTGTCACGTCCACCTTCCTTTTTTCGGTTTTCTCCTCCCTGCTCCTCTTCCTCCTCCTCATCCTCCCCATCTTTGTCATCCTGACCGGGATAAAAGTGCTTGTTATTTCCCAGCATCCTTTGCGGTGCAGGGGTCATTGCAGAGAGGGCTGAGTGACATAGCTGTCACGGAGACTAAACATGGCTATCCCATGACACTGGCTTCATCCTAAGAAACATGCTGTGGAAAACAGGCAGAGAGGTAAACTTTGGTCATTTAACTTTGAACATTTCATTGACGGCGAGCAGATTTAGAATGTGTGTAATTCTGATATGTGAAAAGACATGTGCAGTAATAGGCAAACTAGCCACCGGCAATGCTAATAAGTCCACATGTGTGAATGGGCACAGAAATGGTCCAAATTTTCCATTTAGCCACTGGGAATGCATCTGGGAATAGCAGGCTGATGAAAGACATGCTATATATAAACTGTGAATTTGCATCGCAGCTTCTTTGCAGAAGAGAATTGGATATGCAGTTTGTTTCACACAAGGTCAAGATCATGGTTACATTTGTGATAATGGAGCTAACCTGTGTCTGAAGGATCAGCCATGAATCACCTCTAAATGCGAGCTACTTAAAGGAGAAATTCCACCCTCGGATAATTATACACATCAAGTCACCTGACATTCATTGTTATGCAGATAATACTCACACAAACTTCTTTCTTTTTGTTTTTGTTTTTGAATTT
The DNA here is from genome assembly GCA_037577475.1 of Chaunax sp. Z400. NCBI lineage: Eukaryota > Metazoa > Chordata > Actinopteri > Lophiiformes > Chaunacidae > Chaunax > Chaunax sp. Z400. The sequence goes on from CM075203.1 coordinate 12,222,424, forward strand.
TATGTCTAGTATTGATGGTGTGAAATAAAAAAAATAAATAAAAAAAACTCTTTAAATTAGTTTTGATTGACTGCTTATTGACTGTCCCTCCACCTGCCTTGAAAATGTTGACATGGTTCTGTGATGCGGTGCTGACAACCTCCTGGAACATGCCTGAAGTTGTTGCACAAAGCTCTGTGCAGCTGTAACAGTATATATATATATATATATATATATATATATATATATGCATGGCAGTATACTCCAAACCGAATAAAATCTGATTCATTACCACAAGCAAGGTGGTTGATTTGCAACACAAAACATGGGGCTTGTGGCCTAATTGTTGTGGTGCAGAAAGCAGCCAGGTGAACAAAGACCACATAGATTTATGGTCTGTTTCTTTCACAGCTTGTAAGCATTTCCAGCCAGTATGAACACCATTAACTGTACAGAAGCAGGTTATCTAGATGCCACGATATCAGACCACGCTCCAGCTTTTAAGGTTTTATCCAGAAAAAGACACATAACTCTGTAAACCTGATTCCTCCTCTCATCTGGGAAGATTGGTGAAACTCAGAAGACTCCATCTGCATTTATTGACATACATTGAGAATATGTCAAATTCAATTAATTCTGAAGTACATTGCAAATGTGTAGTTTTTCCAGCAGAGAAGTCATGCAACCAAATTAAAAACCAACAAGTGTAGTGACTACATGCTGCTCTGATCAACTGAGGGCTCTTTAAGTAAAAACTGCTTTATGGGTAATTGACTTCTTCCTTTATGAATGTCTGCATTAAGTCTAATTTAGAAAACATATCTTGTTTGACATGATGTCATATCATTTGCATTTGGTCAGTTATCTGCAGGGAGAAGAAGATACTGTACTTTGAATAATGAAATGGGCCCAGAGGTAAAACCTGCATCATCAACAGCTATTTGAAAACAGTCTTAAACAGGGTGGATTTTTGCTTAATGATTCCTTTTTACTATTGGCATACTGGTGTCTCCGTACGTTCTGTTTTCTCAGTGGTGAAGTCCCACCAGAGTCATTGCCATCATGTAGCTTTGGACCATTGCCAGCGGTCGCCTTAATGATGGTGAATGATGCAGGGAATCTCCCACCTTCTCATTGGCTGTTTGGTGCTCTGAATATCATATGACGTGGGAGTCTGAAAGATGTGGCTTAAATGGACAGATGGAACTCAATAAAATATCACATGAGACATGGTGGCACGACTCAAACTAGGACACTGATCTAAACTCATTCCCTCACAGATGACCAACAGTTTCAGTCTATTATTAGTAAGATATGTCGAACATGGAGAATGTTTGTTAAAGGGACATTAAGTGACCTATGATTTTGGACTTATCAGTCTCTATTGGTGACCAAGGACAACAACAAGTGTCTGGCACAGCTTACCTGTAATTGATATATAAATAAATAATAATGCAGAGATGAAAAAGTCAGCCAACAGCTAAAGATCCAACACAAACATGTGATGAAGAGGTCATTGAGAATAGTCAGCATGCTGTCGCAAATTTGCATTGTTGCACGGTTGAAAATGTGTTTGTAAATGAGTGTACAAGTGTGTTTACACGCTTTGTACTGCTTTGCATTGACGTAATATCCTCACAATGAGAGGAAGATGATGAAAAAGTTTCTAAAATGGAGATTGGGTGGTTGGTTGATAATATTAAGTAAGGTTGCACATGAAAAATGGTTTTGTTTGTTGGTTTAGGAGACCCTGTCAACATCCGATAACAATTTTAAAAAAGCAAAGACAAACTGTATGAGTTCAAAAGCATGCGGAACTTTTAGTTGCTAAAATATTTAGCCTCTGTTCTCCTGTGTTGTTATTCCCTTCACAACACCTCTGGTTCATCTTGTGACCCCATGTGGGGGTCCTGAAAGCCACTGGTTAAGATTAGGCTCAATTTTATGGTCTGGGTTCAGGAAAATGTGATTAATCCATTTTTAGAGCTACAAATATGAGATATTGAGTTAGATATTTGATCTTAAAAACAAAACATGGCTTGGAGCTATGCATTATTATGGTTGTTGACAGTTACTGCTACTTTTAAATGCCACAATCATAAATATAAAGCCAGCAGTGTCTGAATGAGTGACCGGATTTATGCAAAAAAAAAAATCCAAGCCTTATCTGTTCGTGTCTCACTGGTCAAAGTGAAGTGTGCTAGTTGAGCATTTCTGGGCGGAAGGAGGATACCACAGAGGCCGGGGGGACTGATTACCCACGATGCTCTGAGAGTGACAGGGTGGGCAACCTCAACATAAACACAGTGTCTGTCAGAGCAAGTGAACAAGAGGAGACAATGTCTAAGCAGCCATCCATCCATCCATCCATCCATCCATTCATTCATCCATTTTCAGGTACTTATCTAGGGCCGTCTCATACAGTGTATGTTATCAAACCAGTTACGACACATCAGCTGAAAGCGAACTGATAAATGAATTAAGTGTTTTGAAGAATTTGTGGCTGGTTAACATATAAAACCTTTTTTTCCATCGAGGTTTTCTACCGCTGGTATAGAAGTGCTTATCAATAGCTGTCAGAGAGCTCAGCTGTTCATTTACTAATGGACTAAAAATACATATTCAACAGTATCTGTAAGTAATAGTGCACTATGTGACCCCCTCTGGCCATTGCTGTAAGCCTGAAAGCATTATTAATCAAAAAGCTGACATTTGAGTGGCATGTTAACAGCATATTTTGGCGATTGACACCATCATTCAAGAGAGAGGAGGTTGATTTTTGAACCTCATCAAATGTAAAACAACACTGAGTCTATGCCAGATAAGGAACTAGAAGGACAGGCTGGAAGAATACAGGAGTTTAATAATTGGGATGTAAACATGTAAGGGGAATACATAAGAGAGAAAGGTGAAGAGAGTTGCGGTTTGCATAAAGCAGAGTAATCAGATTGAGAAAAAAAGGGGGAGATGAGAGCGATTGGAGTATAAGTCAGAAGGTGTTTAGCTCAGACTTGGTCAGCTTCCTGTTTGGCTCTCTTGTCCCTGTGCTGGCCAACATCTCATCTGTAGTCACAATTTTTCCTTCTCTTGGGAAAATGTTGGTGGCTGAGAGGAATTAAAATCCCTCAGTTGACAGAACTGTCTTTCTGCATCATCCCAGAGGCAGAAAACTAAATTTTTTCCATCATACACTGAATCTTTTCTTTTTCAGCCGCTCATGTTCGTTGTTCCTCAACATGCAATAACTTCTCACATAATAAAGTGTGAAAGAGGGACATCTGAAGATGTCAGAAGCTGCCAACACGGTCTGCCCATGGGATGCCAATCCACCAGCTTGACGTCTGATGATTGGAAGTCATGTGGAGACACACAGAGGATTTCGATAGATCTGGCAGATGTGGGTCCACAGACGGTAAGGAAATAGAATGAAAGCAAGATGAAGAATCGGTAACTGATTAATGATATGATCAATTATAATGACAGAGATTAATACCCTCCTTGAGCACCTGGAAAGCAAAGATGGATGGATGAAGAGTTTGCGGATAAACTCGTCTGTATTCGTCTTTGTCTTTTCTTTACAACTTGTTTTGTCAAAGTCCAGCAAAGTTGTAATAATGACACTGGGGTTCATTTGGTTGCTTTGGTCCTTTTGGGACCCTAATAAACAAAACGTTATGTATTTGTTGGCTGTGATGCAAATTATCCACAATGCAAGTTAAAGTTGGATCTATGGGATTTTAATGTGCCATCCATATTTGACCTTAATTATCATCTGTTAAATAAAATATGTTATCATCAGCATATACTGTACATTAACAATCCGTCTGCTGTGACAGGGTCTCGTCTTTTGAGCAGTCTCATATGAATATTCCTAATGGACAGTCATTTCACCTCATATTGCCATTTCCTCTTTTTGTCAATGTCTCTCTTTATCTCGATTTCTCACTCACCCACTCTCTCCCTATGTAGGACAGAGCATGTGTCTAGATATATTTTCAGTGTATGGGTCCCCAGAAAGTAGAATTGGAGATCATCCAAGGAACAGATTGTCCCACTTTTATGTCCTGTGAAAGTGGAGCGGCCAAGTTCTGTCCTCTATATCCCTCTCTTTCACTGGGTCTCCAGCCTTCAGCCTCTTTCACACTGCCAGTGACGAGCAGCCATTAAGAACATGCTAGGCATACATCTGCACAGCATGGATGGTATGAGTCACCAGATTGAGGGGAGAGGGCACTAATTTACATGAATGGTGCATCACTAGCCATCAGGTCTGGGGGTGGTTCTGTGACACAGTCACAAGTTCATGGGGGAAGGGCTAAACTGGGGTATGATAAGTGGGTACCCTACTGTATATAGTATCAGGAGATAAAGTTCACTTCAAAGGACGCTGGAATGGACTAATCCCTCCATAGTGTATGATCTCTAAAATATGAGAATAAGCATAAAAATATATTGATTTGTATGCTTTCCTATTAGGATGACAAGACTTGGCATTTCCCAGCGTTAATTAAATCTTAACTTGATAAAATCAGATCAATGCAAGTGCGTAATTGAATTAATTTTACAGGAAGATAACAACACAAGCATTAGATTCATCCTATGCCCCAAAAGATGCTGGCATTTCCTTCAGCAAGGGGAGGGGAGAGAGTCTCCTCTGCAGCACAAAGAGGGGTCTATTAGTCAATTGCATATGTGATGCTGACCAAACAAAAAACAATAACCCTTCTAATCTGCAATTTAAGTGGATGATTGGAATAATTACTCCCAGCTCTTTATTTCACATAAAAAACAACCAACTGCTTTGAAGTGGATCCAGCTTAATCCTCCCTATCACCACCTCGCCAAGGATGATCTTTTTTTTTCTTTCTTTTTTTTAGGAAAAAGTGGCCACAGCTTTCTTTACAGGTTCCACACCACTCGCCTGATGTTCCAAGCATGTGTGCATGTGTATGCATGCATGTCCTATGATCACACGCACACTTTTACAGAGTTTGACTCTTTAAGCAGCAACCCAACACATCTGTCATGGAAAAATGTCCTGCAGAAAGCAGCACTAGATGCCAGACCAATCATATGGAGCTTGGCCAGCAGCCTCCTGCCGATCAAAATGGGCTATCTTCCTCCCCAGACTGGGTATAATTGGGTCAGGTGGAGCACACGCTGAAGCCCTTGTTGGGGCTAAACTTGGCTGGGAGACCTCAATGCAGCACAAATATATGAGTGAACATCCCCTGTGCTATTTTTGAGACATCCCCCTTCCTGTATATAATCATTCGATACAGTACCTAAAGCTTCTTTGTCTGGTTACTACAGAAATCCTTCAATCAAGGTTTCTTCAATTTGACTTTTTTGGCCCATTATTCCATTTTCAGATCCCCAAATATTCATGATCCAAAGTTATGTGAATATGCATATATATCATATTTTCACACTTTAGATGGATGATGTAGAAATAAGTTCAATGTTGCATGAAATGTAACCTTCTGCTACTAGGAGTCTGTCAATAATAACAAAAGACGTATAGGTTAAACAGCTGCCAGTGCCAATGAAAATATATCTGATGGTTAAGTTTTATTCATGTTCTGTTTAGTCGTGTTTGCAGATTTCCTTTCTCACTCTTTGACTCTCGCACTGTTACCTTGAATAAATTTGCATATTTCTCTTGGTTTAAAAATTGTTGGGAGCATTTAGGATAACATACGTATACAACTCAACCAAATGATAACGTGCCCCATGTTATTTCATCATTGATATATAACAATAAAAAAACATTTAGGTTTAAGTTTTAAGTCACCCCTACACGGGATAGTGACTCTAAGATTTACGACCTCTGATCAAAATAATGTTTCAAGCCGTGCAAATATGATTTAATGTGCATCTTTAATCTTAATATAATATTAATAAAGCACACTTAATGTCTTAGAACAACCTAATATTTCACGTGTGTTATCAGAGGTAAATATTGCAGATGAATACTCTAATCAATGTGTGCCAATATATGAGACATAATGTTCTTTTTGATGTGTGTTTAGTAATAAAGTGTATTTATGGGTGCAGGACACCCAGTATCTAAAAACGTAGGCTGTATCATCTGGAAAAAAAAAAAAAAAAAAGATGTCCAAAAGAAAAATATTTGGTTTCTACTTAATTTCATAAAACACAAACTCCTCTTTCACTCACCACATGTTATGACAGTAAGTGCTTCAAAACGTCATGAAAACAAATTATTCAAAGGCAACTGTGCAGCAGGTTTCACACAATAAAGGAAGAAGCACAAATCCAGGGTCAAACATTTCTAATGAAACAGAACACCCATCAAGGGATTTTTTTTCACATACATCTTAGTTTTTTATACTTGTCACAGAGCAAATAGAGAGAGACCTCAGGTCCTAAATACAAAGAAAGCAGGCCACAGACACACAGAGTGACACACGCAGATGTGCACAGGTTCCAGGCTTTAGGGTGGATTTTATGGCAGATAAACAGCCAGAAATGGACGATCCACTTGTGACACTTTCACTTACCTTAAACGTCTGTTGACTTTAAGGTAACACTGAGAGACAAAAGTCAACAAGATACTAATAAATGCTGTTAGACATGGCTGACAAAGTGAGGACCATGTCGGCGCCTGTCACGTCCCATTAGAGTTTGTACTCCTACCATGTAATGAAGTGTAATTGGTTTGTCATTCTTAGCTCTATACATTTTAACTATTACATGACTATTACAGCGGCAGACTTAACATTTTCTAATAAACCTTTATTCTACACCAGGGGTTCCCAAGGTGGGGGTTGCGAGACACCAATGGTGGGGTCGGTAAACGATTTCCAGAAATCAAATAAAATTGTAAAATGATTTGAAATTGTCTTTTTTTTTTTAGCCATAATTGTTACGAAAGATAAGTATTAGTTAAATTTAAAAGAAAACCATGCAAATGAAAAAACATGTGTGTTTGGACAAGACTATTGGTGTATGTGCGCTTAATGTTTGTATGTTTCAGACGCCTCAGAGGATAGTACGGGTTGCGAGTCTTAAACACATGTGGTATATGGCATCAAATGGGACCAACACTTGTTTTGGGTTCTTGAGTAAAGTCCTTGATCCTCCTGAAACATGGTGCTCAGGAGCCCAGATGGTGGTTTACTTTAGTAAACAGAGAGATTAAGGAGGTGTAGACCTAATAGTGTAAGACTCAGCTCTGTCACAGTGTGATATATTATCTCTGATTTAATTTCGAAAGGTACACACCTCAGACTTAACTGGTGTCCTGCCTTAAAAGCTGCCACATTCATGTAAACGTTATGTTACAGATGTGTCTATCTGAGTCATTCGTGCCAGTTTGTGACTGTATTTTTCACTCCGTTGTGCAGCAAGAGCTTTTTGAGCTCTTCATAATGGTGGATGTGTTGCAGTTTGCCGGCTTCTGTTTTCATGGCTTACGGTAATCCTCCAGATCTTTCCCCAAGGGGAAATCTCCCTGTATGTAATAATGAAAAGCCTGCAGAGTCGGGGGAAACAGCTTTTCTCTCGCGTTCCATCTTAATGAGCTCAAGAAAGAGAGTCAGTTCAACAAATAACAATTAGAAGCTCGTAAAAAAATCATACTAGATCTGGAGATTGTTTGATAACACTTTAAATGTCAGACAGAAGGTCTGTAGCATTTATTTACACATATTTTGCAGTGTTTGTCCATGAATTGAAGGCTAATGATTGTGTGTTTGTTCATGTGCATGGATTTCAACGGGCTCGTGTGTGTATTTTTCTGGTTTACAACTCCATACAGCTGTGTGCCACTTTAATACTCTCGTGGGACTGATTTAAGGATGATTTTCTTGTGGGTTTCCCATTTCTTATTCAAAGATAGTAGTTTGCAGCTCATTGAGCCCAGTTGTGTCCCTCCAAAGCACTGAGCTATCACCAGATATATTCTCACAGCATGCTTGCCTTTTTGTCCTACACATTCTCCCATCAAAACCCTGGAGAATTACTGGACCGTACAGTTTAGGTCACATCTGCTACCCTGTCCAGCCTGTTTATCGACTTCTGCTCCTCCCGTACAGACGATAGAGGGAACAACAGGACTGGGCAGGAAAGAACAGCATCACAGGATGGAGTGGAAATAATAGGCAGTGGTGATGGAAATGTCCTGATTCAGAGAGACCCACGTCTCCACTGACACATCAAGCTCTCTGGCCAACTCAGTGTATTTCCTGCCTTTTATCTTCCACCATTCTCTTTTAGCATTAGTCATTACATATAATCCCTCCAAGTCCTTCTCAACTGATAGCTCTCTTTGTGGCTCTCTTCGTTCCATTATGATCAATTGTTCTGTGTTTGTTGGGAAGCCATTAATCTTAGTGGCCACTCTGCTCTAAACTGCCTGTTTTCTTTTCTTTCTTTTCCAAATTAATTCCCACGGGTGCACTTATTGCGAGAGAACTATCCTTTTAAAGGCAGTATTGCTTGTTTTGCAACACACCATGGTGGACAGGTCTTAGGAGGACATGCACAGTGAATTATGTCGTATCCGGAGGATGAAAGTGTGCAGAGCTTGAACATTCCATGGTGTGTGTGTGTGTGTGTGTGTGTGTGTGTGTGTGTGTGTGTGTGTGTGTGTGTGCGTGTGTGTGTAAGTTAGTTGTTTATGGCCCTTAGAGGGTTTCCACCTTTCCACCAGCTGATGCCATGAATGCTGCAGGCAGGTAACGATTTTGAAAAGCCAAAGCCACAGAAGTGTGTGAACTGCTGGTGATGAAGAGCTCTTGTTTGAGTCTGTAAAATGTAATGTAATGCTGGGCAATATTTAAAATGTAGGTTTTTAAATTAGCACAAGTATTCAGATTCCAAGACTGACTTCTAGTTTGTTCTACCTTTCTTCTGTGCATGTATCGCCGCAGTACAACAGGTCGTAATCTACTTTTTAAGAGTCGGGGAGCGGCTTTAAAATACAGCATTGTGCAATTATTAGTGATAATGAACGCGCAATAATCTACGTGAAACAGAGTTGCACAGGGTTTCATTTATGGTCATAAAGTTGGATGTGGCCCAAAAGCCTCATTTAGAGAAATGAACTTTTCCACCATCACTGCCCGCCGTGTCCAGAAGAGAATGTCTTGCAGCAACCTTCAAAATGCCTTTTTGTGATTTATCCTGCACAATTCTCATTAACTACAAGCAAACGAATCTGCATAACCTTCATTACAGCTGTTTTATTGAATAGCCAATACACTTGAGCAGAGCAGTTTGCCATCACTAAAGCTGTTCTAGAGTGATACACACAATTATTATAGAGTTAAAGGCTCTGTGATCTTTTTTAAATGTCTTTCTCTGCCCCACTTTACTCTTCCTCTCCACCTCCATAAAATAATGGAATCAGACCCCCCCCCACACACACACACACCACCACCTCTCTGCCTCTATCTCTGCAACACCCACTTCTTCTTGTAAAGCTCTGTGACTTTCACCCTCACACACGTTGCTGCTTAAGACAGACTCTGTCTTTATTTGTGCGCCTAATGCCTCTTATTGCAAATCTGTTGTATTGTGTTCATAGTCCACACATGTTAGGTTTCCATTACCGCTGTCATTCTATCATCTTTGTTGTTGCCTTTTTTTTAGTTTTTTTTTTACACTGTGAACACATGACTGTGTTATTGTGAGATACACACACAGCCGTTATTCTTATTCAGGCGTCTTAAAGTGATATAAAAAAAGTAAATACCTCTTAGTCTGCAATTCAGGATGTGATGCTCCACGTTTAATCCGCAGTGACCTCCTTGATAAACCACAAAGAGAATAAAAAAAAAAGGACTGGGGTTAGAAAATGAGAAAAAGATCCAGGTGATAAAACATAAAGAAAAACAAGAAAACAGGTGATTTGCTTCTTTCAAAATCACATTGTCATGCCTTCTAGTCTTTAAATGTGCATCAGCGTGAGGCAGCCTGAGCCACTGTGTTGTGCAGCCTCTCTTTCTCTTTTTCATTAACACACACACACACACTTTCGTATACTCCATGCCCTGCTTTAGCCATCCCCCTTCCTCTCGAACTCTCTTCCTCTCTCTCTCTCTTACTTCAGCTGCCAGACCAGTCTCTCTCCTACGTTCTCCTCCGTCCTCTTCTTCTACTTCCACTGAGTAGTACTGACTCTTCAGCCTCTATCTGTCAGTTGCTCTGCTTTTTTTTCTCCGTTGCTGCAAACCTCCTCAGTTTTCTTCATCTCTCTCTTTTTGTCTCTCACTGACCCACGATGTCAAATTCCTCCAATATTCACTCCTCCCTCCCTCTCTCTTTCTTTGTAACTCATTATTTTAGTCACACAGTCATCAATCAAATGCACTCAAACCGACCCCATGAAATGATTCCCTCCTCTTTATTTTTCCCTGTCTCATATCTTTGATTCAGGCCAACACACTGCTACCCTTGTGTCTTTAATGCTGAAAGGTCATCATAAATCTAAAAAAACAATCATAAAATGTGATTTATCGCTTATGCACAAGAAGAAAAAAAAGCTGAGATATTGCAGCTACATGCTATGGAATATTTTGTGCAGTGTGCATGAATCTGCTAAGAAAGAACCAAACATCACTTTAAACTAACTTCAAGATATAGTGCCTGGTTTTCTGTCATTTACAGGGTCTATTCAGCTGAATCGCACACACACACACCCTCCCCTCAGGGGGCTTCAGACACCTTTTAACAAGCACTTTGAGTGAAGCACTGTTTTTATCTGCAAGACCTTTTGGCTCTTTTTCTTTGTATTGTGAAAATGACAGGAAACAAGGCAGAGAGACAGGCAGAGACAGAGATAAATAGAGAGTGTGAGAGAGAGGGAGGGATGCTGCAGGAATCTCTCCTGCTGGAATTGAAACAGGGACACTACTCTGCTATCAGGAGACCCCTGTCATTTTATTTTAACATTGCAATGCCCTGAAATACAGCCAGTCCAGCTCTGACGAATCCTGGTTATGCATGTTTGTGACCGGCTCAAGGTGAGACTGCATCATTATCTGTGTCCCATCCCTTAAAATATAGGGCTCTACACATGGCACATTTTTTTTCTCACATGGCAAAATAATTATGCTCGCTAGGGTGGCTGAGACACATACAATTTAATCGCAATACCCTTGGTTCAAATTTGGAAGGTTCTTTCAAGTTAAACACACCCTTTTCCTGTCTATTTCTACTCTGCAATAACAGAAATAACCAACAACTTACCTAAAAGATTATATATTCAGCCAGATAAAGTCAGATATGTGTGATGATACAAAGTAAGTTTGTATAATAATTGTGTTTCAGTGACTTGCATTCATGTAGGTGGAGTGTTGACAGGAAAAACTGTGCTTATGTATGCTTTAAGCTTTTAGAGCCTCTCAAAGAGAAGGATGGAGGACAGAGGAAGGTGAGCTAAGTTGAAATACATTAATGCACACGACGGTGCACTCTGGTAAGTAGATGTAGAGTCCTGATAAATCCAGCCTGTCGAGGATGACATAACACCTGCATTGTAACCCTCGATAAGAGCTCTAGTGGGTGCTCTCCTTTAATGGCACGCCGCTCCATGATGTACATTCACCGCACTTCCATCCTACATTAGTGCTTCCACTGCCTTTCTGTCCCAATGTCCTTATTCTGAGAAGCTATCTTAACACCTCTCATGCCAAAGGCAAGGAGAGAAAAGTGGATCTCGGGCAGAGAGAACACAGTTTTTTATTATATTTTAGGTTTTTTCTGTGCATTAGTGAGTGCAGCTACACTTGGGTGAAGCAGAGTTTGACTGAAAAGGAAAATAGAAGCAGAAGTTATTGATTTATCAAATCGAAGCTTTGAAGCACACAATGTATTGCTTTAAATCACTGGCTTCAAACAGAGATTGTCTTTATTTTTTCAGTACATAGTTTGTCAAGTATTGGTTAATATTACTCAAGTAATGCAGTTCATTTTACTAGAATCAAAAGCCTTCCTGGAATCACAAATTTACAATCCTATATTTACACCTGCGTACAGACACAGTCAGTGAAATACGGGCTACACTTCCTCTGAGGCCTCATTCATGCATTATTTTCTCAAGGAAAACCAACGCACTGCTGGACTCTGGTGGTCATTTCAAGTAACTGAACCAGAGATCTCAAAATGTTTTAAATCAGAATATTAACAACATTTTAGATCCTCTGCGCATTTCTGGCGTAATATATCACCCACCATCATTTGTTTTTGGACTAATGATCAGTGATCATCATTTGCACAGCCCTACACACACACAAAGGGATGCACTGCAGTCCTCCTCCCCCCTCAATGAAATATTCCTATCAGGATACACAAAAGCAGGACCCAAATGCAGACGACACAGGGGGCGGAGTGCAATTCAGGGTATTCAATTATATCAAAGTTCAAAAGTAACATAAAAGTCCACAACAGGGCAAAATCCACAAAAAAGGTAAAAAAATTCCAAAAAAAGAGCAAAAGGCAAAATAATCTCCAAAAGACAGGCAAAACACAACAGAGAGAAAACTTACAGAGGAGCACAGGGAAGAACACTGGAAACACATGAGGAAACATTGACGACGAACTGCCAGCTCACAGAGGGAATCACATGGGTAAGGAGGGAGTGACACACAGGTGACACAGGGAGGAGGAGACAATCAACAACAGATGCAGACAATCAGACAATCACACACTGCAGTGCTGTTATACAAATAACAATGATGAGCCGGGTGGAGGCGCACCTGGCTTTAAAAGGGAATTGGACATGACACTGATTCATTAAATTTATGTTATGCCCACCTTATATAGCTGCTGCATGTGTATGTTGGAATTTACTGCTGTAGATGTTTAAGACTGAGCCAATCTAACTACTTTATATACTGTTGGCTAATTTGATTTCATTTAATTTAATTTGATTTAATAATTTAATAAAGCCAACATTCACTCATACCCTTTATCTGCTAAATGCTCCAAGCCGTTTGCTAGGTTATTTTAATTTTTAATCATTTAAATAGAGTAAAACCAATCCATCCTTAATCTTCTCCTTTTTGGAGAAGGATAAATCACTAGAAATGTATCTTCTGCCTGCTGTAGCTGGGGAGAGTCTGACTCTAAGGGGCCTTTGTCTGGGCCACAGATGAAATTAGTTTTCTACAGACATAAGACAATGGATCCTGGAAGGTGTCAGTCCTACCTATTAAATACAAAAAAGGAAGATGGAAGTGTGATGCCAATACAAGAGGGCCTCCATATCAAGTGGTCTCTGATAATCAAGATGTGTTTGACCAAGACATGCACATCTATATCCTGCCTTTAACTGTAATGAATGCCTGTATACAGAGGTTTTCCACAGAATCTTTTCTTCAGCAGACATCTTTTAAATTCTGTCTCCTGTTTGTCCTCCGGATGCTCCTAGGAGGCGGTCTTCTCTGGAAAAGTCCACTTTGCCCATTGATGCATTCATTTGATGGTACTCCAATAATGATGGTGATGATGATCTGCCATTTGCAAAAGTGAAGCCCATTGGAGGTCGTAGTGTGAACAAAATAGAAACAACAATGTCATTTATAGCATGTGTGTAGCCCTCACCTGCCCCTGATCTATCGCCAATGCTGATTTCAAAAGGAAGATGAACAAAGTTGGTGCTTTATAGTGTGTAGTTTCTACCTCGTGATTGGGTGCAGAGTGCAAACATCTGTCTCAGGCTGCCAAGATGGAGCCACAATGGGGTAAACTAAAGCAACAGCAAAGGCCATTAGAATGCTACGCACATTCAGGTAACTATGATTGCCCCCACTGGCAGATAATATGCAGGAAAGTTGGCTTGGTTAAACATGTTAGCTGCAATCATCGTTTTTGTTTTTTAAGAATATAGTTCATGCACTAATCATTAAAATATAAAAATGGGAGTGTTATGCATAAACATTAACAGCCAGAAATATCTAAAGTATAATTATAGTACAGAAATGATCACTTCTAGGTTTTATTATACAATATTTTCCACATTTACATGACTTTCACAAGTACAGTTTTAGTTTAAAGCCCAGAACAAAACGTTTGACAAGAAAAGAATGGAAAAAAAAATCAATAAAAACCCTAACATTTAATATTTAATCAATCTGTGAACTCGAGTCTATGAAACTGTATCAGCCAAAGTGATACAATTCCACAATCCAACACAGGAAAACCTTCATTTTGGAGGCTAGCAAGATACTAAAGAACATCTACCAACAAAAATGAAACATATTGCTTGTGTACAATGAAATGCCATTGTTCTGTTGTCCATTAGCAGCCTTTAATTTTTTTTATTTTAATTGTCTTAAGATGACTAATTATTAAGTATATCTTCTACTTGGAATACTATAAAGTAAAGCAACTGAAAGTTCAACTTTAAACTATAAGATCAACTCGGACATATGTGATGGCTCTGATTGTTTTTAATTTTACCTTATGCTACATAGCTGGCACGGCACACCAACCTCGGCTCAGTGTGACAGAGAGCAGAGGCTGACCATGCTGGGGTTCTTGAGTCACATGGTGAAAGCAGAGTGCTGTTACTGATGTTTACACTAGCATGAATTGCTTGAACACAACAGTAACATGATAGTATAACATCAATGAAGAATATAGTACGTTTAATACAAAGCACAGATGTAGAAGTGACACCAAACTAAGGAACTAATTTGATAAGGGATTGCGAACACCCTGAATATTGACATTCCCTCTGTTCTTATAAGGTGTTTTTAATTCCCAGCTTGTCAGCAGGCAGACAAAAACCTTGTACTTAAAGCATTTTTTTCATGTGGAAATTAAAATGCTACAGCCACAAATGTTAGTATGGGTCATTTAGACTATTTACAGTAATTTTTGCAGGTCTTCAATTACACTATTTGTACAAAAGTATTTGGACACATCTCTTAAAATGGAGGAGGGAAAATGGTATGGGGTTGTTTTTAAGGGGTTGGGCTAAGCCCCTTAGTTCCAGTGAAGGGAAAACTTAATGCTTCAGCATACCAAGACATTTTGGACAATTTTATGCTTCCAGCTTTGTGGGACTAGTTTGAAGAAGGCCCTTCTCTGTTCCAGCATGACTCTGCCCCAGTGCACAAAGCAAGGTCCATAAAGACGTGGTTTGGCGACTTTAGTATCCAACACCTTCGGGATGAACTGGAACGGAGATTGCAAGACAGGCCTTCTCACCCAACCACACAAACGCTCTCCTGCATGAATGGTCAAAAATTCCCATAGACATATGTACTGTAGTTGCAGAGGGGGGACCAACTCCATATCAATGCCTATGAATTTAGAACAGGATGTCATAAAAGTCTCTGTAGGCGTAAAAGGCCAGGTGTCCAAATACTTTTGTATATAGACTGTACTTTCTCAATAGATTAGTAAACCAATACTACAGAGCAAAATATGTTGTGTTGGCACAAGGAACATGCTTTTTGGTAATAGTGTGCACATTAAGGACATATTTTACTGTTGTTTTTTGAAGAAAAAAAAAGTGAAAAACCTTGTAGCTCCAGTTTTGGTGATTTAAGTGTGATTTTAAATCCAATTAAACAAATTCAATAGGTTTCCACCCAACAGTAGAAATGTGATTTTGATTGATGTGCACCTAGATATTTGTTATCTTGAATGATTCAAGTCTGAATGAGAGGCATCCAAACGAAATCCAAATCCTGTCAGATAAAATAGAGGTTTCTACAATTATTACAGTGAATAAACATCAAATAAAACACAGCCCTCCTCCAGGAGGAATTGCAGCGAGGCTGATGAGTTCTAAAACACTCTTACTTACTCACAACTGCAATCACACATAGACACACATTTTACATTTACTAATGTCTTCACCTTCATTTTGGAGACTCTTTGAATTCAGTTCAGTAATGATGATACAGTCAGACTTGCTGAAAATGGTCCCCTCCTTCATTCCATTTAAAATCCACACTTTCAAAGTTCTTCATGCCACCATGTGAAACATCACTGTTGATGTACTGTCTCTGCCTCACTAAAGGCTATGTGCAGAGGATGCTGCTGGTTTATGTTAATTCCCGGTCCCCTTCCACTCCATAAAGGTAATTATTTGTTCCAGCCGGTTGGACGTACTCCTCAGTTTTATCCCACTCTGAGACCCAGCCTCCTCCACCAATGACTCCACCTCCATTGGGATCCGATTCCTGGTTCATGGCTCCGTAGCCTGGTCCACCACTTGTGCGATACAGCTCCTCTGTCTCATTTGCGAGCTCGTCTTCGTCCAGGATGCCACATTTCTCATCACTCAGCTGCTCCGGCTCAGCCCAAGCTTGCTTCTCTCCCGATGCAAAGATACCTGCAGCACAAAGACAGACAAGAGTTTACAGAGTTTGTCACATTTTGCAGTTGCTACCTCAATCTAGAGACGACTGCACGAGTAGCAATGCATGGTGTTGTATTTCATACACAAATGCTATGGTTATGGAAGAATGAGTAAATAAAGCGTATACACACCGTAGAATATAACACCTCCATAATGAACAAGAGATGCAATGAGAAACACACCCTGCCACTCCTCACGCGTCTATCAGAGGATGGAGAGAGGAAAAAACAGTGGAAATGAGGTTATGAAAATGAAAAAAGTCTATTTCATATCCAGTTACGAAAATTAAAATATTCTACTGTTATAAAGTCATACACACACTATATCAAACCAATCAACACTTCCACCGTGTTTACCCTCTGGATACAATACAATGGTCAATCACACCTGAGGCTTTAACACTTCTCTGTAGATTCTAATTGTCCTATGGCTGTTTGTGCTGACTTCTGGTCTGTTGAGCTACTGTCAGTGCAAAATGAAAATTGATATCTGTCCCTTTAAGTGGTTCAATTATCTCTGTATGACTGCTGGATTTGCAAAATGATCACATTCAAAAGAATTCTGTCTGTGGAAGTGATACCAATGCAGTTGTTTCAGATGGCTGAAACACTTTCTGACCAAAGTCAGTTGGTGGAGCGGCTATGTTTACAATAAGGCCATGCAACATGTAGGTTTGCTCAGTAATCCAGAGAAATCACAGACGACAACATGACAACAGAAATGTGTTTTCACCTTATTCTTCGTCATGGTGCCAACAATAAGTGGGCAAACCATACCAGACAAAGTGCCCACACCGTTGGAGATACCCATGAGGATACTAGCATAGCGTGGTGCAATGTCGAGGTGGTTGACATTGAAACCTTATGAGGAGAGATAAAAACAAAATCAGTGTATAAATGAAGGGAAGTAGCTTTTACTCACAAGCCCTGCAAATTCTAATTAAATATTTATGGCTAAAAGGTTTAAAAGAACAAGCTGATGAACTTTGTGAAAAGAAGGCAGAAACAACAACACAAGAAAAACCAAAACAACACTTAATGTAAAAAAAAAAAGAGTAAAAAAAACAAACAAGGTTTACCTGAAATGGCAAATCCAGAGAAACCCACAGCCAGGACTAGGAAAGTAATGGCAACACCTTTAGTATGAGAGAAGCCCACCACCAGCAGCAGGGTGGCCTCCATTCCAAACCCTGACGAAGAGAAGTTGAATAGAAAAAGGAATAATTTAAAGAGTGGATGGAAAACATTCAGCTGTAATGCAAGACGCATACAAGTCAACTGAGGACATTTTATCTTTATGCCATCCTCTTCTCGTTTTTCAATCGACTGAGCAGTAACCTAATGTTGCCTGGTACTGAAGCATCCCACAGAGTGATATATGTTTACATCGCGCTGCTTCTTCATTTCACTTCGCTATTGATTTCTGTCTGTAGTTCATAAAGAGGCAGCAGAGCCTCTGTTTTTCCTTAATGCAGCAAATGTTTTCTCATCACAGTCTACTAAATACCGTGGTACCCCAGGATTAACCTATGAGCTATCTAACAATAATGTGCTTAGAAAATGTTGTAATTATGCAGAAAAAAGGCTGTAAGATGCCATCTTATATCAGATGTTGAGTACGTACTAATACAGTTTATGCTGCATCTATGTGCCTCCTTTTTTTCTGCAACTGTAATTTTGCTATCCCTTCATTTTGGTCCTTTCTTACCTCCACAGTTCATCAGTTTCCGGACGTTAGTGGTGGTCATGATTTGGTTGGAGCGCAGATAGTCAGCAATCTGGCCACCGATGGGCACAACAATGGTCATGACAAGGTGGGGAAGGGCGGAGACTATGCCCACCTAGATAAGAGGGAAAAGAAAATTTTTATCTCAGAGATTTGACACTCTTTGGATAGCCTGTGGACACCAAAAATAAACCTGGACAGCAGACTTTCAAAAGCTTTGACTTTCCTCTGCGGTACATCACATGTCATGATATGTAGGGAAGCTTGTTTTAGGTGCAGGAGCACCACCCATAACCCGCTGCCCAAGTCTGGTTTCTGTTACCTTGCTAATCTCGAACCCAAACACCTCCTCAAAGTATGCAGGCTGGCTGATGAGAAGCAAATAGAAGGTCCAGCTTCTGCAGAAATTAGCCACAATGATGGCGTACACAGGCATGGACGTAAAGAAGGCCCTCCACGGTGTGTTGAATTTCTGAAAGGGAAAAATGCATCACTTATTCTAAAGCCTTTTACTCATTTCATTAACATGAATGTAGGTTGTTCACCTGAACTAATTAGCAAGTTTTCTTTCTTTTTTTTAATCATCAGAAACCAGGACGTAGTGGTCAATGAGAGGATGGCTAGAATAAACTGATAGTTTATTCTATCTCTTATTATATATATAAATATACTCTTATTATATTGACATTTTGCCTAAAACAAAAAAAGGACCAGCATAGGGATATGACAAACTCCTCACATTGACTCAAAGTCACAGAGCTGGTCACGTGACGTTTGATTCACAGTTAACCTGAGAAACCTTCTCTACAGACTTACCGTCACTGTATACTGGGCCGACTCGCCAATGCTTTCCTCAATATACTTCCTCTCCTCCTCAGTGATGGTGGGATGGGTTGCTGGACTTTCATAAGACACCAGGAACCAGAAGCAATACCACATGACCCCAAAACTTCCTAGGGGGCGGGAGGAAGATCGGCAGGCAAGCAGGCGGAGAAAGGAGAGGGAGTAAGAAAGTGTCAAAAATGGATGGAGAAGTGAAAAGTTGTGAAGGAGGCATCTTGACTGTAGCTGCTGCCTCGGTACAGGCTGGGATTTAGTGTTGATTTCATACACAGAATGCATGATGTTTTTTTCAGCTTCTCATATTCATAGTGCCTTTTTTTTGGACTCTATTGTCATGTCTTTAGGAATCATATCATTTTGTATCTCTGATGTGAATGTGTAGTATTAAATGTCCACATTTGATTTTGTTTGTTTTTCAGCCTAAAGGTCAAAGGTCTCCCACCGTAGACGTAGAAGACTGATGACCATCCTGAGTACTGGACTAGGATTCCGGCCAATGGCATAGCAATAACGGCACCAGCATAAGATCCTGTAAAAAAGGAGGAACATTTTGTTTAGGGCTGCAGCTAACAGTTACTTTCTATTATACTGTCACTTATTTTGTCCCTTAGTTGTTTTGTCAAAAAACCTCAAATTGCTTGTAAGATATTTTATTTAGTACAGTTTAAGACAAACAAAAGCAACGACTGATTAGATTTGAGAAGCTGGAGACAAGAAAGTGTTTTTCTGTAAATCAGCTCACTGATCAATCAATAAATGTTTTGGCTATAATTAACTAGAAATAAAGAACTCTTAAAGTGATAAAACATCTGTTGTTTAAGAGACAGGACAGTGATAATGTTTCACCACAAAAGGCTGTCGTAGCCAGGCGACTTCTTTCAAGAGGCGGTGCCCACTTTGCCCAAATACCATGACAGGCTGGATAAGAAACACCCTGTGGGATGAGGAGGAAATTACACCCTGATGTGAATAGAAATGTTTCTTGTCGCCCATTTATTGTGTTTAGGAGGAATCTACAGTGAAGAATGAAAATACCTCCACAAGTCCCTGTAACACCCTGACAAAGATCACACAGCCGTAATGTAGCCGAGCTGCTGTAGGGATAAGCATATTCAGGAAAGACGTGGCCACGATGGCAAAGCCAAACACTCTGGAAGTAGAAAGAATGGAGATCAAAACAGACGTTCAGCGTGTTTAAAAGATTGTGCAATTATCCCTTTGAAACCATGCACAGACCTGTTTGCTGCAAACTTTTGACAGATGAACCCTCCAGGGATTTGTGTTACTATGTATCCCCAGAAGAAGGAGCCGTGGATCATTCCCACTGTTTCTGGATCCCACTCAAACTGAGCTTTCTGTTGGGATGAGCACATGTGAAAAAATATCAGTCTGCATATATAGACTGACTGACTGAAGTTTTAGGGGGTATAAAATAAAGGCAAATGTGTGTGGTCAAAGGACTCTACATTAAAAAGAAATCCACAGATGCCAATTTCCTTATGGAAAGGGTAAAAGTACCACAAACCTCTAAAAAAAACTCACCACTATAACCTGCTTGTTGTCTCTGAATACGGTGTGGCTGTTGACCATGCTGACGATGGCCACGCCCAAGTTACATCGAATACCAAAGGAGATGCAGAAGCCAATGCCAGAGAGGATGGCAATGATGTAGCGCCTGGGCAGGCCAAAGCAGGTACAGTCCACCACGGGTTCCTCCTTTTCCTCCACGATCTCTGGCCGGCCCTCCGCTGAGAGCTCGATGGTCTCGCCATTTTCCTGTTTCTTCTCAAGAGCTCTATGAGGAGGGGAGTGAATGGAAAAATGAGATATGTAAATTTTTGTGGTTTAGACTGAAGTCACATGATTAGATGCCATTGGGTTTAAACATCCTTTTGCTGTCTTTTAAAGCACCGAACAATCTTGACAACACAGATTACAAAAATAGACATTTCAGACAAGTCCCAAATAGTCATTGCAGTGTTTGATGATCCCTTTCAACCAAACAGCAATTCAAAAGAACGTTTCAGGTGACAGGAAAACAGCCCATTAAATATAACAGTTATTGAAAAATAATTCATGTTCAGTTTGCTCTTGTATTTCTATTTTGAGGATTTTATTTCAGATTGTTTATTTGTCCGGTGAGTCGCCCCAAGCTGCTCCAGACTCTGGTTGCCTCACTGAAAACAGATCCTGCTCTGAAGAGCTTGTAGACTGACATTTTAGTGCATGTATCTGGATGTTCAGGCGATCCTTCTCGCTGTCAGTTTGACGCGACTCCAGCACCTTAAAAAGAGACAGTCAGCACAGCACGTCTTGTTATCCTACCACCACTGGAGCTCGCTGACATAACTTTGATTCATCCTGTCTTCTGAAGATATTCATTTATTGGGTATTTTCGTATTGCAGATATTCATCTCCTGACTGAAAGGGCCTGCAGTGAAGGTTAACCTTTGTTCATATGACATGCTGAGATACAATGAGATTAAATATGTGCAATGCTGAGTACGCAGATCAGATTCGAGCGCTGTACTTCAAGAGCATAGATCCCATTTTATATTACAGCTTTATTTATTATACATACTTTAATTTTCATATGTTTATATAGAAGTTAAAAGCAAATGTCCCTGTGGCCTTGGGTTGGTAAAAGTAATTTACAACCACTGTCAAGAGAAGGGAAGAACTTTGCTTTTAGATGTTTTACTAGAGAAAGTGTATGAAACCCATGACCAGAATAGTCACATTCTGTCATTGTGTTATGGATGGATTCCCAGTTTTGCCGTGGATCACCTGGAACCTGCTCAAGGAACGATGGATGTCCTAAACTCCACTTTAAAAAACCCTGTTTGAGAACATGTTATTAAACAGCTGGTTGTACAAGAGATTTGATGAGTGTCCATGGATAGAAGTTTAATGGATTAAGATTCTTAACTGACTGAGCCATTAGGATACTCCATAGTATATAGTATCTTACAGTGGCCATTATGAACAGTCGTTGTGTTCAAGATAAAAGTCTCTACATAGACAAATGGAATCTGCCAAATATGTATTGAACCACACTGTATATAGAGAGAGTTATCTGTGCAGTAGACCAGTGTTTTATGGTGAATCAAACAACCCTGCACAGTTTAAGTTTGACTTAAAATGGTCAAAACTGGAGATTACCTGTTAATCCCAGTGTCTGAGTAAAATTCTCTCAGTGTCATGCACAAATATGACCAAATTTAAGGTTTAAACTTTAAGGCGTATACATTCAAAAGTCATTTCCTTATAGTTGTTTGATGTCGACCAATCAGGACCAGCAATAATTGATGAAGAAAAAAAACACAGATGTAGGAAGTGAGAGTTGGCTGAGCAGTCTCTGTTGGATTGAATGCATCACCATGTTTATAATAGAATAAGAATAAGAATAAGAATAAGAATAAGAATAAGAATAAGAATACTCATCCACCGTTATAAATCGAGTAGTATGAGAAACATGTTTGCTGTGTTCAGAAAGACTCCTCTTCGTCATGATGCTGACACTTGGTGGATCTTTTGGTGCTGGACGAGCCTTCACCACAAGATCTCTGAAATTGTGTGTGCAATATTTTCAAAGTGTGCAGTGAGATAGCAAACTCCCCAGCTAACATGAATGTTTTCTGTTACATCAGAACTGGAACATCTTGTTTTCCTTATTATTTATTTATCTTACTTATGTAGACATTATTTCATGTTTTTCATCATCAGATGATTGGAGGCCCACAAAGAGCACAGAGATTTAAACTAACATAGACCAGTGGGTCAGCACACATCCCCATGGTCCCTGTTAGTTCAAAAAACTTGATGTCATCAGATGTGGTGGTGTACAAAGTCAAAACCAAGGACCTATAATTTTTGACACACATGCGCTACTCATCCCATTTGGTTAACCTTACTATCTAATTCTGGTTTATTATGTCAGCTGTGGGAGACTTTGCTCCTCTGTGTACTAGAACAAACTCTGTCCCAAACCATTAATTCACCAGGGGGACAAGGATGAGAATCCAAAACCAGAAAAATAAAAGCACCAGCAGATCACTAAAAATGTTTATGCAACCATTATTGCGGCTTATAAGATGTCCTCTGGAAGGTTTTTTAAAATGACATAACATGTGACAAAAAGCCTTTGACTGGACCTTCACTTTTAAATAACCTTGTCAAAGCTAAAAGTCAGCTAAAAGCTCAAACTGTAAGCAGCTACGCACAATAATGAAACATACATGCTCTGTTAGTTACTGTAAGCAGGGCTTCTAACAGTCTCTGACACTGATCAAGTATTAATGATTCTAACGTTTGAATTATTGATATCTCTGGCTGGACTATTTTTGTCTGAGTGGGCCTTTCTCTTTATTCTTCCTGTCTCCTTGTCTTCTTTAAAACTCCCTTCTACCGTCAACTCCTTGGCTCACACGTGCTTTTGCACATAATTCACAACATTCCTCTCCTTCACCAGTTTATTTCCCTGTATCAAGTGGACGGAGTTTTCTTTTTTCTGCAGCACATTTTTTCCTACTTATATATACAATATCTGCTATCTACTGCAGTGACTTTTCAGGTCTGACCCCGAGTTAAAGAAAATCTGATGTAATCCCTTCAAGCTAACTGACCTTCTCTCTGTTACACTCTACACACTATAAGGAAAGGTTTGGGCTCATAAGTGAACCAATTAACTCAACACGAAAACGCCTCAACTTTGACTCTATGTCAAAAAGCTGAATCCACATCACTCATTCTGATTAGTGAGTATTCCTGGTTCTCCCTTCAAGTTAATCTCTTAATTCATACGTCAGAACAAATGTCAGGGCAGTTCAGCAGCTTGGTTCAGATTTGAGTCAACAGCTTGGAGTCATTGATTGGATAAGAGAGAGTAAAATAACTGGGGTGGATTGTTTGAAAGATTTAAAACCTCTTTGTGACACCGCTATGAGGGCCTGACTGAACTTCTAGGAACACTTTCTAGGAGATCATTTGTATTAATTAAATGCATTAAATTGAAATAATATTGTTCTTTAGAAACACTGAGAAACTCAATAAAACAAATTTAAACATTTTCATTAAATGTTACATTTGTTCTCTTTTCTGATCTTGTGGATCAGACTGAAATCATTCTGGTAGAGGATGCAGGAGTGAGATGCACAAAGCAAAGTGAAGAAGTGTGCAGTAATTATTTATAAATATCTATCAGACATTGGATCTCAACAAAGTGTTCTGTTGGGCTGTGCACAAAACAATCAATCGATTGTGAGTTTCTTTGAGATCATTTGCTGCAGCACTGATAATATGTAGATGTCATGACAGGAGATTAGGTTGGCTCAAATTCAGTGAAATGGTGCTTCTGTTTTTTGGTCACACTGAAACATAACATTCAGGTAATTAAAATAAACGTTGTCTATAACTAGTGGATTACAGCTAGGCCTATAGAACAGAGCATAGCTACATACAATCAAACAGAATCAGAGCGAAATTAAATGTATTTAATTAAAATGTAAATGTTTTAGACTGTTTCTAGTTTGTTGGTGCAAACATAAAATACAAGAAACAAATAATAATAATAAAATCGGTGCTCCCGCTACGCATATTGCGTGCAAAGAACAGGATCCGGGTACGGGACGACGCTCGATACGCACGACAGCAAGGTGAGAGCACCTGAGTGCACGTGCGCTCCACGGAAATGACAGCGGCCTCAGCCGTAGGTGGAGTTGCCTAATCCTGGGTGGCTGTGAGGTGCCCTGAGGAGGGGGAAGGGGCACAATGACGAGCTACTTAGGGGGGTAAGAGGGGGAGAGAGAGGTTGCTAAGGTGTGCGGCCTGCGGGGATTTACGTGGGCCGACAGCTTGGACGGGCAGAGGCTATTTCTGGAGAGGATTTAAGTGTTTAGACGCTACATCAAATCCCGAGAGAAAGAAAGGGGAGTCCATCGACACCTTTTCGCGTGCAGATAGCCATCGCTGTCACTCTTGACCACCTCACGCGCTCTGAGCATGTCTTTCTTTCCTTTTCTTTATTTATTTGTTTTTTGTTGCTTATCGAGAATGTAGAGCTGCAGACGTTCCCAAAGGCGCATTTGAATCCTTTGCGCATGTGTGTTGTCTGTTAACACAGGCTACCACATGATGTCATAAATAACAGATATCTGCCATGTCGCCTACCACTCTGATCCACGTCCCATCAACATAAGCCTTTTAAACTCCTCCTAAACTCACGGTCCCATAATGAGAGGAATGAGAGAACAACAGGCCACAGAGCGCGCGTTCAAATGTCCGTTTTACGCAGAAACGCAGCTCTCAGTGGGTTTAGAGGAGAAGAGACAACCTAATCATACTTATTGGTAGAAACCTGCTTAGTCATCAAACTCCAGAAAAACCTCCACATAGCTTGAACTGTGACAAGAAGAGTGCTGAAAAAGAATCCAACTATCGATCCCCCGCTTCATCTGACACCGGTGCAACAGTATTGGCCTAGAATGAAACTTTATTCTGGTTATTTATACCTCAGTGGCAAAATCATGACATGAAAGATTCAGTTTAGGTTTTAGAGCGTTTGTGTGCAGAGAAATAAGTTGGACGGAGTTCCCTGTAAAGTGACATGTGTCACATTCTCTTGAGACAGACTGTGTGCCAGATGTGCCAGGTGACCCAGCACCATTAATCCAGGCCTCTGGACACCTCAATCTTAAAAAAAGAGCAGTTTGCTTCTGTAATAATACAGACTGGCTACTCATTACATCCATGTTTCATCAACTCTAAATTGTGTTTCAGTAATTTGATTACAATAGTTTTTTTTTAGTTTTTTTATTTAGGCCTACATTATGAGGATGCAGCCGTTTTAACATTTCATGGTTGTAATTCGTCAGTCATAGATTTTACATACCCGTATATTTTCCCGAGAGTCTTGGCTGCCACGACCTTAAACCTCTCCGGCCGGATCTCCATCCTCACGACTCCAGGATCCGACCAATGCTCAGTCTTTGCGCGCTCCCGATCGAGCGCACAGCCTTCTCCTCTACTCCCTCCGCCCCGTCCTTCTCACCCACACATTAAAAAAAAAACACTTGAATTTACTTGAAATTGTCCAGATTTAATTTTCCTCAACTGCCTTCATGTAACCAGACAAACATTGTCTGCCCCACTTTGCCTGAGTCCTTAACGTCCAAATGAACTTCTTGGTCTTTGGTGTTCGTGAAGGTCTCACGGCGCGCTGGAGGTAACTTTATACAGGATTCGTGGCCAAGCGGTGTCTCTGGCCGTGGTCCTGAAACCAGATTACCGGTGCCTGTGCGCTAATCTCTCCAAGTGTGTGTAGTGAGTGGAAATTAGCATGTCACTTCCTTCCCCGCAGCCTGGCATTTTAAGCACTGACTAGTCAAGCAGCGGCTATTCTTGGATCGCACAAGCCTTGAATGGAAGAAGTTGGAGTAAACACAGTCCGATCGAAGCATATTAACAGAGAACAAAGTATTTTTAACACGGGAGGGGCAGACTGCTCCGGGACGCAGTAACGATCCAGAGCTGACTGCCTATGATTTGATTTTCTTTTGAAGCGGGATTATATATCCACATTAAGCGGCTAAGCGATCCTAAATAAAACCCAAAATGATTCCTGAAAACATTCTGAAGACCTTTATTGTCTATAGGCTACACCTCACGTTGAAATAGCGGCAGAGCTGCCATTACGCGTAATCACTGCAATCCCTTTCATATGGGAGTGAGAACAGCTTAAGCATAAGAGTGATATTTGATATGTTACCTATGAAGATCAATAGGAAAAGCAGACGGGTTCTCTGTTATCTTTGCAGAATTTAGAGCGAATGACAAATCACTAATATTTACTGTATTTTGGTGCCATTTATGAAGAAGCCCGATATTAACAGAAAAAAAATTGAATGCACTTTTAGGTGTGTGGCTTTGCCTCGTTTTGGAGCAACCTATATGTGAATAATGGCTTGAAGTATTTTAATTTACTTTCTTTTAATCATTACACTGAAAGTGGAACGCCTGTTTTTGCTCTGATGGAGCTGAGGTCCTAAAATCTAAGATACAAGGAAAAGGCAACAGGTCTTTTTCCCTGAACACAGTTTAAAGGAACTAATTAACTACTACTACCAATAATGAATGAATGAATGAATAAATAAATAAATAAGAAAAGAAGAAGTATCACTATTTACTCAGACTTCTAAATAGTACAGAGCCCCTACTTCCACTATGACAAGTCAAAACGTCTGCTGTGAGAAAGGGCCCATAGCTACTGACTCTGGAGGCCCCGAGGCAAAGAAGAAAGGGGGTGTCCTGTCTTCTTGCGTAACCACACTGCCTGTCACATTCAAACAATGCAGGGTTTTTCTCATATACAGTATTGATTCGTTTGGTTAAGATATAAATCAGTGTATGAACTTTGTAAGGAACATTATTTTGACAACATTGGAATCCAAAGAGGTTCAAACACACATCGAGCTTCACAAATGACTCAGTTTCAATCTGGAAAGAGTTTTGCGTTTTCCTTAAATGATCAACTCCACCTGTTGTGGTTAGATGTTAAATGAAGAGTCCAAGAGTCTCTTTTTAATTATAAAAAGTGGAACTGATTAAAACAACATTAGTTTCATCTCCAGACAGTTTATTTCTTCTAGCACCATACTGGATGACTACTGACAGGATGGATGGCATTAGATAAGGTACAAGAAAAATCTGACTACACTTCATACATATGTTTGTGATGCATAGACAAGACCGTGATTTTGACAGGGCTGTATGTGCATTCCAATTCTGCAGGTTTGAAATTGATGCATTGTTTTCTTTTAAACCAAGTTTACCTGCAAAACAACAACAAAAAAGACATTGCTTGGTGTGTATAGATAATGGAGGCCAACATGCACATTCAAAGAACAACTACTTCTTATTGACAGTCATAACCTAAGCATTGGCTATCAGATACAGCCCCTCTCCAGATCCTTCGCTGATATTGTTCTCAGAGAGCGAGAAGAGAGGAAGCGGGGAGGGAAGGGCATGGCTGAGGGAGGTGGAGACAGACTGGGTGGCACAGAGATGATGGATGGAGTGTCAGAGAGGGAGCCATAACCATCCCTACGCACATCAGCTGCACTGGAGCCACCAGAGGCGTGGAAAAACACAGGAGGAGGGTCCATGGGGTCTGTGGTCAAATCTGTGGTCGGAGATAATAGAAAATGAACTCGATATCTTTAGATATCTCCTGTAAATTAGTTAGTAGCTCACAGGATAGAGCGTAAGATGTCATTAAGTTGGTCTTTATGGCAGGAACAAAAAAAAACATTATGATCAGACATGATTCTGTATCTATGTAAGATTTAACATCAACTGTATAAACAGATTTGCTCTTGTGTTTTTACTGTTTAGCTCCACCAGGCAACATCATTTATTACTGCTCCTAAATGGCAGCAAACAGGAAGTCGGTTGGTGCGCAACATCAATAAACACAAAATAACACACTTGTGTTTGATAACCCAGCTTTCCTGTGATGCTTTACAACAAATGATACCCAGGCAACGAGAGAGGAAAAAAGATCAGATGTTAATGAGTCTAATTCATTCTGTTTATGAGAATCTTTATTCTCATTTTGTCACATTGAGAAAAATGTCTATGCCTATAGTTGTCAGGATTTTTTTTTTATCTCACTTTTCTCGTCATGACACCTCTTTGTAGTGTAAGCAGATATTTTATTTGCACCAAAAAAGAAATACGGGCATACAAATGCAGGAAATAGGATACAGCCTCTAAATCAAAAACAACAACAACTAGAAGAGCAACCAATAGAGTGCGTACCTCTGCCAAAACCCAACAGTCCCTTTCAATTAAATTTGACTCTAACCCATCAAGTAGTTTATGCATATTTGATTAAAAAATGTAAATAAAAATTTTTTTTTTTAAGTCTAATCTCGCAGTGGTGAAGGAAGTGACAGACATTCATGGATCTGTCCCTTTAACCAGATTATTACAGCTCCTCCTGCAGGACACTGCAGGCAGGTATGGTCCTTAGGTTTAATTGCAGCCACCTGTGTGGAGCTCCATACAGAGCTTACTTAAATTTACTTAAATCAGTCTCTCTCTCTCTCTCCCTCCTATAGGCCCAACATCTCTGGATCTGGTGTCATTCTTCTTTTGTTTGACATGAACAACATTCACACACGTTTCACTCATCCATTCACCTCAGCCACTACTGATATGCTGATACTCCACACTTTATGCCTTTCTTTTGTCATTGTTTGCCATTATATATGTATATTTTTTTTTAGAATACAACACATTCAATTGATATGTAAATCTGTGTCTGTTCCCCTCCCTTTTCACTTGTTATGAGCCAGCTTGTGACAGGATACACTCCAAAATTAGATGTTGGCTTTGCCACATGCCCCAGCCTCCCACTCAGTTTCACGGCAATCTGTCAAGTATATGCCTCATCTTGCAATATTCAATAAAAGTAAACGTCCTGAATCCGGTCCTGTATCCAAATACGCTCCAAATACTTAATGGGTTCTTCCTTACATGCCTAACCTAAACCGTCAGGTGGATAGAAATAGACAGATGTGAAGAAAAGTCCCATCTTGCTATATCAAAGCAACTGAAGAAAATGCTTGATTTGCCCATATCCACTTCAAAATTTAATGGGTTCTTCTCTTTCATATACAGTATCCCGTGGCTTTTGTGTAATCCTGCAGACAGACAGACAAACCGACGCAGATAAAAGCTTAACTTTCTCGGCCGGCGGTAAAAAAGTTTGAATCTACCTGAGTCATTGTCAAGTTGAGTGTGGAGGTACTGTTGTTTGGTGTAGAACCTGTTGTAGATACAGTACACTGCCGCCATCAGAGTGAAGGTTCCAATGGACGCAGCAATGAACACGCCCACCTTTGTATTATCTTTGCCTGTGTGGGCATCTGTGGAGGCACAAAGACGTGACACAGATCATCAGAGTGAATGTCAAAAAGGTGCTGGTACCATAATTCAGCTGTTGCACATAACTCACATGTTTGCTTCGCATTTAAATGAGTAGTCTCCTCTTTTCTGGGCAGGTCCCGTATTTGTGGTGGGGGAAGGGGAGGATGAGGAGTAGGAGGAGGTGCAACAGCCGGGACCTGATGGGTTCTGATCTGCTCAGACTGCAGGGTGCTCTGGGAGCTGCTCAGTGGAAACACCAGCAGCAGGCAGAGAGCTGCTAGGCCCGCCATGTGAGTCTTCCACTGGTGCACGGAAGAAAACATACTTGCAAAAATATAATCAATGAAAAAATGATTATATTTAAGTGAAGGTTTCTAATGAGGTTTACTCGTTTTTAAAGTTTAGGATAGGAGGAATCCGGGTATATTGGGACATCAGGTAATTTGAGACAGCACAAGAAAACGGCATTTTGCTTCTGCCCTGCATTAGGGTTAGTTATTGAGTCAAGTAAAAGGATGCGTGTATTTTTCATTTTCTGTAACCACTTATCCTGTGTTTAGTCGTGGTGGGGCTGGAGCCTATCCCAGCTGATACACCCTGGACAAGTCACCAGTTCATCACAGGACCACATAGAAAGACAAACAACCATTCAGACCCACATTCATGCCAATAGTCAATTTAGAGTCACCAATTCACCTAATTTGCACGTCTTTGGTGGTGGGAGGAAGCCAGACAACTCGGAGGGAACCCACTCAGACACGGGGAGAACATGCAAAGTCCACACAGAAAAGTCCCAGGTCCTCAGTCGGATTTGAACCCAGGACCTTCTTGCTGGGAGGCAACAGTGCTACCCACTGTCGCCCAGACAACCTTCAAATATACTTATGCTAATGATGCTAATTATCAAGTTATGCGTGGCAGGTCAGGACTTGCTTACATTAGTTTCTGCCGATAATTTTCTGACAATGGCAAACAATGAAGGTAATGGTGTTTAGTTTATTTAGTGTGGTAGTGGGGTAAAATGACAATAATAATTGATAATAATAATTAAGTCTAATCAAGCAGCAATTTTTCACTTTGTTTAATCAATGAGTTTAAGGTCTGTTGCAGAATAGAATGACAGCCTCGACGCAGACACCAAGATGGAGGTTAACAGTGTAAGGGAGAGTGAAAAAAAAGGGACAAATTGAAGGAAAGAAGTACAAGAAGTGGAATAAATCCACCCTCCATACAGGGATCACAAAAACATTGCACTTCCTTTAACATTGAGATAGAAGTTTTTTCAATGACACACATACTATTTGAAGGATTTTCATGAAGGTGGAAGAGTGGGGACAAAAACCGATCCGTTGAATTTTGGATTAGATCCGGATGAAGAAGTGGATCCGTGGTTTGTCGTATCTTACTTTAACAGAAAATGTTTAAATTTATAGGGAAGACAGAAAATTCACTACTGTGAGGTGACAAATAATAATACTAGACTTCAAGTAAGATCAAGCTGTGGCTGAAACTGTGCTGATTCAGTTAGGAGTCATATTTGGCGTATCTTCAGAAGTCACTGAGCTACATCCTGAAGAAAACCTCCATTAGTGAAATATCATTTTTCTTGAATAGCTGTCACACTAATGATGATACCAATGTGATTCCAAATTATGTCCAAATATGTCTGGATTCCCCCTATACGTGCTGCCTGGACATAAATAAGTCTAATTTTGGGCTTTCAATGCTCACCACAGCCCAGTAACAGTGGAAACAGCGTCACAGCTGTTTTTCCACACGACAGCTTGTTGTTTATAGAGACCTTTGAAACTACAAGATTCCCTCTTGTAAACATACAAAGATTCCTTGTTTTGCAAAGGCAACATTTAAAATCAATCTTGTCAATTGTGTTTACCTGAGGTCGAAGTGATGTCGTGTGTCTCTCTACTGGGTGTTGGTCCTGTCCTCTCTGGCTCTGGCTGAACGATTTGAGATTGCATCCAAGACAACTGAACTCCCCAGACACCCAGTATTCTCCCCGGGACACCTGTGAGTACTCTTCCACACATGCATATACTCAATGGATCACACAAGTGCTATGTGAGACAAAGTAGTATTACAAAGGAAAATAAAAATTAACTGACGAGGCAGAATTTTTTTTATAGGTTCTAATCAGCACAATGGCTGTGAAGTAAAAAAAAAAATAGAATTATAATTTCATTCTACAAAATATTTTAAATAAATAATTTAAAAAAAATCATTTTAACATCTTAATCAACAGTCTAGCCTGTTGATGTTTGTTGATGTAATAATAAATCAAGTTATCAGGAAAACGGTTCAGTTTATTATTATTAATAGATGATTAATTTGTCTTGAGTAATAATCAAACTAATAATGATACCAATGAGATTCCAAATTCTAGGGGTTGGTTTTCATGGTCAGTGAGTCATATTATGTCAGTTAAAGTTATTTTTGTGTCAAATACAGCAAAATGGTGAGTCATGCTTTATGAAAAACATTGTACACAATTAATTTCTACACATAAATAAAGTAGGCACCTGTCCTTATATAGATGAACTCCCCCTATACAGGTATGTGCTGCCTGGACATGAATAGGGCTAGTTTGGGATTTTCAACACTCACCATAAGTAGTTATAGAGCCCAGTAATAGTCAAATCAGTATCACGGCTGTTTTTCCACGCTACAGCTTATTACTCATAGCTGTAAAATCCCACTTGTATACTTCAAACTCAACCTGGTCCTGTGAGCCAACCATCTAATACAAGACAATCCAAACAAGAGCTCGAATGATCTGCTCTGACATGAGTACAGCAGAGCTCCTACTGACACATACATGCATTGCTTAAATCTCAGGCAACAGAAAGTGAGGGCAGTTGAGTCCATTTGACACAACATGAAGTCCCAACAATCATGCAAACAAATAAACAAATACATAAACAAACAGACAGACAGATACACAGATAGATAGATAGATAGATAGATAAATAGATAGATAGATCGATCATGCAAAATCTTAGGATAAGATCTATAATTGCAATAACATTGCAACAACATTCCCACTTGAACAATAACATCGACAACAACATTCCCACTTGAACAATAACATTGCAACAACATTCCCATTTGAACAATAACAACGACGCCAACATTCCCATTTGAACAATAACAACGACGACAACATTCCCATTTGAACAATAACAACGACGACAACATTCCAATTTGAACAATAACAACGATGACAACATTCCCACTTGAACAATAACAACGACGACAACATTCCCACTTGAACAATAACAACAACATTGTCCCACGATTTAACCCTCTGAATGAAGTCATTAGAAAGTTTGACAGGAAAAATGAAAGCAAAATCTTTGCAATTTACTAAAATCTTTATTTATTGTGGCTGTTAGTTGTTGATATTGTCATCTCACCTAAATGAACTACAATGCTACAAACACGACATCAACACTTGTAACACATGAAGAGTTGTTACTAAACCAAATAATACACATACTCTGTCTTTATTCAATGAAACAAAGCAAACATTTTATCATGGTTGCATTAAGTATAGTAATAAAAAACATTTAGTTGTTTAGTTGGTTACCTTGACAGTCTGATATTTAGCCCTTAGAGCTGACTGGTTCGAATTACTTTTCATTAAGGCCAGTGTGTGTTCTTTTCCCGTAACCTGCGTGGCCTGGCAAAGACATTCAAACCGCTAAGGGATTGACAGAAATGAAAGATAACAAAGAAAAGTGCTAACAGTAGCAGTCAAAGCTGTCTTTGAAACAGAACAGCTGTCTTCTGCCACAAGCATCATGTTTCAGGCCACCTGCTCTTATTCTGCATAAATGAAAATGTCAAACTATTACAGACAACTGAAATCAGTCGGAAAAAGCTGGGAAGAATTAGAATATTTCACAATCAGGCAGACTCAGTTTCATCTCACCGAATCCCAAGTCAGAAAGGAAAGCAAACCTTTGTATTGCCTCTACATGGTGTCCATCTACGCAGCTGTTCATCCTGGCCTTGACATGCCTCAACTGTTCCCAGGCAGATAGTGGTGCAGATGGGCAGTGGCATACAGCAGGTGTGATTTGGTGAAGAACATGACTACAGAAATGTCCTGTAATTTATTGAAAACCAGTCATCATCTCCAGATTTTGAGTTACATAACCACCAAATGATTCAGTGGAAGAAATAGAAAACTGTGCGCTCTGTGCTTTCAGAAGCAGGAAAGCGAATCAGTATCAGGGACAAGGGGAGGCCGGGTATGGTTGTAACATGGGGAGAGTTGTAACGCCACCAATTCCACAATTCAGGGAAAAGTCACGATTTATCCACTTCCTCCCTGATATCACATGAACAAGGTTTTCTCTTAAGGTGCAGCAGCACATGATTTCTTCTTCCTCATCAAAAGTCCAGTATATAAAATGTGCTAATATTTTAAAAGTTCAACAGCTGGCCACAAGATGTCTCCTACTTGACAGTCAAGTCTCTTCTCAGGGGCTTGATGCTTCCACATCACACTCGTGTGTGCTGAATATTGGACCAGGATTGGTCCATTCGTGATGTCACTAATCATGTTCATAGGTTTGTCTATTTCAATGACCAAAGTGAAAATTTACATGAGTGTAAAACATCATGAATTTGACATCAACTCAGGAGGTGTGTGATATTCTTGAAGCAGTTCGAATTAGTGTCATTTGGACTTAACAAATGTGGGTACATTGTATAAAAGTTCTAACCCAAACATTCTGAGTTACAGATTCTGAAAAAATATAAGTGTTTACGATACCCAGTCAGCAAAATAAGAGACATTCAATCAGTTTCTTACTGGTGAGATGTAGTTTCTTGGGAGTAATTTTTGATAATTAAATATTTGGCTAACTTTCTTCCACTTAACACTGAACTAAAATTGCAATAACCACCCAGCCTTCTTCTACATACCTTGAAATGATTTGTGACAGACATTATGGGATGACAGGATACAACAAAACTTATTGCAGTTAACAAATTTAAACCTAAAGGTACGATAGAGGACACTTGTATTTAAAGGCAAAAAGTTTTAATGAAGTATTTCGTTTGTACACTTAGATTCAGACACACACACACACCCTTTTTTTTCTTTTCTTTTTTTGTATTTTCATAAAGTAGATGGATGACCGTCCTGGAAGAAATAACTCTCTAAACATGTAAATATAAAAAAAACGATTGAGTCAACGTTATTAATAGCAATTTTAAACTGCAAGAAAAAAGTAATATAAAAATTCAATATATACACAGAGTACAAATACTACTGAGAAGTGAAGTCTGCTAAAAGAAAAGGCTTTTTAAAATGACATACTGTATGTTGGGATGTGCTAAAATTTAATTAAAGCAACCTCATTAAATCTGAAGCCCCTTAGTTACAATTTAAGTTGATTCATTTTTATAGCAACCCACTGTAAATATGAAAAAATACATCTTTCGTATAAGAAATGTGGCAACCAAAAAAAAAACGTAAGCAAGCAATTCAGTCTGAAGAAATAAGTTAGAAGAAAACAACACTTGAACTTATTTCCATATAAAATATGAAGTAACAAGAGTACTTTATATGGCCTGATTACACAAACATGCAACAAATTTCCTCCAGAAATCAAGCTTTAAAAAGCATAATGCAGATTTTTCAAGTTTAGATTAAAATAAATGTTGGGAAATCCCACATATTTTCAATTATCTCATCGAGTTCCTTTTTTCTATTTACATATTGACAATACAAATGAGTTTACTTTCATATCTGACAAAACAGTTCTGGGAAAAATAAATAAATGAGGAAGCAGGCTGCCACAGTCCTTATGCCTGTATGCTCCACCGTACTGTGGGGTTGATCCCCCCCCCCCTTTAATACGCTGGTTTTTACGTGCATCTGACATCACAGAAAGAGACATGACAGAATAACAGTCTGACTTTATATCTTCACAATAAAAAGAAAACAGTGGTGTTATAATAACAATAAACATAAAGACAAAGGCAAACAATGCACTGAAGCTGTATCAAATGTTGGATTTCAGGTTGGTTTGAATTATACAAATTACATAAATGCAGTATAAAATGTGCCACCTCAGCGGCCTGTAATGCAAGGCAAGATTTGGTGCTAGTGAGGCACACTCATAACAGTGAAGTTAACCCTGGGTTTTCAGGGTTACGACAGCAGTTCAATAACAGTCAATCGTGGAAACTTATGCTGCATACTTAAGTGTGTGTGAGAGAAAAGATCAAAAGGGTTTAAAAACACTGACCAAATCAATTCTCTTCAAAAAAATGGCATCAGCATTCGTCGAAGATCTGCAGAGCTTTCTGCAGGTCATGAGAGGTGCACTCCTGTGTAGAGTGGCCCCCTCCTGTCGTTATTTCATTTTATTTCCTTTTCATTGAAAGCTAATGTCAAAGCCAGTTCACTGACCTTTTTGTATACGTATCATCCTACAACAGACGACTGGTTGCAGCAGTAAAGCCTTGTACTTGATGGACTTAAAAGAATGAAGGCAAGGCTACTTAACCGCTTTGACTAACACATTTGAATTATACATTTAAATTATACATTTAAATTTGCTTGTCATTTACTCGCAAGTCTGTTTGACACCACTGGGGTTCCAGCAAAAGAATAAGGTTAAATTGGTCATACCTCTCATAAGGATGCATCTCTAAGCAATAC
Organism: Chaunax sp. Z400; assembly: GCA_037577475.1. Classification (NCBI taxonomy): domain Eukaryota; kingdom Metazoa; phylum Chordata; class Actinopteri; order Lophiiformes; family Chaunacidae; genus Chaunax; species Chaunax sp. Z400. The sequence goes on from CM075203.1 coordinate 12,258,942, forward strand.
ATTAACGGAATATGCCAAGAGAATCACAGTCAGATCTACGTGTGCCCTAATGACGATGCAGTGCCTTGGCTGCACACGGACAGTCATTCCCGACTGTCTGACGCCATGTTCAATGTTCATGAAAAGGAGTCATCTGTCCTGTTCATGTCGTCCAGCTCCGATATGTCAGTCATGGGGGTTTCAATCTTGTCATCAGTGTTGACAATGCTGTACTGACCAATCTCTGTGTCTTTGGACCTTTGCTTTGTTCTATCCTGCAAAACGGCATGAATCAAGGCCACTGGAATGGGCATCAAGGCAAATATGATCAGTAAAGCCAAAACGGCCAGAGCCCAGCTAGGATACTCCAGGTGCTCCTCAGTAGCCTGGAGAAAAAAAGAAGGACATTTAAAAAAACAAAACTTAAGCAGCCAGAATTAAAAATACTTTGCATTACAGATTCAATGTGAACTAAAAGAAATTCCCCACTAATTATTTCCTTCAAATAGGGAAGTGGGCATGGAGTAAAAGTTAGAAAAACAACCCATTGCCTTACTCAAAATGCAACGTTTTTTGGGGGGGCTACAACTCCTAAACCGGTTGATGTATTTGATTTTTTTCCAGACTCCACTTTACTGAAAAAAAATGAAAAAATCAAGAAGCAAAGGAATGCCCATGCCCACAGCCATCAAAAATAGCATTTTCCTTTCTGCATTAAAATGTTAAAGGTGTGCTTTTTCTCTTCAACTGAATTCTCCATACCTTTTCTTGGTTCCATGCCATATAAGTGGGATATTTGATGAACATATGGATGGCTGTGGCTATCAGCAGCCCCAGCATCGCAAGTGGGGTGATGTATTTCCACAGGTACTTGTAAATCACAGTGGGACGCCAGCCCAGCATCAGCTCAATGTCATCGAGGAATCTTCAAAAACACAGTGGATAACTTTCAGAAATTGCATATTTTCTTGTGCCAAACTGATGAAGTGAAGAGATGACATTTGCATGCACGGGATTTGAAATTACAAGAGATTTTACACAAAGTCAGAAAAGGGATCTCACCTGTCAGCTCCATAAAACCATGACACACTGATTGTCTCAAACACTACCACAATGATGAGGGGCAGAGTGGCAGAGTAGTCATCAAACATTGTCACAAAGTAGTTCCCACAATTCTGGGCGAAGAGAAGGCCAATTAGAAAGCCAAACATGCAGCTGAATACTGCAAAAACAGAGAGGCAGACACGTTAGGATGAAACACAACTTCTTTAAAGACAGCATATGCAAATCGAGCAGCGAGGAGAGAAAAAACATTTGTGGTTTATCCTTAAAAACTCTGGCAGATACGTTTACTGTTATTTCATCGTTTCGATGTTTTGCCTACAATGTAGAAAACAGTCAAAACAAAGAGGAAACAATAAATTAGTAGGCGTGTCCAAACTTTTCACTAGTTCTGTATGTACCATCCTGTCAGACACCTCACTAGCTAACTTTCTTGACTCATATCAGTGATAAGATAAAGACATTCATGAAGGTGAAGCAGGTGGAGCAGATGTTTACTTGTGAATTTGGTCTTGTTGTTGGCCAGAGTCTTGAAGCGGTCAGTGAGTGGAGCAAGGATACCCTCCATAGTGCCAAACATGGTGCTGAGTCCTAAGTTGAGCAGCATAAGGAAGAACAGTGCTGACCAGAAGGGGCTGCCAGGCAGGAGTGTCATGGCCTCTGTGAAGGCAATAAAAGCCAGGCCTGTGCCCTCCACACCCTGAAGACAAACAATGTTCATTTTTATGCACAGCACATCAAACACAAAACAAGTCCACCAAAAGCAAATTCACATTAGTTACCTTCTTCATCTCTTCCTCCAGGTCACACTCTGTCAAATTACCCGGGAAATTATTTCCATGCTGCTGATACCAGGCATTGTAGTCCTTTATAGCCACAGTATTGGGATCAGAAAAGTTGAAGCCTGGAATCAGGTTTTTGTCCACATCGCCTCTGTGAAGCTGCTCTGACATCTTCATCACATTACTAGGAAAAGAAAAAGACAAAGTGTAACATACAAGATATCATTTTAGGAAAAAAAAAACTACAAGTTAGACATTGGCCATGATAAATACACAGATGTACTGGTAAGTATACCTTAGTCTGTACCAGTGTAGGGTATGAAGACATATTTATGTTGCATAAGTATAATAAGTACAATGTAATGTGGGATTTGTGATGCATAACTCAATGTTTAACCTCTAACTAAACATACCTGACAACACATTCCATGACCTTTTCTTTGGCACGGAAGCCAAGCACAGCAAACACCACCAGAGTAGCCAGCACAGATGTAAGGAAGTTTATAGCAGAGACTGTGTAGGCATCCCGGTGGCAGTTGTTGTTCTTGGGATTGTAGGAGGAGTAGGCGATAATGGATCCGAAGCCAAGGCCTAATGCAAAGAAGACCTGGGTTACTGCCTGCCGCCACACCTGCATATCGGCCCAAATTTCCACCTAAAAACGAGAAGGAGGAACAACAAGGTGTGTCAGGGGGGTATTTAGATCTGTATACCTTCTCTACACGCAACCGGACAGATCTGTAGATACCTTTGGACGGAACATATGGGTGATTCCCTCTAAGGCCCCATCAAGCATAAGTCCTCGGACGAGGAAGCAGAAGAGCACCACGTAGGGGAAGATGGAGGAGAAATACATCACCTAGAAATGAGAAAGAATGGTAGCATTAACAAGCTAGCAGTGACAGGCATTTAGTTATTTAGTTTTGCCTGTGTGAACAGACACTTTAGGCTGAAAGGCATAATTTTCCTCAGTTCGTCTCGCTGTTTTTTTTCTGACTGTACTGCAACAGTGAGGCAATTTAAACAATTATAATATAAGAATTCAGTCATGAATAAAGAAGGCATCACCTAATCTGTAACCATTAAGTTTAAAAGGACCATTGGTAGTCTGCTGGAAGGGGAGGGGGAACAAATAAAAAATATTTGAACATTTATCTTAATTTTGTTATAGACCTCTTACACTGTGTTTTCAACCATTGCTTCAGCAAAAGCATTTATCAGCAGGTTGATGCATTTAATTTTAAAATGCGCAAAATTGTCTTCCAATGGGAGGAAGCTGCTGATCCCACTTGATGGTCTGAGATCCACCTACCTATGACACCAACCTATCCCAGCGCCATTTTAAAGGCATATACCTCTGAAATCAGTCTTCCTACATGCACATCGTAACACAGATGAACACACTTATGTGATGTTTAAAGCAGTAACTCGTTAGTAACTGCCTGGGAAATGCTCAAGTCCAGTAGTTGCAGTGTTCCAAGATGCTAATAATCATAACCTTTTAAACCATTTAACCATTTAAAGAAGCCACAACAGATCACACTGTTACCTTGACAGAGGTCTTGATACCCTTGAACATTCCCAAGCAAACAATGGTCCAGGCTGCTAGCAGACAGCAGACAATGTAAGGGTTGAACGAGCCCGTTTCGTCTATGGAGTCTGTGGTATCCAAAGCTTTGCGGTACCAGAAATATGACGTGGGGGAGCTCTTTTCACATTCTTTTACTGGTTTATAGAGGGGGAAAAAAGATGAATTAGTAGTCTCACATATGGCTCAGAGCTAACACATGAACAATTTAATAAGTACTCGTGTCTTGTCAGTTTTGAACATCAATGCTCTGTGTGTACCTGTTACATTATCTTGTATCGGACACTGTTCCCAAGGTAAAGGGTACTGGAAGGAGTTCCCAAGATAGAAAAGACTCCATGCAAGGATCACATTGTAATAGACAGCCACGAAGAAACACACCTGAGGACATTTGAGATCAGGATAATCAGATTAGGGAAGGGGGGAAAAAAGCATGATGTTTTATGGGCTAACTGCAAGTAACCTTAACCAAATAAGAACTGTATTGAAAGAGTGGACAATGCAAAAAAAAAAAAAAGAAGTAACAGCACTCCTGCTTGCAGGTATTTCCTAATCACTTTTTGCAATTAAAACACCTCAACACATCTTTTATCAACTTTATAACACCTCAATAATCCCCTAAAGATAAAGCATTGGGAATATTATGTTCTTAATGGTGGCAAGAGCAAAAAAAGAAATGACTGAATGAGGCAGAAATGTATAACACGAGCTGACACGTTAAACGCACGCACCATCATATACTGAACAACCTCATTACTATTAGAGGGTGGGTTGGTTATTTAACAGCTTCTTACCACACAGCTGGAGTAGCCAATCCCTACAAGCTTGGGGGAGATGTACTTCCACACTCCGATGCTGCCCTGTCGGATGGCCTGACCGGCTGCAAGCTCCAGGAAGAACAAGGGAATGCCTACAACCAGCATCAGCAGCACGTACAGGAAGAGAAAAGCTCCTGGGGGGGGGAGATGACCAGCGATCAGTTAGTGACTGAGCAACACAATTTGATACTCTGAAAGAGAAGGACATGTTTCTGCTGGACTGTTTACTTAAAATCCCGTGCAAACCGCATTTAGAGCCACTTTGATTCTTGCCACCTTAAAGTTTTTAATGGGTTCTGCCTTGCTACATATTGGTTGGAGTAACCAAGTCTTATGAAAACCCGTCAAACTAGTTTTTGTGTATTTTTTTCTTTACCATCTGACATGACAAACCCCAGCTGACCTCAGAGTAGTGACATGTTCAGTTACATTCAATTAAAGGAGTCTGCTGGCTTCTCTTTGTTGGTGTGTAGTTTCATTCTTAACTCTACATTCACATATTCAGCCAGGTGGATTTGCATGTTGTTGGTTTTTTTTTATGAGCTTCCTGTCAGGTGTCAGATCCTCTGACGTTTGCTCAATAATAATAATAATAATAATAATATAATCATCATCATAATAATAATAATAACAATAATAATCATAGTAATTATAAAACCTGTGCCTTGGCAGCTCACGTGCCACGTTGAGTTTGAAAATGGCTGCTGACTTTTTTTTTTCTTTTTTTTTACAAGAGTTATGGCCCTTGATTCAAAACTTGCTTTTGGTGTACAGCAGTAGTACTACTACAGTATCGAACACAGGTAGCAACTCATCTTATTAAATGTTGAAGCTTCATATGAATTTTAGCTGCTTCCAAGCTGAACTACCATTTCTTATGACACTTTCTTTCTTACATACAGTAGCAGTCAAAAGTTTGAACACACTTTCCCCATTCACTTATATGGAAAAGTGTGTGCAAGCTTTTGACTGCTACTGTATATATCATCATTTTATTTCATTCATAAGTGTGGTCCCTTTTTACAAAGTATGCAAATTAGAAATCATCATCATGTGGTGCCATGGGCGCAGTAAATTAATACAAATTTTAACATTCTGGATCTCCAGATCCGGAATATTACTTGGATCCAGATCAGACTTTGATGTGTAGTAGATCTTAAGGGGATGTCATCGCTGTATTTTTTGTCTACGCAAAAATATTGTATGGATATACAAATATGCATAGTTCCTTGGGCAATACACTATCGCTATAAAGCATTTCATCAAAATCCATTCATGGCTTTTTGATTAATCCCACTGGAGGACAAACACTTGTAAAAACATGACCTCCTTGTTGGAGGTAATAACAATAAGTACTCACCTCCCCCATTTTGATGGCACAAATATGGAAACCGCCAGACGTTACCGAGTCCAACACTGAATCCAACTTGGGCCAAAAAGTACTCCATTTTACTGTTCCACCCATCTCGGGCTGCAGGCTCAGAGGAGTCCTGCTGGCCGTCTTCAGCAGCGCAGCCACCAAACTCTGACTCTATGGTGTTGCCATCGTCAACTGGCAAAGGCTGCTTCTCCATCTGAGACAGTAGGGGGCAAAACCAAAAGAGCATTATCAAAATGTGAAGTCGTACTTAACCACTGCACTGATGAAGCAAGACTGGTGCTGATCATCCGCGACGATCAAAGACAACTATGATGTTTTTATACATTTGTAAGGACTTTCAGGGATGCTGCACAGTGATTTATGGGCACTGTAAAACCTCAAAGTTGAGTTACTTCAAAATATTATGCAAACTCATTGCCTTAGATAAATTAAGAAAAGTAAACTTGAGATTTTGAGTGTGCAATACTTAGACCAAATTCTTTATTTTGTGTGTGTGACACTTAAATTAGCTTGCTTACTGTTAATGTGAGAAACTGTCAATTTTCTACAATGTATAGTAGCACGCTGAAATTTCTTATTGCATGAATTTGACAAAATGATTTGACTTCTTGCTCCGGAGAGCTTGTTATTACAATGCATCACATTACTTTATTTTATCTCCCTCTTGCATCACCCAGGCGGGACCATGTGAGCTAATTAACTCATGATGCAATGATGTTGTATAACTAATAATTTTCCACAGAAATATTTCTAAAGAACTAATTACTGATAATTATTCAGAACACATTTAAACACAGGTTACTTGGGCTTATGCTGGGGAACTCCACCCACCTATCCCCAACGTGCTGTAGTATCTATTTACCCATTGTGCAAAGCCAGTTGCTTCAACGGTCATTAAACATTTTTTTCATAAATCATTTCATAAAAAACGTCAGTAACCCAACATTGAATAGGATGTAATAAATAAACAATAAACAAATATACGTGAATCTATACTTTTAAGAGCATTCCATGTAACTGATCTGAATGTGAATTGAAGATTTTAGAAGCTGGGTACAGCAAATACCTGAGTAGAGTTTTACTAAACAAAAAGTACCATTTTATCCAAGTTTTCTCACATAACAAAAGGGCTGTTTCCCACGAAAAGTAGTGGAGTACAAGTAGAAAGTGGTATGAACAGAAAACAGGCTATTTAAGTACAGTAGAAATAATTCGTGGGGTACTTAAGTAAATATACTTAGTTACATTGTGGGATGTACTGAAAAGTACTGGGAAAAAAAAAAAAACGTTCCCAGTACTTGGTTTGTTTAGATTAACCAAACTCACATTTTATATTAACTAAAATAAAATGTGTTATTAACAAGTTGATAAAAACTGAGTTAGGTCAGCTCAAAAATTCTAAGTAAATTCAATCTTACATTTTACATTGAAAATAGACTTCATGTGTTTCAATGATGTTTTTTGGGACTAGAAGTACAGCAACGTTACTACAACAACTCAACAATGTGGTGTTTAGTCAACTTTATTTGTAATTTCTTAAATTGCTGAACTGACATGTTTTGACATGTTGTCCGCCATTTTTACATCAATAAGAAGCAGGGCTTGCAAAAAGGGCTACTGCATTTCTTTTGAGACATTTAGGTGATATGTATGCCACGCGGTGGTGAATTAAGATGCACTAGCATCTGAAGTATTCAGTTTGTAACCCACGTGTCAAATAATCCCGGATTAGACTAGTTGGACCCAATAAACATATTTCCTCACATACTTCAGATTACTTAGAGCACATGGATTCTGCCAAATATTTGTACCATTTTCACTTTAAATAAATTAGCCTAAAACAGTTGTATCCTCTTTGCGCCATCTAACAATCCAGTGAGCTACATCATGACCAAGTACATCACCCGGAACATGAATCTCTGTCCGGACCACAGACACAGGGGCGCCTCGGTTAAACCAAACTGACCTGGTCCACCAGTTTACGTCGTCAACGAAGAGGTAGAAGAAACACTAGAGAGAGCAGAAAACGGAGAATGTCGACGGTAATATGATGTTCTTCTGAGTGTTCAGAAGACACGAGCAGGTGCACTTGCTGTTCGGGAGCTCAGACGGAGGAGAACCACAGCGCGAGTCATGTTATTCTTCTGTTTCTTCTTCCAAAATTAAATGTAACATACAAAAAAAAATACATCAATGTGGCAGTCTCGGTATTTGTAGTCGCGTGCTTGATTTTTCTTCCGCGTGATGCAATACAAAGAACTCCACCCCTCCTACTACGGTGCTGATTTCAAGGGCTGTTGGTATTTTCACAGCTACCCGAAAAGACCTACAGAACACGCCAGAGAGACGACTGCAATTTGCGACTGCTTATTTTCATTACGTATTATATATATATGTCAATAATGCATCTATCGATTTTCTATAATCACTTATCGTTTGCAGGAGGGCTGGAGCCAATCCCAGCTAACGTTGGGTGATAGGCTGGGTACACCCTGGAAATGTCACCAGATCATCACAGGGCTGTGTCAATAATGTTTAAATGAAATGCACTATTAAAAAGAAACTCTGTGTTACAATCAAAAGTATTATTAATCTAATGTTTTGTAACGAAAGTGTTGAGGGGGCTGCTGATATGTGAAAAAATAAGGTCCAAGTCGAAATCTACTTGCAGATTAACTTCAATTCAAATTTTCAGCATGATCCTTGAACGTCGCATACAACCGATTGTTGCGTCTGTGCGCAGTAAAACGGGGAATTCGATTTAAAAACATAGAAGTGGGGACCCCAACCGCCTTTGTGTGGCTTCTATTTCATAACAGAGCCTGTCTGCTATGGACAGGACATTATTTATTTTTTTAAAGAAATGATTGAATCATTGTATCTCTTGGTTTTCAATATTCAAAGTAGTCAAACATCAACACGTGGCACATATTCACTTTCTACACCTCAACTGGCAGTTCTTATATCTTGATGTCTTCTCTCTATTTTTGGTTCATTTTAGTTTATAAAAGAAGAAAAGCTGATGCAATAGACTCTTCCTGTCATGAAGCATGGTTTCATATGAGAGTGGAGTAGTTTTATGTCCTTGGACCAGTGGATGTTGGTTCAGATTCTGGAAAAACTTCAGACTTCTTTTTAATTTTTTCCCCCAATCATTTAAGTGATCCGTCCAACTTGGTTTAATGCGAGTTCTCACAGTCGCACTGACATATCAGAGATTTCTCTGGATCGCATCAGAATCTCTCTCTCAAACTCTCCTGCCACGTATGCTTGTCTAAGAGACATTTAAAAGACAAGTCTACCGCCGCTATTAACTCATTTAAACAGTACAGTCTGTACGCTTGGAAAGAACGGTATGCATTTTTAAGACCAGATAAATACCTTGTGGTTTCAAATATGTGAGGTCCTTGAAACTTGTCCCAGGTGTCTTCAAAGTCAAATGTGAAGCGGTATTCTCTCTCCAACTCCGCCTATCCCCTCTATTGGTGGATAAAATGGCGACATGTCAACTTCCACTTGACCACTGTTATGAAATGTGACACCCCACGATCTAATGTTTAAAACCCCACGAGGTCAGCATTAGTTGGGGAGTTGTTGTTTTTTGACTTGCTATAAAATTATAGGAAAAAGTAGATTAGTCAGAGCTGGCCCAAGCCTAATGGAGCCGGGGCAGAATCTGAGCTGAGGGACCCCCACCCCCCAATATTATTGACGACTGTCAATGCCTGATCATTCACATACTGTAAATCTAACTAATCTGCATGTCAGGATGCTGGGGACAACTGCAGGTAAGGTAGTTCATATTTGCCACATGATTGATTTATTGATATATTTTTCATATTATTTCAACCCACCTAAACCATCTGGTATTAATTTGCATGGTAATTTTCATCACCCGGTTCATCCAATCCTCAGGTTGACCACAAAATTACAATTCTCTCAATGCATGACAAGAGTGTTTGTGGTGACTGGGTAATGGGGCTGGGCCAGCAAACCTCATCTTATCTACAAACTCAACCATCTGCAGCCCTCTTGTGGCGTGCAAGTACACCTTGCAATATTCCTTAATGAGGAGGATGGGAGGATGGTGGTGCAGCTGAAGAGACTTTAAGATTCCAAAATGAGACTAAATGTATTTTTAAAGCGAGTTTTGAATATAGACTGTACATAGTTGACAGCGTTTCAGCAACTAGGTTTAAATTTACACACAACGAAATATAGTCACTGAATGCTGTTGAGAAAGGCTTTTCACTTTAAAATAAGAGTCTAACAATTTTGAACATATAGACACATTTTCAACTGCAGACTACCATCATTAATTTTGGGTTGGACTATGATTTTAAATTCAGAAAATGTCAAAACAGAATCAAGAATCAAAAGTAAAGCAGCAATCAAACATCAGATGTCCAATAGATGTCGATATTGTTCAGAGTAATTGTTTTAACATTACTATTAGAACATAAAATTTCAAATAAAATGCAATGTTTGCTATAGACATACAATGCAGTAAAATTAATTAAATCTAGGCTATAACGTTTCAGTCAGAACAGCAGAGACCACCAACACAAACTGGTACCACACAGACTCGGCTCCTGAAGATCTGGTGCTTAGCCCCAGTTCTTGTAAACTCTTAGAAACGCCCCTGTCTCCATGTATTTAAGTCACAACTTCCAGCAGCTTGTTCAAATTTGTTACAGTTAAATTTTTTGTAAGTTTAATTCCCCACAATTAAGATTCCCCACACTACTGGAATAATATTCTGGTGAATAAAATGTTTTGTTTATTGTGTTTGCTGGGTGTAGTCACGGAGTCCTTACTAAGTCCAGGAAAGTGGATCATATCAGTCCAGTTCTTAGATCTGTACATTTTAAATTAAAGCTGAAGACCTTTCTGTTTGCCACTGCCTTTTATTTAATCAGTTACTTACTCAGTTCACCACACGGTAACTTTTACTGTTGTATTTATTTCCTTTATTTTCTATTTTAATCTTTTAAATGCCAAATGTCTTTATTTTATTTGTTTGTTTGTTTGTTTGTTTATTTAAAAATGTTATATTGTTTTATGTTGTTTTTATATGTTGTCTTAATGCATTTGATATTTTATGTAAAACACTTTGAATTCCCTTGCTGTTGAAATGTTGTGTACAAATGAACTTGCCTTAAAAGTTCAGTTTTTTTTATATTAAGTCAAAATATTGTAATGAGTTTATAGTCTTCATCACAGTTGGCCAAAAAAAAAATCCAACATTTCAAGAGAAAATACAAAGAAAATGATGTCACCTTTATACTTCCCTGTACATTTTTCCAAAGTGTGTCCCAACAGGTGACAGAATGAGTAAATATTTTTTATCTTAGGTGGAGTGAAACACTGGGCGGGGCAGTGCAAGGTGACACGCCTCTGCTCTGTAAAGTCTTTCAATACCAAAGAGAGCAGAGTGAGAAGTGAGATACCTGCAGGGACCTGAGACACAGGACAGGTTTTACCGTCAGTGTAAAAACACATTCACAGCTGTTAGCCTACGGAATAAAGCACTGGAAGCCTATCAACCCTGGTAAGTTGACCAAACACCTATGTCCAGTCATCAGTCTCTGTACTAGTCAGAAGTTGTAACGTTAAGTTGTAGACAACTTAATTCTTAAATGACTTCGGAAACTATGCTGAAAAGACGTGTTGTTGCTGGTTGATTGATATTTTTGTATGCATAACTAATGTTATGTAATTTGTCAAGCTTATATAACGACTGTTAATTCAACAGTTTATATCAGATGCTGGGGTTTCAAACTGCTATTGTATTTAGAGAAATCAGAAACATTCTGTGCACTTTGCTGAATGATGTCCCTATTGGAAAACAGGTTTTGTATCTTGCTTGATTACAGACCAAACATGACCTATTTACTCTTAAATAGTGTTGCAATATAAACTGTGTAGAGTACAGAGAGTATGTTATAAGATATTAATATTATATGTTAATAATAGGGGCTCAGGCGGAGTCTTACATTCACATACTGCATCATTTAGGAGTCGACACCAGTTTGGCCAAAAACTAGTTACATGGAAACAATTTTCATTGTAACCAGTCTTAAGAAAGTGTAAATATACTGGACATACTCTCCCCTGATACCGGTGATCCCAGTATTGATGATGAATGAGATGGTGAGAGGCCTGCACTGTATTCTCGTCAGACTGGTTGGGCGGCTCGCTCACACTCACAGAGTGATCCCGGGTGACTGAAGCAAAGAAGCAGGCTGACGTAGAGTAAAACAGGAAAAGAAAAAATCTGAATGAGGATGTTGCTTTCACTGGTTAAAACTAGAAAAAACATCTCATATTAAACTGCTGCCCGACTATAAAACACCAGCGGCACCAGAGGAACTGTCTACATCTGTGAGTGGAAGATAAATGCTTCCTGATCCCTTCTCTCCAGCTGTATATTCATAGAAAGCTGCTTGAAATTAAGAATTTTCGAACTCCAGAGCATCTGACACATTTGCAGGCCACCTATCCATATTTTAGTCTGGTACGGGCCCTGAGTTCTTCAATCCAGTTACCTTGACTTAATTTAAAATGTAATTAAGATAGTGCCGTTCTGTTTCCCTTTTGTCTATACAAATTTTAAATTGTCTTGAGTTTCTGTATTTACTATTGGAATGTAACACCACTATTAATTGGCTGATTTGATCAACCCTTTAACCCAAATCTACATACTGTAATCCACATATAATTATAATTGAACGTATTGTAAGGAGGTAAACGTATCAAATCTTTAACAATCTATCTTTACTGTTTATCTCTTATGATTAATTATCACTAACGGGAATAACCTTATATAATATATAATTACATAATAAGCTTTATATGATATATAATATCTATCTATCTATCTATCTATCTATCTATCTATCTATCTATCTATCTATCTATCTATCTATCTATCTATCTAACTAACCAAACATCACCCTGGATTAAGTTTAGAAAGAATGAATTTATATTATTTATCTAGTCTGTAATATACATAAAATAACAATAAACCCCTTAAACCATTTAGAACTTAACTTCAATTCAGATTCACACAAACTCAGAGGGCCCACAATCTCACACACACAAGCTGGCAAAAGTTCAAATAAAACAAGTTAAAAGTGAATTAAAACCCTGGTTGCAGACATGATTCAGCGCTTGGGAGGAGCGGAGAGAACCAAAACTGCTTGTCTGTTTCACTCAGAGGAACAATAAAATAAAACTGTGGCGTTTTGATCAAGGGGATCCAGTCTGGACCCTTTGCCAGTTGGTTGGTCCCAGGGAAAGAACAGGAGGGCAGCAGGTGTCCTGAAATGCTGCGATCTGCAAGATTTCCACATCAGAAAGGACGGACTAAAGCCTAGTGTACAAGTTGAGTTAGCTATACCCTGACGAGGTGTCCATTCATTTTGCTAATGAATGTTAACTAATACACTCAGCAGGCTAAGGAGCTAACATACAAACATGAAGCCAGTACACACATCAACAGCTGTGTGACAAATATGGAGTAGAAATAATGCCCGCTGCTCACTGAGAGTGTACCATGAGTGTCCTGCTGACTGTAGAGTAGATGATCTAAGACATTAGATATATTGCCACACGTTTTCATCATAATTTAGTCAAGCTACATATCACTCTCTTCCTCTTTTCCTACATCTCAGAACCACACACCTCCACTAATGAATGACCTTCCTTTTTCAACCATGAACAATTTCACTTTATATCTGTATCTTATAAAAACGCATGTATTACACTGTGCCTTTTTAATCTTTCATGAAACAGCTTTTTTAACCACATTTATGATGCTTGGTTCGACCTCGTTCATAACACCTTTATCTCAGCATATCGCGTATGTTATTTTCTTTCTAAGATGGTTACACTTTGGACAAAGAATGACCAACATCTCAAGATATCTTGTTAACGTAAGTCTCATCTGCTACACATTACACCTTAACTCAACCCTTCACCTGTTTTATTTTTTTTTACATTTTACTTCATTGTAAGATGCATTTTCCCACACATCCTCATCCTTTTGCTTCTATCTTCCCTGGCTTTCAGCACCTGCTGACGTTCTCGCTCCAGGATGGGGATGTGCGGAGTGTTGAGGAGGCCCAGGCACGTCTCTCCTTCCTGGCTCAGGGCAAAAAGCTCTGGAGCCAACAGATGTACCTGGATGTTGGAGCAGATGCCATTCGCCTACGAGACATACAGAGCCAGGTGAGAAGGAGACGCCTTATGGTCATGAGGCCTGTAGGTTGTAAATGCATGAAGATGAGATGTATGCCATTCATATATGTGCACATAATGACCCTCTTATTTTATCGATTCATGCAGGATGAGCTGGATAAATACTCCTTCAAATCCATCTTCCGCTGTGACGCCATTAACACAGAAAAACACTTCCCATCCCTCCTTCTGCTAGTCTGCCAAGGTGCGGATCAGGAGAAGCCGGACATCCAGTTCTTTAACTGTGAGACTGTGAAAGTGAGTAATAACTCTGGAGTGAGCCTCCCATACCGGCCTAGCTGACTCAGCGGGTCAATTTTAAATCGTCAGCCTGCTTTAGGTTTCACGAGTGATGCAACTTCCAGATTCTTGTTTTCACAGGCTGAGCAGATCTGTGACGACATTGCACGAGCGGTTTCGGATTCCTCCAAAAGCAGAAGTAGGAACCCTCCTGACACGCACAGGTACAGTATAAGTCAAGGTCGCATCCTCCAAAATCTGTGAGAAAACATTTCAAATGCTCAATTTCTATGTCTTAAAAGTGTGTTTTGCCATTGTGTGTGTGTATTTTGCACTCATATTATTATTGGAGGAGGTTGATGATCAGTTAAATAATCGCGACAAAGCCAAAGAAAAAGACAGCTATACGTATAATGCTGTTATAATACACTTAGCTCCTATTTTACCACCATACTGTCATAGTTTCCACTGAATCCAAGCAGCCACCTGAGAGAGAGAGAGAGACTTGTTTTACTGGTTTCTTCATAGCTCAAGAAGGTGTGACAGAGATAACAAGGCCATTGTGTCTCAAAGCAGAGAGCGAGAGCAGAGGAGGGACAACAGCAGTGGTGGCAGTATGCAAGCCAGGCACTGAACTGATTACCTTTTTAAAAAAAAAAAAACTTCTCTTTAGAAGACGCGTGCAGGACAGACACAAGAGGTAAGACAGACAGACGCTGACTTTAGATGCTGATCCAATGACACAAAGGTTTGGGTCAACACTATGAGGTGTTTGCCTTGAGCTGAAGTGCGCGCAAGACTAGGCAAACATGAAAGTTTGTTACTTAAAGCTGTCTTGTTGCTCGCTGATTTGTTTAAATGGAGGATTTCTATTGAAGCGCAGTGTTGTGTGCAACATAGGCTTTCGCCATGAGAAAAGAACAACCAGACTGTTTACTGTACTTTTCATACTGGGATGAGGGCTGCAGGATAGAATTTCAGAGGCATCAAATTATGTCTATTGACGGAGGGCTGCGTTTTCTGGCTAGAGCCGCTGATCAAAGGTGTCCTGTTGTAACAAGCGTCCAACGCTGCCTCCAGAATGAGGATTAGAATGTCTGCAATCAAATATGTTGATGATGAACGCCTGTATGACTGCTTTAAGAGGAGTCTTTCTGTGTGACGCTGGCATCATCAACAAGGAGAATGTTACCTGTAGCACGATATTTTGAGACTGTAACAGGGTTGAATGTGTCCTCTCCTCTTTTAGGCTACCTCAGAGTGGGGGAGAGATGATTGACCCCTATGCCATCCCAAGCCCCCCCATCCCACATGCTCCAAATGCCCCACCAGCCAACCCCCCACCTTACCCAGGACAGAGAGGTTAGTAAAAAAAAAAGAAAAAAGACACGAATGCTGTAAAATTATTTGACACGTTAAGAAGGGAGGAAAGAAAGAAGCGAGAGGTATTTAGGAGCACAGTGCTTGCTTTGTGTGTGTATGTTTAAGGGGGTGGGTTTCAAGGGTAAAGGGGGCAGGCAATGCAGCAAAGACCAGGGCCGGGAATGAAAATGGATGAACTGACTTCTCTCCTCTCTTCCGCTATAGTGAACGGTGAGCCTGACATTGCTTTCCTGCGAGCAGAGAGAGAAGTGGTACGCCCTCCTGTTGCCTTTTCGAGCCTGTTCAGTCGCATAGGGCCGCAATTCATATTAGAACAGCTTAACAAACTGGGTTCTCCTTTCCTCAGGGGATCCTCAATCACTGTTTTGATGACATTGAGAACTTCATGGCCAAGCTGCAGCAGACAGCGGAGGCTCAAATGGTGCTGAACCAGAGGAAGAAGAAAAAGAAGAGAAGTAAAAAGGAAAGCACGGAAGGTAAAAGGAGATGCTTTTGGGGGTTTATTTGCGCAATAATATCTCTTCAAGTTGAAAGAACGCAGCTATATGACCGGACAACATCATGGGTGACCTGTTTTCTTGTATTTTCCATGTCACCGTTTCTTAACAACAGAGGATTTACTCACTTTAAAGGCTCGCCCTCCGCCTAATGAGGAGTTCGTCGATATCTTCCAGAAATTTAAATATTGCTTCACTCTGCTGGTGCGTACTCAAGTCAGGCTACATTTCATTTTTCTGTCATCTTTCTGTGCTACATAGTAAATGATCTTATTAATGTCTCTACAGGCCCGTCTGAAGTCAACCATCTCCAAACCTTCATCGGAAGAGCTTGTTCACCATGTATTCAAACCTTTGGATATGGTGAGTGAGAGTCACAATGTCTGCACCCAGCACTGTGGTGATAGCTATGACAGTGCAAGAATACAGCTGTGGGGGACTAGCTGGAGAAAAAAAAAGAGTCTTTTCCCACACTTTTCCTTTACCTCGATGGAAATCGTCACGAGGTCAAGGAAAGCTGTGCGGGAGAATGCCTAAGAAAAAGGGACGACCACTGTGTCAAAAGGATCCAGTGCACATTGGGACCGCAAGGAAACGTGAGATGGCGTTATCTCCTTTCCTTTCATTAGGAATCATCCAGTGTACCCTTACGGATAAGAGAAAGGAAGCATTGAGGCACTTTTCCTCACGAGCAGAGGCTTCCACCCCATTAGCAAACTTCCCAAGCAAAAAAAGACATTTGACTGCAGCCCATGATTTGATTGCAGTAGCGACACCTGTTTTTGCTATTGGTGTAAACATGAGGATAAAAAGCCTGGGTTGGACATGATGAACATCTTGAATTAAATCTACTGTCCATGTGACTCATGATGTCTCATCATTTACTATTGGGGCAAATGAACAGATGAGTGAAGATAACATTTGGAGATTGTTATGGTAATGACTGTAGATGTCATTTGAATTATTTACTTCATGGTAATTCATCAAATTAGGATAATATTCATCGTGTTTGCCACTGAGCTGTGCTGAGCATGTGTCATGTCAAACTAATGGTAAGCCGTCGGTTGTTGAGTAATGTTGCAAGAGGTTAAACTATTTACACAAGGCAGTACTCTGTGTGTTGTCCTATTGGGAATTCCTAACCCTTGATAAAAGTGTTTGTTTAATCTGGTTTTTGTGTAGGTGTTTGTGTGTTGGCCATGGGTTCATACTTTTACAACATTTAGTTTGATTTGAGATGGGTTTCTATTGCTAGAAATATATGTTGCCATCCCCCGGCTGCTGCTTTGAAACTAGTGCATTCTAGCTTTCAAAAATGGTTCCTCTATGATTTTCTTGAAAAACAAACACTATCAGATTTAAATATAACATTTATCTGTTTCCTCTCCTGGTTCAAGGAGCTTTCACTAAAGTCACAACACTGGAATCTCGCATTCCGAGCTATAAACTGACGGAAATCAAATATATTTAACGCTTGGCTGATTCAAATAACATGTGACCCTTCAAACATGCAGTTTGAGGTGGGACCTCGGTAGATGTTTGACGCCTGGTCTCCTCTATTCAGGCCAGAATTAAGAGAATCAAAGGGTGTGATGGGTGTGTTTGATTTGTGCATATTTGCACGCCTGACTAAAAACACACAATCTCATATCTCTGGGAATGTGTACTTCCTGTGTGTGTGTGTGTGTGTGTGTGTGTGTGTGTGTGTATGTGTGTGTGTGTGTGTGTGTGTGTGTGTGTGTGTGTGTGTGTGTGTGTGTGTGTGTGTGTGCGCGCTTGGATGGATACATTGAGTGGCATTTTTGTGTGTGTCTGAGCATTGTCCATTATGTTTAGCTTAATTAATAGTTAGATGTGTTCAATCAGCAGAAATATCAACTTCACCAGTGATTCTCATCATTTCAGTGTTAGTCTTGTTTTTGTAGACTGACAGCATGATCACTGAGTCTCTCTTATCTCTCTCTCTGTGTGTGTGTGTGTGCAGATGGTGAAAACAACAGGAGGACCAGCTTTTGGAGCCTCAGTGTCCAGCCCTGCTATGACCAACTCTGCTATCACCCTGCTACAAGACAACCTGAATGAGGAGGAGAGGCAGCTGTGGTCATCTCTGGGCCCCAACTGGACACTTCCACGGTCAGTGACAAGTTCAGGATCAGTGTAATGGTGGCATTTTTCAAAGAAACATGAAATATGTTTTTCAAGAATAATCCAGTTTTACTTTATTTTGCCTGGGTTCTCCTGAGATTATTTATTATATTGATGCCTTGGAAAAGTTGTAATTAAGGTGTTTGTCTTCTGGTCTTATTGGATACATTTTTTTGCCAGTAGATTAAATTGATATGTCTATAACCAAATGTTATATGCATCAATATTGGCTGCTCTTTCAGCTCTATGATGGAGATTCTTCGTAGCTCACTGGTGCATGAAAGCATAAATCTCAAGAGTGAAATTTTGTTTGATGTATTACTGGACATGCTCAATACTATGCATTTTTAATGGGAACTTCTATTACATGAAATCTCCCTATCCATTCAACAATATAATTATGGTTGCCACATTCAACACAGACTCATTTTAGAGGTATTTCTCAGGCATGAAAATGGTCTAATGTGAGGGTTTATTTATTATTACAACAAAATAATCATTAATGGCAGCTTTAAACCCAAAATGTCAGCTTTGGTATCAACTTCCTAGATGGAACGGTTTATGTCAGGTTTTCACAGTCAGAAATGTGTGGACCCAAATGCAGGCACGACACAGAGACACTGGGAGCAGTTCGGAGATTTAATAACCAAAAAAAGCCAATAAACAGTCCAGGTTCAAAAAACATGAAAGGCAATCCAAAATCAGGCAACAGAGTCAGAGGGGTGAGGAAGGCTCAGAGTCCAGATACAGGCAGAGAATCAGTGCACAGGTTATCTAAATCCAAGGACAACAAATCCAACTCAAAAAGCAAAAGCTAAATCCAAAAATCATGACATAACCCTTTCAAAATAAGAGGACCAAACGAACTAGGATGAGATCCCTGACAGTTTAACAGTAACCACAGGTTGAGTCACACTGATGTAAGCCTCTCTATGCTCTCTCAGCTCTCAGCTCAGAGGGCCTGTAGCGCCGTACACCCCCGTGTTCCTGGACGGATGGAAGCCAGAAGCCTTGAGGCCAGACGGGCAGGTTTGGGAGGATTCAGTTGAGTCACAGCACAAACATGAAGACCTCCGAGAAAAACCAGAGGTATGGAACACCTGCCTGTATGATATGGGTTAGACTCTGGCTCCATTGTGGGTCAGAAGAGAGTCAAAATATGTGTAAAAGTACAACACAGGGGTTGAACATAATAACAGACACACAAAAATACATAAATATCAAGCAGAGGTTATAAAACTGTCTGCAGTAGATATTTTCGTATCTCTCATGCTCATCCAGGTTTTGTGCTTTGTGAAATCAGAAATGAAATCTTTTTTCTTTTACACTAATCCAGTATTATATATGGCTGATGTTTTGCTGATGAATTCACAGGATGTTCTGACTCATCTCTGGTTGTTGCCTAATATTTCTTCAGAAACCTTAAAGCAGAAACTGTCAAAATTATTTTTGTACAAGCTTTGTGTGTATATTTATGAAACTTTAGAGGTCTTCCATTTTGTTAACCACAGCCTTCCCCTCCATGTGATGACCATTTAGCCACTTCTCTCTCCTTTTTCCTGCTTGTGTGTCTGCTGTACAGTCATGAATGTCCATCTTGTTTTCCCCCCACAACAGCACCAGCCACCGGTCAGACCAAGCACCCGCATCAGTGAAGAAACGTAGGTCATCTTCACCAAGCAAAGCAATCAGCTGCTGCAATTCAACCCCAACTTCATGAAACATTGTTTGTCTCCTTTTCCTTGCAGAGATGGGAGCACACTCTCATCAGAGCCTGAGAGACTCTATAGCTGCACCTACGACTTCATAGCCAGGAACAGCAGTGAGCTTTCAGTGCAGCAAGGGGAGAAGCTTGAGGTAATGAGGTCAAACAACTCGTGTGAAATCACACGGTGAGATGTGCTCATGGTGCATCCTGGAGCCCGTCGTGTGAATAACGATGTCTCCTCCATCTGACAGGTGATTGAATCATCCAAGCGCTGGTGGAAGTGTCGCGATCGCTTCAACCAGGTCGGATTTGTTCCTTTCAATATCCTGGAACCTGTGGCACACACAGACAGCCCTGTCATCAACACACCCTCTAATGTAAGACACAAACACACATTATCAAAAAATGCACAACCACAAAGGTTTGCTCTAATCTAATATTCCCCGGTGTGTTATTTTCTCTTCACTCCACCTTTCTGCAGATTCCAGCACCGCCGCCTCTATCCAAGACTTTTTCCTTAGGCCCAACAAACCCTCCTGCTCCACCCCAGTACTCTTCACACGCCCCACAGCGCCCGATCAGCTTACCAGCATACAACCAACATGTGTCAGTAGCGGACGTCACAGATAATAAAGGTACCAACCTATATATGTTTGTGAAGGGGGTGTGGGGGCGTCATATATGCTGTCATGAGGTGTTTTGAATTTAAACAGATTTAGGCCCCATGTTCTAGACTGTCTGAGACTGTGAGTCTGAGAAGATAAATGATAGATGGACACAGTCTATAAACAAAAGTTTAGGCCCAACAAAAAAATAAATCACACCGTTTGCTTTTGTTTTTTAGGTTATCATAACTTCTAATGAAATTATGTTCAACCACCAAACTGCACTGAGTTGGGAGAATTAGCTTTCCCTGTACAATGAAAGGAATTTATACTGTTTTATTTAGTTTTCCACCTTATGTGAACGGAATTGTTGTTACTATGAACCCAAGTTTTTAACGTGACATGCGTCAGAAAAATAGACTGCTTCAATCAAATTTTCCTCAGTTTAGCAAATTCATGTCTCGTTCTTGTGGTAGCTGTAAAGGAATTAATTAATTCAACATCAAAATTGTTAGGCAACTAGGCAATTCTGTATTCAATATAATAAACATAAAATCTTGGGGGGAAAAAAACCATACTTGAAATAAATTGGCTCTATTGCCCTGGGAAATTTATTAAATTAAAATTTTTTATTACGTTTTAAAAACCACAAACCTTTTCAAATCTGATCAACTCCATTCATTCAATAATTTTTTAAGACATTAAAACATTTACAAGCAAGTGTCCAAGTAGGTGCACATTGAATGTTAACTTTCACTGGCCACTGACCTCTTTTATTATAATCTAGTATTATAATCCTTTTACATCAGTCTTACAAAAAATGTCAAATTGATGATTACTGACTTTTCAGACTTTCACTCTTAATTTACTCAGTAGATGAACTGAGTAATTAAACAGACCATTGATATATTACTGATTAAGGTATTGCCAGAAGTGTAATATGCTTAAAGGGAAGGAGTGCAGGAACAGTCTTCAAGGCAGGTTTAAAGTTGTATCACTAACTTAACTAAAAAGTTCTCTTTGTGAATGACAAAAGGTTGTTCAAAAATAAAGATAATAACAAGTGGTAGTTTGTTTTTGACATTTACATTTTTTCTGAGGACTTATGTTAATGTTTACTGTCACCACAGCTGACCTATTTAGAAAGTACAACATGTCTGATTAAGAAAAGTTCTAAAATTACAAGTGCAAAAAAGCTGTACTTTCATTTGTACTAATTATGCAATAGTTACATGGGAATGAAATGATTGTGTCCAGTTGTTTCTGTCCAACTCTTGTGTGATTTCTATTATGTTACCTTTGGTCATAAAAGGCTCCAATATCTCCATCTTTCTGTCACTTTGAATCTTTTCAGCCATGATGGTGAATGACGAGCTGCTCCTGAGGCTGACCAATGGAAAGAACAATCTTAACAAACCTCTGGTCATCCATCGTTCCTCAGAAACCTCCGTTCCTCTGGACTACAGCTCTCCCCCAGAGGAGGTATCCGAGTGGCTCCGAGGAAAGAGCTTCAGTGAGCCGTGAGTGACAACTGCTGACGACAGACCTGTTTAGGTCTTCCAGTACAATATAACTTATTTCTAATAGGCTAACAAGTGATTTCCTACCATTAACCCAGATTGCCTCATAAGAAATGAATCAGATGTTGATTTCTTGTACCAAAGTACATTTTCTGGTTGTGGTTGGATTGATATTATCATAATGCAAAGGATCGTTCAGTGCAGAGGCTCCACGAGAGCTTTAAATGTCTAGATTTTGACTTTGAGGTCACAACATTTGTATTTTTCGTCCCTCAGGACGGTGTCGTGTTTGGGAGTGCTAACAGGCGCCCAGCTCTTCTCCCTCAACAAGGACGAGCTACGAGCTGTGATTCCAGATGAGGGTGCCAGAGTGTACAGCCAGCTGACTGTGCAGAAAGCACTGCTGGAGGTAAAGTAAAACTAGGATGACTCTAAGTAGAGTGCATACCTCTACCAAGGCTGAGCAACACGAAACACATCTCTCTAGTTCTTGTAATAGAAAAGGGGAAAGAAAAAGGGAGGTGGCATGATAATATGCCACCTCACACCTCACATACTGTTTTCTACTCTAACCACTTAGTGCATATCTATTAGATTACAGTTACAAAGACTATAGTTTAACACAAATGTTGTGTAAATTTACAAAACCTGAAAAATGCAAGTCATTCAAAAAACATTCCTGGATCCACCTCTCTAACTGCTTTGCATAAATATTTGAAATTCATGCATAATCCTGCTAACTGACAAACAAACAAATCAACAAACATCATCTTTGGCGGAAATGATGGTGAAGCTGGATCTTATTTCCCAGTTTCATCTGTTTATCAAAAAGAAATGGTTGGGGGAAGCAAAAACAACAATTATTTTGATCAGTGATCAAACAAGCCAATATTTGAGAGTGTGAAGAAGGACCAGGAAACAACTTTGACATCAAGTAAAGACAAAATCAGTGTAATCAGGGTTTTGGTTTGCAAAATTTAAGCTTAATTGATTTCACAGATTCCCCCCCCCCATAAATCAGATGCAAGTTACAAATGTCAAAACTCGTTTGCACATCATTTCAGAACAGTAACAGTAAAATGTGTGTATCAATCCTACTTCTTTGAACCACAACTGATTGAACAATATTTACAGGTAAATTTTTCTGCAAATGCAAATTTTAGAAATAGTTTCAGAAACAAGGAATTGTCCAATATTAAATTATTCTGTGAGCATGAAAACATTTTACCTGATGAACCAACCATTTGTGAATTACTTTTAGATCTGATTATAAATTACATATTTGCTAAGTAGCTGTGTCATACAGGTCTTTTCTTTGCCTTGTAGGCTTCATTATAAATACCTTTTTAAAGTCAAATATCAGATGCTTAACTACTCAAATCTTCATTCTAATAATTATAATTTATTGCCTCTTCTTTCCAAAGGATGCCAGAAGAGCGACAGAGTTGGAAGCAGTGATGGAGAAACAGAAAATGAAGGTTGATCTGAAACTGGAGAGCAGCACCTTGTGAGCAGGTGTATCATGAAGACTTTCAGATGAAGGACTGTGTTCTTCTGGTGGTGTTGTCACTTAAGAGTGAACTCCTTAATTATTATTTTCCGGAGGACGTACATGGTGTTAACTTGACCCTGTGACATTGTCCGTGAAGACCACGATGTTTTAAGGGTCATTAAGTTGTAATTACTTCATCTTCACGCAAAAGAATTTGGGAGCAAATCAGAAATTGAAGTTTAATCCAAGCAGGAACTGTTGAAATGAAACATAAACAGTAAAGTATTTGTAATGTAGTTGGTTCTCATGCAAATCATTTTTTTAAGTTTCATTTCTGCCATGTAGGTAAGGAATAAATTGAATGTATTTATCTTTGTATAATATAATTATCATCAAATAATTCAACAATGTCTAAAATGCCATGAGAGTAACAAGACCTTAGCAAGAAAAGCCAACAGACAAATATTAAAATGGTGAGATTTAATCGAGACTTTAAAGAAAGATTTCCAGCAGAACATAAAAAGATGACATCACACATTAGGTCATAGAAATGCATCCATTAAAATCCAATTGCAATTATGAATCTCTTCACATGGGAATTTGTCCAAATAGGGTTTGAAGTTTATGCATGACTAATACAGGTATGTACACTTATAGATAACAATGAATTACAATTGTATCACTTCTGAGCCTACTGTTTCACATGCCAACACTAACTTTGAAGTTTATTTTCATTATTTTAAATAAACAAATTCAAGATGAAACTTTATGAAACGAGATACTTCCAAGATAAGAGTGTTCTTATACGGGCCAAACTCTAAATCAGTCACTTCCCTTCACTAATGATAACAAAAACTGATACGAATGCTCACAATTTTAAAACCTTTTGTTTTTGAATTGGGTTCCTAAACTTTAACAGAGGTTTAAAAAAAAAAAAAAAAACTAAGTATATGTAGACAAACATTCAAGAACTGCACTCAAGCTGTATGATAAATGTTTACCACCAGAAATCTGCAGAAGGAAAGTTATATAAAAAAAAAAAATAAAAAAAAAAAAGATAGGATGGGGCTTTTCAGACCATAATAATCAATAGGCCCAAAACATATTTACAGACAGACTGTTTAAAAAAAAAAAAAAAAATCAGTTAATAATAAAAGAATATGGATGAGCTACAATTTAAACTTCAGTCCAGCAGACCATCAGCATGTTTTTACTTTTCCTGTTGGAATCATTGTAGGGTAGTTCATAACAAGACATGAGATGTATTGGATACAAACAACCACCAAGTTACAAATGTGGGTTTTACAGGTACAGTGTGGGTCGGTTGGATTAACTGTTAAAGCAAAGAAAGGAGGCAGGCAGGAAAACAAAACGGGCCAAGGCGAGGACTGTGTGTAACATCGGGCTATTAGAAATGGACAGACGTGACAGAGACAGGAGGAGGTTGTGTGGGGTGATTGATGGCGTTTGGTCTTCAGAGATCCCCCATGTCCCTGTCGTCCGCCCGGCGGGAGTCAGACCTGCCATTCATGCCATCTCGCCTGTCTCGCTCTCGTGATCTATCTCTGGACGAGCGCTCCCTGTCCCTGGATGACCTGGGTGACGAGAGCATATAAGCTATTTAGGGAAGTGATACAAGTATGAGACTACAGAGGAGGAAAAAAAGTGAGGGGAGATTTGTAAAGACCAAAATTATAAGCCTGGAAGAGTTTTATTAATTTATGACAACAGAATTACAATAAGCTTCTTATTATTCTGCTGAATAACCAAAAGAATTATACACTTAATAATGTCTGAGCTTCTGCCATAATATAAACAGAAGATGAGGTGTGTCACCTTTAAATGTGATGTTTACTGAGTCAAGGAACCAAATGTGAAACCGCAGTATGATAGGTGAGGAAGTCATTATTTTGCGCTTGTTTGGCCTGAATTGGATCTTGTCATAACTCGTCTGTCACCTTTCAACTGTCTGCACAGACAAACACCCCTCCTAAAACAGCTGAAACCTAAAAAAAACGTGCTGGAGCCTTTTCTTGGTAGTTGCGTTCTGTGGGGGCTTGGTGTGAACTGTGTTGTGTGTTTACTTGTGTTTGGAGCCCTGCTCGTGGCTGTGACGGTGTCCTCGGCTGCGAGAGCGGGATCGGCTGCGATGCCTCCTCCTCCTCTCCCTGGAGCGGGAGCGTGAACGGCGCCTGTCCCGCGATGAAGAGCGTGAGCGTCTCCTCCTGCGGTCACGAGAACGGGACCTGTTAAAAAAAACAGAAGACAAAACAAGAGTTGTCATTTATCCCGTTATTCAGAACTGGTTGATTTAAAACGTAGGTGGGCGGAGCAACTTTCTTACCTTCTATGCTCTCTGCTCCGTGATCTGGTCCTATCAAACAAGTGGTTGCCAAAAGCATAAAAAGTTATAATAAACATACAATTTATTCAACAAATGAAGTTCCATAAATGTCATAAGGGGCTGTATTCACACAGCCTCTTGGTACAAAGAGTTGCTTAGTGACACAATTTAAAGAGTCATGATAGTTTCTAAGAATTTACCCCCAAAAATAAGCTTAGATCCTGATGAGATCATTATTACTCACAAAGCACTATTGATGAAGACTTAAGGCTTTTAGGAGTTTCTCAGGAAGAGGAGAAC
This sequence comes from Chaunax sp. Z400, assembly GCA_037577475.1. Lineage (NCBI taxonomy): Eukaryota > Metazoa > Chordata > Actinopteri > Lophiiformes > Chaunacidae > Chaunax > Chaunax sp. Z400. The sequence goes on from CM075203.1 coordinate 12,285,027, forward strand.
ATGGCAGACAGACAAAGATGTTGGAGAAACCTGTCGCTAAATATCCGCACTGGGCTGGATTAAATTATACACAGTGACAAGAATCAGTATACCTTCATACACCTACTTCTTTCATAATTAATATTTCATTGTATGCTGTGTGTATGCTTAGACAAACTGATAACCTTACGTGAATTGCAAACACTTATTTCATGAAACTGGAACATATGTATGTCAATGTCAATTAAGAATAAACCCAATATCCTGTTCAGGAATTCCATGTAATTTAAGAATTAATTTAATCATCTTATATAGACACATGAGATACAGACGTAATAATATAGTTATAGATTAGAAAGTTTGGCTACATTTATAACTGAAGCTGCTTGTTAGCTAAAGTCAAAATCATAATTGCACAATGTGCAAAACGTAGGATCTGTCACGCCAGCACACGGATGGTTTTCATTTCTGCTGCACTTGCAGTCACTTATTTCTCATCCTGCCACGATCAGCTCCTCTCATTACAGATACAGGTTTGGCAGCAATAATAATTAAGAATACATAATAGTTATGAGTACAATATAATGAATATGGATGTTATAACTTTGGCTCATTTTGCCATCTTAAATGCATGGTGAACAAACAATCTAGCTTACAAGTGACATGATGTTAGGCCAATGTTATTTAAGTTAAATATTAAAGTTCAATACAAGGTCTGCATTGACTTGGCTCAATTCATAACCACAAATTTCAACTTTCCTCATCCAGCCCGGCCTGTTTACCTTTGCAAAGTTCAAGGAGGTGAATGCGCTGAACTCCTTGAGGAATCAGCCAAACAGAGTGAGGAGGGGGTAACGGGATAAAACTGAATTTGTGCTGCTGTCTATCCCTGGAATTGATTGACATTAAGCATTTGTCAATGGCACCAACTTTTCTTCTTCTGTTGCTTGAACACTGTTGCAATCTGGCAGTTAAGACTCAGTACTGCACATGCACAATTGATCTGACACCCATTACCAGGTTTTTGCGTAATTTGGAGCGACTAATCACATCAGCATATTTTGATGTCAAAATACGTAGCTGCTATGCAAAATGCGTAATGATTGGCAGGTCTGCATAAACGTTTGTCCATTTCTTTCTCAGAGTTGCTCTGACAAATTTACTTTATACTCATCAGGTAGTAGTAGTAGTAGTAGTAGTGAGAGCATTCTCAGAGTGGGTGTGAATACAGCCCCAGGAGTTTAAACGTTTGCACTCACCTCTTCTTCATCCTTTCCTCTTTCTCCCTCTCCTCTCGTCTCTTCAAGCGCTCCTGGTTCCTTTTCTCCTGCTTGTCAACCACGGTTTTCTGATGAAAGTTAAAGCATACTATCCATTTAAAGGTGTAACCGCTACTAAAACACCAACAAAGTATAAGACTCTTTCTTTTCTCTACATTTTCACATAACCAGCCCCGTGCCACTCCTAGATTTACTTGTAATTTCATTAGGCTTGTTGTGGTGATGGGTTTATATTGTACATGGTGAGATAAGCTAGGACATACCTTTAGCTGATCCAGTTTCTCTCTGATCTGGATGAAGCCCAGGTGAAGCTTCCCACCAAAATGGTCGGCCAAACGACGATCGTTATCATGGAGACCCAGGTAAGCAGAGCACACCTCGCACACCCGAAGCTTCTGCTGCTGGAAGCTGGAAGCCGGCATGGAGTTTCGGTACTCTTCCTTGTGGGAGATATCAAAGAAAAAAATCAGTCACTGAAGGATCAGATTATAGAATTATTAATTTTATTTAAAATTAAGCTAGAAGAACCTCCAAAATACTCCTGCCTCACCTCTGCATCCTTCTTCCTGGTGCGGACCTTCTCCACTTCTTGCAAGACCTTCTGGGCCTCATCAACATTGCCCTCGGCCCCGAGCTGCTCAGCCTTGGCCAGGAGCTTCCCGATTTCCTCATTCAGCTCATGAACCTTCTCTGCCTGTGACACATCACAAACACAATTTACACATGAAATGTTGCAAATACAGCGATAGCAAAACATTCAAGACTTGAGCCAAGAATTTGATGGTTATACATGGGGCTTTGTGTGAAATTAAAAACCCACCTTGGCTGCCACCTCAGCACTGATCTCCTCTTGGGTCTCAGCCAGGCGCTTCTTGGCTAGTTCTGTCCTACGGTCACAGTCAGCGATGAATGACTCCAGGTGATCCACCGCCTTTAGGAGTGAGACAATTCAACAGAAAAACAGACACAGTAGATTTGTATACTGCACAGTCACACAGGGAGTTAACTACACATACCTCACTTGAAAAGAAGAAAAAAAAGTCAAACGATCCGTCATTAAAATGAGGTCATTTCTCATGGAGTAGTCTATTGAACATTGGCCATGTGTGTGTTACAGTTTATCTCTCAATATTGTCTACATCATACCTCCAAAAGACTTATTCCAGTCTTAGTTGGTCTAAAACTGATTTTTTTTTCTCATGGCTGCAAATCAGGTATTGGTGAAAAGCAATACTGTAGCACTTGGCTAAACTGACATTAGAGGGGTACTTGGGTATTTTTCATCATTTTTAATGATAAATTTACTTCTTAAAACCAGAACCAGATATAAATCACTGTCACTTGTCATTTACTATTACCCTTAAACACTAAAATGCAACAGGCTGTATCTTGACAAGTCTGCCATCCCCTCACCCCAAACCGACAGTTAAGTCTGATATCACTTACGTCAAGTTCGAAGAACAGATCTCTCTCCTTGGAGGCAATTTCATAATCTGCCCGAAGTGCCAGGTCGTGAATCTTTGTGCACTCACCCAGGTCCATGCGCTGTCACCAAAATACAAGCAAACATTACTTAAATGTTAACAAACTTGAACGCAAACATGAGCAAATTATATTAAATAGTTTAAGAATAATTACAGTACATGATTTAGTTTTTTCTTCTTTTATAATAAATAATTTGCTGATATCCTGTTGAATGGACACTCAAATGATTTTTGTAGGATTGCACCGATACCCGATACTGGTATTTTACTCCGATACCACTGCACTCGATACCACTTTACAGCAATGTAAAATTGATTTCTGTTCCTTGAGCAGGCAGGCAGAGGAGGAGTAATGTCAGCAGTGTAGTAAAATTTTAATGTTATTTTTACAAACCCATGGTTTGTAAAAATAACGGAAGCGCTTTCCAAGCACAACCACATCTCCAAAAAAGTTGGGTTGCTGTGTAAAAAGGAAATAAAAACAGTATGTTTTCAAAAAATGTTGGGATGGGGTCATGTTAACCACTGTGTTGCATCACCTCTTCTTTTAACAACACTCTGTAAGCGTTTGGGAACTGAGGAGACCGGTTGATGTCATTTTGAAAGTGGAATGTTTTCCCATTCTTGCCTGATGTAGGCTTTCAGCTGCTCATGCGTTCGGGGTCTCCTTTGTCGTATTTTCATAATGTGCCAAACATTTTCAATGGGTGACGAGTTGTGACCGCAGGCAGGCCGGTTTAGCACCCGGACTCTTTTACTACAGAGCCACGCTGTTGTAATACGTGCAGAATGTGGTTTGGCATTGTCTTGCTGAAAAAAGCAAGACCTTTCCTGAAAAATGTTGCTCCAAAACCTGTATGTATTGTTCAGCATTAATGGTGCCCTCACAAATGTGCATGTTACCCATGCCACGTGTACTAATGCACCCCCATATCATTACAGATGCTGGCTTTTGAACTGGTCTATGTATGGTTTCCTTTGTGCGTGGTAGAGTTTTATCTTTCATTTGTGGATGCAGCAACGAACTGTGTTCACAGACAATGTCTTTTGGAAGTGTTCCTGAGCCCATGCAGTGATGTCCACTACAGAATCCTGTCTGTTTTTAATGCAGTGGCGTTAAGTGTTTTGCAAATCATCACATTCTGTTTCTATTTAGATTTGACTTTTTTGGAAACATGGTTGTATGAAGTACTTGTATCTGTACTAGGTATATTAAGTATTCAAATGTAAGCACTCATACTCATTCTAACAGTAAGTGTTATCAGTGCATCCCTAGATTTTTGGATGGTTGACCCAAACTTAAGTTCACTTACCGTTCCAGACAGGATGTCATGAGGACAGCAGTTTAGAAGGTGACTTTTGCAGACCCGCTCATCAGTGAACTTTACCCTCTGTCGCGTCTCATCCCCTGAAACAGTCCAAAAAAACAAGCAGTCAGAAAGACCTCACATAATTGCTGACTGGGACGAGGTATCCAGTGCTTTAATACACATTTCTGTAAATGTACTTTTTTTCATTTGGCAGACATGTCACTATAGCTGCATTCAAGCATACTGTGCCCACCTACATGAGAGAGAGCCAATTCTTATAAATCTGACTGTCAAAGTTCTGCATACTCTTCATTAGTTTAACATATTTACCAGTTATAGAGTAACTGTGTCTCTACTAGACTAAGTTTATTATCTATTTATGTGTCAACTGAAGTAAATGTTACATGTGTGCATGTATGTATATATGTATGTATGGTACTCTTACTCTTGGTGCTTACCTTACTCAAGCTTCAATAATAACTTGGAAGATCAACTCAGTTTACTAGTGACAAGGCACAATGTCCATACTAAATGTGGACGCTTAAGAGACTAGGCCAATGGGGGCACAATACTGGTGAAAACCTATACTCGTTTGCAAAATTTAACGTAGTTCTGTTCACACAATTTCAAAGTGTACATTACGCTTCAATACATTTGAATAAGCAGGAAAAACTATTATGATTGGGATAAGAAATGTAAACATTTCAGATAATGTTCCAGCCAAGCCTTTTACAAATATGAAACATCAAAAAGAAATTCATGACAAAAATACAAAAGAAAAAAAATGTTTATACACACTGTGATCTGCACCACATACTGTACCCTTCTGCATCTTCAAGACCTCAGCAGCAGAATTTTAAACCCGCTGTAGAAAAGTATAAATGGGAACAGTTTTCTTGCCCATACCTGTAGTAAGAAGTTGGGAGTCATACACAAGTCAGATTGTAAATTATGTGTGCAAAGTTGTTGCTTCGATGACTGATAAAATTGTCTTCTGAAAACAGACGTCTAATGGAAAACTGCTCGTTTGGATTCAGCGCGACCAGACGCCTTAGCTCAAGCTGCATAACACTACTCCAAATTGTAATTCTATTTCCACTGAAGATATACCCATTTGTGATTACAAAAAAGCTACAATAACTTCCGGAATGCAAACAAATTGTTTGGATATTCATCATAACAGCTTTAAAAATTATGTGTGACTCACGGCTCGATGAACATGAGGCTTTTCTGCAACTCCTTTGCAGATTGATGTAGGCTGGCAAAGATACACTGAACCTTAATGAATAAAATAAAGGGGCCACAATTGTTCAGTTTGTATGCAACAAATTTATGGGAAGAATTTGATATCAATCTCAACACACATACACCCACAAACTCACAACACAAATTCACTCCAACTGCACAGGTTGAATTATCAACTTGGCAAAAGACAATCCACGGGGCTGTAGTTTTATTCAATTAACTGTCAAGATGCCTCTGATTTATAAAATGGCAGGGTAGCAATAACATGTCATTTTCTGTCCATTAGAATCGGATTAGACAGCTGATTTACCTTTTAATGTTTGTATCCAAATGGCTGAACACAAAAGCATGTCAAAGCATCCACACAACTGTCATACTATTAGAATAAATCAGTTTTAGCATATTCAAATTTGACATATTAACATGGTATTACTATAATTTGTTTAATTATTATTAGAAATATTACGATCATTGTTATTTTTATTATTACTGGTTGTAATAATATATTTATTTAGCAATTAGAATACAATTTATCATTATTATAACGCTATATTTTGTCATTATTATTAACAATTACCGCAGCTATTTGCTACATGCATCTCAAATACATTTCACTAATACTGCCTCAGGAATTTTACTTGGTTAAGATCGTGAATACAGACTTAATTTAAGGTCACTACTAATAACAACGCTAAACTAAAGTAAATATTATAACTTATGCAGTAAATTTGTTAATACATTACATCAGCACGTGATACATTAAGCCTCATTTTACTCAGCAACAACGACGTAATGCGACGAAAACTGTTACGTTATCAATCGCGAATACTATGAATGTAACAGAGCAAGTTATCTTTTAAATTATCAACTAATCCAATTAGAAAAACTAAATTTTGATTGCTGCCAGGATTAAATTTTAAATATCGTCCAATGCAGTTCCTTAACTTCACAGTAGCTATTGACGCCTGGTAGGATTCAGTTAACACTAAAAGTAGTAAGGCCGAAATCAAAACGTGGCTACCCTTTGGATTTATGAGCCGAAATGGATACAAACATTAAATCATATTGTAGATCTGTAAAAGCAACTAGTCTCTATAACGTAACGTATTTTACACAGCCCTCTGCAATAACGCTAAATCCATTCATGCAGGTCTGTCCATCACACACCAACACAAGACAGCCTCAGCAGTGGCTCCATCTTGGCTAGCTAACTAGCTAGCAAGCTACGGCAACTCACCATCCCTCGCTGTTCCCATTAGCTGGTCGAGCAAAGCTCTCATTTGAGCTTGGGCAGACATTATTGAGTCTCTCCGGTAGACAGCCCTAAAATTCAATCAACTAAAACCGTTCTTTAGTATTATTCTAGGTTATTTGATTATGTATTCGTCCAAGCATCGCCTCTCGTAGATTTCTCAATTTCGTGGACGATCCAGTTTCCGTTTCACATAAGGGAAGTGACGACGACACTGTTGTTTGAAAGTCATGGGAGGGCTATTGTGTGAAATTGACCAATCGTAGTGTTCAAGATTAAGTAAATTGACCAATCAGAGTGGCTTAAACACAAACCGGATACGTTGTGTGACATCGGGCCCTAACTTTTGTCTATCAGGCAGAAGCTATTTACAACTTCTCGTCCTCTTCATTTGTTCTAATCACAATTGATATTTAGTTTTACGAGAAAGAGTGTTGCACATCATGTTAATGACGTAATAGGGAGTTCTGTCATGGTTTGTATTTAAACATTTCGAGCGGTGGCTGAGAACTGCGCTACCCTAGAGGCATAGTTGCAGAAAATAGACCTCACTACTCAGTAGGCTTGCCTGGGATTTATTTACCTAGTTGAGGTTGACAGGCAGCTACATTTTTCTGTCAGGCCTACTACCTATTGTTAGCTCCATTAGTCACCACCTGATACAACAGTGGACGGTAAAGTAAGTAACTTCTATGTTCACTGTAAATTCATCATCGAACTTCAAGTGACGGGACTTTCGTGATAACACCCCGTATTCCTGCTTTTGTGTGGCATGGGCTTTGTTAAGTTAGTAAACGTAGCAACTTACCCAGGGGTTAACCTTTACTCAAAAGCTCGCTAACAACGTTAGCTATAAGCATTTGAACAGCTACCAGCAAGTGGTTTGCTTCATTTGCTTAGCTAACATTCTTTAAAAAAAAATAGAGGCACTTGGCTGACTAACTTACGCTCATACTTGTAAGAGTGATAAGCCTTTTCCTGGGGATAAAAAAAAAAACAGGATATGCAAGTCTGGGTGATAATGATAGTTATTATGTTTTGGTTGTGTAGGGAAATCTCTAGACTCACTGCTGGCACGTCTGAATAGGCTTAGATCCACAAAGGTTGATACAGCAGAACTAGCTAGACTAGACCTGCGTTTAGTTTTTTTATTCATGTACTATATCTGTGAATGTCAGCGAGTTTTGTCTGTCATTATTGTTGGTCACTTTGTGACTCCACAGTGGGACAAATAGAAAAGCAATCTGAATACCATGATGGAAAGATTCACCTTGTAGTAAATAAACAGGGTTTAACCAGCACTGTATTGAATAAGGTTTTGCTGTAATATCTTTTTCCTGTCAAATAGATCTGTGGGGTGGTAATGCTTTGAGGTGACAATGGAGACGACAGGCAGTGCCACAGAGGGTGACCCCCTGAAGAGGGGAGAGGATGGGATGGAGACGGGAATAACACCATCAACAACAAAGCTGAAGAAGAAGAGCTGCAAGGAAGCCCTGGGTTTTGCCAAATTCACCCATTGGCGAACCGCCGTCTTCTTCTTCTCCTTGTTCCTATGCCTCACCATAGTGTTTGCCTTCTCCTTCATCATCCCCTGTCCTGTCAGACCACAGTACCTCGTTTCCTGGAACAGGACTTTCTCTGATGCAGGTGTGTACATTTGTGGGCTTTTCATTGCTTAGTGGTGTTTAAAATGTCAGACTAACCACTGCCCTCTTCTGCTCCCTCACAGTAACATATGACTTCTTAGCTATTGAAGATACAAGCAGTGACAAGGTGATGGATGTCCTGTTTGTCCTCAAAACAACAGAAGGCAGTCAGAACAATACATGTGCTGCTGCAGGTATAAGGAGTTATTCAATTTTAATCAAATTTTCTGAGGAAACAAGTGTTTATTTCCTCTTTACGTGTATGGTGGCTCTGTAATATATTTGTTTGTTGAAATTCAGACACACTGTTTTTTTTTTTACAGGTCTACCCTCGCCATGCTTGTTTGTGTTAGCAGTGGATGGGACAGATGGAACAACCCTGTGGGAGCGTCCGCTTGATCCTGAGTACCACTGGGCCCAGTGTGGACTGGACAAAGAAACATCCAGAAACTGGGACTGTCTGCTGTCCCATTCTGACCAACTCACAGCAATTGACAAATTCACTGGTTTGTGACACGTCACTTTTTCTCGATATTATGTATACTACAAATTACATCGGATCTTCAGAGTCAATATTCATATACAGATATTAACAATCTATGTCGTCATAGCATCAAAACTATCTTGTTGGTTTCTACACTAACTGTCAGTCATTTCTATCTTAACATATTTTAAAGCAACACAAAACACTAGAGTTGTTTTGATACTTGCCATTTATTTTTTTTATTATTTAGACATATGTAAAATGATCTAATCCCTGTGTGTAAAATTTTGTATTATAGTGAATTTCAAATTGTTTTGCTGCTATGTGTTTTTGTGAAAATTGCTGTTGTCTATGTATTTCTTTCATTTATTGCAGTGTCGACAGGTTGGAGTTGTTTTAACAACTAAAGTTAGAATAAGGATCTAAAGAATTGTGAACATTAAAGACACACATTTTGGTAATAATAAATGTGTATTTTGCTCACTAAGCAAAGTCCATTTACTGATGATTCCTGAGATGAGAGTTAAAAGTTCAGAGAGAAGTTAGTAAGTGTGCCTTGAGTCAAGATGACTTTGTTAAGCTACTATTCCAGTGGTCAGAAATTGACTTCCCCATTCAAAAAAGAAAACTGTTTTGGTTACAAAACTGGATAAACTAAAACAAACTGATGCATGTATTCAGGCGATGTCAGGTGGCAGCAGCCTCAGCCCTCTGGTCTGCACAGCAGTGTACCTGTCCTTAGTGTCCCAGATCTGGATGGGGATAAGGTCAGCGATGTGGCTCTGGTGGCATCTGACAACACACAGGTAAAGATCAGTGTTGATATTTATTACTGCTGTGTTAGTTTCCTTGCTCTGCTAATTTCCTACAGTGTAAGAATTCAGTTACGTTGTACTTTTGAAGTTTTCCTCTATAACAATCTGCAGAAACAGGTTTGAAATATGCAAATAATAAGCCTTGGCAGTGAAATCATATGCTAATAGCAAGATCAAATTCACCTAATTGTAATGTCTCTTGTCATATCTACAGACTCAGCTGATATTCATTTCAGGGAATACGGGTGTCCAGATTGGTTCTACAGTGGTTCTTGACTCCATAGAGACGGCCAATCATCTTCTCCATCACACTACGGAAGGTTCTCACTATGTACTACTACAAAAAGGTTTGTATCTGAAATCATCTATGACTATCACAACAGCTTATCGCCCATCAGCAGTTAGGAGGAGTGCTACACTCAAAGCATCTCAGAAGTATCTGTAATTATGCATCTGGGATTTGACTTAAAGCTGTCCTCAGGGTGTGTGTCATTTTTGTCAGGAGTTTTTCTTAGGTGGAAAGTAGTGGAGAGTAGAGACCGTGTCCTGGGGGAATATCACAGGCCCTGGTTATACCTGAATTATATATGCATCTTGGATGATCTGATCACTAGTGGAGGGATCATCAGTTTACTCCTAGCATCAGAATGCATCTCCACATGTGTCTCGAGTGACCACTTGTGATAAGATCTTACACCCCTACTCTATTTGCAAGCAAAAACATTAATAATTTCTTTGAAAAGACCAAATGTGTTGCTGTTTTAAAGTGATCATCATTTAATGTCGTTTTATGTAAATGCGGCATTTTTATTCTTAGTGGAATGTTTGATAGTGTGTTTAAACACCTCATTTTCATTTTAGCTTTATTTGATACAAAATACAAATACAGTTCTGATACACTGCTGTACATAGATGTTCATAGTTAGATGCACTGTCTCCACCTGATGACAGCAGTGTGAGTAATCTTGTGCTTATTCACAGACACTGGCTTGTATGGACTGGCGCTATGGAGGATTGCTGCAAAGGCTAAACCAGGGATGGAGGTGGGCCTTAAGCAGGACAAACACTGGGAGAAGAATGCCAATCCGACATCTGGGCTCGTACCCATCTACGAGTAAGAAGCAACCTACCTTAACCTGTTGATTATCACTTCAACAACACACATTTCACTTATCAGCTTGTCGTCATTGTGCCTGTAGCCAGAGAATTTTACTAGTACTTATTTTTTCTGTTGTAGGTCTGACTCCGTAAAACGTGTCCTAAGAACAAGTCAAACAGATAATCTGCCCAACCTGCTGATTGTGACTGGGATGGAGGTGGCATTAGTTAATGGAAAAACATTGCAGCTACTGTGGAGATTCAATACCAGCTCAGTTCTCAGGTAATCCTTCTGTTTTATATTGCAAGAACAAATAAGTTGTAGCTGAAAATATTCGTTGATCATCAGAAAAACAGTTGGCAACCATTTTCATCACTGCCTTCTGTGATTGAAAATCTTCACACTTTTCTGATAATTAGATGATTAATCTTTTAAATGAGAAAATATCCAGCACGTGAATTGATAATGATATCAATAATTCCAGCATATTGTTGTTTAATGGGTCATTAAGTAATTTTTCAACAAAATCAACATCTGGCACATCTTTTGTTGAATGTTATCTAATGTTAAAACCCTCATATAGTTATATTACAGTCTTTTTTTTGTTGTTGGGAGAAGCGTTTTGAGTCACTCATGTCTTCTCCTCTGTTCATTCAGTGAGCCATCCTTTGGCCACTTTAACAAAGATGATATACTTGATGTTGTGGTTGAGGATGATATTGGCAACTACACTAAGAGGGTAAGTTGGATATTTCCTATCTTACGTTTTTTTTCTATGTCCAGCATCTCTCGTATACTGATCGATTTGAATCATTAACTGTACCATTTTTTGCCCTGTGTGTAGGTTATAATTGTTGATGGGAAGTCTGGTGGTGTGCTGTGGGAAGTCGACCTTTTGGCTACTCCAAACTCACCGAGACCCGCCTCAATATACACCGCCAACTCCTTCTCGATTTTCGTGTTTTGGGGCATGATGCCCTCAGAGACCAACTCAACTGTGAGAACTCTTCCTTTATTAAAGTTGCATCCCAGCAGATTTCTCACAAAATGCTAATCGGACTCAAATGTTTCCATCCAGGTTCCATTAACTAGCGACCGACGTACTTACATGCTCCATCCTCTCTATTCTAAAATCCTCCTGGAGTCGCCCAGTACCATCGACAACATCATTACATTTAGAGGTGCTCTTTGCCCTTGAATTCCTTATGCTCTTACAAAATGATCAATCAACTACGACAAACATGTGAATGAGTGGTTGGAGGGATGAGGAAACACAGCTCTTTGTATGATCTGTATTTGTGTGTTTATCTTAGCCACGCTGTTGGAGCATGGACGCCATGCCGCCTACATCCTGCTGACAGGTGCTGGAGAAGAACCTGAAGGCACCGTGGTCCTCAGCAAGCGAAAACTGAAGCAGGACGTTCCTTACAGCAATGTACTCCGTATCGGCACCGGCGGAGCTTCAGAGACCAACGAGGACATCAAAGAGGCCTTCAACCGACTCCGCTTCAGAGATTGGTAAAAGGACCAAATGAAGCATGTTGTACATCCTTGATGCTAAAACCATTGTGGCATGGTTGAACTTGGAATACTTAAGTGTTTACCATAGCTATAGCTATACACCATACTGCTGACAACCAAAACAATCCTGTGTTTAGAGCCGACTTGATTTCACAGGGTTCTTCCTTTGACTTCCATTTGGAAAAAACTGTGCATCTGTTTTCAGACCTGACTGCATTCAGATTTCACCCAGTGTCAAATGAGCTACTATTACAATCACGTAACACAAATTGTTCCTTTCCTGCTGATAAAACCAGAAAGAGTGCCTCACTTGCTGTATTTACTTTTAGCACTTTGTATGTGTGAATGCAACGCTCTTCTTTAATTGCTGTGGGTGGTTTATTATTTGGATATATGCAGCTTTCTGTCACACTGGGCTTTAAAAGTAGCACATGGATGCCACAACAGGCGGCAATTCCTTTGTTTCAAATGATAGTAGCCTTAAAGGAATGGTTACACCGTCTTAGGGTTTCTTTTGTGTCGTTGCATTTCCTCAAACCGTACAGTAGAACTGATACAACAGGATATATACTGAATGGGGTATAATTTTTGTTGCATATTCTGTTTGCGATATTATTTTGTATTAGGTAAAGCATGTGTGTCCCTCACCTACTAAATCCAAGATGCTGTAACCAGTGATGCTCTTGAATGCACACTGACTAAACCTTTGAGACACTCTGTGCTCCGAAATATTGACTTATTACTGAGGGGTTTACGGCTCCTTTATGAAGCCATTTTTGAGTGAAATAAGTAAAAGTGTTTTTGCTGTACATTAGTGTTTTGCACTTGTGTGGCGTGTCTATTTTGAAGCTGGCTTATGTTTGTTTGTTTTTTCAACTGAGCAATATTAAACAGTTTTAAAATGAACTCTTGGTCCATTTCAATCACCTAATAATGTATTATGGAGGCAAATACAGTGAATGTTGAAAATATCTGTGACAGCTGTTGATTTAATAATGGGCATCAGCTAAGGATCATTTCTCATGCAATGTAATCACCAGTGGACTTCAAGAAAAGAGGGAGAACCTTGTGTGTTTGATGAAGGGAGGTGCAACACTGATTTGGTACATTTGTTTTTTCCTCAATAACAAACTTCAAACCTGACAAAACAAAATCAGATGAACATAATTCATCTAATATTGATTGCCTTAATAATATTAATTTACAATATAATACCATTACAAATAATTTATTTAATCTCTTCACATTTTAGCCGTATTAAACATTTGTTACAAAGCAAATAAATACTTTCCAGTAACCTTATAATTTCAGGAAAAAAAAGCAATTATTGATGAGGACAGAAACGTTCTCTTAATAATACAAAAACAAATGTTTGCTACTCTCTTGTGTTGTAATGTTGACACTTGTTAATTGCAGCCATGCGCAGTGAAGCGCAGCCAGACCTTCGGTGCGTTTCGCTGTCCATGGAGGCACTGAGGTCAGTCACGTATCACTGTGCGCATGATACCAGGGCGTTGCTTAGTCACCGTGAAGCACAGCTGCTGATGGGACCCTCCTCTCCTAAATAAGTGTAGGGAATGAATGGAAAGTCGCTCCCTATATCGGAGTAACGGGATCGTTAAACAGTCGCTGAGACGAAGCTGGAGGAGAGCTGCGCGGTGCGGCTGCGGGGTCATGTTGAGGATACCGGTTGCAAGCATTTGCCCATCATCCCATCAGAAAACTGGGATTAATGTTGCAACACAACACACCCTCGACCATTTGCAGACCTGGGATATTAAAGTTATTCCTGATGACGCTATGTGAAACCGAACACAACACAAATATATTGTATAAACGACCGTTCACGTCAAGGACTGCGCTCTTCCATTCATTCGGAAATATTTCACTTGACTCAAACAATGTCAGCTGCTGCGTCTCCACATGACCTTGCAGCTGTAATTCCTAGAAATGAGCTCCAGCTTTGGACAAAGTGACACATTTTCTATCCGCTCGCGTGTGATTTATTCAACTGAAGATGTCTGGAGCTCAAAATGCACAGCATTAAAAGTCCAGCGGTGACACCTGACAGAGTATGGCAGCCTACTTAGTTCAAACTATTAATGATTCACAAAATATGACAGAATACTTCCGCGTGTGAACAAAAGTTCACAGATGTATGTTAAATATGTCATCAAACATTAAACTTTAAAAAAAAAAAAAAACCTGCTGTGGTGTCTTGACTGCTTCTCATTATCCCCGCACATCACCTGTGTGATCATTACTGTCAGCCTGAGACGTGAGACTGTGCGGAACATTCCAATGTGACCTGCAGCCGCCATACCGCTGTGATTGGACTGCACGGCTGAGGCATCCTCAGAGTGGAGCGCGCTTCGGGCGCACGCTGCTTATCAGAAGAATGACACACTTTCCGTCCGGTATAAAAGTCACTTTGAGTTCGAGCCAGCAGCCGCCACACAAGGTAACGTTAACCTGCATGTCTCTAATTCTGTTTTATATATATATATATATAATGTATAACTATTTCTCTTGAGACACACACCAATTAATCACCTCCGTAAAATGAATGCCAGTACTTGTTTGTATGTGATAGAAACAGAAACTGGATAATGTGAAGAGGAAATGATTTGAAAGGCCTGGAAAATATTTGCCCTAATATTTTAAGGTGAGCCTGTAATCGGTGCGCATCCTCAGCCTCAGAGCCTTCATGCGACGTCTGTCCACACACTGTACATGTTATGTGCATACCAGGGCAACAGCTGTAGGGGTTTAATGTCGGTCTCCCATGACACTTGTTGGTTGAATATGTACGGAGCTTTCGCTGGGTAAAAAAAATTGCCTTTCCCTTTGCATCCTGCAGTATCTATTCATATTCTCCTCTCAGAGCTGAAAATGGCAGAGGACATTAAGGCAAAACTTGATAATTATCGCACCGCACCCTTTGATGCCAGATTCCCCAACCAGAACCAGACCAGGAACTGCTGGTCCAACTATGTGGGTAAGACCCTTCAATGTCAAGCAGTGTTTCCAGTCATTGAATTAATAATCCATAAAGTATCTATCTATCTATGTAAATATTGTATATAATATTGTATTATTGGACCCTTGATTAATATTGCTTTAAATAAAGTCAGGTCAAAAATTCCCTTCTCTCAATCAAATCCAGGTATTTAAACATGTTGCCCTCTGACCCTTGGACTGAAGGGGATTTATTGACATGACCCTTTGCCTTGAAACCTGGCTTGAGGCCACTTTTTATATTATCTATATATATTATATATTCATTGTTGTTATTGTTTGTCTTTTAATAGACTTTCACCGCTGCCAGAAAACTCTGGATGCAAGAGGCATGGACACCGCCCCATGTGAATGGTACAGAAGGGTCTACAAATCACTCTGCCCCTTATCCTGGGTAAATCTTTTTTCTTTTCTTTTTTTTTTATAAAAACAACTGTGTCCAAAAAGTCATAGGCAAGAGGACTAGTATACCGGCAGAATATACATGGTACTCTCACTCATGTGGGCTGAGTTTGTTTGACTGGGGTCAAAAAACTTAAATCGTTCCTCGCATTCCTGCGAGTCTCTCTGTTCTGGGAGTCACAAGTGAGTCAGAGGAAAGTCTCCCTTTAAATAATTATAAGCCCAATAAGGAAATGTTACTGTCTGAACCTCTGTGAAAAAAAGACTGTTTATCTCCCATTACATTTCTGTCTGAAAATGTCATTCCTTTAGATCCAGAAATGGGATGACCAGAGAGAAGAGGGGATTTTTCCGGGAAAAATCTAGCACTGCCATCTCCAAAGCTGTCGGCCTGCAAAGATGAGATCTTTTCGGCTAAATGTTTAAGTGGTGGGAGACCATGTGGCTCCATCACCACCCTTCCATGTCTGATGCTCTGATCAAGGACCACTCTGTAACTGGTCATTCCTAACAAATATGAAATGTATGTCAGATGCTGCATTAAAGTAACTCAGGATATATTTAAGTAGCTCCGTTGTCCCTTATGTTTTTTTCTCTTTATGCTGTTCATCCCTCAAGAGAGTATTCATAAGTACTTTAATTCAGAATTGTGTCAAGTAAGGACATGACAATCTAAATACAGGCTTGTAGCACAAAGATAAGACGAGTTCATTCACCCCCGTTTAAGGAGGTTTATCCGTTGAGCAGCTCTTCATCGCCTGGTCATCATGACGGTCTAAAAAAAACAACTATAAAAACAATACAAACAAATCTATTTTAAATGTTTATTCATTCAAATAAACTTAAATCAAATATACATATTTACTCAAGATTAGAAAAATAAATATTTCAAAACACTAACGGTCTCACGTAGAATAATAGCCACCACCTTACACAGCAGGACTGAGATAAAGAATGATGGAAGCTGTTGCTGTTGGACACACTGGAATCAAATACATAAAACTGCATTTCATATACAGTTACCCCTATTGTGAGAAAGGAGTGTGAAATTATAAAGCCTAAAAAGTATTGATCATTTAAGGATTATAACAGCAGGTAATGCTGAGGAGGCTTTCTCATGCAACAAGTTAATACAGTAAATATTGATTTAAGAGTAAAACACCAACCACAAAGTATTATAGAGAAAGAAGAATGAGATATATCACTTCAAAGATCTTTCTTCTCAGTCTGAGGTAAGGTTAGAGTATTTGCATATAGAAGTCACCTGTTACTGAATCTACTTTATATCTAAACAGGCAAATACAGATTTCCCTTTTCTATTTCAAACCAAATTACTCAAACTGCTTTACTGGCTCAAGAAATGTTTGCCTCCAAAAACAGTCTACCTCATACAGCAAAGTAGTTAAAGGTCACTTGGATTGCAAACGAGTTACTTTTCGATCTGATGCTATGCAGAAAAAAAAAATATACACAGACCTAATTTAGTAAAGCCAAACATATGTTAGAGATTCAAAAGTGGAACCTGCAGCTTCAATTTTCATTTTAATCAAGATGAAATGTACAAAAATCCGACCAACTCGAATTGTAACACTTTAGCCATCACATTAATATAAATATAAATATTACAAAGGTGAAACCCTGACTGGAAACACCTCCCCAAGTAAATCCATTTGCCAATAGATAAAAAAAAAAATATTAGATATAAATTAGTGTCTGCATAGCATTAGGATTGGTTGGTGCACTGGTGGTCGTGTTGGTCAGGTCACATATAATACCCATTAGGAAAAGAGCTGATCGTCCAGAGTCATCAGTGGATAGAGTGTAAGTTAAGAGTGTATTCATGTGGTACTGGAGCTGTTTCTTTGTCTTTAATATGTATAATCCACGAGCAGTATTTAAATATGCAGCACAAAAGTCACAAGTAGCAGCCACAGATATAGTGTTTAGCACTAGGCACAAAGATAAGGCTGATAAAAATGCAGCCTTACAGGTTTATCCTGGCACTGTGGGGTATGGTGGGGTGGGGGACCAGTACAACCATACAGTTCCGTGTTTCTGGGGTGGGCATGTTTTCACACCAAGGAAAGGGGAGTAATCCATCCATAATGTGGAATCTTGTATGTATGTGTGTTTGCAAATCTATTGTTTTCTGGCCTCTTCAATCGGGATCATGGCTGTGTGTCTCTGCTTTGGGTCACCCACCAAAAAATGGGCGTATAAGGTCAGCCATAGTTCTTCCTTTCAGCTGTGCTCTGTTCCGTATGAGCGC
Organism: Chaunax sp. Z400; assembly: GCA_037577475.1. Classification (NCBI taxonomy): domain Eukaryota; kingdom Metazoa; phylum Chordata; class Actinopteri; order Lophiiformes; family Chaunacidae; genus Chaunax; species Chaunax sp. Z400. The sequence continues at coordinate 12,302,834 of CM075203.1, forward strand.
TGAATCCACACTCGTCGGTTCATGTCTTCGCCTGTCACTACCTTCGCTTTCCGTGTTTTCCGCCATCAGTCATGCAGGTTTTAGGACGAAGAGCTGCATTTAAAGCAGAACAAAAGAAAAAAAAGAATTTAGATTTTAGTTAAGAATTAGTGCAGTAAAAGTTTACAGCTGCTGTGTAATAAAAGGTCCAGTTGTTTCCCTCATTTACCTGGATCTGCTGTCTGTTTCTTCTTGCTGTGATGGATTATCTGATTCTCATTGGTCATCTTCACATCCTGATCCTCCATGTAATTACTGAAACACGGCACGACAATGAACAGACAGCAAAAACTATTAATTTTTCGTATCAATGGAAAACTGGGGGCAGGGTAACAACACAAGATGGAGGGCTGACTGATGACAAAGCTTGAAGCCAGCAGGTCCAGGCCTTGAGACCGAGGAAGGGGCTGGAGAGGCAACAAAAGGAGAGAGAAGGGGAGACAGGAGTGGAGGAATTACAAGTCAAGTGTGAGGTAAGGAAGTTATGGGATCGCTGGGGGTCATTTGAGGGTACTGGAGGAATCTTGGATACAAGAATTGACCACAGGGAGGTGCTGACACAGGGCTTTCAGGCGCTCTGCTACTCACGGTTGGTGGTGTCTTCTGCCACGGGGGCTGAGGTGGAGAAGAGCACATCTCTGTTCAAAACAACTCACCAACTTTTGGACAATGGGGTTGAATCTGACCTTCTTTGTCAATCCATTGGTTTCTCTGTTTTATACTTTGAATTATACATCAAATGATCTTGAATAAAGACAAACAAAGCAGTCAAATACACATCTATAGCCTAAAAATCCAGCTACCTGATGACGGTGTTTCTCTCCCGGTGTGCGATGTAGGCATTGTCTGAGAACAGGATGGTGTGGTAGGGCACCACTGGATCACAGGTGGGCAGAATGCCTCGTGCCACATGGCTCACGCTGTTCAAGATGCCGTTATACACCAGGAGGTCATCCACCAGCAGCTGTGCATGGAGACAGACATACAGATTCCTGCTTGAGGTCTGAATTTTAAAAAAAGCAAGAATGAGTGCAGACAGACATGCTTACCCCAAACTCCTTGACTCCCCTGTGTGGCGTCTTTGAGTAGTTCCACAGTTTGATCATGGACACAGTCACTGGTTGATCAAAGATGACGTACACACGGTTCACCTAATGTGAGATAATCAATACACTTAAACAAACGTACTGGGAAATTCTCTTGTGAATGTGTAAAATGCACAAATTCTCTCAAATCCTCACCAGTCCAGGGAGCACTGGGGCTAACCACATGTGTCTTGCATCGAGGGTACTGTTGACTCCATCTATTAACTTATCTGGAGTCCTTACATCGCCACTCACATTGTCCAGTACGTTCACACTGTCTGGAAAGGCAGCTATGTCTGGTGAACATAATGTTGAGGAACAGAGACAAATTTGTACACATTAAAAGTACCTCCTGTAGCTCAGTCATCGAAATGGGAATGACTGTGGAGCATTCAGGACCTTTTATAGTTGTTTTTTTTTAACTTAAATGTGTCTCCTCTCTCTACATCTCTCTAATCAAACTTTTTTGCTCTTACGGAGAAGGCAGAAAAAAAGAGAGAGATGAAACGTCGGAATTTCTACAAGAGATTAATTAGCATAGATATAGACTATACTATACTTAATTGCATTTCAACAGGATGATTATAGCATCTCCATGTGATTTGTCCAATGTGACGCTAAAACAATAATCCCTCATGGTATTGAGCACAGTTTTGATATTCAAAGCCCTAGATAAGAGATATGAGGAGAAACTATTTCTCAGCCGTCATATATTCTAGCTGCTGAAGAGACTTTAGTTTAGCGAAGACAGACGTATGAAGAAAGGATACTGTTGTCACTGAGACTGAGCTTCTCATGGTTCTGGTCATAAAACTCGAGGCCGTTGAGGCCGACGTAGTATGGGTCTCCCCAGGTTGTCAACAGCTGCAGCTGAAAGATGACTGATGGGAGAAGGTCAAGGAACATACAACATGTAAAACACATATCAGGTCTGGGTGGTGTCCAAAGTCACTGCACTATGTCCACCCTCCAAGTACCCATTCAATTTAGGCTCAGATAGCGTTTTTCTTTTTTTCAATTTAACACAGTAAAATAGGGGATTTTACCCTAATTATGCAAAAACTACTGAAATATTTTCCAAGAAACTTTGTGGAGGAGTGGGGCATGGGCCGGGCAAGTTAAGCAGACATGTGTAGGATTGTTTGGTCTTAGTGGAAGTATGCATTACATGCTTGGAGTATGAAGACTTGGTCAGACAAACAATTTAAAGACGTAAAAGTTGGTTTGTGGGAATTGTGATGTTAATTTTTTTCATAATTTAAGGATATTCTATAGACAAAAAATAAAAATCAATTGCTGAATTAAAAAGAGTACAGTACTTGGTGGATTATTCAGTGCTGGTTTATGTCTGTCTAGCTCTTATTGTACAGCAGCTAAATAAAGATCCCCCTCATACACATACATATTTTGAGTCAGCAGATCGAGGTTATATGGTGCAGAGCATCATAGCTTGTTGCAACACATGGTGGTCTGCTGGGTTTCACTGGGGAAAGTTTTTGGCTGACTGCACGAGTCGAAGAAGAACTCCCAACATTACTGATAGAGGCAAATGCTGTGTAAGCAGAGATGTTTGCGTGGTGCATGACATTCACGTGCTTCGTCGACATTTTTTGGCATCTCAGTAAACTGAACGATAAAAACACAGAGCAAAGAAGAAAATCTTCTCACTCCATTTGACAAATTGCATGGCTTCAGATCTAAGCTCATACTCTGCTCCTCCTTTGTGGAACAGGACAGGCTTGACATGTTTCCCTCGTGCAGTGGACATTCAAACAGCAGTACACTTTCTGACCTGATATCTCTGCATCTGAAAACTCTTGTCGAGAGAATTAATCACTATTTTTCATCTGAGTCTTTTGCGCCATTTGACTGGGACTGTGACCCTTGGAGTTCATGTGCACTGGAGAGCTCAAAAGACAAAGACAAAAGAGTGTGTGTGTGTGTGTGTGTGTGTGTGTGTGTGTGTGTGTGTGGGAGTGTGTGCGTTTGCCGCCAGAGGGTTGCAGAGTGTACGTTTTTAAACACGTTTTAGAATGGGGTGTCTGGAGATTTTGCAAACTTTTAAAGGGTGCCGTGACTGAAAAAAGATTGAGAAACGCTGCACTAAGGAATGCTGGGGAAAGTTATAAACATAAAAATTCAATGTAATTCAAGTGACAACGCACACATCGACAATAAACACAACTGTACACATGTCCATGTCACAGGGATACATCCACAAGGCATGATGGGAGCTTCGTAGTCCATGCTGGCCTGTTCTTGTCTCTTAGAGCTTCCTCTGAATTGGAGATAATATCATAGTTTAATTAATGTATTTTCAAACTCTCTGATGAAATATCAGCACATGCTACTTCAAATCATGCCCCCTACTTGTAGTAGCTCTCTGCGCTCTTGTTGTTGGTGGGCGTCTGGAGGAAATCTATGAAGAGGATCTCCTGAGCAAAGTCAAAGTGACAGTTTCCTGGTCCTTTCCTGATGAGGAGTCCCTCTGATGGGGAGATGGCAACATCGTCCATGTACACATGGATCACCTTCACCTGGAACAAAGACGGAGAGATTTGTGTATTTTTGTTTGTATTCTCCTGCATAGAACCTTTTTTGTTAAAGGTAAGTTTATTATATACACCGTTTTATTGTTTGGTATAAATAGTTTACAATCATCATTTAAGGGAACTTGCATTGGTCTCTTGTTACCACTTCATCATCCTAGTAAACACTGTTTGAGTCACACAGATAAGTGTCTCACCCCTCTATAAGAGTCCTCAGGGGACTTGTTATAGTTCCAGATACGGAGTCCAGCGATGGTTTGGGCCTTGCTGAACGTCACGTTTAAGGTGTGGGGCTGTCCATAGGAGAAAGGAATCAACCACATGTGCTGGTCATCCGTGGTAATGTTGATGCCATCTATAAGCCTGGGGTAATGAAAACAGTTACTGAAAACAACACCAAACGCAATAACGACCTTTTTTATGTCTGTGATTGTGACATTAGATTTTTCTTGAGAGCAGTGAAGGGAAAAGTAAAGGGGCACACGAGTGAAATATGACTTTGAAATGTATATGAAGAGAGTAGAGTGACAGAGCGGGGAGAAAGGAAAAGGCTCATCAGTAAGGTTACTGTATTATTGCTACTTCTACTGATGTGAAAACAGAAATGTAATAAATGAGAGTCAAATGACAGAATATTGAAGACTCTCAATGCATATAGTGTCAGTCATACTTATCAAGGGTGCGCAGGTCGTGTCCATACTCCAGCAGGTCATTTAGGTCTCTGGGTGAGGCAGCCATCATACTGAGGTCTAAAGGTAAACTCTCTCCATCCTGTCCCACTACCTCCAGTCCTGTCAGGCCCATGTAGTGGGAGTCCCCCCAAGTCAACACCAGCTCTAGTCTAAGGCCTGGGGTGGGGGGAGGGGAGACGGTTATTGTAAGTATCCAAACAGGAAAAAGGAGACCTGAATATGTAGTGACAGGATGCTGCTCATCTACTCACACTTTCCAGTGTACATCCCAGGAATAAGCTCCATGTTTTCCACAGACTGGCTCATAGTTGGATTTAGGTGGAGTTTCGACTAAGACAACAGGTTAACACATGAAAACCAGTACTGTTTTACATCGTCCGGCTGACAGTGGGATGACTAATAACAACACTTTGCTAAAATATATGGTTTCGAATGTCCTGAGTTTTAAATGGTTTTGTTTGGTGCCTAAATTTACAATCATTTAAATCTGACACTTAACACTAACACAGTTTAATCGAAACTAGAACATTTGTGTCCAAGGACATAGATGCCCCTGTTACTAGAAAAACTCAATTTGTGTTAATCTGGATAGACCATGTCCCCATCATTGGGGAATGTGAGCAAAATGACAAAAAAATTGCTCAAGTTAAAATCTACCTAAAATGTAAAAATAAGCAAATCCCAAAAAACAACGAGATACACATCATTAGGGTGCTGACAAATCATGTGTGAAATTTCAATGAATTCTGAATTCGGTGAGATGTGAATAGACAATAGCCCATAATGTACGGATGGACAGAAGGAAAGACGAACATCTAAGGGTGACCCTTCAGTTCATGCCCCCTTTGGCGGGGCATAAAAACTATATAAAGACTTTTATGAAAACCTGTACCCACTGCTGATAATGTCTGAGCTTACTGTAATGTCTTCCTCTCGGAAACCGGCCTGGGTGAAGGGTCTTTCCTCTCCTTCCCCATCAGCGGTACGCGGTCTCTGGAGCTCCTCCTCATGAACCCGACCCTCAGGACCGTCACCTTCACAGAGGAAGGTTTCGTCATAATGCGACATAGCCTCCAGGATCTCGTCATCGGTGGTGAACAGGATAGTGTCACCAAATTGGTCCAGCCCTGAAACGACAGCAGGATGAAGAAAAGGTCGAAGAAAAATAACACACAAAAGGAACACGAAGACTTGTGAGGCTGTTCCTGTTCGCCTACCTCCTGACAAGGTCCCAGAAGCCTTGGCAATCTCACCCCTGAAGATACACCTTCCATCCAACAGCATCTCCACCTCCTTTACCCCTCGGAAGGAGTGAATGCGTGACTTGTTGTAGTTCCACACTCTGATCATGGCCACCTGGTAGGATGCTCCAAAATCCAGGAAAATGGTGTGGCTTCGGCCAGGGGTGAAAGGTGCTAGCCAAAGATGCATGTCATCCTGGGTGCGATTGGCACCATCAATCAAGTTAGTGACCACGCGTGGATCTTTGCCGTACGCGGGAAGAATATTGATGTCTGGAGGGTCAGCACAGATATAATTAGGTTGTAGGGGCTCTCCACTGGAACTGAATACTTCAAGACCATTGAGGCCCACGTAGTGGCGGTCACCCCAGGTGGACAAGATGTTGATGACCAATTTTTGACCCTGGGGCAGCTCTGGGATCTCAAACTCATCGTCCCGCTCCATGGATGGATCATCATCAGGACCATCACTCAGTGCCCCATGAGTGGTCAGGGAGGAATGTGGGCTGATGGGTGCTGTGGAGGAGTTTACTGGGAGTGTGGGTGGACGACGGCCCTGGCGCTGGAGGTACTCATCAAAGATGTCGCCTTCGAATTCCATGTTGGAGATGCGTCCACGTTGGCTTTGGTTGAACTTAGTGAGAGAGTCCCAGGACTCCATGAGGGTGTCATCCCGCTGCCTGTGGGCCAGAGGAGAGCGCTGTCTCCTGCTGGTACTCACCAGTGACAATGGCTCCTCTGTAGGAACAACAAAGATAATCTATTAATTACTCAAAAGCCACAGGAAATTCCTTCACATAATCAGACATGGAATACAAGTAGAAGTCATAACATGTTAATATGTTTGTGCAGCCATACACCAAAGCATCATCTCTGGTGAGTTTGAATTTCATTCAATTGTAAAATGTTTTCACAGACAAGATAAAGAGGATCTGGGCGATACAGTGGAAAAGGACAGCCCAGTAAGGCTGAATCAAGTAGTTTGTTTATTTCTAGTCTGAGAGACTGTTCATTCACATGCGTCTCTAATGACTTAAATTCACACAGCCACCATACAATGGAAATAACTGAGCTAATCAAGTTTTATTTTCACCTTGGAATGTCATACAATGAAAGGCACAAATGAACTTGTTACCTCAAGACAAATAGCATTGTTGGCAGATTGCTACTGTATCTCGATGCACAAAAACTGTGGCAATGACAAAAAGTAAAACCTAAGTTAATGTAGCATTGCTTTTATTATTTATATATTAGCATATCAATATGCTCCTACATAGGGTCACAAAACATCTATGCTTGCGTCCACCTGTCAACCACCTGAACAAATTATTTTCACAGATTTAGAGACTTGCACCCACACGGAAATTCCAATTCACTTCTACCAGTGGCTCAGGATTTATCAGGACGGCTGCTTTATTCCAAACACATTCACCGTGAATATAGACTGTGTGTGATCTTTTGAATGTGTATAAGAACACAGAAAACTTGCATTATGTCAGCATGTTGGGAGATTTAAATAATTAAGTTAAGCTGCTGTCACGTGTGCACAAACGCCACAGACATGCACTTATCATTTCTGTTGATAGGGGATCACTGCATCTAATGTATTTGATATATTCCTCATTAATTATGTATTATTTCATCGACTATTAATCAGAACGATCATTTCTATGAAATGGACTGCCCGTGGTGACGTACGGCTCAGTTAAATATCGGTGCATTTTGCCACATGCATGGCGCAGAGGATTGGGAGGAGCAGCAGGTCGACCAGCCAAGGACCACATACCTGTCCCTCAAAGAGACGATCGCTGCTGTTTAAATGGCAATGTGTCAGGTTGAGGTGCACCTCACTTTGAAAGGGAACGGGAGATGACATTCTGCTTGGTTTCACTCATGTTACACCCAAAACACATGAATAATTAGGGACAACAACTGCTTTGCATCTTGTACCTTAGTTTGCAGCCGGATTATCTGCCATTTAACTGGCACAAGGGCCTTAAAGTAAAAGATAACGATAATAACACTGCAAAGCCTTTAGCTGATAGTTATGTGGTTGAAGAATCATCATGTAATGTCTGATTCGGCTTTCTTCTACTTCCCTAACTGATGATTACCAATGCAGTTTAATAATCAAGAGATTACTATAATGAATACAGAGGTGTCAGTAGTCCTAAGGGTCAATAATCGCTGAAATAGGGGACAAAATGATGTACAGGGGTGAAATAATCTTATATAAAGGTGTTCCACTGTGTTTAAATATCATAACATTAAACATGGCAGTAGCTTTTCCTACCAGTGTTTGAAAATGCAGTAGCTCTGTTGTGCTGCTCCTCTGCCTGGCTACCCGTGACTGCAGTGTTTCGGAACGAGCTCCTGCGTCCGCTGATGGGCCTGTCTGGCTTTGGCTCTCCAAGCTCATCCAGCAGGTCGCAGCTCAGGTCCAGCGAGTTAGCTCTCCACTGACCCCCGTTGACTTTTCTCTCCATGCCCCTGCAAACTCGGCCTGGGTTGCATGGCAGCTCCGATAGCATTGAAGAGGATGAGACAGACGCAAATTTGGGCTCTGCAGAATGCTGAGGCACCAGCCAACGGGGCCTCTCCCTGCTGGACTCGCAGCCCTCTGGAGCTCCTCTGTTCAGGGGCTGCAGCCACTGGGGGGCCACCCGTGATGAGGACGGCTGGGTGGTAACTGTCTGCTCCATGGGTGCAGGCGGTTCCACCTGCTGCCGGACAGAGAGTGGCTCTTCTGATACAGACAGGTCAAAAGAGTTTCTCTGTGTGGAGGAGCGATGAGATGATAAAACCCCAAATGTTGATGGAGTGATGGGTGGTAGCAGCGAATGTGATTTCTCTTCCATGTCTATCATAGCATGGCCTGCTGCATCAGATGGCTGCAGATTCAAATTGTGGGTGCTGCTGCCCTCCCCACCCTTCCTGTCCTCATGGCATTGGGGGCTGGCACCCCTTAGATTGTGTGCTGAAGACACAGGGCTAGAAAACAAGGAGTCTGAGACCTGGAAATCCTGGAGGTCAATCGTGGTGCCGTAGTCAAAGACCTGATTTCCGCAGCCCTTCTCCAGCTCACCTTCAAAAACCAATGTGCTGTTAAGGTACAGCTTTACATGCCGTGCACCAATGTCAAGATCCTAAAAAAAGAACCAGAGCTTCAGTTTACTGCACATATGATTAAATATTACTATTGCACATTTGATTAAAGATAAAAGATGCAAATGAATCATTCAGAAAGGGTTGGGGTGAAATGGCGTGACAGGAAAATATCTAGCCTTTCATATAAAGTCTTAATATATACTGAATAATAATTTGTGTGGATATTGATTCTAATTCAACGCAACAACAGCTACATACCCATCAGCATGAAATCCAAAAACTATATCACTTATAGCATTTTTACATTCACTACTGTTTCGTTTATCCATTTCTTACAGAGTAAGAGCTCTCTAAGCTAACAATAATTAGCGCTCTCACAAACACCAAGTCTCAGCTGCCAGGTCCAACTAAAATCCGCTCTATCATCCAGACAGTAAACCATTATCTCCCACAAACAGATCCTTACCTTCAAGGTTCAAGACATCTGGTGATTCTACATATCTGTAGTTGCATACAAATATTTAATGGGTTCTTTGTACCCCTCAATGAACAGTAGTGAGACTGAGAGGCAGAATACCATGTTTCCCCTAACACTAATCCTCTGGGGCTAATCTCTCACTGCTCCACATTTGGACAGTGTGACTGGCAGCTCAGGCAGCGATTGCTAAAAGAGACCCGCCCCCTGACGTAACCATACCAACAGTGCAGTCACCCTGTGATACAGTGACTACACACAATCAAGTTGGATTTACAGTATGAGCCCTAGTGCTACGGACAGCTTGATGATCCCGAGAGAGGAAGAAATCAAAAGATTTGTGGAAGTGATTGCAAGACACGTCAACCAACAATTAGCTTCTAATAAATTGCAATTACACATAAACAAACAAACAAACAAAAACAAGTACATTGAGGCTTCTGTTGTAGTTCCAGATTTTGATGGAAGATATTCCAAAGTCTGACGAGCGCTCCGTGTTCCTGATGATAAAGTAGAGCTGGATGGGAGGGTGGAACAGACACGTCCACATGTGACGCTCTTTGGTGGTCTGTCAATCCAGAAGAGTGGACAAAATTAGCAAATGCGTAGGCCATGTATAAATAGTTCACAACACACGTGTAAGACAGGTTAAAGGTCAATGACAGTGCTTAATAACACCAATGATGTCTGAAACCGATTTAGGTGTTTAAGATTCAGGACCTGTTATTGTGAGGTAATGGGAAAAGTTAGTCTTCAGCTCATAAGGCTTTCTGCAAGACTGCATGCAGTATAAAGGTTGACTTAGTCTGCAAAGGCAGCACGGCACCGTGTAGATGTGAATGGTTTATACATGACTTTCACCCAACAACCTGGGGTTTGTATGCTATGATAGGCCTTTTTGCTCTTTAATTATTTTCAGTTTTCACCAACAGTTTGGTCAAGTTTAGGCAACAAAATGACTTGGGGGTTGTTTTTTTTTGGAAGAAAGACTTGAGGGCTAACCTCACCGATACTGGTCTTACTGGAACAATAGAATAGAACACAGCCATACATTATATTATTAACACCTGTGTTCTTCCTTCTAAGACAGGTCAAAATGTCTGATGTGATAAAGGACCTGTACTTTTGTCTTATCCAAAGAAAATGTGATGACGAGAAAAAAAGGCTATAATGACAATGCAGGCTATACGTATCTAATTTTCAGTGTACTATTTCGTTAGAGAAATCATTCGAATTGAAGGCGTAGACAGGCTGCAGTGACACACCTTCATCTTTCCGTTGACAAGCGCCACCAGATTCCCGGGGTAGTCGGCATTCCTGATGTCGAGGTCATGAGGTGACACATACAGCTTCTTGTTTTTGAGGCAGAAGAACTGCACTTCAGTTAGCCCAACATGAAAAGTATTGCCCCAGTTTGACAGGATCTCCATGGTAACATACAATGCAGGGGTGATCTCTGTTGAGGGATGCCTTTTCTGCAATGACAACACAAGACATTCACATGTGCTTCTGTATGATTATATCTCAATCACACCTGGCAGAACTGGGGTTATTAATTCTGAACTGCAAGATGTCATCACTGACTCACCACCTGCTTGCCGTAGTCTGATTTGACACGCTGAGCGATGTTGTAGCCGGGTCCTGCTTCAAGTTTCTCCAAGGTTTCCAGCAGTTTCTCTTGTTGTCTGAACAGAAGGATGACACTCTCAGCTCTACAGCTTTGTCTGTTGTCCCTGACCTTCATCTTGGTGGGGAGCCATGGCTGAGCACAGCTACACTGATAAATGACACTTCATGGTCAAAGGGTGTATGCACTATAAATCTCAGCTAGTATAAGCCTCTATAAAATACTATTAAGTTTATTCTGACATGTGTACAGCTGTCCTTCAATCCCTCATAAACCAGAATGTATATACAGTATTGTGTGTTCGTCTGTCACCATACTTGGGACCCATGAGCGTTATTCTCTGCATGGCCAAAGTGACGCCGTTTTCATCCTCATCCGTGTCCCTGCTGTGGTGCACTAAGCCATTCATCATCTGGTGCCCCATGCCCTTGATATAAAAAATACACAAAATAAAGCAGTCAGCGATACATAAGCTTGAGGGTCAGAGTTTACATGTAAGCCAAATCCATAACTGTATTAAAATCAAGAGGACATACAGGACATGTGTATAGACGGGGACAGGAAAGGTGGGACATGTACAATGTGGACGGAGGGGGGGCTGACCGTGTTGTGGCTGAAGAGTTCAGTATTCTGCACAGGTTCGTTTTCTCTATGGATTGCCTGGCGCACCCTGCATACCATCTCTTCTGGGTCCCGCTCCTCAACAGAGGCCTTTCTGGCTGTTGACAGGGGCCTCTCAACACGACTAATTGGCCCTAAAGCAAGAAGCACATACCTTTTAAACAACAATCATGCACACTACTATCCAAAAGGTCTACCTACAGTAAGATTTTTTTGAAGGGCTTGTAAAAAGACTTCAATTCTGAAATAGGAAATGTTACCTTTTTTTTGGACTGCAAATTTTTTATCTTGTTAATACGAATTTCAGTTTAGTGCTTACTTAATTTAAATAAAATTTTTCTAAAAACCTACTCTGATCATCCCAGCTCTGTTTGGAAGGTGGCCAATCCAAGGTTTTGCTTTTCACCATCATAGGCTTGGTTGGTGTGTAGGTGTCACTGGTTTCTTTCCTTTTTGCAGACAGTGAGCGTTCAATCTTACGACCTTGAATAATGGATGAAAGGAGGGAAAATTTCAGATTACAAATATTATGTGATATTGTGAGGATGTAGGCATAGAAGGTTGAAATTCCTCTCGAATCCCAGAGGCTGGGTGGCATTACACCTGAACTGTGCACAGACTACAAATCTAGTTGCCTATTCTCCACGTGTGCAGGTCAGTACAGATGAAGCAGATAAGGAGATGGGATCACGCCGGACAACTTAGACTCACCCGAAAAATCAATAATACATTTACATATGAGTGTGGATGCTGAGGCCTACCTTTAAATGAGGGTCCAAAGTCCAGGACAATGAGGTTTTCTGAATCTAGATGGCTTTGAGAGCCACTGGGCCGAGGGTTGGAAGTGGACTTGGAGGACGAGAGAGGCAGCCCCAGTTCGTCCAGACTCTCAGTGCTCTCCTCCCTTTCAATTTGCTCCTCCACCCACTCCTCATCTGACTCCTCCCCCGCTGAGCTGTGACTGCTTCGCCGCATGCTTACCTCCAGGCTCCGACGCAGAACCTAGTTAACAAAAGTCAGCATTGTCTATGCATCCATGCATACAGCTGTCGGTGCAAGCACTCGCGGGCACAAACATAAACACATGTATGCTGACAGTTTAAGCAGTCGCATAATTTGTGTGGAAAAACATCAGAAGTTACCACCTAAGAGCATAAATCATATTAAGGTGATACACTACAGTTCATGCCTCCAAGACATAAACACAGCACATATTTATTCTTCTACTCACCTTTAATTCCTCAAGGTTGAGAAGTACTTTCTCACTGTGTTCCTGATTTTCTTGACTCCCTTGTCTCTCAGGGCTGGAGCTGAAGGAGCGTGACACCTTGGAGGTGTCTCTTGGAGAGCAGGGACAATGAGGTGAGTGTGTACTGGAATTCTGTATGAAACAAGGTGATTGGATAAAGGGGAAGTGGCAGAGATGGAGAGATGCTAAATAGTACAGACAGCTGAATCTGACACAGAGCCCCTCCCTTTGAAAAAACACCCACACCCAGGCTTAGTAAGCATTGTCATGTCTTCACTCTACCTCCATGTCAACGCTTTCATAGGGCTCAAAATCCTCAGGGTACAGCTTTTCTGGGGAGATCAGCAAACTCTGTCCTTCCTCTGTTCGAATTCTGACAGGATTCTGTATAAAAGACAAAAGAAAAACATTTTCACATGTGTACTTTTGAGAGGAAAACATTTATTTTTGCAGCACCATGATCATGGTCTGCTATATTTAATCTCTACCTGCACCCATTCCTTCCTCTGGACCTTCCCTGGAGCAGTGTGGCTTCTCTTCTTGTGGATCTCTTCCAGATTAGAGCTATCTTCACTTAGTTTGTGGGCGCTTCTACAGCCATCTGCAGATGAGTAACAGCACAGACAGTTACATGAGCATCTTGCAGAAGATTACTGCTTCAGAGAAGGAATACAGTCACTTAAACAGATGGTCCATGGCCAATAGGGGAAGACCAAAACACTGACCGGCAGTTACAACTGTCACTATCATTTATTCACTGGAACTAGGCATGTGAGCATGCCATGCAAATACAGGCTGAGGAGTGGTGGCTATTAGATGGTGGTCAAAGGAATGATAGAAGCAGCAAGAATAGAATATGAGATGGTGCTTTCAATGTCAGTGTAAAAATAACTGAATACTCAACAACAATGGTTCTCCCTGCACATTATAGAAGTAAAAAAATGATGAGGTCTTATGTAAGAGTTTTACTTTTGAGTGTCTGTAAGTTTATTTTGGTTCAGCAGCAGCATACCTGCTCCATGTGCAGACCTCCAAGTAGAGGTGGCAGACTTGTAGTTGGAGCTCTTAGGCTTCTTTCTACTAGCTTCAGCATTGGCTCCATTAAGATAAATGGAAAACCCTTGCTCAAGTTTCTCCAACTCAATCTCCTTGGGAGATTTGAGTTTAAGGCGCTTTAAGATCCTGGGGAGCAAAGAAAACTAGTAACTGGCTTGATAATAATGAATAAAAAAATTGGCAAACAGGATATAACAGGTTTCATAGGGCCAGGATTAGGATTCAGGACATTTTCAAGTGATAATAAGCTCTACTCTCCCACATTTGATACATGAACCAGTAGTCCTAGTATTCCAAATCAGAACTCTGATTAGTCAACACTGCAAGTAATGGAGGATATGTTCTTGTCCAGTGTGAAATTCAATCAGTCTCTCCTAATTAGCCTGTGCTCACACTTCACCTGTTTTTGTGCTGGAGGGCAATTAAATATTCATCCAGTGCATCAGCCACAGCAAAGGTGAGCTTCTCTCGTTGACGGGGCCTTTTCCCCTTTAAGAACATGAGTGTGAGCACAAACACACACAAAACAGAGCCAGAGAAGAATACATCAGCTGTCAGAGGAAATCAGATTTTCACAATACAACTCAGTGTTGCATGAACTATTCACATTTATGGACTACAATCAATATACATTTCATTCAGTACATTAAAAAATGTATGGAACCAAATTGCTACTCCAGTCTTGAGTAAATGAAGCACCAATACAGCACATACAATGTGACAAAAACACGCAGGCACTGTCAGTCCTGAGGTAGAGAATTTGATGTTAAAAAAAAGGAACCCATTCAGGCCAAGGTGCATCCATCTGTGAAACCTATGGGCAAAGCACCTCTTGATGTTTTCTGGATCAAGACAATATTAATTTAACTCTAAAGGGTGGTAGAATATTAAGCTGAGGTGGCAGAACAGAGATCACAGCAAAAGACACTGATGAAAATACACATTAACTGAGTAAAACTACATGGACTAAGGTACCTGTTGAATAATCCCAACACTTTAATGAATCCACGCCTTGACAAAGTCAGACAATTTTTTAAAGATGGTCCCACCCTGTATTCATTGGGGCTTAATTACAGAGTGTCTTGAAGAAGAGCCATTATATCTCACCCTAATGTGTCCTTGCATAAGGTGCAATCCTTGTAAAAAAAAATAGCATTGACAATACAACAACCACTCATAAGGTCATGTAGCTGGAGACAGACAGACAAACAACCGATGTTTTTAAAAGCCACACTTGACTTTTCTGTTTTCTGAATTTCTGTTATATCAGCCCAAATTCCTTGGTAAGGGGGTAACAATACAAATGTTGTTAATAAATAACTGGATTCATTCATCCTCATTAAAACATGTTGTGTCAGTCCTTAATATTGGCCACAGACAATAGTGCATTAGAGAGATAAGTGACTTGGGAGGACCATCAGTTGCGCACATAACAGCCATCTACAGTTCAATCATTCAATGTTTTTATAAATGATCATGCAAGACGACCAAAGAAATCACAAAGCCCTTACTTAGCCTCTACAACTGTCATTGTCAGAAGAGAAGCAATGAAAACTGAAGAAAGAACACAGAGATTGTTAGTGACAGAGTTCAGAGAAACAGAGACAGCTGAGGCGGTGCTGTAAAATATGGAAAGCCAGGCGTTGTCGTGATTAATATCCTGAAAAGTAGAGAGCTTCTTGGTAATGTCTCACTTCGAGTAAGATGCCAGATGTGAACTTATAAGCTCCCACAGTGAGCATGAGTCGTTAAATAAAGCGATGTTCGCTAACCTCCTTATCCATTGTGTAGCTGGAGAGGATGCTGTTCACGTAAACCTCTACCAATGTTTGGAGAGGGACGATGGTTCTTCAAAAATATCATTGAAATCTGTGTTGTGCTCAGTTACCTCTGCAGAGGAAACACAGATAAGAACACAATGATAAACTGTGACTTGAAACCTAATACCTTTAATTACAATTTGGTTAAATGTTGCCCTACTCGCTTGACGATTGAGCAGAACAAATACATAATATCCGTTACTTCCTAGCTAAACATTTTCTCATCTCATTTTAAGCAAGTTTTCGTTTGTACTTGTTAAGCATCACGTTAACCTGAGTATTCGTGTGGGGAGTTGACACAGTTAAGTGCTAACGTTAGCTAGTTAGACTTGTATGGCAATGATGGCTACCACGCTGGTCATTTATGACTATTTAAACGTTTACTGATATAGGACAAGCTGAGACTCATTGCCATCTTCAGTAGCGTTGCGAGATAACGATTTAACGCAAAATGTAACTCCGGTTACAAGCAGAAACCACGTTAGCAAGGACGCTAATAACACACTGAAAGGCTAACTAGTTAGCGTTAGCATGAATCCAGTCAACATTAAATCACACAAAAACTAGCTTTTCCTCCTAGCACAGCCTTTAAGCCAGTTATATGAAATGTTAGAAAAAAAATACTTACTGTCCATATAAAATGTACTTTCTTTGTTATCAGCACTGGCATCAGGCAATTTCCCTGTTTTCCCATGTGCCCAATGTTGGTTGGTAACTAGGATAGCAGTCCACCAATGGGAAGAACCGCGTCAGTGTCAGTCACGCCCCCAGCCTGTCTGCTCTCTGTCAGCTGTGACAACATCATTGTAGCTTCCACAAAACCACACTAGCACTACAGACAGTATTATGCAAGTATTTCCTTTTCAGCAGTCAAAAGTTCAACACTGTTTTTTATTTATTATAAATCAGTACATTTTATATAAAAAATGACAAAGGGGGTCTGAAACAAAACCATTGTAGATGTAAACCAAACAGCTCAGGTTATGGCCATATCACAGACTCTTGATTAGCCAGAATGTCTAGTTAACACTCACTCACATCCCAAAACACCCTAGGCTATGCTTAAGGTCAATCTACAATCGGAAAAGGTTCAAAATGGAAATCAAGTGGTTGACATCAATCTCTCTGCAAAGCATTGCAAGTATAGCAGCTAAGCAGGCCGTTGTTTTTGTGCAATCCATTACAAACATCACCAGCAGCAGTCAACATTTTTTAGGTGTATGCACATTTTGCATCTTCTGTTGAGAAATGATCAAGACTTAGCGTTGGCTGTTCGCTTAGTGAAACACTTCCCTAAATTAGATCTGAGGAATCTGAGAAAAGCCAGCATCATTGCGTTGTGCACACTCAACCGTCTCTTGAAAGTAGGTGGACATCAAAATGGTACATGCTTGAGGTCAAAGGAAAGCCCAGCCAGCTGCTTAAACAAGCTAAGCTGCTCACTGTGCTTGTAGCACTCAAAAACAATCAATCAACTCAGAAGAAAGGGTGGGTATGTTACGATGGAATCTTGGATTTTAAATGAATATTACAACTTTGTATAATTTTTTAAATAAAATACCCCTGTGAAAGAATTGTAATCCATTCCTGTTTGCCATGAAATTGCAGGCAAACAATTGTGCAGCCAAGTCATTCTCACAGCACTGCAAGATAAACACATACAATGAAACTATTAACTCCAATAAAGATGATTTCACTGACCCATATGGTAAATCTCATGTTTTGGTAGCAAGCAATTGTTTGTAGATAAGTTCTCCAGATTTCCCTTCTTCTTTATGAATAATTATTTCCTTGTACAAAATATATCAGCAGTGTTACCAGGGCAAAATGAACTGTTCAGATGATAATTGTAGAGTGCCTGTTTTAAAAGGCAAGCCTTTACTGAGCTATATCTGCTGGATTATGGTGGTGGTGTAAGTTAAAATGGACCACATGTCCAATTACTAAAAACACTCATGGGAGGAGAGAAAAGTAAAACAATAACTTAAATAGAAGTGCTTAAAACAGTTCTTAGAGCCCTTTCAGAAACCAAAAAAAGACAGTGGCAAAGCAGGAATCCCACCCTGACAGGAAATGAGCAAAATTAACAGCTGTTATGGTAATACTAAAATTCATCCAATGTTTCACAGATATACAGTTCACACGTAGGTCATATCCTTCCCTTCCTTACAAATAGTTCTTTTTTTCTGGTCAGTGCCCCCCCCATGTCTGTGAGCCGCGGCTTCCCTCTGTTTCAAGTCTGTCTGTGGTGGGAGGACACTCTGTCTCAGTACACCTCCCCTCTTCCTCCCTGGCCATCAGTGCCTGCTCCTCCTCTTTTTTCCTTCGCTCCAACTCCCACTCCACAAAAGTGTCGAAGAGGCTGGGCCACGCCTCGTCCTCGCTGTAGTTGCTCAGGTCAGGCCCAATGGCCTGGGTGAAGTTAAGGAACATGTTCCATGTGTCCCTTGAGATGCCCCGAATGCCTGAGGGGTTCTCTGCCAAGAAGTCCAACCAGTGCTCCAGGATTGTGGGCATGTCCTGGGTGAAAACCAGGCGCCACAGGGCAATGGCGATTTCACGCTGCAGGGAGCGCTGGCCCTCCTCTGCGTCCAAGCCAAACTGGAAAGTGAAGCGGTACAAGTCCTTAAAGTTCTCCTCGCCCTGGGCGTCCAACAGCATATAAGGGAAACGTGAGCAGATCCCCTCGAGGCTGTCTGCCTGGATAGCCTTGCAGCCCTCAACAAACTCCTTCCTGGTGACACAAAGTAAACAGGAACCAACATCAGAATAATACTGGATTGTTTCACTAAAATGATGAGGCCCAGAGGCAAAGAGCATTTTTTTTTCAACAAAGCTAAATTCCCAGCATCAGTGCTGACTAATCCCAAAAGTTACTATGAGCTACACTGGCTTTTGCAGTTTAAGGAATGCATTGTAAAATTGCACTTGAAACTGTTCACCCTTTCAATTTAACATTAACAAACGTAATGTCATTTCAGTATTGTGGGTCTCAAATGGGGGCAGATAGAGAACATAATAGGCTTTCACAGTCAAATGTAATATAAACCGCTTCAGTAAGCATCAGTTGACAATGAAACATGTTGGTAACCAGAGTGCGGTGTTGTCTAAAGCCTGTAGACAGAAAAGTGCTGAGTTAAAAATCAGAGAGGGGGAGCAGTGACAAGTGACCCAGCCAGCGGACAGCCCTATTCATCTCCGACTAACTGCAGATTGCAAGCGCACAGCAGGATCCATTTCCTGTTTGCCCCCTACCTGATAGTGGTTTGTGTATGTGTGTTAAAATGAGCTTCTGAACACTGAGTATTTGGGGGGGGGGGATAGATGGACCACTGCACAGTGAGATGGAAGACTAGAAGAACAAAAAGTACAGGCAAGAGACATTGCTTCTGTGGCTAGAGATAGAGACAGGTGTTGACATCAAGCTAGTTATTAGTGGTGCATGATATTTACCTCCGCCAACGAGGAGGAGGTAAAACTATCACTCATGTTTGTTTGTTAGCAAGATATATTGAAAAGTTGTCATGGAATTTTGATGAAATTTTTTATTAGGGTGGATCTTGGGGCCACGGAAGAGTTGATTAAATTTTGAGGTGGATCTGTGTATGGATGCAAATTCTGAATCACTTTCTCCTCTTTTCTTTAACATTGCAAGATAAGGCCTTTGCCCTTTTTTGTAACATTTTTGCAATATCATGAAAAAAATAAAAGACCAATCAAAATAAAAAAAATAAAAATACATGGATAAAAACGCATGGACAACTCATGATGTTACATCAGTTGGATACTAGTCTGATCATAATCCAGATCTGGGAGATCAAAACATATATTTGGAGGGGGCGATATGTATTGGGTGACAGTAGGGTAACAGAGAGGTTCAATTCTGCCCCGAGCCCCGGATTCAATTTGAGGCCTTTGTTGAGTCAAATCAATGAAGGTTTTTTATAATGTTGAAGATTTGAGGGGGGAAATGGCATTTTCACGTTTTCAGCTTCATTGGACAGATTAACAGTGAGATAAAAACAGGAAACATGGGGAGAGACATGAGTCAGAAATGCAACAAAGGACTCTAACTGGAGATGATGCAGTTCTATGGTATGCATCTTAACCACTGGATCACCAGGACACACCAAGAAATGGCAAATATAATGCCAATATAAATGTGATGTATTTAGCATATACCATTACTTTATATAGTCAGTTGTTTGTGCATGTGTGAAAACAGCATCTTATTTGTTAATTAAATCATAGCAGGCAGTGTTTTTACTCATCTTAGATAACTTCTTACAGCAGCTTACTGTATCGTAGTTACGCTAGTTTATCCTGCTTAACAATCACTCATGACAACAACACACCAAGTTCCCTAGAACTCCACCTTACCTTGTAAACTTGCACATTGTGGCTGCTTGAAACTTCCAGGCAAGAACAAGCACCCGAAACTCTGCTGGATCCACACACAGGTCATTACAAAACCTCTCCATGCCTTCCTCCAAGATGGCGTCTTCGTGTTCATCCTTGTAGCAGCAGAACAACTCATCAATGCGGAGCATTGACAGCCCATCTCCATCCAAACACTCATCCTTGCGTGGTTCCCCCATCACTGCGGGAATGACTGGTGTCTCCACTGTAACCTCCAACGCCTTGGTGCCATTCGAAAGCTCACTGGTGGCTTTGCTACATGGAGCACTGGGCTCTTCTTTGTGGGCCCCGCCGCCACCGGCACTGCCTCCTTTCTTGTGATGGGACTTGGAGCTGCTCTCACTCTTACTGCCGAGTGAGGACGTCGGATTCTTACACTTAGTGACGCACTGGCCCATGTCTTCCTCCCCTGGTCCCTCGTCTGTCTGTCCTCCTCACCTTCAGTCCCCACCCAAACCACCTTGACACCTCTGCTCTGGCCTGCCGAGACGTCTCAACATACCCTCAGGCCTGAAGTGAAGAATAATTTTAAAATTACAATTACCACAGAGTGCAGCTCTGATTTGAATCAGTCTCGCTCACAATCAAAAGGTCACAGCCACATCCTTGTTGCTATAGTAGAAGAAAATCAAACTGCAGGGATTTTTGAACATTAAAAGGTGAGGAAGTTACGATACCTGTGCCAAATCTTCCACGATCAAGGTCCTGCACTGCCAGACTCAGAATCCCTGAGAAGTAAGGACCAGAGAACACAACATTTCATATGTATACATACAATGCAGATAACCAGAGAAACCTCAACAAAATAAATTAAGGAAAAAAATCATTGGTAACAACAGAAACTAATGAGGTAGAATTGTTTTTTTGTTACACAGAGCCACTGAATAACTTTTAGATAATCTTATTTACTGTATTCAGATAAATTATTGCACACGTGTTCATCTTTGCTTAGTATAAGAGGTGAAAAGATCAAACATTCGAGTTTTATCAGATTCTGCAATGGGCACTAAACACAGCATTGCTGCCTTATTACATCCCAACAGTAATGACTCCTGCAACATTTGCTATAATGGGATTATTACCCACCTTTGGCAGCAAAAATTTAATTAAAAGCACTTTCCTCTTTGTAATTAAGGAAAACCATGACAAATTCCCACTTTTTAAGAGCGCACATAAATGCATGGAAAAGACAAGGGGATTCATGTTACCGTAGTGAATCACATCTGTTTTTTTTTAAAATCTTCCCAATAATCAAGTTGTGACATACAAGTAAAATGATTTGAGGACAACAACATAATGTGCAAAACATGCAAAAAGCAAGTAATGATGAATTCTTATATGAAGAGGAGGATGAGAGTCAGATTACTGACCGATTTGCTTCTAAACTGGGGTTTTGATTAATCAAGCTCACAAAACATATCATCTCTCTTCTGCATATCCATATTAACCTCAAAACAACCCCATTCCATATGTACCAGTAGATGCATTTAATCATTCTGCTGTCACGTCTACACATGCTTGAATTCATCAAGTGCTTGGCAACTTAAGTAAAGTAGTGAAGTAGGAGGTCAGGAAGCTACTTACAGACAGTCCGTCTGATGGCATTTGGCCACTGATCAAAGCGTCTTCCTATTCTGCTCCATCATTGTGACCTTGGCATCCGCAATGCTGAAAAGACACATTATCTTGTCATCATAAGCAGAAAGTGATAGCTCATCATACCCAAACCTGTGGGACTGTTTTGGTCAATGGGCCATCATTTTGCAATTTAAACACAATAAAACTGCTTTTCTTATTGTAGGGTTTTTCAATTACTAATTTATAACATTATAACATTAATGTTTTGGGGTGTCTAGTGACAGACCTCTCACAGGGGAGCATTTCCACTTAATTATTTATTCCCACTGAATTAAAACTCGTGAGCTCTGTTGTCAAACACACACATTGGGGTTACCTTTTACTTTGTGTTGTGATCCAAGCCACGATTCCTCGTCCAACATGAATAAAGAACATGTAAATTCAGCATCGGAGCAAATCGACTGTAAGTAGTCGATCAGAGCACTGGGCATGTTGAGGCAAATGTCTCACTTGCTCCTTTTGGCTAACTTCACCTGATGGAAATAAGATCTGATGGACGTCTGAAGGCCTACTAATGGATTTGAATGTTTAATTAAAATCCTCAACACGCTAGCATGCTAGGCTGGCCGAACACATCAGTATGCAGCCATTAAATTATCTAATATAGATTATTTGTCGTAAAACTGAGGCAGATAACAGATGAAGTTGAACTAGATAATGAATGCGTGATGGCTGCAACACTTTTATCAACGCACAGCCTCGGTAAAATTAGATCATGTTATCTGATCCTAACTAAGGTTAGCTGGCATTGACATTTTATTTTGACCAAGTTATATTCATTGGGAAGTGGCGAGCGCGCACAGGCTCAAGTGAGCTTAACAGCTCGCGCACAACATTACAAAATATCGTGTTAACAGTGACTTTATGATCATTTGCACATGACAATTTTATCATTCACTAATTCAGATGGTTGTTGGTGTGGAGCTGTAATTGATTACAAAAACACCACCGCTATCGGGCTATTTACATAAAAACTGACCGACTGGCGACGTCGCAAATGCTAGCTAGCATCAGACACGGTCAACTAAAAGTTAGCTATCGGCTAAGCTAGGTCTTTCGATAGAGGCACAAAGAAATACCACAATAACATAGAAAAGAAACTTACCTATTTTAGAAAATTCTATGGTATGGAATTGGATGTACATCACTTCAGGAATGCCAGAACAAATCAAGAAGTTGGCAAGTTGGCCAAGGCAGCGATCAGAAACTCATTTTGCTAGCTAGTGCTAAATAGTCAGCTGGCAGCTAAAAAAAAACTTCAACATCAATGTCGAAATATATTTCACTTTTTGAAAATTAATAAATAAAAAGCTATGGACCACCATGGCCACCCATTTCCAATGGTGTTCGCTCTTGGAAGTGAGTTATAACGCCATCGCGGACTAAAACAGCCAATTTCTTTGTGCTTCCCCCTTTTAGTCAATGAGTGTAGCTACATTGTAGGCATTTTCCTGCATCACTTCCTCTCTGCCAACAAGCTACTAACAGCTGATGTGATATGATACATTACATACTTTAAATGTAACAAATGTAACAAAGCAATGTGCATGATAATACTAAACTACATGCAACTCTAAAACAAATTACTGAAGCATTTGCTGTATGACATTTTACAGAGACCCTTTAGAAAATAATATTGTACGCTGGATAAGTCTAAACCCTCTATAACTCAACAAAAACGACTTGAACTTGTTCCATTAATAACGAATTGTAGAAATATTGCTTCTGTTTTAAATTTTTAAAAACATCTCTAAGTTTATGTACGATGAGAAGTAAAGGCAGTGATTAAAATTGGTATTTTTTCGTTTCTTATTTACAGCCCCCCCCGCTTGGAAGTCTGTGTGGTGGAAGAAGACGTCATCATCAGGCGACAAATGTGTTTCTGCTGTCCTAACCCGAACAAGACAAATTATTTGGGCAAAGTCGGTAGGTCAGGTCTTGTAATATTACATAAATTGTAAAACTCAGTGAGCGATGAGGCTAATGTAAAATGTTAAAGTGAAGGTCACTAGTTTCGCCATTAATTTAATCTGCCTTTTTTTTTAACAGCAGAGCTGTGTAAGGGCTGTCAGGAGAATCTTCAAGGATAGCTAGCTTCATGTTGACAAGTGATACCAGAGGATTGCCTCATATTGTATTTATTTATTTATATTTTTAGGGGGGAATAATTAACTTTGATGCGGTAGTAGCGTTATTATTTTTAGAATATTTACTTTCATCCGATCATATTTGAAAACATACGAAAAAGGACCTCAGACTCGCTCTTGTAATTGTTACTCAAGGCTATGTTTGGGATAAATAGCCTTGTGTATGTTGTAGTGACATCTAGTGTTACATTATAGGGAAACTCGAGGGTAGATGACAAAGCAAACGATTGCCCCAGAGCCCCCCACGGATTAATCAGACCCTGAAAACAGACGGCTTTTTTCTACGGTCACTTAGTCATAATTGTAAGTGATGTTTTTTAATCAGTATCACAGTAATGGCCTGAAACTTCTTAACAATAATTAAAAAAATATATGGAAGTGAGCAATATACACGGAGAAAAAAGTATTTTAATACCATTATTCTTTTATGTACATCTTTAATCCTTTTATAGTGAAGGTTACTGCTGTTTTTGAACCTACATCATGACCTCCACTCGTAGGGTGGTGTTGTCACTCTACATGCGGGTGTTTCGCGTCGCCAGAGCCTGGCAGGCACAGAGTGGGGTCACAAGTGACACAGAGACTGAGAGAAAATACATACTTCAGGAGGCCCGTACACTGTTCAGACACAACCAGCAGGTTGGAACAACACACTGCTCACAGAAAAGAAAAAGTAAGAGTTTCATGGCTTTTTCTATGACTAATCTTTTTTTTCTGTGGTCTTCTTCTCAGCTCACCGATCAAGAATCAATAAAGAGGTGTATAGACGAATGTGAAGCAAGGATAGAAATAGGTAAGAGTGGAGAGATGCCACAAGTTTCCTTATATAAGTCTTTACTAAGCCATATCCTGCGTGAGTGTATCACAGTAACGGAAAAACAAACAAACAGTCAGACAGTCAACCGGTGTGATAGATACAGTTTTGCCAAAGTATGACTAAAGAAGTTCAACAGAAAAAGGAGAACCATGAGTATGAGCAGAGTTTATATTATTATCAGTTCAGTGAATTAGAAACTAACACAAGCAAACTCTGAGGAGTGTCCTGCTCCTGCATGCTTGATGATACATTTTTATTTTGTATATGACAGAGTTCAGTTGTGTGCAAAGAGGCAATTTTACACACATGTTCTGCTCTTCTGCTGTCCCCCTTTTATATTGCATATTCTGTCATTTGAAAACATGGATACTTTAACAAAAGTTTGCATCCTGCCTTCTATAGGACTCAATGAGACAAAAGAAATTTAGTGCTAATTAAAACAACACATAAATCATCCATCTACTGAAAGAATCAGATGCTGTGCAGGACTGCAGCACCCACAGCTGCAGCATTGGAAGAGTGACATTTTGTTCCCACTGATTTTTGTAGTTTTTATATCACGTCAACTGTCAACACTGACATATGTTGTGTTTTTTTTCTCAGGTTTACATTACAAGAACCCATATCCAAGGGCTGTAAGTACTGATCGTACTTGAGACAGATAACAAATCTTATGTGTTTGTGTTAGTTGTTGCATTTTTTGACGAATTTTGTTTGGTTATATTGTTGTCTGAATATTCCTGTAGACCTATCTACCACCAATGGGACTGGCGACTCAGAAAGGCAGGAAGCTGCGAGCACAGCAGCGCCTGAGGAAGCAGGCCAAGCCAATATACTTACAGTCACAAGATGAGACCTGATGCTCGCTATCCACGCTCCTCCCCAAGAGTTCAAGTTACAGAGGAAAGGAAACTAGAGAGCAGTCACAAGCTGATCCCATGTGCTGATTTGTTGGAACGCAGTCAATGATGCTGGAGCAGCAGTCATTTAGGGGGAAAAAATCATTTTTCATTGTCTTTTTTTTAACTGCTGGAGAATGTCAGCTTCTGTTCATCTCAGGGAGCCTGTCAGTGTGGTGTGACCTGTAATATAAGGTCAAGTTGTATTTTTTATATTTATTATCTGTGTTCAAATTGTTGCAATAAATACATTCTCTCTATATCATATATATTAATTAAACTTCTAAGAAAGAAAGAAAATAATACTGAAATAAAGTCCTATATTGTAGTCATAAATTTGGGATGTTCTCCCTTTTCCCAGGAACCATCCCCTAATATCGGACCCATTCTTTAACGTTTCCATATAGGCAGCCTAAGACGTTCAGTAGGACAACCTTTTACAGTATATTACAGCCATGCCACATATCCCAGCATCTACCTATTGAGGCCTACCTGATTTTGTGTAGTGACAAGATTAAATTTAGAATGAGATAAAGTTTACGAAGTGCTTTACCAGGGAGGTGTCGAAACAAGAGCAAAGATGTGGTAAAAATGCAAATGTGTAAAATTAAAGAGGCAGAGGACACAAACTATAAAGAGGTAAATCACTGTAATGTTTTGTGTCTTTTGCTCTTTTTCAGTTGGCTGCTTGTTAAGTTGGACATATCAGATGTGTTTACCTGATATCGGACTGAATGGGCTGGGCCAATTCATAGGTCTGATCCCAGCAAATAGAAATTTACTTTCTGCATTTCACTTACAATTATCGCTCTTGAAAAAGGCATCTGCTACAAGAGTCTTATTGTAAACTGGAAGAATATTGCATCAGCATGGCCCACTTACCCAAGTCACATTTAAATAGACTGTTCACTCAGTTTGACCGAAAACACACAGTATAATGTATATGCCTGAATTCTCAACTTCCAATATTGAGGCCACTAAATGCCTAAAATGCGATAATATCAGTTTGCCTAGAATGTATTTTTGTATTTTCAAGCTATACATTACTTGTGTTTTAATTAACTGCATTTCCCATATGAGTAATTTGTGTTTTATTTATGATACATTTGATGAGTATCTATAATTTGTATTAAATGTGTTTTGTGCCCTTTTCTGCTGCTTACCCTAAAGGAGATGTAAAATCTTATGCTTTCCATATTTTGGTTTAAGAAAGTCTCCCCTCACTGGGCTGTAAAGGAGCAGGTCAGTTCAAACTGTAATTTATATATCTAAAATATATAATTATGTAAAAGTAACCATCATTTTGTCGTTGAGGAGATATCCTGCACTTTCGTCCCTTAACATCGCATACTTGAAAATTTGCTCTGCCTAGTTTTTACTTAACGGTGAAGATATGTAATGACATAAACTTCATGAACATGTTAAGAATTTGTACATTTGTTTATATTCATGGACATCTTAACATGAATGACACATTGGATATGCAGTGTTTTCAGAGTAAATGTGTAATTAAATATAATGTGGCAATTAAAAAAATGGTGCTTTGTAAGTCAATTATTTAAGCGTGTTATTAAGAATATCAGTTCTTGAACTCAGTCTAAAAGAACTATTCAAAAGGCAATTATATGCATAATCCAATCTTAAGCATGTTTTTTTAAATTAGTATATAATTTGAAGGCATTTCAGTTATTTTGGATGGTTATTTTAAGAAATTATGAGCTCTTTGTACATTAAATATACTCAGAATGCTATCCAACACTTCTGGAGTTGGTTTTTAAATGTTAATACAAGAAGATTATGGAATGTCTGGTTTGCTTTGATATTTATGATTGCATTTTATTATTTTTAATTAATAAAAAATAAGCTAGCACATTCATATTCTTTACATTGAACTTATTCCCTATATTTTTCATTTGAAACTCACCAATTATTTAAAAAAAGTTTTATACGGTAACTTGATTATTAGGTTAAACCAGCTTGCATGAATGATAGGCCCCCACTTGAATAATATGGTTCATTTTCACTGAGTTGTAACACACCAAAACTCATAATGTAGACTATATCAAAATATTTCAATTTCACACATCGTCACCTTGGCAAACAGTCTCCTCTACCTGGGGATTTTTTGTTCTTATTTTCTGTGTCCTCCAGCACCATATTAGCCTGCATACAGCCACATGATGGAGCCCAGTGGACACACAGTGAAGGTGTACGTGCATGTTTTACTGGGTGACATCAGTCCAGTGGCTGACACACCAGACTCCAGCCTCAAGGTGGTGTTTGGTTTGACAGGAGTTGAGTAGCGTCCTGGTAAGAATTAAACAGTCTTATGGAACTAACATGTCCTATGTATATAGGTTACTGGGGACAGATTGTCCACAGTGCCACAGGACCTAATGAGTGAGAAAAGAGGTTAGTAAAGGAGCACTGGAGGGAGGCTGCAGTCTCCTGACAAGGGGTCAGATGTGGAGCTACAGTGGGAAGACGAGCCTGCAGCAACATCAGAACTAACTAAAATAGGTTGTCCATAAAAAGTAGACCTATAAAGCATTATGAAGGCAGAATGTTATGAGCAGTTCTGAACATCAGCTCTAGTTTCTGCTTGAAAGACCGATGTCATTACCGACTGGTAAATGTTAAATATACACATCTGAATATATCTGAGTAAATGTATCCATTTTTTTTTCAAGGATGCTCCAAAGCATCTTAAAAAGATTCATTAATGAACCACAGGAAAAAAAAAGTCAGATAATCTTTATTTCATCCTTGTAGAATAAATTATCATGAAGAAGCCGCTCCGAGAGGAATCTACCCCTAATTGTCAAGTTTGAGATAAAGTTGAAACCTCACTCTCATTAGCCACCAGGGGTCCCACCATACTAAGCACTGACGCCTCATATACTAGTTCAGTGAGGTCACCCCTCAGAATTATGACCGGACTGTACAGGTGTGAGTGAACCAAAGGCTCAGGTGAGCATTTGAAATAACCATCACAACACCTTTTAGCTGACTTTAAATATGACACACAACTGATGCTCACTACAAAAAAATATGTATCTTGATCAGGGGGCAAAACAGGCAGCTAATGAATCACTGATGCAACTTTTAACATAAACTCAAACAAGTCATTTGAGTCGCCACATTCATTATGTCAGGCTTAATCGTCTTGATTAATTAATTACTGCTGCTCTCTCTGTTCTCCTTGTGGAGACTACATTACCTCAGTGATAAATGATTGTCCTCACTATAAGTGACCACTGATGAAAAAGCAGCAGCAGACTGTTACCATTAATCATAGTGACTCACAGTATGAATTCATATGTATAGCTTCTGTTGAACCATAATGCTCTATTTCTTTCAGAGTCATTCTTGCTGGGATGATTCATTCATTTCAAAACACACTGCTGGATTGGTATATGGCCAGACAGATCAGAGTGCATATGAGTAAGCAATGAGTGAACAAATCCTTTATGAATACTGTGTTTGCAGTTGATTGACTTCTGAAAGTATATATAATGTTGTGAACACACAACACCTGATGTCAATCCAATAGGAGCCCTGGATTGATATGTTTAAAACAATATGATGTAAGGTCATTTAAGCTTTCCCCAAGTGATGGGTTAGGGTTAGGGTTAGGGTTAGGCTACACCACCTATGCACCATGAAGCATCTTATGTTAACATTGCCGTGGGGAACATGTTAGCATGCTGACATTAGCACTGAGATCGCAGCCTCATAGAGCTGCTAGTGTTGCTGCAGACAAATGTTTTACTCTATGAAACAAAGGGAGTCAGTGACAAAACGTAGTGTGAAACGTGTGAACTGTGACCCCACTGCTCATGCTTTTGATACATCACCATAAAAAAATAAGAAACACTCTGTTTTGCACAGATGTGTCTGGCATCACAGCGGAAAAATGTGGGGAGGGTCTCCCACCATGGTTGGCTAAATGTTGCTGGTTTGTGGCTTTCTAATACTTCTCTATGCGAGTGCATAATAATAAAAAAAAAAGAAGACTGTTACACATTTGCACGAGCTTCAAGGAAAATGTATCTGAGGATGCACAAATGATACAGACGCTGCAACAATCTCCATCTAACTTCCTGTAGAATACCGTCCTGGGGAAATTTAACCTCAAGTTTGTCTTTTGGACAAAGTATTTTTTTTAAAATAAAAATAAATCCAATAACTCATAAAATATTTGCTACACAACAAATCTTGTTCGAAGAGTTTAAGATTAAATTTACAAGAAGGTGTGTCGGAGCTCACTTCCTGAACAGTATACATACAATTTTCAGTTTCTGTTCTTACAAATTTTTATTCTTATTGCTGCTTTTAACTATTTTCCCCTTGGGCATCATTAGAGTAAATCTTAAAAGTAGACTTTATGTAGACCTAATGTTTGTTGTATTGTTCATGATGGGGTTTTTTCTCTACTTTCTTGGGCCAAAGTATTATTCAAATACAACTTACATCAATAAAGTTTCTCATAAAGGATTGAAAAATGCACTATATAGGAAATGGATTTTTAAGCGTTAATTCCTTGCATTTTTATCTTTAATATTATTTTTTAGATTAGTGTAACATGCAGAGTAAATTATGTTTATTTACTGGAAACAATGTCTAAACCATATGAACTGAATGAATCCAGTCCAAAATTTCTCCCTCCCTGAAAAGTGTCACCATTTAAATGCTAAAAAGGAAATTTAAGTCCTATTGTGAGATGTTGGTTCAGAAAACTATATAAAAAAAAAATCATTCAGACTTCAAATATATTCCTTCTTTATACCATAAAATTGTCTTCTATGTAAGTTTTACTGTGTTAGCAGTATAACCAATAACAGATTGAATATCTCTAACAATGTCAGTTCAGAAGTAAGACTTTTTACAACATTGGATAAACAGTATAAAAGGCAATTTGTTGATTCCATGTCAGTAAACAAACTTTAAAAATATGAGTCTTAAGCAGGCATTTGACCTATTTTTTCTATGATGTCACACACAAAAAACTGGATCATGGAAAAAAAAAGGTTCTTTTTAAAGTTTGTCTGGTGTTGATATACAGTAGATATTTAGAGATTCACCTGAGAGCAGTATCATTATGGAAATGATAAATAAGCTTCAGTACAAAAAGGTTACAACAGCTCCAGAAAGAGGAGAGTGATCCATCATAGAGCTCCTTTAAGCTCTTCACTCGGTGTGCATTATTTAGGGGTTTCAGAGAGACCCAGGGGGAAATATGGTGGAAGAATCAGTGGTAGCAGGACAAAAGGAAAAGAACAGGCTAAAGAATAATGCAGGAGTTAGACATCTAATGTTGTGGTTAGGGAGCTACGATAAGGTAATCAGATTCTTGTAAATGGGAAATCCACCTCCTCATCTTACCTCGTCTACTTGCTTTAATGCCTTGATGCAGGTCACATCATTGTCTGTACCATCATTAAATAGATATAAGGCTTGTTTTCACTTTATAATGCAGTCAAAACACACAAGATAAGGCAGATGACAGTGTGACTGTGACACAATATCATCTCTAATGAGGATTCGAAGAAGACTCTACTCACCTGCTATAATACAGGACGTTACTCTTGCTTCTCCTCTGATCTTGCACAGTAAATACTTTTAACAATACCACAGCCATAATGCAGCTTCAACCTTTGCAGCCTTTCATGCTTCCTAATGTAAAAAATAGCAAATGCCAACATGTTGCACACTTGATTTAAATGATTGTTAGTTCCTAATTAGATTGGTGCTCCAGGGATTCAATTATGAGCAACCAAAGGCAGTTTTCTGAAGCTTCTGATATTCGAACACATCTCAGTGTACTTGTGTATTTCCTGTGATTAAACTATTTCAATCAGATCTTAGCACTGCACAGATGAAACGCTCATTCTAAATACACAATACCTATCAATGGCAACTGTTTTAAGTACATATATGATTTATCACTTGATTGACATTTGAAGTGAGCAGTACCTTAAAAGTGTTTGTTATGAGGTTCTTCTTCAGGTACATTTTTTTCCCAACAGACACTGTGTTTGTAAAATGTTACTAATCAATGAGATGTGACAAAAGAACTAAAAATATCAGATAGGGATTTTTTTGCTTTGAGCTTCATGTCTGGAGCGACACCATAAACACAATAAAATGATGAGATGTTCTTTAATGACTAAGCGTCTAACTGCCCTTTAGTGTCACCGCAGACATTTGTCTCCTGCTCACTCCCGTCCCACTCACTCTTTGCCTTTCTTTCAGCTTCTGTTTGCACGATACGTTTCACATTGTCTCATCTCACAGAGTAGCTGCTCTGAGATTTGATGGGGAGGACGGCTGATATGTGTGTGAGTTGACACAGGTAGCGTAGCAAGTGGAGCTGAATGCCGGCGCTATATGCAGACGAGTGCTGATACATGCTTGGTTTAACTCTGTCCACTGGGACGCTACGTGCAAAGTGTGTGAAGTGCATGCAAGTGTGCTCTGCAGCCAAAGTGAGGTCAGGGACGATGGGGAGATGGTTTAACTCAATTTACATATTTTAAAGAGACTTTTATGAAAATGGTGTCCCATCTTTGTCCTCTGGATCTTTTTATAATCACGTCACACACTGTGGCTGAAGTTCTATCACTGACTGAGTTGATACAGGACCACTACAGCCGCAGGGAGTCATTACTGAGTCCAACATAAAGAGCAGATAGAGCATCAAGCCTGAGAGTTTCTTTGCCAAGCAGAGGCAT
The DNA here is from genome assembly GCA_037577475.1 of Chaunax sp. Z400. NCBI lineage: Eukaryota > Metazoa > Chordata > Actinopteri > Lophiiformes > Chaunacidae > Chaunax > Chaunax sp. Z400. The sequence continues at coordinate 12,335,050 of CM075203.1, forward strand.
GTACCCACAAATGTGAGCCAGTGCTCTGTAGGTGTTTAACAATGCCTGGATGTGCCGAGATCCAACTCCAGTGTAGGGTCACAGGGTGATTGTTCCTGGGTAACTCGAAGAAGCCATCAAATATTTAGCTGGCCTCCTTTTCAGGATCATGGTATGTAAGCAAACATATTATCTGTGTGATTGACGCACAATCTTTTGGCCTGTGGAAGCCTAGGTAGGTCTTTAATGTAAAAGGAAAAGAGGGTCACAGAAAAAGATTCATTATCGACTTAATTTCCACAAGATTGATCAGACCACGGAGCAAGAACACTTCAGGGAACACAGTTTGGTTGTTTTGAAGTAAGCAAACAAAATCTAATTTGCTTCAAGAGATACAGTAAATGAGAAATGTGAAAGATAAATCAGTTTCACTGCAGCACCGTGTTTTCGGTTGTTTTTAGGGCACCCTATCTGCTGAGAAATGTACCCTCATGTTCAATTTTCTGGCCCATTATTTAGTTCCCACTCACTCGCTCTGCTACTTTACACGTAGGGAAGTCTTTAATGCAGGTTAGACATCTTCACAATGTAATATAATGTAATGTAGATGAAATTAAAGTGATCAAACACAATAATTGTTTCTTTTAATTGTGGTAGATGCATGGAGGTGAATGGAAAATTCATTAAAGGCGGAGGATGAATAATGGAGGAGGGTTTGTTGGTGTTGTGCTAGCTTAGTTTACATCTTCACTGTTGTGGCTCCTTGGTGGGGTGGGGTGGGGGGAGGTACAGGTGGGACAGCCAGAGACAAAGCGGGAGGAGGAGGAGGCTGGCGGGGCAAAGAGCCAGAGCGTTTCAACGCTGCACAGTGAAAGTGAGGAGACGGCTTCGCTGAAAGGCCCGACCAGCACCAGCCTCATCAGGCAAAAATGGAAAAAGGCTAGTGAATGGCAGCCATGGCAGGAAACACAACCTTCCTCGTAGTTGGTGGGGAAAAAAATTGAGTGGGAATCACTTCATGCAATGTGATAGGCTGCCTGCAAGTTCATTGCACATTTTGATTTCTGAATGCTACATTATGCACACTCTAATTATACATGAGAGTTATTTTTTTCCTTTACACTGTGTCATTATAATGAATGAAGAGCATTTTTCATGATGTGTACAGATAGTAGCAGTTACTGGTAAGTTAATGGTAAGTCCACAAGTGGCTTGAGGGCAAACTGTGCATCAAACCTTCAAGCAGAGGATCAAAAGTACACATCCAGCAGGTCACATCACAAGCCTATGTAATGCTGAATTCACTTAAAAACTCATATTAACATGCACAATCTCGAAGACCGATTTTGATCACAATGCATCATCAGGTGGAGACCAGATAACCCAAGGAAGCCTCGGTCCACCCACTTGAACAACTTGCCTAATCCTAAATGACTGGGAAAAATAATTCCTTTACTCTTATTTTTACTAAAAAAAAAGTTTTCCAGGCTACCGTCCTGTGTGCAATCTGGACTAATCCCAACAGCCTGTTTTATGTTGACCTGCAGGCTCACGACGGTCCGTCACAGTACGAAAGATGTTCAGCAGCAGCAAACAAGTAGTTCTGATGCTTCACCATTTTCAGGGTGCATCATGTAGTAAATATGTCAAAACAAGATGGTACATCTTCAAAAATAATTAAAACGTAATGATGATGAATGAATGGATGAATTGGTCGACACAATCTACATTAAAAATAAACATGAATGAGATGATGATTATGTGTGTTTTTTAATTGTTTATTTGGGAAAGTGGTCTTTGGAATTTTTTTAACAATCACAAGCGGGCTTTAAGTTGAGACGCCCTGGGGTAGAGTGTACCATGAGTCAATGCACGCAGCCATGTGGTGAAAGTGACAGATGAAGCCTATATGGCTTTAGGTGCTGGGTTTCAGGTGACCAGTGTTGCTGGGCCTTTGTGGTAACCAGAGCTGGAATCTCCTTCAGAGAATAAAGTACCCAGGCTCCGTCAGGATCGGCTCATATCTGTCCCGCATTCAGAATTGGAAATGAAAAGATGCAAGCCATGCATAAATGCAAATACTATTACACAACCAGGGCTTGCAAACAAGTTCAAGAACATGCAGACCGGTGCATGCATGCATTCATACATACTGCACACATAATCATACACTCAAACACTAAATTGATGTTAGCCATGCTCAGTGACACAGATCCTCCTAAGCAAGGTGTCAGGGAGTGTCTGGAGGTGTAAATTAATAATCGCAGATCTCAAGGTGTGATGTTCTGCATATTCTTTACATATGCCATGTTAAGAGGGACAAGATAATGATGTGCTCTTCTAATTTTAGAAAGTATGGAAATAGTTGTTAATAAATCATTGGTCACTTAAGCATAGTGAAGATTTTAGGGGGTTTGGGGAGATGGCAAATTATAATGCTAAGTAATTTGTGGCTCAAAGAGAGAAAACGTAGGGAGAAATGTAGATTATTCCATTACCTCATTATTAATGCTTTCAGCTGGAAGGTGTAGGAAGGATGACATAATATGACATTCATTAGTCATCCTGCCCAACAGAAGCATACTCACATTGCTTATTTCTCTTGTCATCTTTGTGTTTTTGGGTATTTCACACACAAAAGCTTTTCACTCCATCATCACCGTGTTTTTGTGTCGGTTCAGACAGAAAAATGGACTCTCGTTCACCGTTCTTCACATGCAGAGTGGCCCATTTTAAACTAAGAGAGGGGCAATGACTGTACAGTAAACTCAGAGAATGACGGTGGTTGAGATGAGATCCAACCAGGCTTTTAGGTTGGTGCAGAACCGGTGCCAGAGCAGCAGGTAGATCGGGTCAGATACAATACACTCAGAGTGGTTGGTGATTCATTTCGAGTGTGATTGTGCAGCACTGAGAGAGCAGACAAAGAGAGCGTGGTTGAGAAAACAGTCACCATGAGTAGGAAGACTAACAATTCACAGCTTGGCATTTAAACCAGAATCATATTTATTTTCATTACATCGTGGAGGTTAGCACCCTGAACCACGAAACTGCAGATCGGTGATGCTTTCATCATATATTATTGAGGTCATATAGTTTTAAGTCAAATAGAATAAAATACAATATCTATAATGAGAAGGAAACACTTTCTTGTTGATGTTGCTTGCAATTTGAGAGCAAAGTCATGGTTTTACACCAATAGTAACTGCAAGCACATTGAAAATATAGGGCTTCCCACACAGAACGACCTCTCATATAATTGTTAATAAGTACAGTAAAAAGCATGAAAATAATTGATCATGGCAGAGAATGCATTTGAAGTCCTTTGTTAAATATATGTCGAATGGTATGACCAAAAAATAAAGTCTAATACTTTCATCATCTGTAAAATCTAATTTCTTCACATCCACTTGGACTCAAGGATGAACTGATTAGATTTTGATGGCCAACGGTGAAAATGTCACTGAACCTCACAAAACACATTTTTGGCCACAACCCCAGAATTCATATGCTTATTATGACAACATTTTACACAAATGCCTAATAGTTTAAACAAGGAAGTGATGACATTTTAAATGCAAAAGGTCAAAGGTCAACACTGTGACATCATCATGAATTGGTGCCACTAATTTTGAGTGCCCACCTTGAAACTGTGGTGATTTTATAGATACTCTGTACTGCTAGGTTGAAGTTGTGTGTCAAACATCCAGGTTTTAGAATTTGTATCTGTCATGGATCTCATCCTAGTTTGTCTGTTCCTCTTATTTTGAAAGGGTTATTTCATGATTTTGTGTCATTGTTTCCTGTTTTATTTTGTAAGCTTTATTCCCATGTTGTGTTATTTGCTTTGTTACTTCCTGTCTTTGCTGTTTCATGTATTTTGCCCTCTTAAACCCTCTGTTCTTGTTTCATGTTCATTGTTTGTATTTTTGTTCTTTCTCTTGTGTCTTTGGGATTTATGTTCTCTGTGTTCTTTACCTGTCTGCCCCTTTAGTTTTCTCTGCTTGTTCTGATTGTCTGATTGTCTCCACCTGTGGTTGTCTCCTCCTCCCTATGTCACCTGTTTGTCATTCCCTCCTTATCCTAGTGTATATAGTCTGTGTGATTCCTGTTGTTGTTCCTGTTTCTTGTTATTTTTTTGGGATTGTTCACCTGATTTTCCTGGATTACTCGTGTACTCAATTATTCTTCCTGTATTTTTGGACTCTGAGCCTGCCTCACCCCTCTGATACTGGTGCATGTTTTTTGGACAGCCCTTTTGGTTTTTTGACCTCGGACTACTTACTGTTTTTTTTGTATTAAATCTCTGAACTGCTCCCAGTGTCTCTGTGTTGTGTCTGCAATTGGGTCCATACATTTCTGGATGTGAATCCTGACACTTATCAGTATCAACATTTTTTGGCCAAGCATGTGATCACATGCATAGAGCAGGAGTCGACCAATAGCTAATTGATTTAGCTGATTTGACTCTATCTTATGTTTTTGGAATATAATGGCTCCATTAATATTTGTTACATTTTACTGCTGCAGATATTTAGGGTTGGGTTCATTTCTCTTACGTGTTATACTGTTGAACCACCCAACTCCAAAAAGACAACTTTTTAGCAGCTCAAACCCAGTAGTTGCAAGTAACTAAAGTGCTCGGAAAAATATAGAATATAAAAAGTACAATATCTGCCCCGGAGATGTAGTGGAGAAGATGTTTTAGCCTAAAATAGAAATACTCAAGTAAAGTAGAAGTATGTCAACATGTGCATAAGACCAGTACTTGAGTAGATGTACTTAGTTATATGAAAACAGAAGACAAAATTGTTTTTCTTTTTATTGTTTGTTCTTAAACGAGTAGAAAGTGTCTGAGCATGAACTGGTGGTGATGTATTAAAAATAATCGCTTTACAATGAATGTGGCTTCAGGATGAAGCCGCTTTCATGTGACTTGGGAAGGAGTGTATGCAGGTAAGCTCAAAGCCTGTTTTAACAGGTTTGTCGGTCATGTCTTCCCTCAGCTCGATCTGTGGTCGTTTTTTTTTTAATGGGGTTTAGGTTACATCTCTGAAATACTCTAAGGTCTGCACTTCACACAGTTTTAAGATATTTTCTGTGCTTGTTTTGATTTTACTGTGACTTTTTATGGACTGGTAGAATTTCTCAGAGGAAAGTTTCTGGACTGGATGTTTGCCTGTGTGGGCAGGTCAATGGTGATCCTTCCCGTCACTCCACATCACTCTTAAGACTGCCTTTTAGCTGTCTGAAAAGACATGTCCTCTTGAAGGTCACTGCTTTGTTTAACAGATAAATGATGCAAGTTCTTAATATCTAATTTTCAATATCAATCAATGTTTTAATCAATGTAATTTCTGGTGTTTGATCTTAATTTTGGAAATTCCTTTGTTGCTCGTTATTGTATTTTTCCCCAGCATCCTTCCAATGATCACTTGTCAATCAAAGTTGCCCATAACATTGCTTCCTGTGCACCATAAGATTTTTGTATACGAACTTACGAACGGATAATGGGTCAAACGATTAAAGAGATGCATCATTCATCAAAGGAGGAAAGCATTAATGTCAATGTCACAGATTATCACTTAGAATTAGTGTATAGTCACACAAATCCAGTCAGTCCACATAGGTCATGGATGCCAGGATGACCTAGTTACTAAAAATACCATCAGCTGCAGTTAATTAGTAAAGTAATAAGATTAGATAGCTTGACTGGACAGAGATGGACAAGAGCTAGTGGAGGGCTAATTCTTGAGCCTGATCACAGATCCATAACGGAGATTTGATTCTGTAGAAAAAAGTTCGACAGTATGACGTACGTGTGAATATTAATTAAATTGATTACAATGATAGAGCAGTATTTCTATAATGAACCATAGCAACAATTCAAGTAAAAAAACCCCACAAAAAACATAGCAGCTATATCTCAAAGCTGAAATAAACCTCAAGTACCATTTTTATAACTGGCAGACAGAAATACATCATCAGTATTATAATAACAGTTCCTAGCATTGTGCATTTTGATGAGATGTCTGCTTTAAATGGCATTTAGCTGTTGGCTGAGCCAGCCTGTATCCATAAAAAGATAACGGGCATTGAGGAAGCACATGTGGGGCAATCTGAAATCTACAATAGAAGAAGATCTGGGAATGTTTGCCTTCCATCCATCCATTTTCTGTAACCGCTTATCCTGTGCAAGGTCGTGGAGGGTGTGTGTGCTGGAGCCTATTCCACATTGGCTTAGAGGCTGGTTACACCCTTGGACAAATTGCCAGTTCATCACAGGGCCAACACAGAAAGACGGACAACCATTCACACTCACATTCACGGGCAATTTAGAGTCACCAACTCACCAATATTGCATGTGTTTGGAGGAAGCCGAAGAACCCGGAGGGAAGCCAGACAGACACGGAGAGAACATGCAAACTACACACAGAAAAGTCCCAGGCCTCTAGTGGATTTGAACCCAGAACACTTCTTGCTGTGAAGCTCTGGGGTGTTAACCTGTGCTTTAGACTTGGCCTTTGTCCGTCATTGTTTAAACCACTGCTGTAGTGGCTAGAATTCCCAGTTGTAGTTAAAGATTTTATTCCATCAGGTCATTAAGGATCAAATAAAACACCCCTGGCTCGTTGTAACAGTTGACATTGAAATGGAGAATAACTGTGACTCAGTGATGTGGTCTGGTAGTATTTAACCCAGCTTTGATTTAGGGTGGCTAAAGAGGAAAGCACTCCACACTGACCCTGCAAACTATACTGAAATTTCTGTTCTACTGTACACTGGGTCTCTTTCTTCTTTGACAGTGCAGTAGTTACTTTGCTGGACAGCTGCAAGCTCAGCACTGAGGTCAACGAGAGCCCAGAGCACTTTATCAGTCCTCAGGGATAATACATGAACAAACACAAAGTGAAGGCCCCTTTTGTATTTTTTAGCAAAAAAAACCAACAAAAAAATTACATCAGCCTGACAAGTGAAACTGGTCAATAGCACCAATGGATGCACAGCTTGACGATAGCGCTAAATGAATCCAAAAGCTCCAAAGACTTCAACCAGCAGCCCATTTTTCCCTGGTTTACGTCACCAAGATGTCAGCAAAGACGCAGGAATAAAAACTACAATATGAAAGATAATTGGTATTTTTTTTCTCCACAAATAAAATGCATTGAACTCCCTTTTACATTTACAGCTCATTTGCAGCGCTGTAAAATTGCAGAGATCTATATGGAGCCCTGACTGACAGGACAGAACAAAACCCTCTGTAGGCACTGATAAACCCTCTACTGTACATCAGGCAGATGAAAAGCCCATAGTCTGGATAATTATGTATTCTCTTAAAGGTTATAAGGTGAAAAAGTGAGAAAATATACAGCATCTTATTAAAGCTCCTAACTCCCTGTGGACATGTTGTTTTCAATTGAAACCAAAAGTACCATTGTTGAGGTAATAATTGCTCTTGCCGGTGTGCTACAGTTCATATTGTGTGTGTGTGTGTGTGAGTGATTAGATGCTTCACTCCAGCAGATCATCTTAACACAGCTCCAATTACACAGGAGTTGATTAGAAGTTCCCGATAGAGAAGACCAGGAGGGAATATAGAGGACCCACACAGACAAATGGACCTCAAGTATTAACCCCTAATTATTATGAGAGCAAATAGTGTTACAGAAGGAAAACTCCACAGATAGATCAGTTCCAGCAAAAAGCACTGTTTAATACACACCCACCCACAGGTGAAGTGAATGACATTGATTATCTCGTTAACATGGCACCTGTCAGTGGGTGGGATATATTAGGCAATAAGTGAACATTTTGTCCTTGAAGTTGGTCTATTGGAAACAGGAAAAATGGTCAAACGTAACGATCTGAGCGACTTTGACAAGAGCCAAATTGTGATGGCTAGATGACTGGGTCAGAGCATCTTCAAAACTGCAGGTCTTTTTGGGTGTTCCCAGTCTGCAGTGATTAGTACCGGCCAAAAGTGGTCTAAGGAAGGACAACCGGTGAACCAGCGACAGGGTCACTGGTGCATGTGGGGAGTGAAGGCCAGCCTGTTGTGTCCGATCCCAACGAAGAGCTACTGCAGCACAAATTGCTGAAAAAGTATTAACTGGTTCTGATAGAAAGGTGTATTTAGCCATAAAAGTATTGGACAAATTAAAATTTTGATGGTTGTGGCACCAGAGGAAAAGTTAAGGGATCATGAAAGTGGTTACATGCATGTTTCTATTCAGTAGCTGAGGACAAATTTCAACCACAAATGTCATGATGACTCTCAAGCAGACATCTGGGAATTGATCCATATTTTTCTGTAACCGCCTATTCTTTGCAGGGTCGCAAGGGTATTGGAAATTTAATTTAATTTAATTTAATTTAATGGGATCTTAGCGACATTAGAGGAGTCAGGGAATCACCTGGGTCAGTGACATTCATCCTCTGGAGAATGTGAATGTCTGGATAAAATCCACTTCCAATAATTAGAAATTTGAGTCTGAAGCCAAATGGTGCACCAGCTGACCAACGTTACCATCCCTTGAGCTTCGCTACGGATCCTTGCATGTGCAGTTCAAATAAAACTTTAGTGATTACAGAAAAAAGGCTGAAAATAATTGGTTTTATAGCATTTCTGTTTCAGGTAATTGAAAATTGCAAGTCAGAATCGGAACTACTCCTATGTACACTTAATCTATGTATATGTACAGAATATACAGAGTTGTAATCTGTATATGTTCATTATTTACAGTGTGTAGGATTTGACTTAAAGCGACAGTGCAGGATGGTACAGGTATGTACATTCTACAAGGTTACTGGTAGTAAATGACGGATTGCGTGTTCATCAGGGTGATGGCCTGCAGGAAGAACCTGATTTTATGTCTTGTTGTTTTGGTGTGCAGAGCTCTATAGTGGCCACCGGAGGGGAGAAGTTGGAACAGTTTGGTGTGATGGGTCTGCAGCGGTGTCTCCTGCCCTTGTCCTGGTTCTGGACATGTATAAGTCCTGAATGGAGGGCAGGTTGGCACAGATAATTTTTGCTGAAGTCCTGACTGTCTGTTCTGCTCCTGTCCTGTTTGGTGGCCGACCCAAACCAGATGGGGATAGATGAGCAGAGAAAAGAACTGTGTCAGCATCTCCTGAGGCAGGTTGAACTTCCTGAGCTGGTGCAGGAAGTACAGCCTCTGCTGTGCCAGCACTGTCTGATGAGAAAATGTAGAACATCGACCTTTGTGCAGTCATCCACTGCCTCAGTCTCAACGGCTTGTTAGGTTACTGAAGAGGTTCCACGAGGTCATGGCGGCAACACAAGAGGAGGGTTACAGCATGGTGAAGAAGTGGGCTGCTGAATTCAAACAAGGCAGAGAGAAGCTGGAAGATGACTCCTGTCACTGTCACCACACAGTAGACTATTGAAAAAAATCCATGACCTGATCTTGACAGATCTATAGATAACACAATACACTCCCAAGGAGCTGGGCATAGCCTATATTTTACCAACCTAAAAACCTTAAACTTATGTCATGTCATTTATAAGACACCAATTAATCCATTTTGCTAACTCCCATGCAGGGGGAAATTCATCACAGAGGTGTTAAAGCTATACCAAAAATATCTACAAAGGCCCCAGAGACCATGATGCAATGTAACCAAAAGACACATCTTTTCTTAACTGAAAAATCTCACTCCAGTTAATGTAATCGCTCTACCTGCCTGCTGCACACATGTTAGCCTGAGCTGAATGCAGAGGGTTCACTCTCAGTCACTGGAGGGTTCTGTCAGACACTGGAAATGGAGGAAAATAACAACTGAGGATGAAGTAAGCAAGTTTTGGAAAAAAAAGAGGGTACATTGGTGATATCAATTAAAGACAAAGATCACAAAAATAAACCCTCGCATTGCAATGATATTAATATACTGTGTAAGAAGGGTTCAATACCACAGTGGCTAATTTTGTTGAAACAAACAACTGCATGACATGGTACTTGGCTGCCTTGTACACAGTGTGAAACTGATTAATTATTGATTTAAGATGTAGATGATGTCTCCTGAGATGGCCAGGGGAGAGATCACTCCAGGGTGACAGTCGGGAAAAGGTTGCATGTCCTGGGACTACGTATGCTCTGCTGGTGCCCTGCCTTGGAGTCTCACTATGACACCAGCTCGGCACAGACGGCACAACTCCTGACACTAAGCTGGGCTGACAGCACCATACACTGTCAGCTCTCCTTTTCACTCCTCCTATACCTCAGCTACTTCCAGATCTACCATGTCTTCAAAAGGAGTTTTGAGTTGCAATTTGGTTTATTTGTTCGTGTCAGTTGGAGTAGAACTGGCACATGCGTCTATAGCAGGGGCAAAGAGGACCTGAGCAAGTCAGACAGTTCCTGAAACAATTATTAGACTATTAAAGTTAATAATGGAGAATTGGTGTTTTCCTTTTACCTCTAAGATGTTCAGATGATCCAAACTCTTCTTTCTGTATTGACTTATTAGAACAGGATGATAAGACTGTAAGAGGACACATCTGTGACAATATTTAGTGTTGATTGAGAGATTAATCAATGTGATGAATTTTGAACAAAAACCAATCATCAATGAGATTCAGCTGGATTTTAACGCTAGCCTTGCCATTCAGGAATATGGGTACACCACTGAAATGAATTAAGTTTCTCCTAAAAAAAATACTATTCATCACTCCACATTTGTATTATAGCAACGCTTCCAGGATAAAGGTCTTCTGCTCACACTGAAATACAAAAACCCTGTTGGTCCTTCAGGGGGGTGCAAACTGAAACACAATCCAGGAGGATAGAGTGGTCAGAGGTGACGAAGCCGCGGAGGCGATGGCCCTCAGAGGACGGTGATCCGGGTGCCACTGTGGCTTCTCCATGCCAACACATCTGCTTCCACACCAGCCAATTAATCAGAAGATGGTTTCCAGTTGCTCCCATTTTCCTGGCTGCCATTACAACTATTGCAGTTTATCTATGAGCATGAAAAGTGACATTATTTTGAATGGTTTGCAAACAGTTATGAGAATCACAAAACATCCCTTAACACACGTGGTCTGTCCATATCATGTTTATAGGAAATAAAAGTGAACATAACTAGTTGATTATGAGGGTCTCCGGTGGTTACCAGAGACAAACAAGCAGTCTGCAGATGTTAAGCAGAGAAAATGTGTGTTTCTGTTATGCACACTTTTTAATTTGCCCATCCAATCATATTACCATTAGCACTAGGCCATATTTTGGAAAGGGCAAATGCACCAAGTTGCTATGGAGTGACTTTTTTTTCTTTTTTTTTTACTCATTAGCTGTAGCTAAGTCACTATTATGTTAACAGAATACTTAGAATACTCAGACATGTTGAAAATCATTAGTTTAAAGTCTAATTCTTCACATCAAGTTGACATCATTGATGTCTGTCATGCATTAATAGTGGCTGAGGTTACATGAACAGCGCTATTGGCACAGTCAATTCAGCTCCAGTTTATGGCAAATGAGCCAAAAATAAATTCTCCAAAATGAGAGCGTGACCTATCGTTAGTTTGGGATCTTCCTGTCCTGTTATTACCTTGAAAAGATACAACATAATAATCCTAAAGTGATGTACCATGGTCAGAGTGTGCTGCAGCTCAGCGGCACCTCAACACAAAAGTTAAATTCATTGAATGAGAGACATTTTTATCTGTAAGAGCCGAGGTTTGGAATAAAGCTGCATATTTGTTAGGGTGGTGGGGCTCATTAACATAACTGCTGTCTGATGAGGGTTTAAAAGTCGCAACTTGGGGGAAAAAAAATCACCTCAATTGGTCAGATGCAATCGGATGAGAGAGTTTAGAAGGGATGCGATGGAGTTACAGGTGAGACAAAAGCACATAGGGTGCTTTCTGTTCCTAGTCTTACTGACATGTGTATTGTCGGGTCAATAAGAGCCTCTCCACATTAGTGTAATGGAGAAGAGTGGTGACTGTCAGTTTGCACCTCTCCTTTCATGGCGCTGCGGGGCTGAACCTGATGGTGACATGAGGGCTCACTCAAGAGGCTCATTGCTGTAATGAGAGCCCCCCCATCCCGGTGTCTCCTGAGCTGGATACTGTTATGAGCGAACAGCTTTAGGCTTTAATGCCAAAGGATTAGACGCACTCAGACTAAATGTTACGTAGGTATGGGTCCTCCATCTCTGAGGTCCTCAGCATAATGACACTATCTTCCATTGAGCACATGGGGACAAGTCCTCTAGCACAACAAAGTTTCAAAAGGTACAAAGATGCTGTCCTGTGTTTATATTTCACAATATCATATCCTCATAAAACGTAAATTAAACATTAAATTAGCATTTGAATGTAAAGACTTGCAGATGATTCGTGGCTCATAGGTTGGCTGATCTTAACTTTGGTTGCTTTAAAGTTCATTATTATTATTTATAACACATATGAACAACTTTTCACATGCTGTACTTAAATAGTAAAGTTTGCTGAAAATCTGTATTTTAGCTAAAGGCATTTATTTCTAATATTGTAAATACAGTTTAAATTATGCATATTTATCCTATTTATCTTATTATTATTTATCTCATTATTATCATTGTGTGTCTTATCTTACTCTTTTCTTATGGAGCTTCCCAGTAAAAGTTTTTCACACAATTGTACTCGTATAACCAGTGTGACAATAAACATCTTGCATCTTGAAGTCACCTGTTGCTCACAGGAAATGTTTTGAATTAATATAAGGCCTTAGATCTATATTTGTTTTTTTATGATGACCTCAGTATGATCACATAGAGTGCACTTAGCAATATATTCTTAAATTATAGAGACTGAATTTGACACACATTTAGATGATTTCTGAAGGCACTCTAGACATTTAATTAGTATATTGGATACAATATTGTAATTGTCAAGTTTGATTGTGATTTCTCTAGTACCATGGTTTGTATTCTCTCCCCTAAAACTATGTGATACCCACAACTAAGAGGAGGGCTGACTTTTAAGGCTGGCTTTCACACAGCCTCAGTCTATGTCTCACTTTTCAACCACACACCCACAGTAAGAGCTGTTAAAGAGGGACAGCAACTCAAAAAGCTGAATCTTACACAGAGCCAGAGTGAATCCCTGCAGAATGACCTTCGGACAGTGACACCCACAAACACACACACACACACACACACACACACACACACACACACACACACACACACACACACACACACACACATTCATACTTACAAGTAAGCACTCTGGTCTCAAAATTTCACTGACAATTAACAAAACGTTCTGGTGAACTTCACCCCGTCAACAGTAGCTGTCAGAAAGAAAAAAAAATTGCTGAACATCATCCCCTTCCCCTGCCATCCCTTTAAATCCGGCCTCTCTCAAGGGAACAATAGGAGAAATGTTTGGCCTTTGGAGCCGGTGAGCGAGGCCATTGAGCGCCTTGCTGCGGGATCGGATGCAGTGAATTAGAGTAAAGCCTCAGCGGAGAATAAAGCTGACGCAACGACACTGCTATGGCCTTGCTAACAGCTCCTGCCACGCGACAGTGGGCCCAACCTGAAAACCCCCAGTGCTGGGAACATCTGATTCTACTAGGCGCAGGCTTAATTGCAGCAGAATATATAGATATGGATGTGCATGTGAAGGTTGAGATGAAGAATTGAGGATGGGAAAGTCCATCTTGGTCTATAAGTCTATAAGTTTAATTGACAATCAAGAAGATTGAATGTCAATATGCCTTTTATTTTGAAAAACAAACAAACAAAGTATATGATTTAGTACAACTGCAAATCAGACAAACCATTTTGAAAATTCCTCTAGTGGGTGTATTCAAAACAGGCCAATGATGAAAGAGCCTTGAGATCGCTTGCAAAGGCAAAAATTCAGATAAATGAAACCCATCAAACATCAACAATAAGAAAAGAAAAAGGGATTTTGGTGATTTTGTATAGAGGATCCTTGATTAAAAACCAAAACGAAAACGGGCCTTAAAATAAATACAGAGTATGGTCTCTGAACTCCAGCCCTCATGTGTGAACGAGATCTTCTCAGTCCAGTCTTATGAATGGCATGTTGTAGCCATCTTCAGAATAGCCCCGAGCTAAAGGGGGCAAGTGGCATCCAACCATATGCTTGCACAAACTACCATATGCCCCACTGCTTAATTCATTTTTCCAAGGCCCAAGGGGTATTATTCTCCATCTCAACATACCAGTGATACCACAACACACCACAACATACACAACCTTTGTTAAACCTCAAGTGCTGCATGGTATTTAAATCATGTGATGACAACCCCGCCTTCCAATGTCTTTTTGCCATTTTAGTAATAAATCTGATTTTTCATTCTATTTTAGAGTGTGAGTAGGCGTGACAGTGACTGTGCCTGAGTGTGTGAAAGAGCATACGGAGTTTAAAGATAGGCTTTTATGAGTGTGTACGTGTCTGTGAGCAAGGGACAGAGGGAGTAAGAGAAGCACACAGTGTGAGTGAGAAAGAGAATGTAGAGAGCATTGCTTTGAAATAATGGGGTCTGTGATACCACGGACAAAAAGGGTCAGCTGCTGGTAAAATCTGGGTAAAATTAGGGCTCGGCTGTGTGGAATCGACAGATGGAAGATGAGTTCCCAGGGAGCCACACCTGCTACAAATAGCTCTGCATGCACACAGTCTCCTGTGAGCACAGAAATGCAACAAGCTCAGAAACTCAGACGACAAGTTCAAACACAGACACCTGAAAACAAGCACATTAATCAATCAGCGGTTAAACTTTCTGACAACACTTGTAGGCTTATGCGATGGACAATGAGACACCCTTATAATAAGACAGTATAAATCTTGGTCCTCTCTGTACTACATGACAAGATGTGATCTGGTTCTTGGCCTGATTTCACTTGGTCTTGTCTAACATCCTCAGCACTACGCTGTGCCCGGTCCCCTTATTGAGCCTAACTTTGATGGATTCACAAGAACTGTCCAATAACATCGCAGTTCAGTCATTAAGGTTAGACGAACAAGGAACCAGGGGAACACATACAGTGGCTCTGATGAAGTTGTCATGTGCCCGCTGACTCGCTTTGTCCTCGTTCTGCCATTTATAGTGAGCTAATTGATAAGAAATGCTGAGGATTTAACTTTGAAGAATGTAAAGCAGTTTAATGAGGCTCGTGTGTCCTGATTGTATGTCGCTTCATTTTCTAAAAGTGGGCAAGGGCTTACTCATTATGATAACATCCTCCATTAGTCTTTTATTGCATGAGTGACAAGTAGCCCTACATACAGGTTGTCGTGTCTGTGGAAAATAAATGAGCTGG